>JAECXH010000027.1:1200000-1800000 GCA_018152175.1 Drosophila jambulina | reverse complement strand
GTTTTACTTTCCATTTAATAAAATTGTATTAATTCATAATGATCCAATTGTAAGCTGCAAGGGTATACAAACTTCGGTGTGCCGAAGTTAGCTTTCTTTCTTGTTTTTACTGGGTTTGAGGGTATTTGACCCTTGGGACTCTTAAATAAAAAGTCTTTGAAAAATCGTATTGTCACAGTTTTCTTAATATCTATATTTCTTATTGGACGCGTTCCGCAATACCTGATATGCCAGGATAAAGGATATTCATTGTAGTTTTACTCTGCAAAATTTCATTTTTGTCTAACCGTCAGTTTTTTAGAAAATCGCATAACAGTGCACCAACCTCGGGGTCAGCCCCATACAAAATAGGACAGCAAAAATTTTAAATAAATTTTTTTATAAATATGGGCTTATAAAGGGGAAAATGAAAAACATTTGGTGAAAATTTCATACGATTCTAACCGCCAGTTTTTGGGAAAATCGCATTGCAGTGGGTGGTGTCTGTGGGCTGATAACAGAGGCGCGAAGTATTAAAATGGAACCATCAGTGAACCAGCTGAGAACCAGTTGCTGAACCAGACAATGGAACCATGGCTAAAAAATACTAAATTTGAAAACACTAGAAATTTAATGAATTAAATATTCAATAAAATGATAGACCCACGAACGACATGGCCATTCAATGCATTTTGGTATGTTTTTCATCTAAATCCATCCAGTCGCTTAGGAAAAATGAGCTATTTGAGTTATTGTGGTATATACCACGGCGGAAAGACTGCGCAACAACAAGTAAATTCAACGCTAAATTTTAAATAATTCTTACGGCCTTTAACAATGCAAATGCGTGCCAATATGCACGGTATCTCAAATGATAGAGAAAAATCTATTCTAATTTCGAATTAAATCCTAAAGAGATCTAACCGTCAGATTTTAAGAAATTCCCTTTCTTCTCTATGATGACTTTATTAACAAACACTGGCTACATATTGACCCTAACGCCACATGATGTGCGCTGTACCAAAGAGTGTATAAGGAGTGTATAAGGAGTTCTATGGTCTTTGGCTGTACGATATACAGGTCGTAATTCGATGCCCAACAGGATCTACGAAGTTATATTGAATAAGGGTTGCTGAACCCGTTATTAAATTAAAAAATATATAAGTTATGTATCTATAATATTTCCAGTGTAGTTTCTTTTTGTCTCATTTGTTTGTGCAAAGCCTCCGCTTATCTCGGACCTAGGAACCAAATATCAAGCTATTGCTATTGATAAACGCTGATTTGCCTACGTGAAGCTGAACAGTTGAGTCGACAACCAAATGAATTATAATACTAAATATGATTTAAACTAAAATGAACTGAAACAAAATCTACAATTGTTATTATTTAAAAACAAAAACAAAAACTACAAAATCAAAATCCATAAAAATAAACTTATACAATTGGCGCAGTCTTGAAAAATTTTTTTTTACAATTAAATTACCCTGCATAAAATTGATTATTATCCTAACATCGGTTAATATCATTCCTTAAGTCTGAATGAAAATCAGAAGGGTTTCGGCGCAAAAATTGTTTTTTAATGATCTGCAAAATAACCTCGCGATTTTTCTAACTGCAAAAGTGATCACGAAAACGTGTACCTCACGGCACGATAAAGACAAAGTTCGCAAATAAAATTTACAACAAAAATCAGCCAGCTGAGTAAAAGTGTAAATCGCGAATAATTAAAATATTAAAACCAAAAAGGATGGCCGAGCCAGTACTAACTGATCAAGCGTTATCGCAATGCTTAACCCAGATCCGGCAAATTTCCCATTTGATGGTGATACCCTCTTATTAAAGGGGAAAACCGTTACCCGCACAAAGAAGACAAAAGACACAAAGTGATCCGCTTAGCTTGAGAGTTTATTTGCGACTAACTCGCGCTCTTATGTATATGAACAAACGCAAGTATGGGTTAGGAAACGAACATGCATTGCTTCGGGAAAATATTCATTTTAACACCTCTATTTGGCCCTATTCATCAAAGGAGTCGAGCAACATCTTAGGTTTTACTCGACTAATCTTCCAACCCAGATAAGTATAATATACGGTGCTGTCGAGAACCTCGTCGTTGAACCTGCTCAACATTTGCTTATGATGTCAACACCGCAGAACTGGGCAGAATTAAAGAGTCTTTTAATCGAAGAGTACAACACTCAAATACCTCTTTCCCAGTTGCTCATAGATATTTATAAAACAAAATATTCCGGCAGCTTAAGAAAATTTTTTGATGAGCTGGAGTTAAAGTCGTTCGTTATTTCTAATAAATTACATTTAGATGGATTCGTGAATACCAGATTTATGTTTCTCCAAGCGATGAAAAACAAGTACCTGACAGAAGTTGTATGACCGTTTGTCGATATGATATTAGTTCAGCTGCTCAGAAGCTAGGAATTTTTAAAAACTGTAAAAATATAAACTCTCATTATATTGATAAATACCGATTTTCAAGTGTACCCCATATTAATAATAATCATATATATAATCATACTTATAATCATAGCAATCCTAATAATAATCATAATCATTATAACATAAATCCAAATCCGGGTCACAATATAAATAATATAACAACAACATTTTGTTAGAAACCAATCTCGCCAAAACAGAAATCAACATTTTGATAGTAATAGATTCCAACCAAATTATAACTACAGAAGTTATCTAGAACAGCAACAAAATAATTTAAGACAGTTTAGACCAACCGAAAACTACAGTAATAAAAGAATGCGTGAGTCAGAGTGAGGTCAATTTAGGCAACCAGAACCAATGGATGTTTTTGAAAATTTTTCAAGTACAAGCCTCGGTAAATCCAAGAATTTCACTATTAAATTAAAAATAAATAACACAGAATTTAATTTCCTAGTAGATACTGGATTTAGTATAAGTTTAATTAAGCCAGATACATTAAAAAAGTATCCACTACATGAAACCAATCCTAAAATAATATTTACAATGAAGGGAAATATAACCTTAAACAAAATAAAAATAATAGATGTTTATCCATTGACAGGTAAAATTGGAAGATTAAAGCTATTCGTTCATGATTTTTCCGCTAAATATGATATTTTAATCGGAAGAGATATCCTAGAATTAGCAGATGCCAAAATAAACTTTAAAGAGGAATACGTTTAATTAAATAACTTTACTTTTCATTTCACTAGCAGAAATATAAATAAGCCTGAAAATATATTAGAAAATAGAGATGAATTATAAAATATATATAAAAGTCTGAAAATATTTTAGAAAATAGAGATGAATTTAAAAATATGGATAAGCCTGAAAATATTTAAAAAAATAGAGATGAAGCAATAAATAAGAACATTAAATTAACTGGGAACATTAACAATTTGGATAATACCTTAGAAGATTTTGATTTCAATTATTCTATAAATGATGGATTAAATTATTCCAATAAGATAAGAATCGAGCACTTAAATAAAGAAGAAACAATTTCTATTAGCCATTTAATTAATAAATATAAGGACTTACAATTTTTCGAAGGTGACGATTTGACCTTTACACATACTATTAAACATATAATGAAAACTAAACATGAGAGTCCTGTATATCAGAAACGAATAGATATCGTTATATTTACAGAAACGAAGTAAATAGGCAAATAGACGATATGATGAAGCAAAGGATAATTAGGAAATCATCTTCTCCATATTGCAATCCGATATGGATAATTCCAAAGATAGATGACAGTTCCGGAAAAAGAAATTTCGTCTAGTAATTGACTACCGAAATTTAAACTTCATTACTATTGACCACAAATTTCCAATTCCAATGAAATATTAGATTAGATTTTAGTTTCCAAAACCATTCTAATTCCAACGTTATTTTATAAATATTTTTTAAATAGAGGTATTTGGACATTGTGACGCGCGAGATTTTCATAATTTATCAGTAGCGCTTAATTCAATAACTAGGTATGTGTTTAATCTTAGGCGTCTTGACCATGTATCCCACTTGACAATTAAAATTCTTGACTTTAACCTGACTTCGTGGACTTCTTATAGGACTCTCACTTACTTTCACAAAATAATAACATCGAAAGAACCTAAATATCTGTACGATAAACTTGTTTTTGCCACTTCACATAGAACAAATAACTTGGTATGCCCCAGATATAAAACTTTATGCTCAAACCGACAATTCTTTATAAATGCTATCCGTCAATGGAATAACCTACCACATTATTTTAAAACCATAAGGAGCGCAACTCAGTTTCGAAATATGGTTAAAGAATATCTAAAGTAATAAAAATAGATTTAAACTTATTAAAAGAAAAATAACAAAAAAAAAAAATAAATAAATAATAAGTATTTATTAAATTAGTTAAGTAACAACTGAAATATATTTAGGTAATAAGAATATAAAATGTTAGACTAAGTAATAATGTTTTTATATTTATATCGACTAGTGCAATAAATATAAGGTAACTCTTGTCGCACTAGGATATAAATAAAATAAAATTAAATTAAATTCAGAATAAATTTGGAAAATTTCAGTACTTCACGACTCTTGATCTTGCCAAAGGATTTCATCAAATTGAAATGGATCCTGAGCCAATTGAGAAGACAGAAACTGGGCATTATGAATACACCCGAATGCCGTTTGGGTTGAAGAATGGTCCCGCTACCTTTTAACGGTGTATTAACAAGATTTTAAAAGATTTAATTGGAATTCATTGCCTCGTTTATCTCGACGATATCGTAATTTCTACGTCGTTGCAGGAGCACATTCTTTCTATAGAAACATTTTCTTAAAACTTAGGGAAGCTCATTTAAAATTACAATTAGATAAGTGTGAATTTTTGAAACGAGAACCTAACTTTTTGGGACACATAATTACACCTTCTGGTATTAAACCTAATCCATGCAAAATTAAATTTATGATAGAATACCCAATCCCTAAGACAGAAAAACAAATAAAATCATTCTTAGGTTTATGTGGCCTTTAGCGAAAATTTATTAAAACTTTTGCTAAGATCGCTAAACCTATGACTAAGTATTTAAAGAAGTGAAACGTAATAGATATAACTAACAGTGAATATAAAAATGTTTTTAACAAATTAAAAATCTTAATAACTAGTGATCCTATACTTATTTATCCCGACTTTAATAAAATATTTACATTGACGACAGATGCGAGTGATTTCGCAATAGACGCTGTTTTGTCTCAGGAAATAAAACCTATTTGTTTTGCAAGTCGAACTTTAAATGAGCACGAGTGTAAACATTCAGCTATAGAGAAGGAACTTTCTCATTTCACAAATTAGGGGTATCAATATGGATATATATACGGTCTTATCTGTCCACATTGTAACATGTTCATTAATCAAATTGTACGGATTTTCGCCTTGTGCGAATTGGCACGACCAAAGGCAATTTAAAGACTTCCTGCACCAACAGATTGATGGTATGCGCGAAACATGGTAAACACTTCTTTTTAAGCAAATCGCTTTCCTACTGGCGTTATTGTCAGCAACAACTAATATTACCTTTTTGAGCAAATTCCAGTCTGTGAGAACAATATTTAGTGACTGTGCTGTGATAGTGGCAGCTGTGTGGCTGGTTGGGGTTGGGTTACCCAATGGGAGCCATCCATAGTCCATCGGCGATCGCCGAAGGTTCAGCAGCAAGAAACCAGTAGCAAGGAGTAGCAGCCAAAGGCCAGGGGTAAGATACAAGGTTATTGGTATACCTTAAAGGCCTCTCAAACTCTTCTCACTTTGGTAGACCTGAACGGCCTCTCAACTCTTCTTAACTTGAAAGACCACAAGGCCTCGGAGTTGTTCTTCCTCAGGACCGTTGAAGAGCCGACAGAAAGGGCATCACTGGGCCCCGACGTTACCGAGCGACTAGAAAGTAAACTAACATGAAGCAGTAACTATTAAGTAAAGCTAGCGTTCTACTCTGGGACCGGGTCGGAATCTCTTTCAGCAAAAGCACCTAAACCCAAATAAATTTCTGAGACGAATCCTGGCCATCCCTGAGCCACCCGAGAACTGACAGTTCGTCACAATTGTCTTAAATTTAACAGTATCACAAGTAGATTTAATAGCCGCTTTGGTTGTTTTGCCAAATAATTGAGTCGCATATGAAATGGAGGGGGCGGACTTCCACAAAATATAAATCCGGGGTCTGGCACAAATGGGTGGTCGGCTTCCGGATGATGAGTCACTGCGAACAAAATCCTTTGACATCGAAGAAGAAGAAGCGAGAGGATCGGCGTCGATTAAAAAAACTTCACTTTTATTCAGCTCCAGTGGTTGATTAAAACTAACTTAAAGCTAACATAGGAAGAGTAGAGAGGCGCCGTTTGCCGGTTGGAATAGGAGGGAGCGAGTAAACGCCTGAGGAGAGGGGGAGCGGGCGAGCGCTAGAGCGATGGCACTCACTCTCACACGCCCAGTCGGACTTTGCTTCATGCCCTGAGCGACTCAAGTTGGATATCCATGTTGAACGGTAATGTTTTTTGTATGATTCCCCAGTATATATATATTTATATTTTAATGACAAATTTTGTTTGGAATACATAGCAATGTACAAAAATCGTATTAATATTTTCCAAACAGTCAAATATTATTGTAACTATTTAGTTTTAAGATTATTTTATTTATTCGTATATCGCAGTCGCGATTATGCAAATTAGCAAAAACGAATAATGGTCACACCAAAGTGCAACGAAGGATTGCATCGAAGATCGTGATGCATCCTTATTTCTGCGACGTAATCGTGTGATACTGTGAAAGTGCATAAAAAGAAAAAAGGTATGTATTTAACTTATAATATTATCCGTTATTGCGTTTTAGATGACTTACTACTTACTAATTATATGCCTTAAATATTAGCATTCACTAATTGCAATGAATTCAACACTTTTTAATGTGTTTTCATTTTTGGCTGTTTTGTGTGTATCCTTGGCGGCTCACTTACATATGTAAACGCGTGTTTGTGGAAATATATGCGTGTGCATTCCACGTGCTTTTTCTTATTAGCCAAGAAAAATAGTTTGTTTATTGTTAAATGCAAATTGAGTGGATTAGAGGCACGAGGAATATTTCATTATCTTCGTGTGGCAGGTGTAAATATTTAAATTCAATTTCAGCAATTGCATGACTTTCAATTGCTTCATCAACATTGGCGTCAACTAACAAAATGCCTATTGCTGAACTCTCTAGTGGAATGCTAAAATAACTTCACCGGTTTATAAATCGCTGTCCCTTTGCATAAATTTCGCCGTTTATATTTTCAAGTCCTAGTATTTTTATAGGGATTCCAGATTTTAAGCAGCACACATTATCAGGAATTTTCGTCGATAGTGTGTATAGTTTTTCTCCAATGTTTCTAGATGGGACAGATGGAATCGGCAAAAAAATTTTTGACCATCTTTTCTAGAAATTTATTAGGCTTCCTAACACTTTTCTTTACTTTTTGAAGAAAGTTTTCGAACTTATAGGCAGTAAATTCGGTTAAGTGCCCAGGTTCACGTACACAATCTGTTAAATGAAGTACATTATGAACATTATACGTTAGGGATTCTGGAGGAAAAACAACTGTAAATTGTCTAACGAAATATTCTAACATATCACCTGCCATTTTCAAAATTCGATCATTCTTTTTGTCTAATAATAATCGATATGCACAGGAAAAAATTAAAAAGTGTCTGTAACAGACTTCTGAAACAAATTTTCTTAGAATAACTAAGCCTGTATATGCTGCAACCTGGCGAAACTCTATTGCTTTCCACCTTGGAAATTCGTCTAGAGACCTGGGCTTCCTACCAAACTCAAGGGGCAGAAATTTTTCTGACATTTCTCCTAACTGGCTTTTGTTTACCCTAAACCCAAGTGTTTTACCTTCAATAATGTATTTTAACATTTTTTTGCAAACACCTAAGTCTAACAGGTGCATAGGGTCTAAGGGAAATCCGGCGATCATCTCAATATCTAATTGTTCAATACCTAGAGGACGCTCCTTAAATAGGGGCTGATGATGATCAGGATAGACCCTATTTCTAAATTCACTATTTGTCAATAATTTACCTACTCTATCTGAAAATACTGTTACATTATTAACCCTTTTCCTACCTGGGTACACTTCATGCAACCATTCAGTGTATTTGTCCCAAGGGTGCCGCACATGAATGCTCTGGCTGGAGCGTCACAAATAAAAGAATGAACTTTAACTTTTACCTGCTTCGAACCAATCCGAAGGGGTCGGCTAACTAAATTTGCAATTTCGGCTACAAAGTCGTGAAGATATTGATTGACATCGGCCGGTTTTGAATTACCTGAATATAAACCTATTAGGAAAACTTCTGAATTATTCCAATCTCACTCTTCTGGCATTACGCCTTATAGTCCTTTTAGATAAGCCACTCATTATTCAAAATCTTTACGTCCGCACTTGTCGGGTAATTTTCACAACTGAATGGATTTGCAAGGAAGCTTAGAGTTTTATTGGATTTACACCATATTCAAAGCTACCTGAATGTTATTCCTGTCTACCTGTGGTCTACCTGTACACCTATCCTTTAAACTAATCGGTTTATGTACCTTCACTCCCTAAAACCCTAAATTATTTGTTACCCTTTAATAACTATATTCATTGAATTATCAGCTATGGACAAACAATTTTTAATCGGTGAAGCCGCTTCATGCGAAGGTTGCCAGAAGCAGTCATGTAAGTTGCACATTTCGGACAATATATGTATATCTTATTTAATTAATAATAATTACAAAATTATGTTTCTAGTGCAAGTGGAGGAGCTGAAACGAAAAATCGCCTTAATGGAAACTTTTATTGAAACCCGATTCCTTGCAATGGAGAGTAAGTATATAAAACAAGTTTCTACGTTTTCAGAAACTAATTTTACTTTCCTTTTTAGGAACCTCGATGGCATATTTGGAGCCCATAAGAACCAATTTGGTTGCTCCAAAAATGGAGTTCCCATTAAAGAGCGAGAAAGACATCAAAGAGCTCAACGAAAAAATTCGAGCGACTCCATCAAACTACGTAAGTAAAATTATATAGTCGGTTTTACATTGTTTTAAAATATTTACTTTAAGATCGAAGCCTTTAGGAAAATGGTGGGTCCCGAAGGCTTGGAAAAAAACATGGATCGTTTTTTTACAAGGGAACTCATTATGGACATGAACTATACAGGAGGGCCTGGAAAAATTGGGTTGGAAACATTTACATTTTTAAACAACGCGATGTTTGGTACGTATGAAATATCTATATAAGATTATTACAATTTATAATTGTTGTTATCTTTTTTTTTATTTTAGAAGCTTCACGAACTAAAGGTAGAAACTTTGGGGACTATGTGAAAACGATTCACGAGGCCTTCGGAAAATCGTGTTTACAAGGCCAAATCAAAGGCTAAAAAATTTAAATTAGAGAGTAGCCCAGAATAAGAGTTTTTACATTTTAATTTTTACATTTTTTATATATATTTTTTTTTTATTAAGTATTAGTTTACTAAACTCTTTTTAATATATACAAATATATATTCACCTTATGTTCCTTATAGCACCTAGTAAAAACTAAAATTATTAAACAAAAAATCTGAATGTTTTATTTAGCTACTCATCATAATTTTCATGCTCCCGTAAGCCGAGAAAGGACGGTGACACCATGACGTACCGTCTTACCGGTAAGAGTGAATTTCGAGCCGAGCAGCGACGGTGGCACCATGAACTGCCCTCTTACCGGTAAGGGTGAATAATATGGTGCGCCGAGAAGCGGCGGTGGCATCATGAATTACCCCGGCCACGCATTAACAAAAGCGAATGAGCGTTTTACATAATCGGTAAGATCCTACACCCTGAGCGGTAAGCATGAAGAGAGTACTGTTTACATGTTCGAAAGTCCCCTTGGCTGAAATTATCTTAAGTGTTCATTGAAACTCTCATATGTCTGCCCAGTCGCCGCACTTTGGCTAAGCAGAATACACTGCCGAGACTTACTCGGCCATTTGCTGGGGCGTGGTTGACCTCAGGCGGACGGAGGCGACCTAGCTTCGCCTGAGTCGGGCAGCCATATGTTTTTCGCCCCCACACAATCTACCCGAACGAAACATTAAATATACACGACATAACTAATATTATGTATTATTGGAATGAACAAAGTTATTTACTTTTACTACTATTAATTATGAACAATGTTATTTACTTTCATTACTATTAATTATGTATTAGATTAGATCTAATTATATTATAGCACTAAAGAAAACTAAAACTGAAAATTTAAATATAACGAAGAAATTCAAATCAACTCTAGCTCTGGAATACGGTCACACCAAAGCCATACGGCTACGCCAGGCGGAGGATGTCCGTCAAATTAGCGTCGATTAGTTAGCGTCGAAATGGAACGGTGGGATAATGGAACACGGGAAAATATTTTTTTTTTTAATTTATTTCGCAAATAAGGCACTAATTTGAACAAACTAAAATTTATAAATGCTTAAAAATGAATTTCCTAATGTTTATACCCTGCAGGGTATTATAATTTCAGTCAGAAGTTTGCAACGCAGGAGACATTTCCGACCCTATAAAGTATATATATTCTTGATCATCATCAACAGCCGTGTCGATCTAGCCATGTCCGTCTGTCCGTCTGTCCGATTATACTCAAACTAGTCCCTCAGTTTTGAAGCTATCTGATTAAAACTTTGCAGATAGTCTTCTATATGCTCTCACTACTATATAAGTCGAAACGGGCCAGATCTGACGACTATATCATATAGCTGCCATAGGAACGATCGGTACATTTTCAGAAAAAAAATTATTACTTGTCCAATTTTCAACATATCTTCATATAATTTAAAACATGGCCATTTTATATTATCCTATAATTTCGGTTTTAATTTGATCAAAATCGGACCACTATATCATATAGCTGCCATAGGAATGTTGGGAAAATATTACATATACGTCATGTTAAACCGCATTTGTATATGTAGGAATGTTGTATACAATTCCTGTTAGTTTTACTTTCCATTTAATAAAATTGTATTAATTCATAATGATCCAATTGTAAGCTGCAAGGGTATACAAACTTCGGTGTGCCGAAGTTAGCTTTCTTTCTTGTTTTTACTGGGTTTGAGGGTATTTGACCCTTGGGACTCTTAAAAAAAAGTCTTTGAAAAATCGTATTGTCACAGTTTTCTTAATATCTATATTTCTTATTGGACGCGTTCCGCAATACCTGATATGCCAGGATAAAGGATATTCATTGTAGTTTTACTCTGCAAAATTTCATTTTTGTCTAACCGTCAGTTTTTAGAAAATCGCATAACAGTGCACCAACCTCGGGGTCAGCCCCATACAAAATAGGACAGCAAAAATTTTTAATAAAATTTTTTATAAATATGGGCTTATAAAGGGGAAAATGAAAAACATTTGGTGAAAATTTCATACGATTCTAACCGCCAGTTTTTGGGAAAATCGCATTGCAGTGGGTGGTGTCTGTGGGCTGATAACAGAGGCGCGAAGTATTAAAATGGAACCATCAGTGAACCAGCTGAGAACCAGTTGCTGAACCAGACAATGGAACCATGGCTAAAAAATACTAAATTTGAAAACACTAGAAATTTAATGAATTAAATATTCAATAAAATGATAGACCCACGAACGACATGGCCATTCAATGCATTTTGGTATGTTTTTCATCTAAATCCATCCAGTCGCTTAGGAAAAATGAGCTATTTGAGTTATTGTGGTATATACCACGGCGGAAAGACTGCGCAACAACAAGTAAATTCAACGCTAACTTTTAAATAATTCTTACGGCCTTTAACAATGCAAATGCGTGCCAATATGCACGGTATCTCAAATGATAGAGAAAAATCTATTCTAATTTCGAATTAAATCCTAAAGAGATCTAACCGTCAGATTTTAAGAAATTCCCTTTCTTCTCTATGATGACTTTATTAACAAACACTGGCTACATATTGACCCTAACGCCACATGATGTGCGCTGTACCAAAGAGTGTATAAGGAGTGTATAAGGAGTTCTATGGTCTTTGGCTGTACGATATACAGGTCGTAATTCGATGCCCAACAGGATCTACGAAGTTATATTGAATAAGGGTTGCTGAACCCGTTATTAAATTAAAAAATATATAAGTTATGTATCTATAATATTTCCAGTGTAGTTTCTTTTTGTCTCATTTGTTTGTGCAAAGCCTCCGCTTATCTCGGACCTAGGAACCAAATATCAAGCTATTGCTATTGATAAACGCTGATTTGCCTACGTGAAGCTGAACAGTTGAGTCGACAACCAAATGAATTATAATACTAAATATGATTTAAACTAAAATGAACTGAAACAAAATCTACAATTGTTATTATTTAAAAACAAAAACAAAAACTACAAAATCAAAATCCATAAAAATAAACTTATACAATTGGCGCAGTCTTGAAAAATTTTTTTTACAATTAAATTACCCTGCATAAAATTGATTATTATCCTAACATCGGTTAATATCATTCCTTAAGTCTGAATGAAAATCAGAAGGGTTTCGGCGCAAAAATTGTTTTTTAATGATCTGCAAAATAACCTCGCGATTTTTCTAACTGCAAAAGTGATCACGAAAACGTGTACCTCACGGCACGATAAAGACAAAGTTCGCAAATAAAATTTACAACAAAAATCAGCCAGCTGAGTAAAAGTGTAAATCGCGAATAATTAAAATATTAAAACCAAAAAGGATGGCCGAACCAGTACTAACTGATCAAGCGTTATCGCAATGCTTAACCCAGATCCGGCAAATTTCTCCATTTGATGGTGATACCCTCTTATTAAAGGGGAAAACCGTTACCCGCACAAAGAAGACAAAAGACACAAAGTGATCCGCTTAGCTTGAGAGTTTATTTGCGACTAACTCGCGCTCTTATGTATATGAACAAACGCAAGTATGGGTTAGGAAACGAACATGCATTGCTTCGGGAAAATATTCATTTTAACACCTCTATTTGGCCCTATTCATCAAAGGAGTCGAGCAACATCTTAGGTTTTACTCGACTAATCTTCCAACCCAGATAAGTATTATATACGGTGCTGTCGAGAACCTCGTCGTTGAACCTGCTCAACATTTGCTTATGATGTCAACACCGCAGAACTGGGCAGAATTAAAGAGTCTTTTAATCGAAGAGTACAACACTCAAATACCTCTTTCCCAGTTGCTCATAGATATTTATAAAACAAAATATTCCGGCAGCTTAAGAAAATTTTTTGATGAGCTGGAGTTAAAGTCGTTCGTTATTTCTAATAAATTACATTTAGATGGATTCGTGAATACCAGATTTATGTTTCTCCAAGCGATGAAAAACAAGTACCTGACAGAAGTTGTATGACCGTTTGTCGATATGATATTAGTTCAGCTGCTCAGAAACCAATCTCGCCAAAACAGAAATCAACATTTTGATAGTAATAGATTCCAACCAAATTATAACTACAGAAGTTATCTAGAACAGCAACAAAATAATTTAAGACAGTTTAGACCAACCGAAAACTACAGTAATAAAAGAATGCGTGAGTCAGAGTGAGGTCAATTTAGGCAACCAGAACCAATGGATGTTTTTGAAAATTTTTCAAGTACAAGCCTCGGTAAATCCAAGAATTTCACTATTAAATTAAAAATAAATAACACAGAATTTAATTGCCTAGTAGATACTGGATCTAGTATAAGTTTAATTAAGCCAGATACATTAAAAAAGTATCCACTACATGAAACCAATCCTAAAATAATATTTACAATGAAGGGAAATATAACATTAAACAAAATAAAAATAATAGATGTTTATCCATTGACAGGTAAAATTGGAAGATTAAAGCTATTCGTTCATGATTTTTCCGCTAAATATGATATTTTAATCGGAAGAGATATCCTAGAATTAGCAGATGCCAAAATAAACTTTAAAGAGGAATACGTTTAATTAAATAACTTTACTTTTCATTTCACTAGCAGAAATATAAATAAGCCTGAAAATATATTAGAAAATAGAGATGAATTATAAAATATATATAAAAGTCTGAAAATATTTTAGAAAATAGAGATGAATTTAAAAATATGGATAAGCCTGAAAATATTTAAAAAAATAGAGATGAAGCAATAAATAAGAACATTAAATTAACTGGGAACATTAACAATTTGGATAATACCTTAGAAGATTTTGATTTCAATTATTCTATAAATGATGGATTAAATTATTCCAATAAGATAAGAATCGAGCACTTAAATAAAGAAGAAACAATTTCTATTAGCCATTTAATTAATAAATATAAGGACTTACAATTTTTCGAAGGTGACGATTTGACCTTTACACATACTATTAAACATATAATGAAAACTAAACATGAGAGTCCTGTATATCAGAAACGAATAGATATCGTTATATTTACAGAAACGAAGTAAATAGGCAAATAGACGATATGATGAAGCAAAGGATAATTAGGAAATCATCTTCTCCATATTGCAATCCGATATGGATAATTCCAAAGATAGATGACAGTTCCGGAAAAAGAAATTTCGTCTAGTAATTGACTACCGAAATTTAAACTTCATTACTATTGACCACAAATTTCCAATTCCAATGAAATATTAGATTAGATTTTAGTTTCCAAAACCATTCTAATTCCAACGTTATTTTATAAATATTTTTTAAATAGAGGTATTTGGACATTGTGACGCGCAAGATTTTCATAATTTATCAGTAGCGCTTAATTCAATAACTAGGTATGTGTTTAATCTTAGGCGTCTTGACCATGTATCCCACTTGACAATTAAAATTCTTGACTTTAACCTGACTTCGTGGACTTCTTATAGGACTCTCACTTACTTTCACAAAATAATAACATCGAAAGAACCTAAATATCTGTACGATAAACTTGTTTTTGCCACTTCACATAGAACAAATAACTTGGTATGCCCCAGATATAAAACTTTATGCTCAAACCGACAATTCTTTATAAATGCTATCCGTCAATGGAATAACCTACCACATTATTTTAAAACCATAAGGAGCGCAACTCAGTTTCGAAATATGGTTAAAGAATATCTAAAGTAATAAAAATAGATTTAAACTTATTAAAAGAAAAATAACAAAAAAAAAAAATAAATAAATAATAAGTATTTATTAAATTAGTTAAGTAACAACTGAAATATATTTAGGTAATAAGAATATAAAATGTTAGACTAAGTAATAATGTTTTTATATTTATATCGACTAGTGCAATAAATATAAGGTAACTCTTGTCGCACTAGGATATAAATAAAATAAAATTAAATTAAATTCAGAATAAATTTGGAAAATTTCAGTACTTCACGACTCTTGATCTTGCCAAAGGATTTCATCAAATTGAAATGGATCCTGAGCCAATTGAGAAGACAGAAACTGGGCATTATGAATACACCCGAATGCCGTTTGGGTTGAAGAATGGTCCCGCTACCTTTTAACGGTGTATTAACAAGATTTTAAAAGATTTAATTGGAATTCATTGCCTCGTTTATCTCGACGATATCGTAATTTCTACGTCGTTGCAGGAGCACATTCTTTCTATAGAAACATTTTCTTAAAACTTAGGGAAGCTCATTTAAAATTACAATTAGATAAGTGTGAATTTTTGAAACGAGAACCTAACTTTTTGGGACACATAATTACACCTTCTGGTATTAAACCTAATCCATCCAAAATTAAATTTATGATAGAATACCCAATCCCTAAGACAGAAAAACAAATAAAATCATTCTTAGGTTTATGTGGCCTT
Source organism: Drosophila jambulina (assembly GCA_018152175.1). NCBI lineage: Eukaryota > Metazoa > Arthropoda > Insecta > Diptera > Drosophilidae > Drosophila > Drosophila jambulina. The sequence goes on along the minus strand of JAECXH010000027.1, from coordinate 1,784,188 downwards.
TAGCGAAAATTTATTAAAACTTTTGCTAAGATCGCTAAACCTATGACTAAGTATTTAAAGAAGTGAAACGTAATAGATATAACTAACAGTGAATATAAAAATGTTTTTAACAAATTAAAAATCTTAATAACTAGTGATCCTATACTTATTTATCCCGACTTTAATAAAATATTTACATTGACGACAGATGCGAGTGATTTCGCAATAGACGCTGTTTTGTCTCAGGAAATAAAACCTATTTGTTTTGCAAGTCGAACTTTAAATGAGCACGAGTGTAAACATTCAGCTATAGAGAAGGAACTTTCTCATTTCACAAATTAGGGGTATCAATATGGATATATATACGGTCTTATCTGTCCACATTGTAACATGTTCATTAATCAAATTGTACGGATTTTCGCCTTGTGCGAATTGGCACGACCAAAGGCAATTTAAAGACTTCCTGCACCAACAGATTGATGGTATGCGCGAAACATGGTAAACACTTCTTTTTAAGCAAATCGCTTTCCTACTGGCGTTATTGTCAGCAACAACTAATATTACCTTTTTGAGCAAATTCCAGTCTGTGAGAACAATATTTAGTGACTGTGCTGTGATAGTGGCAGCTGTGTGGCTGGTTGGGGTTGGGTTACCCAATGGGAGCCATCCATAGTCCATCGGCGATCGCCGAAGGTTCAGCAGCAAGAAACCAGTAGCAAGGAGTAGCAGCCAAAGGCCAGGGGTAAGATACAAGGTTATTGGTATACCTTAAAGGCCTCTCAAACTCTTCTCACTTTGGTAGACCTGAACGGCCTCTCAACTCTTCTTAACTTGAAAGACCACAAGGCCTCGGAGTTGTTCTTCCTCAGGACCGTTGAAGAGCCGACAGAAAGGGCATCACTGGGCCCCGACGTTACCGAGCGACTAGAAAGTAAACTAACATGAAGCAGTAACTATTAAGTAAAGCTAGCGTTCTACTCTGGGACCGGGTCGGAATCTCTTTCAGCAAAAGCACCTAAACCCAAATAAATTTCTGAGACGAATCCTGGCCATCCCTGAGCCACCCGAGAACTGACAGTTCGTCACAATTGTCTTAAATTTAACAGTATCACAAGTAGATTTAATAGCCGCTTTGGTTGTTTTGCCAAATAATTGAGTCGCATATGAAATGGAGGGGGCGGACTTCCACAAAATATAAATCCGGGGTCTGGCACAAATGGGTGGTCGGCTTCCGGATGATGAGTCACTGCGAACAAAATCCTTTGACATCGAAGAAGAAGAAGCGAGAGGATCGGCGTCGATTAAAAAAACCACTTTTATTCAGCTCCAGTGGTTGATTAAAACTAACTTAAAGCTAACATAGGAAGAGTAGAGAGGCGCCGTTTGCCGGTTGGAATAGGAGGGAGCGAGTAAACGCCTGAGGAGAGGGGGGAGCGGGCGAGCGCTAGAGCGATGGCACTCACTCTCACACGCCCAGTCGGACTTTGCTTCATGCCCTGAGCGACTCAAGTTGGATATCCATGTTGAACGGTAATGTTTTTTTGTATGATTCCCCAGTATATATATATTTATATTTTAATGACAAATTTTGTTTGGAATACATAGCAATGTACAAAAATCGTATTAATATTTTCCAAACAGTCAAATATTATTGTAACTATTTAGTTTTAAGATTATTTTATTTATTCGTATATCGCAGTCGCGATTATGCAAATTAGCAAAAACGAATAATGGTCACACCAAAGTGCAACGAAGGATTGCATCGAAGATCGTGATGCATCCTTATTTCTGCGACGTAATCGTGTGATACTGTGAAAGTGCATAAAAAAGAAAAAAAGGTATGTATTTAACTTATAATATTATCCGTTATTGCGTTTTAGATGACTTACTACTTACTAATTATATGCCTTAAATATTAGCATTCACTAATTGCAATGAATTCAACACTTTTTAATGTGTTTTCATTTTTGGCTGTTTTGTGTGTATCCTTGGCGGCTCACTTACATATGTAAACGCGTGTTTGTGGAAATATATGCGTGTGCATTCCACGTGCTTTTTCTTATTAGCCAAGAAAAATAGTTTGTTTATTGTTAAATGCAAATTGAGTGGATTAGAGGCACGAGGAATATTTCATTATCTTCGTGTGGCAGGTGTAAATATTTAAATTCAATTTCAGCAATTGCATGACTTTCAATTGCTTCATCAACATTGGCGTCAACTAACAAAATGCCTATTGCTGAACTCTCTAGTGGAATGCTAAAATAACTTCACCGGTTTATAAATCGCTGTCCCTTTGCATAAATTTCGCCGTTTATATTTTCAAGTCCTAGTATTTTTATAGGGATTCCAGATTTTAAGCAGCACACATTATCAGGAATTTTCGTCGATAGTGTGTATAGTTTTTCTCCAATGTTTCTAGATGGGACAGATGGAATCGGCAAAAAAATTTTTTGACCATCTTTTCTAGAAATTTATTAGGCTTCCTAACACTTTTCTTTACTTTTTGAAGAAAGTTTTCGAACTTATAGGCAGTAAATTCGGTTAAGTGCCCAGGTTCACGTACACAATCTGTTAAATGAAGTACATTATGAACATTATACGTTAGGGATTCTGGAGGAAAAACAACTGTAAATTGTCTAACGAAATATTCTAACATATCACCTGCCATTTTCAAAATTCGATCATTCTTTTTGTCTAATAATAATCGATATGCACAGGAAAAAAGTAAAAAGTGTCTGTAACAGACTTCTGAAACAAATTTTCTTAGAATAACTAAGCCTGTATATGCTGCAACCTGGCGAAACTCTATTGCTTTCCACCTTGGAAATTCGTCTAGAGACCTGGGCTTCCTACCAAACTCAAGGGGCAGAAATTTTTCTGACATTTCTCCTAACTGGCTTTTGTTTACCCTAAACCCAAGTGTTTTACCTTCAATAATGTATTTTAACATTTTTTTGCAAACACCTAAGTCTAACAGGTGCATAGGGTCTAAGGGAAATCCGGCGATCATCTCAATATCTAATTGTTCAATACCTAGAGGACGCTCCTTAAATAGGGGCTGATGATGATCAGGATAGACCCTATTTCTAAATTCACTATTTGTCAATAATTTACCTACTCTATCTGAAAATACTGTTACATTATTAACCCTTTTCCTACCTGGGTACACTTCATGCAACCATTCAGTGTATTTGTCCCAAGGGTGCCGCACATGAATGCTCTGGCTGGAGCGTCACAAATAAAAGAATGAACTTTAACTTTTACCTGCTTCGAACCAATCCGAAGGGGTCGGCTAACTAAATTTGCAATTTCGGCTACAAAGTCGTGAAGATATTGATTGACATCGGCCGGTTTTGAATTACCTGAATATAAACCTATTAGGAAAACTTCTGAATTATTCCAATCTCACTCTTCTGGCATTACGCCTTATAGTCCTTTTAGATAAGCCACTCATTATTCAAAATCTTTACGTCCGCACTTGTCGGGTAATTTTCACAACTGAATGGATTTGCAAGGAAGCTTAGAGTTTTATTGGATTTACACCATATTCAAAGCTACCTGAATGTTATTCCTGTCTACCTGTGGTCTACCTGTACACCTATCCTTTAAACTAATCGGTTTATGTACCTTCACTCCCTAAAACCCTAAATTATTTGTTACCCTTTAATAACTATATTCATTGAATTATCAGCTATGGACAAACAATTTTTAATCGGTGAAGCCGCTTCATGCGAAGGTTGCCAGAAGCAGTCATGTAAGTTGCACATTTCGGACAATATATGTATATCTTATTTAATTAATAATAATTACAAAATTATGTTTCTAGTGCAAGTGGAGGAGCTGAAACGAAAAATCGCCTTAATGGAAACTTTTATTGAAACCCGATTCCTTGCAATGGAGAGTAAGTATATAAAACAAGTTTCTACGTTTTCAGAAACTAATTTTACTTTCCTTTTTAGGAACCTCGATGGCATATTTGGAGCCCATAAGAACCAATTTGGTTGCTCCAAAAATGGAGTTCCCATTAAAGAGCGAGAAAGACATCAAAGAGCTCAACGAAAAAATTCGAGCGACTCCATCAAACTACGTAAGTAAAATTATATAGTCGGTTTTACATTGTTTTAAAATATTTACTTTAAGATCGAAGCCTTTAGGAAAATGGTGGGTCCCGAAGGCTTGGAAAAAACATGGATCGTTTTTTTACAAGGGAACTCATTATGGACATGAACTATACAGGAGGGCCTGGAAAAATTGGGTTGGAAACATTTACATTTTTAAACAACGCGATGTTTGGTACGTATGAAATATCTATATAAGATTATTACAATTTATAATTGTTGTTATCTTTTTTTTTATTTTAGAAGCTTCACGAACTAAAGGTAGAAACTTTGGGGACTATGTGAAAACGATTCACGAGGCCTTCGGAAAATCGTGTTTACAAGGCCAAATCAAAGGCTAAAAAATTTAAATTAGAGAGTAGCCCAGAATAAGAGTTTTTACATTTTAATTTTTACATTTTTTATATATATTTTTTTTTTATTAAGTATTAGTTTACTAAACTCTTTTTAATATATACAAATATATATTCACCTTATGTTCCTTATAGCACCTAGTAAAAACTAAAATTATTAAACAAAAAATCTGAATGTTTTATTTAGCTACTCATCATAATTTTCATGCTCCCGTAAGCCGAGAAAGGACGGTGACACCATGACGTACCGTCTTACCGGTAAGAGTGAATTTCGAGCCGAGCAGCGACGGTGGCACCATGAACTGCCCTCTTACCGGTAAGGGTGAATAATATGGTGCGCCGAGAAGCGGCGGTGGCATCATGAATTACCCCGGCCACGCATTAACAAAAGCGAATGAGCGTTTTACATAATCGGTAAGATCCTACACCCTGAGCGGTAAGCATGAAGAGAGTACTGTTTACATGTTCGAAAGTCCCCTTGGCTGATATTATCTTAAGTGTTCATTGAAACTCTCATATGTCTGCCCAGTCGCCGCACTTTGGCTAAGCAGAATACACTGCCGAGACTTACTCGGCCATTTGCTGGGGCGTGGTTGACCTCAGGCGGACGGAGGCGACCTAGCTTCGCCTGAGTCGGGCAGCCATATGTTTTTCGCCCCCCACACAATCTACCCGAACGAAACATTAAATATACACGACATAACTAATATTATGTATTATTGGAATGAACAAAGTTATTTACTTTTACTACTATTAATTATGAACAATGTTATTTACTTTCATTACTATTAATTATGTATTAGATTAGATCTAATTATATTATAGCACTAAAGAAAACTAAAACTGAAAATTTAAATATAACGAAGAAATTCAAATCAACTCTAGCTCTGGAATACGGTCACACCAAAGCCATACGGCTACGCCAGGCGGAGGATGTCCGTCAAATTAGCGTCGATTAGTTAGCGTCGAAATGGAACGGTGGGATAATGGAACACGGGAAAATATTTTTTTTTTAATTTATTTCGCAAATAAGGCACTAATTTGAACAAACTAAAATTTATAAATGCTTAAAAATGAATTTCCTAATGTTTATACCCTGCAGGGTATTATAATTTCAGTCAGAAGTTTGCAACGCAGGAGACATTTCCGACCCTATAAAGTATATATATTCTTGATCATCATCAACAGCCGTGTCGATCTAGCCATGTCCGTCTGTCCGTCTGTCCGATTATACTCAAACTAGTCCCTCAGTTTTGAAGCTATCTGATTAAAACTTTGCAGATAGTCTTCTATATGCTCTCACTACTATATAAGTCGAAACGGGCCAGATCTGACGACTATATCATATAGCTGCCATAGGAACGATCGGTACATTTTCAGAAAAAAAATTATTACTTGTCCAATTTTCAACATATCTTCATATAATTTAAAACATGGCCATTTTATATTATCCTATAATTTCGGTTTTAATTTGATCAAAATCGGACCACTATATCATATAGCTGCCATAGGAATGTTGGGAAAATATTACATATACGTCATGTTAAACCGCATTTGTATATGTAGGAATGTTGTATACAATTCCTGTTAGTTTTACTTTCCATTTAATAAAATTGTATTAATTCATAATGATCCAATTGTAAGCTGCAAGGGTATACAAACTTCGGTGTGCCGAAGTTAGCTTTCTTTCTTGTTTTTACTGGGTTTGAGGGTATTTGACCCTTGGGACTCTTAAAAAAAAGTCTTTGAAAAATCGTATTGTCACAGTTTTCTTAATATCTATATTTCTTATTGGACGCGTTCCGCAATACCTGATATGCCAGGATAAAGGATATTCATTGTAGTTTTACTCTGCAAAATTTCATTTTTGTCTAACCGTCAGTTTTTTAGAAAATCGCATAACAGTGCACCAACCTCGGGGTCAGCCCCATACAAAATAGGACAGCAAAAATTTTTAATAAAATTTTTTATAAATATGGGCTTATAAAGGGGAAAATGAAAAACATTTGGTGAAAATTTCATACGATTCTAACCGCCAGTTTTTGGGAAAATCGCATTGCAGTGGGTGGTGTCTGTGGGCTGATAACAGAGGCGCGAAGTATTAAAATGGAACCATCAGTGAACCAGCTGAGAACCAGTTGCTGAACCAGACAATGGAACCATGGCTAAAAAATACTAAATTTGAAAACACTAGAAATTTAATGAATTAAATATTCAATAAAATGATAGACCCACGAACGACATGGCCATTCAATGCATTTTGGTATGTTTTTCATCTAAATCCATCCAGTCGCTTAGGAAAAATGAGCTATTTGAGTTATTGTGGTATATACCACGGCGGAAAGACTGCGCAACAACAAGTAAATTCAACGCTAACTTTTAAATAATTCTTACGGCCTTTAACAATGCAAATGCGTGCCAATATGCACGGTATCTCAAATGATAGAGAAAAATCTATTCTAATTTCGAATTAAATCCTAAAGAGATCTAACCGTCAGATTTTAAGAAATTCCCTTTCTTCTCTATGATGACTTTATTAACAAACACTGGCTACATATTGACCCTAACGCCACATGATGTGCGCTGTACCAAAGAGTGTATAAGGAGTGTATAAGGAGTTCTATGGTCTTTGGCTGTACGATATACAGGTCGTAATTCGATGCCCAACAGGATCTACGAAGTTATATTGAATAAGGGTTGCTGAACCCGTTATTAAATTAAAAAATATATAAGTTATGTATCTATAATATTTCCAGTGTAGTTTCTTTTTGTCTCATTTGTTTGTGCAAAGCCTCCGCTTATCTCGGACCTAGGAACCAAATATCAAGCTATTGCTATTGATAAACGCTGATTTGCCTACGTGAAGCTGAACAGTTGAGTCGACAACCAAATGAATTATAATACTAAATATGATTTAAACTAAAATGAACTGAAACAAAATCTACAATTGTTATTATTTAAAAACAAAAACAAAAACTACAAAATCAAAATCCATAAAAATAAACTTATACAATTGGCGCAGTCTTGAAAAATTTTTTTTACAATTAAATTACCCTGCATAAAATTGATTATTATCCTAACATCGGTTAATATCATTCCTTAAGTCTGAATGAAAATCAGAAGGGTTTCGGCGCAAAAATTGTTTTTTAATGATCTGCAAAATAACCTCGCGATTTTTCTAACTGCAAAAGTGATCACGAAAACGTGTACCTCACGGCACGATAAAGACAAAGTTCGCAAATAAAATTTACAACAAAAATCAGCCAGCTGAGTAAAAGTGTAAATCGCGAATAATTAAAATATTAAAACCAAAAAGGATGGCCGAACCAGTACTAACTGATCAAGCGTTATCGCAATGCTTAACCCAGATCCGGCAAATTTCTCCATTTGATGGTGATACCCTCTTATTAAAGGGGAAAACCGTTACCCGCACAAAGAAGACAAAAGACACAAAGTGATCCGCTTAGCTTGAGAGTTTATTTGCGACTAACTCGCGCTCTTATGTATATGAACAAACGCAAGTATGGGTTAGGAAACGAACATGCATTGCTTCGGGAAAATATTCATTTTAACACCTCTATTTGGCCCTATTCATCAAAGGAGTCGAGCAACATCTTAGGTTTTACTCGACTAATCTTCCAACCCAGATAAGTATAATATACGGTGCTGTCGAGAACCTCGTCGTTGAACCTGCTCAACATTTGCTTATGATGTCAACACCGCAGAACTGGGCAGAATTAAAGAGTCTTTTAATCGAAGAGTACAACACTCAAATACCTCTTTCCCAGTTGCTCATAGATATTTATAAAACAAAATATTCCGGCAGCTTAAGAAAATTTTTTGATGAGCTGGAGTTAAAGTCGTTCGTTATTTCTAATAAATTACATTTAGATGGATTCGTGAATACCAGATTTATGTTTCTCCAAGCGATGAAAAACAAGTACCTGACAGAAGTTGTATGACCGTTTGTCGATATGATATTAGTTCAGCTGCTCAGAAACCAATCTCGCCAAAACAGAAATCAACATTTTGATAGTAATAGATTCCAACCAAATTATAACTACAGAAGTTATCTAGAACAGCAACAAAATAATTTAAGACAGTTTAGACCAACCGAAAACTACAGTAATAAAAGAATGCGTGAGTCAGAGTGAGGTCAATTTAGGCAACCAGAACCAATGGATGTTTTTGAAAATTTTTCAAGTACAAGCCTCGGTAAATCCAAGAATTTCACTATTAAATTAAAAATAAATAACACAGAATTTAATTGCCTAGTAGATACTGGATCTAGTATAAGTTTAATTAAGCCAGATACATTAAAAAAGTATCCACTACATGAAACCAATCCTAAAATAATATTTACAATGAAGGGAAATATAACATTAAACAAAATAAAAATAATAGATGTTTATCCATTGACAGGTAAAATTGGAAGATTAAAGCTATTCGTTCATGATTTTTCCGCTAAATATGATATTTTAATCGGAAGAGATATCCTAGAATTAGCAGATGCCAAAATAAACTTTAAAGAGGAATACGTTTAATTAAATAACTTTACTTTTCATTTCACTAGCAGAAATATAAATAAGCCTGAAAATATATTAGAAAATAGAGATGAATTATAAAATATATATAAAAGTCTGAAAATATTTTAGAAAATAGAGATGAATTTAAAAATATGGATAAGCCTGAAAATATTTAAAAAAATAGAGATGAAGCAATAAATAAGAACATTAAATTAACTGGGAACATTAACAATTTGGATAATACCTTAGAAGATTTTGATTTCAATTATTCTATAAATGATGGATTAAATTATTCCAATAAGATAAGAATCGAGCACTTAAATAAAGAAGAAACAATTTCTATTAGCCATTTAATTAATAAATATAAGGACTTACAATTTTTCGAAGGTGACGATTTGACCTTTACACATACTATTAAACATATAATGAAAACTAAACATGAGAGTCCTGTATATCAGAAACGAATAGATATCGTTATATTTACAGAAACGAAGTAAATAGGCAAATAGACGATATGATGAAGCAAAGGATAATTAGGAAATCATCTTCTCCATATTGCAATCCGATATGGATAATTCCAAAGATAGATGACAGTTCCGGAAAAAGAAATTTCGTCTAGTAATTGACTACCGAAATTTAAACTTCATTACTATTGACCACAAATTTCCAATTCCAATGAAATATTAGATTAGATTTTAGTTTCCAAAACCATTCTAATTCCAACGTTATTTTATAAATATTTTTTAAATAGAGGTATTTGGACATTGTGACGCGCAAGATTTTCATAATTTATCAGTAGCGCTTAATTCAATAACTAGGTATGTGTTTAATCTTAGGCGTCTTGACCATGTATCCCACTTGACAATTAAAATTCTTGACTTTAACCTGACTTCGTGGACTTCTTATAGGACTCTCACTTACTTTCACAAAATAATAACATCGAAAGAACCTAAATATCTGTACGATAAACTTGTTTTTGCCACTTCACATAGAACAAATAACTTGGTATGCCCCAGATATAAAATTTTATGCTCAAACCGACAATTCTTTATAAATGCTATCCGTCAATGGAATAACCTACCACATTATTTTAAAACCATAAGGAGCGCAACTCAGTTTCGAAATATGGTTAAAGAATATCTAAAGTAATAAAAATAGATTTAAACTTATTAAAAGAAAAATAACAAAAAAAAAAATAAATAAATAATAAGTATTTATTAAATTAGTTAAGTAACAACTGAAATATATTTAGGTAATAAGAATATAAAATGTTAGACTAAGTAATAATGTTTTTATATTTATATCGACTAGTGCAATAAATATAAGGTAACTCTTGTCGCACTAGGATATAAATAAAATAAAATTAAATTAAATTCAGAATAAATTTGGAAAATTTCAGTACTTCACGACTCTTGATCTTGCCAAAGGATTTCATCAAATTGAAATGGATCCTGAGCCAATTGAGAAGACAGAAACTGGGCATTATGAATACACCCGAATGCCGTTTGGGTTGAAGAATGGTCCCGCTACCTTTTAACGGTGTATTAACAAGATTTTAAAAGATTTAATTGGAATTCATTGCCTCGTTTATCTCGACGATATCGTAATTTCTACGTCGTTGCAGGAGCACATTCTTTCTATAGAAACATTTTCTTAAAACTTAGGGAAGCTCATTTAAAATTACAATTAGATAAGTGTGAATTTTTGAAACGAGAACCTAACTTTTTGGGACACATAATTACACCTTCTGGTATTAAACCTAATCCATGCAAAATTAAATTTATGATAGAATACCCAATCCCTAAGACAGAAAAACAAATAAAATCATTCTTAGGTTTATGTGGCCTTTAGCGAAAATTTATTAAAACTTTTGCTAAGATCGCTAAACCTATGACTAAGTATTTAAAGAAGTGAAACGTAATAGATATAACTAACAGTGAATATAAAAATGTTTTTAACAAAATATTTACATTGACGACAGATGCGATTGATTTCGCAATAGGCGCTGTTTTGTCTCAGGAAATAAAACCTATTTGTTTTGCAAGTCGAACTTTAAATGAGCACGAGTGTAAACATTCAGCTATAGAAAAGGAACTTTTGGCAATTGTGTGGGCAACCAAATATTTCCGTTGCTATCTATTTGGAAGAAAATTTAAAGTCCTTTCCGACCACAGACCTTTAGCTTGGCTACATAATGTAAAAGACCCCAACATGAAGTTACAAAGGTGGAAAATAAAACTAAACGAATATGACTTTACAATCGAACACATCCATGGTAAACAAAAACTATATCTAACAGCGAACAGGATGAACAGGACGCAGATACAAATTTTATGAACAGCGAAGCCACAAATAAAAGGGTTGCAGAAGATTTAGACTCGTTAGCAGCAACAATACACAGTGGAGAAGGAGATGTAATTTTTGGGATTTCCAATTACGGAACGACCCCTTAATATCTATAGGAGACTAATTATTTTCATAAAACATAAGAAGAAAAAGTTGAAGTAGAAAAAATATTTAATCGTACTATAATAAAAACTATTATATAAATATGACAAATGAAAAAAACAAAGGATATAATATTAGAATCTATTTGCGGAAAAACAACAACGATATTATTTGAAAACACAGAAGATTTTGTTATATTTCAAACTGAATATATAAATATTATTAGACCTAATACAGGAACAAAACTTCTTAGAGCGACTAAAACTCTTATAAATATTAAAACTTATTCTGAATATAAGGAACTAATATTAACAAGAAAGAAAGCTAACTCCGCACTTCGAAGTTTGTAACATTTGTAACAACATCCCTATGGCAGCTATATGATATAGTAGTCCGATGTTGATCAAATTAAAACCGAAATTCTAGAATTTTATAAAATGGCCATGTCTTAAATTATATGAAAATATGTTGAAAATTGGACAAGTAATAATTTTTTTTCTGAAAATTTACCGATCGTTCCTATGGCAGCTATATGATATAGTCGTCCGATCCGGCCCGTTCCGACTTATATAGCAGTGAGAGCATATAGAAGACTACCTGTAAAGTTTCATTCAGATATGTAGCTTAAAAACTGAGGAACTAGTTTGCGTATAATCGGACAGACGGACGGACAGGCGGACAGACGGACATGGTTAGATCGACTCTGCTATTGATGCTGATCAAGAATATATATACTTTAGAGGGTCGGAAATGTCTCCTTCACTGCGTTGCAAACTTCTGACTGAAATTAGAATACCCTGCAAGGGTATACAAATACATGAAGATAAAATGATTATTGAATTTAGAAATAAATACTTTTATCCCGACGACATTAAGTTAATTCAGAACATAATAAATGAGTGTTACACGTGTAATTGAAGTAAACATGAAAACAGACGAACGGATTTGCCATACGAAATTACACCCAAACCCGAGAATATACGAGATAAATTTGTCATTGACCACTTTCTTACAAATAATCGCACTTTTCTTACTTGTATAGACTTAAAATCTAAATTATTTCAGCTACTGAAACTTCCTTGACTGACTGGCTTGAAACAAAAAACGCATTATTAAAAGTTTTAAATTTTTTAGGTAAGCTAAAAATATTAAAACTAGATAAAGACCCTGGTATGACAAGTAGAGCATTAGGCTTTTGGCTAGAAAGTGAAAATAAAAAAATTGAAATTACGAGTAGTAAAACTGGAATTGCTGACATTGAACGTTGCCATAGAACAATAAATGAAAGGACGCGAATAATTAAAACAGAGGGCAAACTGGAAACTATTGCAATGGATATGAAAGAAATTATTTATAATTATAATCATAAAACCATTTACTGTGCTACAGGAAAAAACTAAATAAGAAAAGAAAAGAACGTGAAATTGATACAGCTTTTGCTAAAGTAGATTTACAATGAAAACCGAAATAAAAAACTGACAACCCTTTTAAAACAACGAAACAAATAGAGCAAATAAATGATACCCATTATAAAGAATATATTAATAATAGAAATATAAGGCGACATAGATCTAAGTTCAAGTTAAAGAAATTAATTAAAAACTCGAAGTACTCCAACGATTGCACAAACAATAATAATAATAATAGCTCAACAACTAACACTGATCAATCATAGGCTTATACAATTTAATATTTAAAATTAATTATATTTAATGTACATGAAAAAAAAAACATAATAATGTTATATATTTCTAATATTTGTATTTAAGTCTTTACCTAAGAATCTCCACCTACCTCATACAGACATATAATCGAATTTATATCATAATTAGGAGTTATGTATCTATAATATTTCCCAGTGTAGATTTTTCTCTTAGTTTCTTTTTGTCTCATTTGTTTGTGCAAAGCCACCGCTTATCTCGGGCCTAGCAACCGAATATCAAGCTATTGATAAACGCTGATTTGCCTACGTGCATTCAGCCACTTTTTTCGATTCCTTTTTATTATCAATTAAAAAGCTTTTGTTACAATTTTGGGAGTACAGTAGAAGTTTAAGTTTAGTTCCTAAGATGTAAAGCAGAACAGTTGAGTCGACTACCAAATTAATTATAATAATAAATATAAATTAAACTAAATTGAACTGAAACAAAATCTACGATTGTTATTATTTAAAAACAAAAACAAAAACTACAAAACCGAAAACCACAAAAATAAACTTATTCAATTTATATATATTAATATTCACTATTGAATAAAAGCAATTTTTCTAATATTTAAGTTCGTTAAATATCCTTAAAAAAAGTGCTATTCATGTGAAACAAAATTGTTGTGGAATTTTTTAAGTTTTTAAGTTTTTTGTTAACATTTATTAATTGTTAATTAAATTTAAGTTTTGTTACTTTTCTTATATTTAAAATTTATTACACTTTAAATAGAAACAGTTTTCTTTTTGGTTAAAAGATTTCAAGATTTGAAATTGCATATAAAAGTGTGCTATTCAAGTAAAACACAGTGTTATTTTATTATTTCTTTTTATATCAAAGAACGTAAATGAGAGTTACTTAAGAGTGGGAAAAAATTTGTTCGATGATTTCTAGTCTATTGTGTCTCAAATAGCTCTTATTTGCAGTTCATGCTTGATGAAATCAAATATTATAATGTTTTTTTGATTATACATTTTCTTAGGCTTATAAAAGACCCGAATTTACAGCAACAGGAAACCTTTATTCAAATTTAGCTAACCGGTAAACAATATCAAAAATACTCGATATATCAATATTTTTAAATATTATCGTGTGAACTTTTTAAACAGCAAACATCATAGATTCGATTTTTTTTTAAATCCAACAACCCCACTTGTAGGATAAGTAACTTTTAGCATTGTAGACTCGCTATTCCTGTTAAAGAACATTTCACTTCAAAAACTTCGCCAACAACAATCATGAATTCATTCAAGATATGTATGTTAGAATCAGTTGGTAATTATAAGTACACAAGTGAGAGATTTTTCGACAAAAAAATTGACCGACAAAAACAAAGGCAATTCGCCCGTTATTTTAGAAAGCAAATAAACGAAGCAAATTAGAAAACCTGCACCTAAATTTGGGAAAAATACGTAAATTAACCCAAAAAATGTGTATTTCCGGCGGCTTTCCTTGATTTTATAATGCCTTGCCTTAAACTCATGGAACCTCTAGCATAGTTCTAAAAAAATTTCTTAGATTTTGGAAGTTTTTTCTTAAATCTGAAAAAATATTTTTATGAGTGTAGAAACGGAAAGACGGACAGACGGACATGTTGATCTGTCTCCTTTAATGTGTTGCAAAACAAAAAATATAATACCCTGCAAGAGTATAAAACAGTGTGTGCTAGCGTTCGAAAATGTTCTCAAATGCAAACAATAACGATTACCTTAACATTAGGCAATTATTTAAGGTCTCAAAATACCTTAGAATTAAAGTCCTAGCAATACCTAAGTCTTGAGACCTATTGGTCTTGGCAACCAATTTAGGTGATTTTCCTATAAATTTACGTAATTTGTTTTTTTTTTAATTTGAGATTTTTTTTATATAATTATTAAGTTTGATGATTTTAATGCACAATCAACTCATTTTGTACGTTTTCAAAATTGGAGTAAAACCTGATCAGGTGTTCAATTTTACACATTGTAATGGAATTAGTTGGCTTTATTAATTTTATAATGCATATTCGACAAGAAAGAAAGCTAACTTCGGCACGCCGAAGTCTGCATACCCTTGCAGCTTACAATTGGATCATTATGAATTAATAAAATTTTAATAAATGGAAAGTAAAACTAACAGGAGTTGTATGCAACATTTATACATATAAAAATTCGGTTTCACATTACATATACGTAATATTTCCCCAACATTCAGTATATAGTAGTGAGAGCATATAGAAGTCTTTCTGCAAAGTTTCATTCAGATAGCTTCAAAACTGAGGGACTAGTTTGCGTATAATCGGCCAGACGGACAGACGGACATGGCTAGATCGACTCGGCTATTGATGCTGATCAAGAATATATATACTTTATAGGGTCGGAAAAGTCTCCTTCACTGCGTTGCAAACTTCTGACTAAAATTATAATACCCTGAAGGGTATACAAATTATCGGATTTAATGAGCTAAAATTAAGATGTTTCATTCTTACCAAGTTTCACAAACCATGCAAGGCTCGTGAATTCAGCCTAAAATTAAAAAGAAAATAATTAAAAATTTTAGTAAAATAGGATAATAAAGATGGAAATTATAAGACAGTCCAGTGCAATACTTTTGCAATAGTCTACGATTTTGTTGACACCTTCAATATATTTCGATTAACATGTTCCAAGCAACATTTGTATTTATTTGGATGTTGCGGAAAATGTTCCCAACAAAATTTGTCTTAGTTTGTCAAAATGTTATATTTCTATTGTCACAATTTTAGCTTAATAATTAGTTATGTTAATGTCTCTTTTGATTTCACCCACAATGCCTAGGGTACCGGGTATCTCTCCATCGGTAACACTCGGCTGTAGCTTCCTCCTCCTCGTTGTGGGTTCTCGGACTAGTGGTTGCCAGAGCAGAACACACTAACCAAATTTCATGTATCCGAAAGATTTCGCCTTGTTACAAGCAATTGATTTGCGCGGCTCTGTCTGGACCAGGACCGGATCCACAAAGAGACATGGACATGAATGCAGGGGGAGGTGGTGCAACCTCATGAGGGAGCGCGGAATGGCGGAATCCGAGAGCCGCCGAGCCGCGCCATCCGCGTGGCAAATTGGGTAATGATGTTTGGGCGGCGGTATGCTCGTATGCTCGGGGGGGGGGTCAGAGGCAGAGTACACCGGACGGCAAGGAGCTAAAGCAGCTGCTCTCGACCTGTTTCGCCGCGCCACGCTGGCTTTGGAGGGATTGGCGAAGTGTTTGGACAATCAGATAACAGTATTACTTAAGCAGTTCTTTGTCGTGCCCCGAGTGGGTCCTGACACTGACGCTTCAGCGGCACGGGCACCGGCTCCGCCTGGCGTTCACTCCCCGCTCGCAATAGGTGCGGCTGTAAATTGTACTGCTCTCCGCCAGAGTACCGTCGCCATTCAGCAGCTTGGGCTTCGGAGGTTAAATGGGAGAGCGCACATGTCAAGCGAAGGACGAAGAGCAGAGCACAGCTGCCCTCGCGACTGTTTCCGCTGGAAATTTTATGGCAAGCTCGGGAACACGGGAAAGTTGCACTCTTCATTTATAGTAGGGCAAGTCAAGAGAGCATTTTGTTTATTTAAGAGCGGCGCAGAGGTGAGAACTTTCTAATTTTGGCACTTGTTCGTAGCTTTGTTCGCCGCATCCCCGTCGGAGGAGCTCCATCCAAGCCAACTGGGTGAATAAATCCGCGTCGCTATTTCTGTACCCGGCCGACGGCCCTTCGAATAATCCAATTAAATTAGCCCAAATGTGCTGCCGGGTGAAGAGCGCAGGAAGCAGACCGCAGGCAGAGCCCCAGTGCATTTTGACAAGTGCAGCTTTCGCTCTCTTACAGCTTAAGCTCTCATTGCTCCGCGCTCCCCACGGAGTCGCAATTCCCGTTGGAGCTGCTTCCGTCTCCTGGTAATCGCTTGGCTCCTACACACTTCATATTCAAGCTGAATGAATCGGCTTGGCTGTGAGTTGCAGAACTGCCGGGAATGCCTCCTACATCGGTCCCTCCCTGTGCCCTATGCTCTCGGATCCCACTGGAAGAGTGCTGATTCCCGACGGCCGATGCAGAGGAGCCGTGCACTTTACATCCTTCGGCGGCTGGCTTCAGTTGCAAACGGACGATTCAGGCACAGAGTCCGAATCTCGCTCGCGAACCAAACTGGGCCGAGAAGTGTAGTTTAAATAAGTGGATCCGAATAAGTAACGCAGTTGCGGAACACTCGCGGACAGATACCGTATCCGCATCCAGTTCTCTGCCGTACCGGTGCCTGCCAGTGGCTACTGATGCTCCGTGGACGCGGAAAAGGTGCATTCCGGTCCTCGAAACCAAGTGGAAAGCTAAAACAAAGCAGCCGGGGTTAAAAGTAGGCAATTTGTGGAAGTGCAGACTCCGCGGCACGCGTATTCTCAAGCTCGCTAAAACGCTTCACGTTTGATTTCATTTAGCGAAAGCCCACAGGGAGGCACCAGGGACACTAAGAGACACTAGGGAGGCATCGGCTCTTATGGGCATTTTTTTAATAGCGCTGAAAACTTTAGACAGCTGGGAGACCTGACATTGCCTCTTTAGTTGCTAAGTTTGGGCACGTGCCTGAACTTTGCCAGTTCTGCGGACTGCCAGCCAGGTGCGGTAATAACGGTTTTGATTGATGGTAATGGGTTTATAATCGTGGGAGACTCAGACCCAATTGGAGTACCCAGAGTATTTGCCCACTGCAACCATCACAATCCGACCGAAATCATTAACACAAGCAAATGCGGAATATTGCAATTTAATTAAGATATGATAAATTCACTCACACTGCACACTTGAGCTCCAATGAGGTGTGGTGCCATCAAACCCGGGTAAGTTATAATTTCAGAAATGTATTTATTGTCCCAGCGGCAACACTGAATTCAATTTGTCAGGGCATGTCGGTGAGACTCCCATTCCCCTCGGGGATGTGAGGTGAAATCCTTTTCAAGGGAGACCTGCGTCGGAGTTCAAGCCCTGTGTCGAAAATAAATGCATATTAAAATTCGACAACGGTGAAAAGTAAGCGAAATGCTTCAGACTGCAATGGCGAGCAGGAGCACAAAGCGACTATTTTTCGAGAGCTATTCAATCAATCACGCAGCCAGCGACAGCACAGGCTGGCAGGGAACAACCAACAGGACACAAAGTACGAAAATAAGGAAACTAGTTTTAATTAAACACAAATAAAACAGGGTGAAAAAAGACACAGTCGGGGACAGTACCAGTGGTAGCCCTCACAGAAACGCAGGACGGCTATTATTGTGCCTGATGCTGGATCTATCGATTGTCACTTGGATGCGGGCTAAGTCACTGGCACGAGTTGGGCGGAGCAAGTGCTCCCTCTTCAGGTGAAGTGCGAATTGAGGCGTCGCTGGAGTGCTGCCAAAGAATAGCTCGCAGCTCGAGTGGAAAAGCGGCTGGGAAGGAACGCTTGAGGAGGAGTGAACAATGCAGAATATGCCAGCCAGAGACAAAAAACAGGATTTATTATATCTGTCTCGTGGATAAGACAAAATAGGCGAGAGGGGCATGGAGTGGCAAATAAACTATTTGAATTCATAGCGTGCCAAGATACAAGCTTAATATGAAATATATAATTAGCTAAATAAGCTGTGGTTTTCTGGTTGGCGCGATTTATTTGTCTTTTTAAACTTTAATACTAAATCTGATTTTTGACTGAATAGGCAGGAAAGAATTTTCATTATTAAATATTTTTTAGAGCTATATATAGAAATATATTTTTAACGGTTTTCTGTATTTTTTAAAATAAAACTAAAGAAATTTTAAATGTTAATCGTCTAAACACAGTAACGAAATATATTTATTTTAAATTAAACAACAGAATCTTTTAAGATCTGATTTTAGGGCATTTAATAGTTATATAAACCAAAAACAAGTAACAACTTATTTGAAAAAATGGTTTTAGGTCAGCACGCTGCATTAGCAAACGTAAACAAAAGTTATTTTAAGTGGGATTTTTAATAAACGATTTTGCATATGATAAGCTAAGCTGGCTTGCTTAAAAATTACGTTTTCAACCCAAAGTGAAAAATCCAGACCAAGCTTTTTAAGCCCTAGCGGAAACCCCAAAAAGTAATATAACAAAACATTTTCCGCTCTGTTGACATTGATTCCAGGAGTCTAAAACAACAATCATACCAACAGTGGTATGTTTTAGACAAATTTTTTCGAAAAATCGTATTTCTTTGTGTTGCGTTTGGCATTATGAATTCATTCAGTTATTCAAAACAACATTTTATAATTTATAAGTTTTTACAAGATTTTTTAATTGCCAATTGAAAAAAGTTGTTAAAAAACATCATACTTAAATATAAATATATATACATATTATTGAGTTTTTGGCTTAGCATATTAAAGTAGTAAGTTATAAATTAAAATGTTTGTGTTTTTATACTTTTTCTCTTATTATAGGTAACTTTTTAAGTTGATAATCTGATTTAATGGTATTACAGCTTATCGACAACCAAGAATATTTGCAATAGGAATTAAAGCTGGGGAAAAATAGATTCTCAGCGATTCTCAGCGAATGGTTTTTTTTTTATTTTTTAGAAAATAAAATCGATTAAATCGATAAAATCGAAAACAAAACTTTTTTTTTTACTTCAAATAAAGTCTGAGAAAAACCAAAACATTCATGAAACAATAAACCAAAAATGGGTTCATAATAAATCAAAAAAATTTTTCTGGCCATAACCAGTGATTAATTGATTTGTATTTTTTTTTTTTTATGAACCTTTATTTTAAATAAAATTATTTAAATCAAATTATTTTTAAATAACACAAACAATCCTAACGAAATCTAAAAACGTTTATTTAAAGATAATTAATCATTGAAAATTAAAATTTTACCTCAATTACCCTTATGTTTACGTCCTCTTCTTCTTCATAGGGGTCGAATTTATCTTGAACATGGACTTTGTCGATTAATCGATTCTTTCTAAACCGAATCGATGCATCGACCAAAAAGAAAGAATCGATTTAATCGATGTTGACATCGATTTTTTCCCAGCTCTAATAGGAATAAGGAGGCATATCCGATACATTTTATAAATATTCTTCAAGGGCATCAGCCGAGTCCTCCTTTCCATCCAGCAGTCTAGAGCTAGAGCTACTAATTTGTTGACATCATTCACATACATACATATATTGCACGCAGATTAAGTTTGCTTTACAATTGGGCAACGCCCATTTCCGCATTTCCAAGTTAAACGTTACTAAGCTATAGCTGTGAATTTCGGGTAAAAGTTAGAATTATTATCTTTATTAGACTCGTTTTCTGTAAGCTAGAAGTCAGTAAACTTGGATAATAAGCACTAAACCATAATTTTAATTTTAAGGCAGGCCCTGAAACGATGCATAAGTATTCCCTCCTCAAGGCTAACTTGTGAATATTGGCATTACTTTGGCAGTATGTGTTCCTACCACACGCAACTGCATCATTCTTTAATGTTTAGTTGCACTATTTGAATTCAAAACTAACCTAACTTAGCTTTCTAGGTTAACAATGTCTATTAATGTGTTTACATATAGTTAATTTTAGCTTAGCTACTTAGTTGGTAATAAGTACTCTCTGAATAGATGTATGCTTCTGTTTTATATTTTGTGCTATTAGAGGGATTGCGTTTTTAAAAATCGATAGATTAGAAGGGAAGAGTGAAGGGCGAAAGTTTCAAATACAGCATATATTTATTTTAAAAGATTTAAAAATAATGTGTTTGAAATTTTATTAAAACGAAATTATTATATGCTTTCCTGTTACTTTTGCCATTTTTCTATTTACCAAAATGAAGTGATTCTTAATGATAAAATAGTAAACTTTAAGGTTAGACAAACTTTGGCGTTAGTTAATTAAATAGTTAGTTTTTTTCTTGTTATTTTATCAGGATGGAGAAGAGAGATCTGTAGTTTTTGTTGTTGTTTGAATTGTATTTTTTAATAATTTAATTTTATTGACTTTTTTGTATTTTGTCGAAAAAGTGTTAAGAATTCTAGTACCAATAAATCAATCAAAAAAGTTGTTGTCCCGTCTAAAACTCCTTAAAAATTTTGTAGCTTTGAATAATAATGTTAAAAAATCAAGTAGCTTCCAATAGTTTAAAAGTAATTGTTTTGAGCAAACGAAGAATTGTGCGGCTGCCCACACCAATAATTAAACCGCAAAATATTCAGGCGAACGCTAAACCGGGAATTTAGCCTGCGGGAAGCCTCTACACACTCTCTGTAAAAATTGTGTCATAGTCCAAAAACAACATTAAAAAATATTAAAAGAAATAAATAAATAATAATAGACAGAATGAAAGACTGTAAGGGTACAGACTAAAAATATCAACAATTAATTTAAATCCATTATTTCCCCTTCTTGATTTACTTTGCTAAGTGGAAAAAATTTTGTCAGACATCTTGGAGAAGTTTTGCATGCCAATAGAACTTGTTATTTGAAAGGCATTAATCAAGGGAAGTTGAAAGGGCACGTTTGAGCATTTTCGTGCGAAATGAAAGTGTCAGCTTTCGAAGATCAGAGTACCCACGGGCAATAGAAGCAGGCTTGAAGACGAAATGGCGCAGAAAGCCGTAAATTTACGCTTTGCAGCGAACTTTAATTGGTACAAATCGAAAAGCGGCATCCCCCATCCTTTTTTATTCTTTGTAATTTTTCACATTTTTGTTTATGCAAATCGATTGATGGCGTTCAGCACGCAAGGCTCTGCACAGACAAAAAAAAGCACATTGGCTCGATTGTGGGGCGGGAGCTAAATAAAGAGCGTGCTGCCCGATTGTACGAAGATTGGAATAACGAGTTCATTTTTAAAGTGTTGACCATTTATTTGGCAAAACGCTGGCTTTACAGTAGTCTTGTTAGTACTCTTAAACTATGGAGCATTATATTGCTTAAATAAATGTTGCAGTGCCCAACAACAGAAAAAAAGTCACAGCCTAGCCTTAAAGTTAGCATTGTTCATTATGCATAAAAGTCACTATTTATGTTGAACCAAAGTCGGGCCGCATAAAGCGTCCATGGCTTTATCCATCCCGCCCCTAAGTGGGACTTTCATATTGTCCTTTCCTACGCGACCTCCCAGATCTGGGTCTGATTCCTGGGACAAACAAAGGCACATAAGCGTATTATTAATTGCCTGCATAGGAGACGCACACACTATATTTACGACTTGTGCCGATTTCGCAAGCATTATGCTTTCAAGCCGAGTTCAGCAGCCGCCTATTAATTTTCCCGCCTTAATTTTCCTGGTTTTAATAAAACAAGTAGGAAAGTCGTAGTGCTCGACTTTAGGATACCCGCTACAGTTACATAAATTTTAAGACAAACTTGATGGTCAGATAGGTCAAATTCGCTTCGTGATGATAATTTTGAGTACACATATCTATTATAATGTTTCTTGTCATACCCCTAAGAAAATATACTACCTTTACCAATTGCTACCTCAACTACACCTATCCACCTTTCTGCTGTATACTTTTAAGATCAAATGGAAATTGCTTCTATTTGCACTAATACGCTTATTTGGTACATGTAAAACTTCACAATATATTTAAAGCTGCTTAACGAAAATGCAATACATATTAATTCTGCCGGAAGTAGCCGCATCGATTTAGCCTTGGCCGTCTGTCCGTCCATCTCCAAATAACATCCGAAAAATCATTTACGCCTACAACTTTTCATACTATGAAACCCCCCAACTAAGCTATAATCATAAAGAAGTAAAGGAAATCGTACTCGAATATTGTCATCCGAGTATTCAAGAGACACCACGTGAGCGAAAGATCGGCCCTGTAGAAGCTCGTTTGACTTTGACTGACAATTTGAGTTCCATCATTGGGAACGGTTCTAAGAACAAACACTGGTTTAATACCATCGATCAACCACCATATTCACCAGATTTGTTCCATTGGACTATTTCTTGTTAAAAATAACTTAAGTTACCACTCTGTGATATCCATTTCGACTTGATTAAGGGCGTAAAAGAAAATTCGAAAAGGGAACTAAAGGCGATCCCCGCAAACGCCTAAAAACCACGTTGTGATGATTAGAAAAGAGTTGGCATATGTGTACCAATTTAGAAGGAACATTGTATCTTGAAGGCAACAAAACAAATTTGGAAAAATTTACGAAATCTCCCTTTTATTTACAAATTCAGGAAACTTTCTAGTCACATTTTATAAAAGACCTAACGGGCCAAATCGGATTAGTTTATGTATTCCAAAGGCACAAGAACTGAGGCTAATTGACTGCTAGCCCTATCTCTAATTGGATTGATTCATTTCAATTGAAAATTGTTCGATGAAACCTTCGCTCGAGGTATGCAAAGCATTTTTAAATATATACGCCTAACTTTTGCTGATTTTCCGAGATTACCATACAAATTGAACGATCATTTCCAGATGTACATATATACTTTTGTAAATAAATGCCTGTTACAAAAGCGTTAACGTAACGTTACCCACTTTTTTTGTACATTCAATTAACAATCACAAAAGTGTCCGAGCCACAGTCAAGAAGATCAAAAAGATCACAACAAAATATTTCAATTAAAATTAAATAAGACAAATACCAAGAAAATTTAGTTGAACTTAACTCAAATGGACAGTTCAACCAAAACCAGGATACAATTAAAATTGTGACAAATTTTAAAATTCTTTAAACTTATTCTTAAAATATATTATAGCTATATATTTTAGCTATATTTTTCTTTAAAATGTATGTAACATATTTATTTTGTTATAAATTGTTAGAAAATTTCACTTTTAATAATTTTTTTAAATAAAATAAATACACTTTTATTGAAATTGGTTTAACTAAAGTTACAAATTTGTTGCGTAATTTAACCGACTTTACATTAAAGCCGGTGAAATTGGCCCCAAATATGATATATCTTACAGATTCAGATATGTTGATACATTTATCAATTTTCGCTTCTCATTAATGGGAATATGAAATGTGAGTAGGAACGTACTGTTACTGACGTGGCTTCTTAGTTCAAGCTCCATGGCGGCAAAAGAGAATTTTTGTAAAAAGTAAAAATCTATTCGACTTTTACATATCAAATTACAACACCCATGTCAACAAAAACATTGTAGTTGCAAGTGGTTTGAAAAAATTGGGCTGAGCTTACCATTATATACATTAAAAAATACGATATTGAAGGAAATAAAAATCGTAGTATAAAAGTTCTTAGCAATAAAGGAAGCTAAATTCGCTCGTCCAAGTTGGTAAACCCTTGCAGTTTGAAATTAAGAATCAACCAAATGAATAGAAAAATTGAAATGCGCAATATACCTATTATATTTAGAGTTACAGTTTTGGAATTACAGTTCTGCATTTTCCTTTCCATTTACCGATACTTCCGATGGCACTTATATGATTTAATTATCTTATTCGCTTAAGATTAAAAACGAAGTTTTGAAAAGAACAGAAGAAGAAAGAAAATGTCCATGCCTTTCAGTATATGAAAATATTTTAAATGCCGTCAAAGTTATAATTATTTTCCTAAAAAATTTCCGATCGGTTCTATGGCAGCTATATGGTGTAGTCGTGGTGTATCAACAAAGTTTCTTTCAGATAGCTTCAAAATTGAAGGACTAGATTGCGCGGAAAGGCACATACGGACAGACGGAGAAGCGGACAGGCAGACAGACGGACATGGCTAGATCGACTCGGCTGTTGATGCTGATCAAGAATACGTATATATATTATAGGGTCGGGAATGGCTCCTTTACTTCAAAGGGCGCAAAAACATACTAAACCTAATTTTGATTACTATTTTCTCATATTAGCAGTTTTAATATGCGCAGGGAGAAATTTAACTCACATCCAGCCTGCTTTTTAGCACACCTGCTTAGTCCCCGCATATCCTTAGGTCGGAAGATAAAGTTTTCTATTTCAATAAGGCCCTTGTGACAACCACAAACAGTAAAAATGGGTTTCGTTGTTTCCAATCCCTAAGGAAAAAAACGAATTCAAGAATTTTTTTTAATTTCCCAACTCGAAATGCAATTGCAATTTTTTTGTTTTTTCATTGTTTTTTGGCTAGACGAATACGGTAAGGGTGAAAATGGGTGGCTCGTGCAGTCCAAAACGAGGCTTACAAGCGGAATCGGGCGGCGGAGTCAACGTCAAAGCTCGACAGGAAGGTAGAAGGTAGTTGAATGCAAAGACAATGACTAAGCACATGAGACCGACCCACTCACATACCCGCTTGGCGATGGGTGGCGTAGAGAATGCCAACAATATGTATACAATGCAAAACCACTGATAAAGTTTTCTTCTTTTCTCTATTTTTCTTCGCTGAAAAGTCCTAGAAACTCGTTCGGAAAATGAAATTGCGCCTATATATAAATACTACATATAGGTGTATCGCACGTGCTGGGTTGTGTGCAGTTTCTTAATATTTTTGATGAACATTTAAGCGGCAATAGCCACTGCAAACATTTCCTATTTCAACAGTTGTATCTTTGCACCAGACTTGTGCTCCACTAGCATGGCCTTCTATTATTTATGTGCTTACCCTCCCCGAGTATCTGTTAAGGACGATGGTTTTCTTTTCTGTTGCTTAACAAATTTTCTGTTGTTTTTTTTTTTTCAAATTCAAGGATAAGATCTTAGTCAGAATCTTATCTCTGCCTGACGCAGTAAAAGCGAATTTTTGAGGAGGGTTTTGACCTTTATCTGCCCAGTATTACGCTATACAAGGCATCTCCGACCCTAAAAATAATACATACAAATTTTTTATCAACATAATCAGATCAGTTGATTTTACCACGTCAAGACTATAACAGCTACAGCTACCTAATTTGCATGCAGATCAAGTTTGTTTTAAATGTGGGCATCGAAAATCCTAAAAAACCATCAGTGAATCTTGGTTTAGAGTTCAATTTTGTATCCAATAATAATTTAATCGGTTAAAGTCAATAAAGATTTTGAGAATGTTATAATTTCGCAACATCTACATTTGTCTTGCCAAGGGGTGATGCTCAAAACCTTTCTAGCCGAACTTATCTTTAATTAAACGTTGCAAAACACATTTCAAGTAACATTGTAGTCAGAGTTTTCAAATTAAAAAAAAATGTATCACATTATTCATGACAACAACCCTTCAGTACCAATCCGTAGGCTTTCCGTAGGCAGTTTGAGGAGATTCGCTCGGAATACCCCCGTATTCTGAATGCGTATTAAACCCGAAATTTGGAGTTCCTAGGATGCACTGGGAATTCCCCCGTAATTATAGAGGAATTCCTCCGGAATACGAAACTCGACCGGAGTTTCGAAAAAATGCACAAGGAATTCTGCCGGAATTCGTCTGGAATAGCAGGAGAATTCCGAGCTAATCCGCCTGGAAACGTAAAAAATTCGAAATGAATATCAGGGGAAATTCCCCCTTCCTATTTAAAATCTTAGTAATTTATTCCTTCATTATTATTATTTATTGATTTTCAGTAAATTGTTAGCATTGTTTTAGCATTAATTCCTAGTGTGTGTCACGGAACTT
This sequence comes from Drosophila jambulina, assembly GCA_018152175.1. Classification (NCBI taxonomy): domain Eukaryota; kingdom Metazoa; phylum Arthropoda; class Insecta; order Diptera; family Drosophilidae; genus Drosophila; species Drosophila jambulina. The sequence continues at coordinate 1,757,531 of JAECXH010000027.1, read as the reverse complement.
CTCTGCCGGCGGGTGGTTCTTCCAGGGACTAGGAAATATATATGTTAAAACCAAAAAGCAAATTGTATTATTTTGCACAAATATACATATGTATGTACATACAAGTATAAAGTGAAACAAGAAAGAAAGCTAACTTCGGCACGCCGAAGTTTGTATACCCTTGCAGCTTACAATTGGATCATTATGAATTATTACAATTTTATCAAATGGAAAGTAAAACTAACAGGAGTTGTATACAACATTTGTACATATACAAATTTGGTTTAACATTGCGTATACGTAATATTTCCCCAACATTCCTATGGCAGCTATATGATATAGTAGTCCGATTTTGATCAAATTAGAAATAATTCTAGAATAATATAAAATGGCCATGTCTTAAATTATATGAAAATATGTTGAAAATTGGACAAGTAATAATTTTTTTTATAAAATTTTACCGATCGTTCCTATGGCAGCTATATGATATAGTCGTCCGATTCCGCCCGTTCCGACTTATATAGCAGTGAGAGCATATAGAAGACTATCTGCAAAGTTTCATTCAGATAGCTTCAAAACTGAGGGACTAGTTTGCGTATAATCGGACAGACGGACGGACAGACGGACATGGCTAGATCGACTCGGCTATTGTTGCTGATCAAGAATATATATACTTTATAGGGTCGAAAATTTCTCCTTCACTGCGTTGCAAACTTCTGACTGAAATTATAATAACCTGCAAGGGTATAAAAACTCCTCAAATCTTATGAGTTTCCCATGCAAGCGGCTAGGTTGAAGTCGCATCCATGTTTATCTACAATTCTGCAAATTAATTTATTAATTGAACCCAAACAACGTTCACTTACCTTGTATTATTATTATTATAATTATTATTATAATATTTACCTTTTACGCAACTTTAACTTATACGCACAACACACATGTGAATGCAGCAGCAGTCAACTCCAACGTAAAAAAAAGTTAAACAAACAAGAACACCGAAAATTCGGTTGCGTGGCATGGTATACCCGACCAATGCATTGCCTTGTAATTTAAACCACATAAAGCAAATAATCAAATACATTTGAACATATGAAAATTTGGCTTTGCCTAAGTAAATTATTAGTAAACACCAATATGTGATTATTACGATTAAACAAAGCCTACGCGAATTATTTTTGTTTTTGGAAAATGTCGCGAGGAATCGGCCCGGAAAGAAATTTTGGTACTGGAAACAAGAAATTAAGTATGAATTCATGGTTTCAACCATTTTCTTTGATTGGCCTACACAGAAAAGTAGGTAGTGTTCGTGACTCTTTAACTTACACAATTTAAAATTAATGACTAAACTTACAGAGCAAAATCAATAAAAGTAAAATCATATATTTTCAAGCTCTTCCTGGATTAAAAGCAATTTTTGTTTTCCGTCAACTCATCGCCTTCGCGATTCCTTCAATATTCAGAAATAACTCACGATAGTGTAAAAAGAATTAAAATAATACCATATAGGATCAATATATTTGGAAGATTCTAATCATTTTGCAAAAGAAAATAAGAGCATATGTACATTCCTTCGAGTTCAAGCAAAGTGCAGCAATATTTAGTATAGAAATTTTAACTTTTTTAAATTCATTATTCAATAAATTTTTACGTTGATGTATTAATTAACTTTTGTATTTCAGTTGTTACCTAATGCAAACAAGTCAATTTGTTTACGCTGCGGCTTTCATAGAATATAGACTAATTCATTTCATAAATTTTAAATTTAATTGAAATTGATATGGTTTCCAAAGGAATACTAATAATATTAATAATAAATATATATGTATATGTTCTCATATATATATTTAATAAAACAAAAAATATAATAATTATAAATAAAATAAACCATTAAAATAAACGGCAGTGTTTAATGGAATATTACAAAAGTGTTTTACTTCCAAAAAGACTCCAAAGGGTGTATCCTGGCAAGCCTGCTACATGTTCCACCCCGCTTGGGGTGGTTCATTAGCATTATTACGTAGTTTGTCGAATGAACACATGGAGACATTAAATGTGTATACATCGCTAAGCTTCAGAAATCCAGAAATACAAAAAATCTTTGCCTGAGTTGAGTAGACTTTTATAGCTAGCTATCGCGGCGATGACTGGTGCTTAAAATATAAAAAATGTTTTAAATGGTCTTACCTCTGAAGCTCAATCGACTACCAATAAATAGGAAAATAAATGATTTTTTCGCTAAAGCTCACCGTATAGCTACTTACTTAATAATTAATTTATTTTCTGTTTCGAACATTTATTGCTGGTTGACAGTGTTAACATGTAAATTTTTTTTATCTGGATACAAGTTTTATTTACGAATGATTCCAAATATTATATATTTGCATACGAAGGAATAGCAAGAGTTTGGAGGATACCTGACATTTCCTGACATTTCCTTGGATCCCAAGCATCTTATCCCAACTGGAAAGCGCGTTAGTGAGCGTTTCATGGTGTAGGAGCAGTTATAGCATCGGGAGTAGAAAATGTAATCTTCGTCATTATACCATTGCAGGGTATTATAATTATAGTCAGAAGTTTGGAAAGCAGTGAAGGAGACATTTCCAATTGTAAGCTGCAAGGGTATACAAATTTCGGCGTGCCGAAGTTAGTTTTCTTTCTTGTTTTTATTATTTTTGTAAACACCGTTAGAAATGTTTTTGAAAAAATGAGCTCCGTTTGAAAACTCGCAGCTACCTAGCAAAAAAAGAATATACGAATTTGTGCACACGTAGACCAATGTCCCTTTATTCAGAATGAATGGCTCTTCAACATATTCTTGTACGTAAACCTATACAACGATCTATGTATTTTGTATGTCTAAGTAAAATTAAATTTTGCTTCCAAAAAAATACCTCTGAGAATATTTATAAAATCTCGAAAAATATTAGTAAGACACGAACAAATCAAAATATTACCTATTAACCGTCTATAGACTTAACAGAGGTCTGTTAATTAAAATTTCTGGTGTTGAAGTTTACAGATCCATATTTTTTTTTATTTATTTATGTATTTATTTATTAAATGTTTAAATAGATTAAGAAAACTAAAACTAACATATAAACATATATTGCGAGCTTCAAGGCCATCGACTATATACATGGTTACATGGAGTCTTATTTACAATATTATTTTACAATTTTGATGATGGGCAAATTCCCCATAGTCCACTGTTTGTATTAAGGAATTTGCAATCGAACTAAATACTGAAGACAAACTTATGTAATCTACCCTCCCGACTCAGAGCCATTAGAGGTCAGGGATAGTTTGCCACATCATTTTCGAGGGCGTTTGCTGTTCAATTAACTTCTGGGCAAAAACTCGGCGGAAAAACTGGTAAAACAGTTTTAACTTCTGGCATGCAATAGAGTAAAATTTGTTGCGGTGTGGGTGTAGGGCTTAGCATTCTAAATTGGCCCAAAAAGAATACCAGGGCCAAGACAAACTAGTGTACTCTATTGAAATTAGCCTTTATGCAATCTGTATACAAACATTTTCTGTCGGACATCTGTATTTAGGCACATAGGTTTGTGGCTCGGCAGCGTAAATTTGGTTTTTCTAGTAACATTTTTGTTTATATTATTTGAGAGAAATCATTGCAGTTTATTTGCATTGTCTTTGCACATTCTCACAATTGAGAAAAAAACAAATGGATAAATCCTAATAAAGGAGATAGAAAGCTATACATACAAACACCAAATCCTTGAACATTTTTCTAGTCCTTTATATAAACTGAACTGATTGACTACTATTGATATAATATTAAGTTTCAACTTTAACAAAATTTAGAAGATTATTTTACAAACATAAGAAATAATTATATTACAAGTTATGGGTAATGTTAAAAAATAACAAAATAATTTAATCATTCAGTACATTTACCTAAACACTCCTTATATACAAGATGACATTTACAATTGTCCAAGTTCTCCACATTAACCTATCATTCCTATGACAGCTATTATCTTACCGATGTGAAAAAAAACTTTACATGAAATTTGAAAGAGATAACATTTTCCTTAGAGTAGGTGAAAATATTTAAAAAAACGGCAAGTCATAATTTTTACCGATCGGGAAAAGACTTCTCAGGGAGGCTTGGTCTCTGACAATATTAGTTCATAGAATGAAACCGACCCTTAGTAGCTTTACAAGCACATTTTTTTCTCCTTTTTAAACAAAGGACACCTTACTCGTTTATGATACTGCTTCATGCTTTAATGTTGGTACTACATTATTAATTAACGTTTACATTTCAGATTTGAAATCACCATAGAGTTTTGCCTATTTGAAAATTAAAATGCATACAACAATTTAAAACGAAAACAAAAATACTGATATAATAAATATATTAAATAAATTAAATATAAAGAGGTCGAGTTGATTTTTGTTGGTATCCTGTTATTTTTTGCAGAAACTAATCTGCCCAAAAAATTAACCAAAATAAGATGATTTTGGCAGCAAAGTAATAGACTAAAATTAATTATTTGTTTAAGTGTTAATTATTAAATATATATGCACTAGAATGCTCCACAATAAATTTAAGAACTTTTATATGATAGGATATGAAATACCCACCTACTTGACCACCAAATGGAACCGGAGAATGACTCTGGGAAGGATAAGGGAAGAGCTTTTCACATATGTATATATGCCAGAATGTATGGCCACAAAACGCTAAAATAGCTCTAGTCACGATTCTGTAATTTGCGACTTTTGGTTGTTCCCATTGACGTTGTCTGTAGACTTACTACCTGTTCGGAAAACAGGATAATAAGCTTAAAAAGATGTGATGGCAACAAAAACCGAAGAGGCATCGAAAAAATTTTAAACATAAAAATGCTGCATATATGTATACATATATCAAAATGAATACACAGAGCTCATTAATGTGAAACTAGGAAACGCGATAAATGCGTTAGGACATTGCAATTAATCATTTTACGACGGCTACATAAATGGTTATGGTAAAAATACATTTGAACGTCTCTGCATCGTGAATTGGGAGTACAAATGTAAGTCTTCCGGACAACTCACTTCAATTGCCTTTTTTTCCATAGAAGGAAACCCGCCCAATCTTACCACTCACTAAAAAACATTAAACTCTTTTAATGGGCGGTTAAAAATTTCGGCAGCTAGCCTAAGCATGCGAGAACAGTGCTTCGAAACAGTGAATTGGTTAATTATCATAAATTTATGAAAAAATTTTTAACCATTTAATTGTTAATTTATGTTCTTTAAATTATGTTTCTTTTAATTCGAAAAAGTTTGTGGACTAAGAAAAGTTTTTGGGCATAAGAGAATGCTGAGGATCTAGCATATTTAAATATATGAAACAAAGGAGTTTTTTATTACCCAGTTGTGGTTTTTAATTGAAGTGAGGGGCTCCTATATAACCATACATCATAAGTATGTTTTATAATTTTAGGATACTGTTTGTAGTTCAGAGAAGAAGATTTCAGACTCCATTAGGCATATATATGTTTTTGATAAGCATCACCAGCCGAGTCGATTTAGCCATTAAAATAAATAATGGGCTGAAAAAATAATAGAAACAGCCGTTTGGAGCTCAATTATTAATTTTTCGTGAAAATTATGCTTATGATTGTTACTAAATAAATATTTTTTAAATTTATTAATTAAATATTATGATTTTATGAAAATCTTCTTAAATGTACATTATTTCGAAAAAGAAATCTAATTATATAAACTCTGTAAAAATGATGTATTTTCTTCGGTTGCAATTATAGTCCAATTTGATGTAGAAAATGCATTTACTTTTCTATTAGACCAGTTGCTTATCTTGCAAATCGAAAGAACCCTGTGTAAAGGGAAAAGGAATAGGAATAGGAGGACCTATTTTCAATTTTGAAAAATAAAAAGGATAAATTCTTAAAAAAGCGTAAGGGCCAAAGAAAGACTGAACAAAACTTGGTTAATCGACTGGTAATCGACATGTCTTACCCACTAGACAAAATGGCAAGCATGCCACGGCAGATGTGATCTTTTGTATATTTATACTCTTTAAATAAAATTTAATTATTGGACTCCTAAAAATATTACCAAAGTTAAATAAAAACAAAATTAAAAGAAGCGTCAAATTAAATGCCAACAATATCAAACTTGAAGGATTCTTTATTCCAAGCGTAGCTATCGAGTTTTAAATCTTTTTAAATACGGACATATGTATGTTAGTAAATCGTAGCATCATGTGCTGCTGATAGGGAGTATTAATACTTAGCGCATCTTCCCTTCAACCTTACTTGTATGTATTAGGTATAATCACCGAAAATGCTGACACATCAAAAAGAATGAGGCTTCTAACAATAAGTAGTTGACGTTGACGTGGACAGGAGCAGGAGCTCACAGCCCAATATAAAGAAGCAATACAAAGGAGGGTCAAAAGCAATCAAGTGTTATTGTCACAGTTTTTTGCTCAATTTCGATGATTTTAAATGGAAATGGGTGAGAAAGGAACTTTTGGAATGCGGTATTATACTTGTTAGAAACACTCTGGACTCAAACAAATACTACAATGTGAAAGTTGATTACGAGGCATTAAGCGCGGTTCACAAATGAAAGAAAGAGAAAGTTGTAAAGTATTACTGTGGGAAATTGGTTCGCATACTTGTATCTTTGAAAATTCGAACAAAAACAGTTCTTAACAATGTGAAATAAAAGTGAAGATGACTCGTTTAATTAAAAAATATGTTTTTTTTTTCATTTTTTGTGACGATTAATGGTAACATTAACCAAATAAAATTTGCAGATACTTTAACAAGGCGTTGAAAATCTATAATCTGGTGGGTCAAAAGATTTTTGTTCGAGCTCATTAACAATCAATATGAGGGGCTTGCGCCGTTTTATTCGTGCTCTTGTTAGAATCTCATGTGTCACTAAAGTAGCACTAAATAAATAATTGTAAACATTTATCGAAAAAAAAAAACTTTTAAATCCACTTGACTATGTCATTATATATGTATATATATATATATATATATATAATAAAATTCATATGCACATATGTATGCATATATATACATAGTATATACTGCGTTGCAAACTTCTGATAATACTATAATTATATTTTTTATAATAATACACTATGAGTACCAGAATTTATAACTCGATTTAAAAAGTCAGTTGATGACTTTTTACTTTTTATACCCTTGCAGAGTATTTTAATTTTAGTTAGAAGTTTGCGACGTAGGGAAGGAGACATTCACGACCCTATAAGTATATATTCTTGATCAGCGTCAATAGCAGAGTCGATCTAGCCATGTCTGTCTGTTCGTCTGTCCGTTTCTACGCAAACTAGTCCCTCAGTTTTGAAGGAAACTTTGTAGATAGTCTTCTATATGCTCTCACTGCTATATATGCCGGATCGGACGACTATATCATATAGCTTCCATAGGAACTATCGGTAAATTTTCAGAAAAAAAAATTATAACTTGGCCAATTTTCAATATATTTTTATACCCTTGCAGGGTATTATAATTTCAGTCAGAAGTTTGCAACGCCGTGAAGGAGACATTTCCAACCCTATAAAGTATATATATTCTTGATCAGCATCAACAGCCGTGTCGATCTAGCCATGTCCGTCTGTCCGTCTGTCCGATTATACGCAAACTAGTCCCTCAGTTTTGAAGCAATCTAAATGAAACTTTGCAGATAGTCTTCTATATGCTCTCACTGCTATATAAGTCGGAACGGGCCGGATCGGACGGATCGGTAAATTTTCAGAAAAAAAATTATTACTCGTCCCATTTTCAACATATTTTCATATAATTTAAGACATTGTTATTTTATATTATTCCGGAATTTTGGTTTTATTTTGATCAAAATCGGACTACTATATCGTATAGCTGCCATAGGAATGTTCGGGAAATATTACGTATACGTAATGTTAAAATAGAATTTTTATATGTATAAATGTTGTATACAATTCCTGTTAGTTCTACTTTCCATTTGATAAAATTTTATTAATTCATAATGATCCAATTGTAAGCTGCAAGGGTATACAAACTTTGGCGTGCCGAAGTTAGCTTTCTTTCTTGTTCAACATATTTTTATCTGCTGAGATATGTAGACATTTCATATTATTTCAGAACTTTAGACTTAATTGTAGGCAAATCGGATGAAAAAAAAAACTAAATTTTTTTGTATGCTTAAATGTTTGCTACAATTCCTGTCAGTTCTTCTTTTAATTTGATCAAATGTGATTTATTTATAAAGATCCAATTGCAAGCTGCAAGGGTACACAAACATCGGCTCTCCGAAGTTAGCTTTCTTTCTTGTTACTAGTATGCAATACTGTACAGAAACATACAATTTCTCGAAAACTGTACCAAAAACCTTAAGATATGATTTTTTATCGTCTCAATAAATTTTAATTCTCTCTATATATAACCATAGTTTAGTTTTCCTATGAAAATTAATCACACAAAAGAAAGTATATTTATTTAAATTAAAGTAGAACTTTACGACTGACTCTTGCTTTCATTTAAGCCTTAGCGTAATGTTGACTACTTTAAGAAAGGTCTATCTATACCACATCATGATGATATAGTAGAATTACATTGTGACCAGAAAGTTTCGGAAATTTGTAAATATAACAAACCTTTTCGCTCCTTATAAAGCGATACACATATGCCACCTTCTTTTCCAATCATTGAAACATGATTTCGTTGGCTTTGCCCGGGATCACCTTAGGTTCCCTATGCAAATTTTCGCGTACCTCTTCAATCGAGTCGAAAAAGATTCTGCGGATGGTAACATAATTTTTTTTTAAACAAAAAGTAATCAATAGTCTAATACCAAATTTAATCTTGAAATAGTTCACAATTAGGTATTTGTGCAAATAATATTGGTCTTTTGGAACAAATTATCGGTAATAACGAAGCGAGCTGCTTCAGTGCCGATATTTAGCTTACGTGAACGATATCCTTCACTTCTTTCATGTTGTCGTCAGTGGTAGACTTTGAAGGAAGACCTGAACGAGGCATGTCTTGGACGGTTTCTCAAGCATCCTCAAGGGCCTTGTACCAGTCGTTGACTGGCTGACAGATCGCTTTCATTATCGGCATAGTAATTAATAATAAGAATATGGAATGGGTATTTTAATTGACAAACTTAAAAAAATTAATATATTTTTATATACATAACAATTTATTAACTGGCGACTTATTATAATTATATAAGTAAATAGGAAATTGTAGTTTTAGTAAATGTAAGGAAAAACTAAATGTACTCAGGTTTAGATTCTCATACGCAAGAATAACTAGAAGTCTGAAGCGGGTCAAATTTCGATCAGCCTTTAGGCAGAAACCCTGCAGGAAAACAAATGCATTTTTGGGAGGGAACAATATTAATTGACAAATCCTACAATTAATAAGAAAACATCGAGTGTTAAAAATTCTCTACCGGGTAAAACCTGGAATAGACCTGTATACATATGTTCTTGCATTGAACATAAAAGCACTTGATGTTATAATTATGTATTATTCTTAATTAGAGAAATAATTTTCAGTTTAGTTCCTGATTTGCAGACCTCTAACTTCACGAATAACACTCTACATTTATTACTGAAGTGGTTTTTAACTCAAAATACCTAAAAGACTTCCATGCCCTTACCCAATTGACCATTTCGCTAATTCGGTGACCTTTAGGATTTGTCAATCCATCCGTGTAATGTTTTTGTGCCGCTTTTACTGCTTTTCTAGCTTTTGTACCAGTACTATAGTTGTAATATTTCCAGTCGTTAAAATAAAATAAAATTGTTTTAATTTTCTTTGTATTGCCCACGGTTTGGGTTCCATTTGCCCGTTACATTGACAAATGAGTCCTCTTCAGATTTGGAACTTGTTACATGGGAGCTCAGAAGAGGATTAAAGTTAAAGTGACTGCTCCAGTTCTGCATAGAAAACATAGCTATTGAACTGCTCCAACCGAAGGTGCCAGCTGACTAGAGTCTAGCTAGACTGATGATTCGAGGGCAGAGCATCAAATGGCGATTACGCGGTCACTCTCTGTGCAGCTTCGGCCCCCGGTGACGTTTCGTTTCCTGTTGTCTGGGGAAATAGCAAAATAGCAAATGGTCGCAGCGAGGGCAAAATTTTCACAACTTCACTGGCTTACATTTCATCAGCACTAATGATAAGAAAACAATTCAACTACAAGAAAGTGGATGCAGAGAGAGGCGGCGCAGAGTCGGTCTGCCTGCAGCTGCTAAGCTCGCATGAATATTGCAATAAGCACGCAAATTTAAATTTTCAACGTGGGATGACAACGCTATTTGCCATTTTACCAGCTATCCCGTCCCACCCCGCCACCATTTTAGCAGACCTACTGGCTGCAAAATTGCGTTGAAATATTTTATAATATACATTTAATTATAGGATTTTGTGCAGGAGCGGCAGTGACAAGGACGCTGACTGCACTGCAAAGAGGGTAAGAATCTCCAGGTGTTGCATTTTGATTTTTTTTAAAATGTATTTACAAATGGCTTAAAGCCACTCAAAGGATTTAAGCAGTTAACCTTCGGAGGCAAATAGGATAATAGGATGTAAGCTGGCTTCTGTCTTCTTGAGCATCACCTCGTATGAGCTACTCTTAATTAAGTAACTCACTCTCTTTTTTACTTTTTCGTAATTGACTTATACTGAACAGCCCAGGGTAAGCCGTACGTATGTATATATTCTGCCTAGTTATAAGACCTGCCAGCAAGAAATGGTCCGGTTGGATGGGTTACCTGAGTTTCCTTTTTTATGTCGTTATCTCCTTTAAATCATTCAGGTTCACTTTAAATGAATTTATTGCCCAGGTGGGGCTACGACTTCAGGCGACTTGATGGAAGTTCGAGATTCAATAAACCAAACTTAATTCGAACAAGAAAGAAAGCTAACTTCGGCACGCCGAAGTTGTATACCCTTGCAGCTTACAATTGGATTTTATTTTGTACTCCGCCGTTCCGACTTATATAGCAGTGAGAGCATATAGAAGACTACCTGCAAAGTTTCATTCAGATAGCTTCAAAACGGAGGGACTAGTTTGCGTTTAGACAGACAGACAGACGGACATACGGACATACGGACAGACGGACATGACTGGTTTCACTCGGATGTTGATGCTGATCAATATATTGTGACCGGCTATTAGCTTTTAGTTTATTAAATAATCTTTATTTATTATATACTACTTTTCTCACTTTATTATTTAATACTTTTCTTAGTTTATTATTTTACACTCTTCTGTATTATTCCATTGATCGAGCTTGAATTATCTTGTGTGTTCTTCCCAAATTTTTATTCATTTCTTCCGTCTATATGCTAACCTCTCTTATTAAGCTCTTCTCCAAAAGTGATCTGCTGCTCGCAGGCAGCCAACGTTTCAACCCCCGTTTTGAGCAAAGCCTCGCTCTCTCTCTCTCTGAGAGAGCGTACATCGTCACATAGTGTAACCAGAGCGTACTTATCTAACCAGGCCTGTTACAATATATACATTATAGGGTCGGAAATGTCTCCTTCACTGCGTTGCAAACTTCATACTGAAATTGTAATTACCCTGCAAGGGTATAAAGATGTAGATTTTCAATTTTTATACCCTTGCATATAAGTTCTTGATCAGTACCAACAATTTATTTTAAGATGTGGCCATTTTTCGTTATTTTAGAATTATGGTTTTAATTAGATCTAAATCGGACGACTATATCATATAGCTGCCATAGAAACAATTGTTAAGTGTATAGGAAAATGCAAAACTGTTTATGTTGCATTGTAACTGAAAAATATTATATATATATAGGTGAACGATAAAACCGAACTTATTCGTATGTATACATGTTTTGTATATTTCCTTTACTTTTTGTTTTCATTTGATCGAATTTGATTAATTCATATTGATCAAAATGTAAGCTGCAAGGGTATACAAACTTCGGCGCGCCGAAGTTAGCTTCCGTTCTTGTTATATCTACGTCTATTAAACTCGTGACTAAAATACTCTTCCAATATTTCGTCTTCCTCATTAAGAAAGTAGTTGTTCTTTTTGGTTGATGCTGAAATTCTATATCAAAATCAAAATCTATATATCTATATCGAAATTTACCTCCTCTCATTTGTTTTTAATAAATTTTACTTTCTTTAAAATTTCTTTGGCTTCCAAAAAGTTTGCTAACATTGTGTAAGTAGGGTCCATCTGTTTCAACAATCAAGTTATGGCATTTTTTTAAATAATCGGCGTTGCACCCCATTTTGAGTTCCCCTTCATTTTTTTGTTCTGAGATATAAGATAAAATATTTGTAGTTTTGTCCGAAGTTATGGAGACGATTCGACTTAAATTAATATTACATTTTTTAAGCAGTTAGACCAATTTGGGGGCAATATTTTTGGCTCCACTTTTGGCATTCGGGTTGGACTATCTATTTTTAAAGACAGTAATTTGTTTATCATTTGTTAATTTGCCCTCATCTGCCTTATTTTCAAAATACTGCGACTGAAATTAAACTTACTACATTTTTTTGAACATATATATACATACATACATATTTTTAAAGAAAAAACAGTCCGAAGAATGAAGTTAAAAGAATACCATTGAATGAGGATATGTTCACAATAGACGAGAACACAAACTTTCATATCTGAAAAATATGTATAGAAAATTAAAAACTGCACATATGAAGTATAAGAAATTGTCTAAGATCGTAGTGTGTGTTGTATAAGAATGTGACACGTGGTGATATATGTATTTGTACTTATGTGGAACGGCTTTCTTATAAGATATTTCCCTTTCCCGTAACGTTAAGCCGCACTGCATCTTGAAAATAAGCACCCTCTTGATGCGAACAAAGTTGATCTAGATTCTAGAATATATGTATGTACATATATACCTTATAGGATCTGAAATGGCTCCCTCGCTGCGTTGCAAGCTTCTGACTAAAATTATAATATCCTTCAGGGGTATCAAAGTAGCTGTGAGCAAGAAAGCGAGGAAGCGGTTAAATTGTTTAAATTGAGTTGAACGTGTAGGACACGTGTTTGAGATGCAGATGAAGCTTTGGTGGCAAGAGGAGAAGCTGGGGTAGGCACGCGTTTGTTTGTCCTCGTGCTCAAGTCGGCTGACTGCCAGTCAAACAAATCCATTTAAACCTTAAACCCTGGGTAAACAAAGCACGCTCCATGCAACACACGCAGATTCTTCGGAGGGGCGTGCCACGAAGCTCGCACAGCTGCTACGGAATAGTTGCATTCTGAGAATACTTTGTAGATATGTCTTCATACATATGTACATATGTCGGTGAACATAACAGCAAAAGCATCAGGGAATTGAAATTAAATTGTAATCCTTATTTATCAAGTGTAGTGGGTGGGTGCATTTGCACATATTCGTGTTTGCCTTTATACACACATGTGCATGTACATCTGTTGGGAAGAAGGCTCAAAAATGGGGGAGGGGTTATTGTAAAAGTGCGACTGCTAAGCAGTCGTTTCCGGTCTGTCGATTATCAAATTTGCCAGTTGTTTTACCTTTTACAGGGACAATATTCGAATCTTCCGAACTTTACATTAATAATACAAGGCATCGGACACCGGTATAAAACTGCTCTAATCTAAAGTACTTTGCCCAACTGATCCATGTTCTAGGTTCGTTTGGCCCCAACGTGTCGTGATCGAAGACTGTACTCGACTGCACAATCAATTCCCAATAAATTATGAGATAATAAATACTTCTTAAAATTTTACATACTACTTATGAAACAGCAGCAGCATTCGTTTAAGCCAAAGTGTTTTTTCTTTAGAACCTAAAGCAAGGAAGGAAGCTAACTTTGACAGTTAGCAGTTTGGTTGCAGTCTGCAATTAGATCATTAAAAATTGATTTATTTTTAAAAAATAATGAGAATAACTAATAGGAGATACATTATGAAATTTAAAAATATTATTTGGAAATAGTATAATGTAGTTAAGTCATAATTCTTATAAACAAAAATGCGAGCCGAAGGTCTTAGCTACTATGGCTCCTAAATTTAAGTTAGCTCTTAGTTTTTAACTATTTAGATAAATAAATAAATAAATAATGTAACTATATCTCAGCAACTCTATCTATCTAATATATCTAATAGAATACATTCATTACAGTTAAAGTTAAAGTTAAAAAATTAAATTGACAAAATAGATATTGAAAATAGAAAATTGAATGCTTAGTTTAATTAAAATAGATTCGAAATTTATTTATTTATTTATTTCTTATTAACTATTATACATAAACGCATTTATAATATAATACTTAATTTAAAGATAGGGAGTAACTAGCTACTGTGGCCATCGACTCGACAATTTAAATTTATATTTTATGAATATATCTGGTTGTAAAATTTATGAGAGTGGAAATTATGTAGGGTGTAAGATAGGGCTGTTTAAATTTGGTGAATGATTTTACATTTGCTTAGAAAAGATAATATTAAGTTGAAATTAATGGTTGTTAGGTTAGCTAATAGATTTGAGGGCGGTGTGGGACCGAAGAGTTTTGTTCTGATGTTATGGTAGTGTCCGCATACATCTAGTATACGTTTGACAGATAGTTCATTCCCGCAGTTAGGGCAGTTTGGCTGCCTTTCGCCGTTGAGAATATGCTTATGTGTGATGTTTGTGTGTCCAGTTTTTAATCGAGTAAGAATGGAGCATTCCCTTCTGTTGCACGACGCTGGTAATTTGATGACTTTTTTGTCGGGGTTAGACTTTTTATACCAGTGGTTGAAAGACGACCAGTGTTCCAACTCGATGTCTTGTAATATCTTTTTGATGTTATTCCAGATGTCTTGTTGTACTCCAGGTATGACTGTAAAGCACGGAGCCCGTCCGGCTAGCTGTGCTGCTTTGTCGGCTAACTCGTTTCCGGTTATTCCTATATGCGCCGGGACCCATAATAGCTTAATTTTGCTAAGATTTTTGATGCAGAGGTGACGAATTTCGCATAGAAGGTTGTTGTTGTTGTAGATGTTTTGGACACCCTGCAGGGTGGACAGACTATCACCCTTATGTTCGAGGGCAGATTTAATTGCTTTAATGATTGCTACTGCTTCTGCAGTAAACACCGAGAAGTTGTGGGTTAGCTGACCCCATGAAACAATTAATCCGTGTTCGTCTACAACTGCAAAGGAGGTTGTGGCGTCGGATTTTGAGCGATCCGTATAAAACCATTTCCGATCAGAGTACTTATGCGTAACTTCTTCGAAAAGCTGCTTAAAAATTGTGATAGGAGTCCTGGATTTTTGAAGATCGTGAAGAGAAGTGTCAATTTCCGAGGAATGTAATTTCCAAAACGGAGACGGGATGACTTTATTCCAACGGTATGGTTTTTCTATGTTGTGTCTCTTCATAAAGCATATACATCTGCGTATCGCAGATTGGACTGTAGTGTGTAACGTATAAGTTCGGTTTCTTTGGGGAGGATCTGAGCTGCTGGGGCACGCTGTATATTTCCGGCTCTAGCTCGTCGGGTTTGGGGGTGGTGGTCTTGCTTACCCAGATCTCGGACACGGACTACACATTATTATCAACAAGTCAAGAAATTGAGCGTGCTGCGACAAAAATAAAAGCTAGAACTAAACCGGAAGATATGATAAACAAATTCATATAGCAGAAGTTTAGAGAAAAAGACAGAAGGACAGAGAGAAAACTCATTTTTTTGTGGAGACACAGATGTTGTTGTGCTCGCATAATGCCCTCCCTACCTACGATCACCTGCCGCAAGAGCATGGCTCTGGTGATCCCTTCTGATCCTTACGACCGTGGAGTCATCTTTCGAGTCGGTAAAACACAGGGATTTAAGATTTCATTGTTTCATTAGATAATAAGATAAAATATAAAGGTTCTGATTAAGGCTAATATTACGTCTAAATTCATTTTTTTCTTTGAGATAGAATGAGGAATAATTAATACATATCGGCTTAACAATAAATTTAGAACTTGAAAGTAATATTCCTAATTGTAGAGATTTACTTTAGTTAGTTTTAATATTTCAGTTTTTTTTTAAATTCCATTGATTAAAATTTAATTTCTAAGTAGCTATAGTTCATTAATTTAATTTCTTGCCATATTTAATTGAGGTTTAGCTTTTAGTATAGGGTAGAATTAATTTAATTTCTTTAGGCTTTAGTTTGAGATTACCAAGACAAACAAAATGTTTTATTTATTTAACACTCACTCATCATGTCCATCGGTGAAAGATCGATCTCCCTCGATGTGGCTGAAAATTAATTGGGGTTCTTGGCTAACCAAAGCGATAAAGAAACGTTTTTTTTACCCTGTCCTCCAGATTAAGCAAGATAGAATTCAAAATTTACTTAAAATTAATTTTGGAATCTCTTAAATAATAAAAAAAAATATTTCAAAGTCTGATCTTCTCATTATTTATGACATATTGTTTCAGCAAAAGTTTACTTTAAAAATTTAACGAAGGCTTGCGTAAGTGTTACGTCATGCCGAGCAGGTTAAGTCCGCGGAGAAAACAGAAATAAGGCATATCAGCCTGTTCGGGTGAAATTTGAATTAATTTTAGCATATTTTATCGCACCATATTATCATTTTTATATTTGTGCATACACTACGCCGGGCGAGGGATGTTGCATATGGCCACTGATCGGAAAAATTCTCCTAATAAACTCGCTACCGAATATAGGTTAACCCGCAAGGGCACAGAGGTCATGCCAGGGTCATTTCGTTTACAATGCCGATCACTGCCACATTTTCAAATCAAAATTCTCCGCTACTGCATAGCCGGCCACAAGGAATATTGCGCAGCCGCGCTGGTGGCCGATTTAACCGCACTATATGTTACTGGTTCATCCTCCTTTTCGCTTCCTAGCCCGTCATGCCCCGCTTAGGGGTGCTCCTCGGGACCGAAACTCGTTTCCTGCTTGCTGGGTTCAATCTGTCGATTTTAAAATTTACCACAGTAAGCTACCGATAATCGAAACACTCTTTCACAAATTATTTACCCGCTGCACAATCGTTTCCGTTGAAAAATTAGGGGGTATTCCAGGTCTAACCTCTAACTGAGGTACTGGCCGTCGCCGGACGATCACCTTGCTACCTTTGCTGATCTTCGTTTCCGCGACCTGGGCAATAAAAAGGGTTACGCACTGTATACAGACACAGGTAGCTCTCTTTGCTTACTTGAAATCTGCTTAATATCCAGGTAAACCACAATTTGTATTTTGTCCTCGTGGACTTAGCACTTGTTCAAAATTTTGACTACGGGAACCAACTTAAATGCTTGTGCACTCCACAGGGTCTCGATTCAAAAGAAATTTAGCACGGAAACGGATGAGCGACTTAGGCTCAGACTCAATAGTAGCGAAAATTTCGTAATTGGAACAAGAGCTTTCCAGATCTTCCCTGGCGCTTCTATGAGCTATCTAGTATATTTGCCCTAAATTCAGTTTTGGCAGAAATACGAATAAAAAATGCAGCTCACGAATTTTATGCACATGCATTAAAGCTCGACTTAAAAATAGAGAAAAAGGTTGCCTGCTTTTAGGCCGAAATACACCTTCGTTATTTCTCACGCCCCAAAGCTTGGATTATAGCTCGTATAATCTGTAGCATGCTTCTTGGCCGAAATTTATTTCGCGGCTCTTTAGTCGCCACTACAAAAGCCCCCCGGTAACATCTGGCTAGGGTATTCCACTAGTACCCTAGACTGATGACACGACTGAAGAGACGTCATTGGCGAATATCTTTCGCATGGTATGTACCCAACAGTTTCCCTTGTAAATCTTCCAGCTCGTAGTAAAAGTTTCCCAACTTCCTACGAACTGTGGCTTTTACAAACGCAGCACCGAATTTAGCATTGTTACCTGTCTGGAAACAACTTTGCTTGAAATTCCTACGAAATACTTCTTGCCCTTCCGCATACGAAACAACTCTAGACCGGAGGTTGTACTTCTTCTCGTTTTTGGAATGCTTCGCTAGCATCCGTTGGCATGCTTTCTCTCGCACTATTTCGAACGAGTCTTGCCGGTCAAATTTTAAGGATCGGTCATCCAATAAGTTGAGCTTCCTCAACAAAGAGTAAGTAGAACCAGAAGTAATCATATGTTGCCCGAAAACCATGTAGTAAGGAGAAGTGCCTAGGCTTGAGTGGAATGATGATCTCAATGCACAACTGATCCTATTAAGGTATTCGTCCCAGTCCTTTTGATCGGGTCGCAAATACGCTCTAATTGCAGCGATAACTGAGCGATTAACACGCTCGGAGGCGTTAGCCTGCGGCGAATGCACGGCAGTAAGCGTATGTGTAATGCCGTACTGTTGCATTAACTTCTGAAAAGCGTGCGAACGGAATTGAGATCCGTTGTCCGACACTATCGTTTCGGGAGTGCCATACGACATGAACAATTCTCCTTCCAAATATTGTATCACGCCGCATGCGTCTATCTTCTTAACTGGTTTGAGAAACACATATTTGGAAAAATGGTCGAGAACGATAAAAATCCCAATATTTCCACATCTGGATCTGGGGTAAGGTCCTAGAAAATCTATAAATAATCGTTGGAAAAATCTTTGACTCTCAGGTGCTTTTCCTAACGGTGGCCGTAAAACATAATTTGGTGCTTTTGTGGTTTTGCATACTTCACAAGCATTTACATAGGCCTTAACGTCTGCCACGAGTCCAGGCCAGAAATAATAACGTCTAACTCTTTCAATGGTCTTGTGTATACCACCATGAGCAGACAACGGACTATCATGAGCACGAGAAAGTATTTCAGGAACCAATTCCTTAGGTACCCAAAGCTTCCAGGCATATTCATCGTGCACTTGCTCTCCTGTCAAATGCTCTGCCTTTCGATAAATGTAACCGCTATCGGTCTTGAGATCAGGAAAATTCACCTGATTTGCACTCACTTTCTGCACTAATTCGGTATATTCCGCTGATTTAAAGTGATCGGAATTTAGATCTACGAGAAGTCCATCCCGCAAGTCAATTGCAGCTACCACGTCTTCGTTTACCCGAGACAAGGAGTCGGGAACTACGTTAAGCGAACCTTTTCTATGCTTAATTTCGAAATCATACCTTTGCAAGGCCAGAGCCCATCGAGCCAGGCGCGAATTTAGGTCATGGTTAGACTTCAACCATTTTAATGATGCATAATCGGTAATGATTTTAAATCTATGTCCTTCCACCTAAGCCCTAAAATTTTTAAGAGCCACGATCGCAGCGAGACATTCTTGCTCTGTGACGGTATAATTTCGTTGCGCTTTATTCAACTTCTTCGAAATGAAAGCAATTGGACGCTCACCTCCTTCTTCCGAAACTTGGACTAATACAGCTCCAACTCCGGTCTTGCTCGCATCGCAATGTATTGCGAACGGCTTCGAAAAATCAGGACTGCGTAATACAGGAGCCTCGCTAAGACATTGCTTCAGCTTCTCAAAAGATTCTACTGCTGCCTCAGTTAAACTGAATCTTCTTTTTGTGGTCATCAAATCTGTTAAAGGAGCAGCAAGGGACGCAAAATTAGGAACGAACTTGCGATACCATCCACACAGACCCATAAAACTCCGCAAGCTGCGCAAAGTTTTTGGCAAAGGAAAATTCCTAATTGCGGCTACTTTTTCTGGATCGGTACGGATTCCTCCATCGCCGATTATATGACCTAGGTAACGTACTCTAAGCATGCAGAAGTGACTTTTGCCAATGTTGATCGTCAAACCTGCACGTCTTATCTGTAGCGCAACCTCTCTTAGCACTTCAAGGTGCCTCTCAAAGCTTGACGAAACCACCAACAGATCATCTAGGTAAATAAAAACCTCGTTCCTAAGATGAGCTGGCACCACTTTGTCCATCAAACGAGACATTGTACTTGTGGCATTACAAAGCCCGAACGGCATAACTTTAAACTGATAGAGGGGTCTACCAGGAACGGTAAAAGCTGTCTTGTCGCGTGAAGATTTTTCTAACGGCACTTGCCAATAAGCGTCCTTTATATCAAGGCTTGTTATGTATTCTGCCTTAGGCAAGCGACTCAATATGCCACTAATTTGAGGCAAAGGATATGCATCCTTTTCGGTGAAACTGTTCACTTTTCGACAGTCTAAACAAATTCTAACCTTTCCAGGTTTCTTCACCATTACGATAGGAGATGACCAAGAACTGTCGGACTCTTCTATCACTCCTAATTGTATCATCCTGTCAATCTCGGCATACATTTCCTTTTCTACAGCCGGTGAGACAGGGAAATGGCGTTGTTTAATTGGCTTAGCCATACCTACATCAATGGAATGTGAAATAAGGTTGGTCTTACCGAGACCTTCTTGGCTAAACGACGGAAAACAATTAATTACATTTGTTAGCTTCGCCTTATCCATCTCGGACAACTTGTGTTGGTCGATGTTGACTTTGAAGTCAGTCTCCGATGAGTCTAACTCAGCTATGTTCAAATTTCTGGGAAGAAGATCGTAAAGCCTCCAGAAATCTATCCCTAAATATAAATCCTGTTTCAGGGAGGGTACTATGTAAATTTTCAACCGTTTCTTTACGTTAGCGTATTCGACCTCAACTTGTAAATAGCCTATTATCTGCTGTGAATGGCCATCGGCGGTAGTAGCATTGCTATTAATCACTTTGTAATCCCCTTTGGTCATTACCTCACGAGCTAAGTTACCTCCCACACAACTCATCGATGCTCCGGAGTCTAAAAGTCCGTAAACTATTCGACCTAACACCCGAATTGGCAAAAAGGGTCGAGGATCCTTTGGTCCTGCCGGTAGTGAATTTATGTACTCGATGCCAATTCTACATTGCTTGACATTTTGCCAGTATGATTTTATTCGAGTAGAATTGCGGGATTTATATTTTTGCAAATCTTGTATATTGTTGCTTTCTGGTATAGCCCTTTCCTTTAATTTTGTGATTCTGCTATGTAGCAAAGTTCTAGCAGGTAGTGATTGTTCGTCAGGTAATGGAAATTGTGCAACATCTGCTGCATTTTCTACTCTTCGGTCATCGTGGCTTGGCTTCGGAAGGCACTCGAAGTCTTCTGTCTGTATTGCGACTTCGACATGCCGGCTTTGGAGTTTTTTGAACACTTACTACAACTTGGTTTGTAAGTATTTGCAGCCCCACAACCGTAACAAAATACTCGTCTTTCAGATACACAATCCTGGTATCTGTGCCCTTCCTTGCGGCAGTTCCAACATAACAAGGAAAACGCTTCGACTTCAGCCTCACTTTCAGGTTCTGATTCTACCTGAGTCTCGCATTCCTGACTAAATTCAGAAACTTCTCGTCTGAACGGAGTACTTCGCACGTAGCCACTGCACCGCTTAACATCGGCCAAGAAGGCTTCGCGCCTGCGACAAATCTCTCTCAGATCTGAAACAGTATTAATATCTATGTTCAAGATCTCATGTCTAATTTCTGGACGCAAATTGTTTCTCAGAACTCTAACTAATTTACTCGACGTCCAAGGATGCTCCAGCTGATCGACTAAGCCAGTTACTGTGTCGTAAAAACAATCAAAAGATTCATTTGGCTTTTGTTTCGTGTTCCTAATCAATTCTTCTATGTCTCCATCGTCTCTGCTCTGGCGAAACTGGAGACGCAAAGCAGAACAAAAAGTATCCCAATGAATTTCTCCGTGCGCTTTATGATAACGCCAATAAAATTCATTAGCTTTCCCTTCGAAAAGAACGCTTGCGTGTTTACAAAGTAGGTTAAAATTATTACCTAACGTCTCTCGGGTTAGTGTATCTACTCTATAAATAAAATTATCCACCGATACTCCTATTCCTGAAAATTTGATCTTCCAACCATTGAGAATGTGCACGACCTTATCTGGTCGGTTCACCAACTCGGACGTGGTGCTTCTTTGGGAAGCGGGAGAACCCGGTGCTAAGAGGACTTGTCCTGAGCTGCTTCCGGTTTCATTCCTAGTTTCGACCCTATCATCCTCATTACCTAACGATCGTCGCGAAAGATTTTCCCTCTGGGCATTGTCACTTCCACGACTGGTGCTTGATAACGCCCTGGTTATGCTGTCAGTCACTGAATTTTGAATAAAATCGGTCATTCTTTCTGAAAGTGTAGCGAGTAATCTTCGCTCCATAGCTAACAATGTTATAGCGTTGGCTGTTAAAACACTTGAATTGCTAACTCCTACATTATTAGCTTGTGCACTTTGTCCTGAAGTCGAAGCTATATTATCTGATGCTTGCTGAGTGACTGCATCAAAAGGCTGTCGTTTTTTCGACCCACTTCGAGTTTGTCTCTCCGATACCTCTATAGTCTTCGAGATCGCTGGTCTACTAGCTATTTTACACACCGGACATTGTGCGCTATCCTTCCAATGAGCTTCTATACATCGCTTATGAAACTCGTGTTGACAACTGGTTACAAAAACCTCAGCAGGATTTATATCTGCTGTAAATAACGGACAAACGACCTTTGGGCTTGATTCAGCTCCTCTTTCAGGAGATCGGTCTAACCCCATCATTCCCAAGCGATACCCAAAAGTTGGTTTAAATGCGATAAAAAAATGCTAAATATTCACGGTTTGACAACGGTTAACAAATTGCTTTGTTTCGCTTCTTTGCGATACGAAATGCGAAAAAAAATTTAGTTATAGAAGTAAAGATATAATCTGTATATATATACAAAAAATGTTTTTACCGAACTCTTAATCCGACGTCACACGTTTCGTAGGATCATAATAAAAAGTTAAATTTTCTCGGAAATTTAAAGATTGGAAAGTTAAAGAGGGAAGCACTATTTCTTTATTTCGAATTCGGACAGCGATCAGTTCAGAAACCGGTACGCATGTTTTCCAGAATATGATCGAGAGAACCTAGGACTTCACGTAGAAAATTAAAAGGATAAAAGAAAGTTTTTACAAACTCTTCCGGGATATGGCATGATTCGAAAGGAATGCCTATATTTTCCTTACAGTTGAGTTTAGAGTTGAGACTAGTTCAGTGACTTGGTGTTATAAACCGGGACAGAAGATGAGCTCTTTTTACTAAAGACGTAACACCTCCTCTGTTTTCCACATCTTTACTAGACACCTTGTCACCTCTTCTAAATAAGAGAGAGAAAAGAGAACAAAAATCTTTTGCTTCAGTGCAAATCTGGCCAGTTAGGAATACTGATATTTACCTCAACTGTTTTCCAAGACTTTCGAGAAAACAAAAAAAAAATTTTTTTGTTAGAAAGAATGAGAGAAGTTGAAATTGTAGATATAGAAAGAATTTATTAACCCACACTCGTTAAAATTTGGCCAGTTTGGAATACTAATACTCACAAAACTGTTATCCAAGAATTTTTGACAAGGGGGACTTAAAGAGGGAACACTGAATTTGTGTATCCGCAAGTCTTAATAAAAAAAAAAAAGTTTAGAGAAAAAGACAGAAGGACAGAGAGAAAACTCATTTTTTTGTGGAGACACAGATGTTGTTGTGCTCGCATAATGCCCTCCCTACCTACGATCACCTGCCGCAAGAGCATGGCTCTGGTGATCCCTTCTGATCCTTACGACCGTGGAGTCATCTTTCGAGTGGGATTTAAGATTTCATTGTTTCATTAGATAATAAGATAAAATATAAAGGTTCTGATTAAGGCTATTATTACGTCTAAATTCATTTTTTTCTTTGAGATAGAATGAGGAATAATTAATACATATCGGCTTAACAATAAATTTAGAACTTGAAAGTAATATTCCTAATTGTAGAGATTTACTTTAGTTAGTTTTAATATTTCAGTTTTTTTTTAAATTCCATTGATTAAAATTTAATTTCTAAGTAGCTATAGTTCATTAATTTAATTTCTTGCCATATTTAATTGAGGTTTAGCTTTTAGTATAGGGTATAATTAATTTAATTTCTTTAGGCTTTAGTTTGAGATTACCAAGACAAACAAAATGTTTTATTTATTTAACACTCACTCATCATGTCCATCGGTGAAAGATCGATCTCCCTCGATGTGGCTGAAAATTAATTGGGGTTCTTGGCTAACCAAAGCGATAAAGAAACGTTTCTTTTACCCTGTCCTCCAGATTAAGCAAGATAGAATTCAAAATTTACTTAAAATTAATTTTGGAATCTCTTAAATAATAAAAAAAAATATTTCAAAGTCTGATCTTCTCATTATTTATGACATATTGTTTCAGCAAAAGTTTACTTTAAAAATTTAACGAAGGCTTGCGTAAGTGTTACGTCATGCCGAGCAGGTTAAGTCCGCGGAGAAAACAGAAATAAGGCATATCAGCCTGTTCGGGTGAAATTTGAATTAATTTTAGCATGTTTTATCGCACCATATTATCATTTTTATATTTGTGCATACACTACGCCGGGCGAGGGATGTTGCATATGGCCACTGATCGGAAAAATTCTCCTAATAAACTCGCTACCGAATATAGGTTAACCCGCAAGGGCACAGAGGTCATGCCAGGGTCATTTCGTTTACAATGCCGATCACTGCCACATTTTCAAATCAAGATTCTCCGCTACTGCATAGCCGGCCACAAGGAATATTGCGCAGCCGCGCTGGTGGCCGATTTAACCGCACTATATGTTACTGGTTCATCCTCCTTTTCGCTTCCTAGCCCGTCATGCCCCGCTTAGGGGGTGCTCCTCGGGACCGAAACTCGTTTCCTGCTTGCTGGGTTCAATCTGTCGATTTTAAAATTTACCACAGTAAGCTACCGATAATCGAAACACTCTTTCACAAATTATTTACCCGCTGCACAATCGTTTCCGTTGAAAAATTAGGGGGTATTCCAGGTCTAACCTCTAACTGAGGTACTGGCCGTCGCCGGACGATCACCTTGCTACCTTTGCTGATCTTCGTTTCCGCGACCTGGGCAATAAAAAGGGTTACGCACTGTATACAGACACAGGTAGCTCTCTTTGCTTACTTGAAATCTGCTTAATATTCAGGTAAACCACAATTTGTATTTTGTCCTCGTGGACTTAGCACTTGTTCAAAATTTTGACTACGGGAACCAACTTAAATGCTTGTGCACTCCACAGGGTCTCGATTCAAAAGAAATTTAGCACGGAAACGGATGAGTGACTTAGGCTCAGACTCAATAGTAGCGAAAATTTCGTAATTGGAACAAGAGCTTTCCAGATCTTCCCTGGCGCTTCTATGAGCTATCTAGTATATTTGCCCTAAATTCAGTTTTGGCAGAAATACGAATAAAAAATGCAGCTCACGAATTTTATGCACATGCATTAAAGCTCGACTTAAAAATAGAGAAAAAGGTTGCCTGCTTTTAGGCCGAAATACACCTTCGTTATTTCTCACGCCCCAAAGCTTGGCTTATAGCTCGTATAATCTGTAGCATGCTTCTTGGCCGAAATTTATTTCGCGGATCTTTAGTCGCCACTACAGGACTTTGAATTTCTTTCGATGCTTCATGGCTACTTCGAGGTCCTTGAAAAGGATCGTGTTCGTCGTGGTTTGAGAAACCCTGGTTTTAACATCTAGTAATCCGGCTTCGGCCAGGATGCATTTAGTTGGGGTCGTTGGGAATGCACCAATGCTGCGCCTAACTGCCGCGTGATAAGGAGATAAGATTTTTTTTAAGTTGGATGGCGCGCACCAGCCATAGATCGGGAGGGCGTACTCGATTTTGGACAGGATCAATGCTCTAGTCGCTTGTATTAGTGTAGTGGGGTGGATGGAGGAACGCTTAGATGTTAAGAATTTAATAATGTTAAGTCTATTGTTTAGATTAATCCTAAGTTCATTACAATGTTGTTTAAATGTGAGTCGTTTATCAATTGTCAGGCCAAGAATTTTAATGAAAGGAACTATTTCTATATCTATGTTATTGTAAGATAGTGTTGGGTATGTACAGCGTTGTTTTTTACAAATATGAAAGAGTTTACATTTATCTACAGCAAGGGTCGCACCGGAAGTGTTCCCCCAAATATGAATTTCATTAAGGATTTCTTTGAACTGATTTTTCAGAGTAGTAGTATTTTTACATTTGCTATAGATTATGGCATCATCTGCATAAATTGAAAATTTAATTCGTTTATATCTAAGAAAAATGTTGTTTAAGGACTGGAAGGCGATCATGAACAAAACCACAGAGAGGGGCGATCCTTGTGGGATGCCATTGTGGAGAGTATAGAATTTAGATAGAGTGTTGTTTACTCTTACTCGGATTGAACGGTTGATCATGAAAGCCTTCGCTAAGTTAAAGGTCTTTTGACCTACCCCCCACCGGGAAAGTTGATCTAATACTGTATGCACCCCTATGCGATCAAATGCCCTTTCAAAATCAGTTGCCAGAATGGTAACATGATTTTTGGTTTGTTTTGTGATGAACCACATAAGTCTTTTAGCTAACATTTCTTCAAGGGTCTTACTTAGGCAGGGGAGTAGAGAAATAGGTCTGAATGAAGTTATTTCGTGGGTTGGTTTGTTAGGTTTTAAAATTGGAATGACGATAGCGGATTTCCACACATGGGGGTAGGATCCTTTTTTTTTTTTTTTTTTTTTGCGCGGGTCATATCGATTCCCACCTCCCGCCCAACCGACCGAGAGGCGCAGCCGTGTGACGTACGGCACGAACGCGTTCTTGATAGACGCGTGAGAAGAGGAAAGTATAAAAGAACGAGGAATATTTAATATTGCTAAGGTGCTAAATTACGGGCTAATTCTACAAGCAAAGTAGTTTTAAGTTTAGGAAGACTATCACTACTAGCAATATAGTCATAGAGGCGGTTGTAATCGGTGCATAAAACCCTAAAGGGCTCATGCATTTCATACTCCCTCCTGCAGTGACCAATTACTAAGGGGATATAGGATCTGGAAGTTAAACATGGAAATTGAGTTGGCCTAGCAGGTAGGGACTCTCCACGTCCCCATGAATAAGCTTATGTAGAAAGACGACACCAAGCATCGTTCTACGGTTCGCTAGGGAGGGAAGGTTAATTAATAGAAGTCTACTAGAGTAAGACGGTAATCTCAGGTTTGCATCCCAGGTTAAGCCCCGTAGGGCGAAAAGCAAAAAGTTTTTTTGGACAGATTCAATGCAGTTAATATGGACTCCAAAACTAGGACTCCAAACGCAAGAACCATATTCCAAAATGGGCCGAACTAACGAAACAAAAAGGCTCTTAGTTACATAAGGGGAATCGAATTCCTTCGACCACCTTTTAATGAATCCAAGCATGCCTCTGGCTTTGTTAACCATGCAGGAAATGTGTTCAGAGAACGAAAGTTTGGGATCAAGGCGGACTCCGAGATCATCGACAAGAGTTATTCTTTCCAAAGAGCAGTCATTGAGCATATAAGTGGCATACTGGGGAGTGACACGCGAAAATGTCATCAGTTTGCACTTGGAGCTGTTGAGAAGTAATAGGTTAGCACGACACCATGCTTGAAAATTATTAAGATCCGATTGTAAATCTGACTGGCATGAGCTGTCCTTATACTGCACACATAGTTTAACGTCGTCAGCGTACATTAGTACTCTAGAGTTGGTTAAAACTAGCGGAAGGTCATTAATAAACAATGAAAATAGCAGTGGGCCTAGGTGACTACCTTGTGGGACGCCAGATGTGACACTCAGGAATTTGGAGAGAGCATTTTTAAACAGAACTTTTTGAGTCCTGTCAGACAAATAACTCAAAATCCATTTAAGAAGATCAACAGGGAACCCAATTAAGTCGAGCTTCCTTACAAGAAGAGAATGATTAACCGAGTCAAAAGCTTTACTAAAGTCCGTGTAAATCACATCGGTTTGAAAGTTGCGTTGGAACCCTCTAATAACAAATAAGGTAAGTTCCAAGAGATTTGTAGTGGTTGATCTTCGCCTCATAAAACCATGCTGACATGGAGAAATTACGGATCTGCACAAATGCTGCAAGTGTGGAGTTATTACATTCTCGAAGAGTTTCGGAATGGCTGACAACTTAGAGATACCCCTATAGCGAGCATTGCGTTATATAACTCTAGTAGGCAGTGCTTAGCTTCGGAGGGAAGCTGTTTGAGCATTGGGTATGAAATTCTATCTATACCGAGTGTTTTTCCTTTTGCATATTGAAGGGCATATTCGAGCTCACTGAGGGTGAAGTTCGAGTCGAGATCTGTAGAAGCAGGGGATAGTTCAGTTGTTTCGTATTCCTGAGACAGAATTTCTTCTTTACGGGTCTTGTATTGGTGGGAAAAATTTTCGTCCTTTGAGTAGTCCGACCAAAAATTCCCAAAAGCGTCGCCCATGTCTGCAGAGTTATGTATCTCTTCATTTTTATACTTTTTTGTCCTAAGACTATTTGGTGGGTTCCCAATCAGTGCTCTGTGCTTTCGCTTTGAGTTGGACGTGCTTTTCATCGCTCTCCCTTTTTATATAGTTTTCTTAGTGAACATTTATTCAAATAAGTCCAAATTTTTGGCGAGTGATTAGTGTTTACATGATTCCTATCAACCTAAAACATTTGGATCGTTTTATATAAAGACAGTGACTTTAATCTCGTAAAACAAATTCTTGTTTACTCTTTTATCAACTCGCTTTGCCCTTCTTTTTTTTGTGCATTGCGTTTACCGCTCATCTCTGCATCGCGTTGGTCTTGTTGTGGTCGCAAGTGTTCTGCACACGCTAAACAATCACACAAACTCATATCATCTCAGCGCTTAGATAAAGCTTTTATTTTTGTGCTCTTTGATCTCCGTTTTGACCGCTCTCTTCGACGCGGACATATTATTCATTATTATTTTTATTCTTTTTTTTTGTGTGTTTTATAATTTTTATAAATTATTTTAACATACTATGGCTACCTGCTGTGCTGCTAATTGCCCGAATAGTCGGAAATTCACACCGAAGCAGGCCTTTGTTGGCTGTTGGCTCTGTGAAAATATCGCTCATGTTGGTTGCGCCGGTTTTGGGCAATACGGCGGGCGTATCGCTGATCGTATACGCGAACTTATTGGATTGGATTGGGCGTGCCCGAGCTGCATTCATATTAAATCTGATATGAGAGT
The DNA here is from genome assembly GCA_018152175.1 of Drosophila jambulina. NCBI lineage: Eukaryota > Metazoa > Arthropoda > Insecta > Diptera > Drosophilidae > Drosophila > Drosophila jambulina. The sequence goes on along the minus strand of JAECXH010000027.1, from coordinate 1,728,528 downwards.
TTTCATGAGGCAAACTCACTTGGAGTTTCAGTCGCTGGCGGCCGGTTTCAATGATTTGTCAAACCGTTTCCAGAAGGCGGAACATCAGTTCAAATCTTTAAAACTGCTAAGTGATTCGGTAAACAAACTACCAAACAACCTTTCTGATCGCTTTTTGCTTGTTACAGACGCAGCGAGCACCCCCCTTATGCAGTTCAGCCCACGCAATCAATCTCTAAACAACACCGTGGCCGATGACGACGGCTCCGGTGTGGATGCTGTAGCCGCCCATACATCTGGACAGGCTGATCCCATCGTGCCTTCGGATCTGCAACCTGCTAACGTCGACCAGGCATCCACATCGCATGTTGCTGCCTCCAAGGACGTGTTGCTGACTCCGGTCGCTCACCGCGTAGCACCTCCGGCGGTAGTACCTCCGGCGATGGCTTCATCGACGATGATACCTCCGGCGGTCACAGTCTCAGCGCCGTCATTCACCATCCCTGGATCCCAACATTCTACAATTGTTGGAGTCGCCCAACGGAGACCGGTGCCTTTAGCTGGCGTTGCACCTAAAAAGCTATTTTTGTTTCCCGCCTCAATCCCAGCGCTTCTGAAAACGACGTCAAGACCCATTTGAGTTCCAATTTGAATGTTTCTGCTACCGAATTTACTGGCTCTAAGTTCAATTTTAAACAAAGACGTGATATATCTTCGTTTAAAATTGCACTTTCTGATGATTTATTTAGTAGGGTTCTTGATGCTTCTGTATGGCCTGAACATACCATCGTTCACGAATTCGTGAATAAAAGTAAACCGCGGGCTCATGAGCCTCAGACTTCCTTAACTAGGCCTCCAAGAAACTAACGGACTCGTTTATCCTACACTATCAAAATGTTCGTAGTTTACTGGGGAATCTCAGTAAACTGCTCGTTAATAGTGTTTCCTTCGATGCCAATGTTATTGCCTTTACTGAAACGTGGCTTAACTCCTCTGTCTCTGATAGTGAAATATTTGCAGGCAACTATGTAGTCTATAGGCACGACCGTCCAATGCGAATCGGCGGCGGCGTTCTTATCGCTGTAAAATCCGATTCTGCTTCTGATTTGGTTCCGATAATTGACATAGATAGCTCTTTAGAATTTGTTGCCGTTCGTATCCAAGTTTATGACTACTTTGTTTATGTTTCATGTTCGTACATTCCTCCTCGATCTGACAGTAGTATACACTTACAACACTTATCTGTAATCCAGACTATTCATTCTAATCTAGGTGCTAATGACCATTTTATTGTCTTGGGGGACTTTAACCTGCCTTCTATTTCATGGATGCCCTCCCCTGATTCGAATGTTCCCATTCCCACTGTACACCATGATTTAACTCACGGTCTTATTGATCTTTCATTGGGACAATTGAACTTCATACGGAATCGTTGTGATAAAGTCTTAGATCTATTTTTTGCGTTTCAGTTTGCCAATGCTTGTGTCTCAAGAATTGACCCTCTCTCCTGCCCTGAGGACGCTTACCACCCCACACTGGAGATAACTCTAGAAGCCTCGGCTCCTTTACTACCTTGCTCTGTAGCTGAACCAGTAACTTTTCGCTGCTTTCGCAGAGCAAATTTTTCTGACATGAATACATACTTATCGTCAGTCGATTGGACTTTTTTGGACTCCTCCACTGACGATCCCTTAAACAAGGTTAAGCGTTTTTATGTTGTACTTTAATCTGCCTTTGACATGTATGTTCCATCGTTTCCCTCTCCTGGCGTCTCGCGTAAGCCTCCCTGGTTTTCCCGTCGACTTTCATATTTAAAAAATGTGAAGTCTAGACTTTTTAAAAAATTCAGAAGAACCGGGCTGCAAGTCGACCAAGCCAAATATTTAACAGCTCGCTCCGACTTCCTGACTCACAACTCCCAATGTTACAAAAATTACCTAAATCGGTGCAGAAATGAGTTTCAGGCTAATCCTAAACAATTTTACGCGTTTGTGAATTCTAAACGAAAGTCTCAAACTTTTCCGTCTCGTCTTCATCTCAATGACGAATCAGCTTCTAATGAACTTGACATCGCGAACTTATTTGCAAAATTTTTTCAGTCTACGTATTCATCTGTCAGTTTCGAAACATCCTCACCGTATCCATATTCTCTTCCGCACTCTAATTGTATTTTTATGCCCACTATCTCTGAAGGTGATGTTCTTCAGCATCTTAAAACACTCAAGCCTTCTTTCTCTTCAGGCCCAGATCTCGTACCTAGCTGTGTGTTGAGAAATTGTGCAAGTGTGCTATGTAAACCACTGTCTAAACTGTTTCATTTTTCCCTTCAGCTCTCATTTTTCCCTGAATGTTGGAAGGAATCTTTCATAATTCCTCTTCACAAAAAAGGCAGTAAATCAAATATTGAAAACTACAGAGGGATTGCTAAACTTAGTGCAATCCCCAAGTTTTTTGAACTTTTAATTACTGCTCAGCTTCAGCACCAATGCGGTTCAATAATGTCTCCCTCACAACATGGCTTTGTGAAACACAGATCGACTACCACAAACCTTCTAGAGTTTTGTGCCATCATTAGAAACGCTTTCAAAAACAATAACCAAACTGACGTTATATTCACTGATTTCAGCAAAGCTTTTGATTCGGTGAACCATAAGCTACTGTTGAATAAACTCTTACTTCTGGGTTTTCCCGTCCCGCTAACTAATTGGATCGCGACATATTTATCGAACCGTACTCAGAGAGTGGCTTTCAAGGGTTCTTTCTCAAACCGTGTTCACGTAACTTCAGGTGTTCCACAGGGGAGCCACCTTGGGCCACTCCTGTTTGGCATCTTCATTAACGACTTGCCTAAAGTGGTTTTACACTCCCACGTCATGATGTACGCAGACGATGTCAAACTATGTCTGCCACTGACAAACTCTGACTCTCACCTGCTTTTACAGACTGATTTAAATAACATGCAGTCCTGGTGCATCAACAATTTGTTGTTTCTCAACCAGTCTAAGTGCAAATATATGTCGTTCTATCGGAATAAATTTTTCCTCTCAAATTATTCTATAGGGACGAGTGATCTTCAACGCATCTTTTCAGTATCAGATCTTGGAGTTTTGTTTACCCATAATTTAAACTTCTCTGATCATATTGGCGTAATCGTTGGTAAAGCTAAAGGGGTTTTCGCCTTTGTTAAGCGATGGTCTAAGGAGTTTGATGATCCCTACACCACAAAACTACTTTATATTTCTCTTGTTCGTCCTATTCTTGAATATTGTTCGTGCATATGGTCACCTCAGTATGCAAAGTATCAAGACCTTATTGAATCGGTACAGAAGCAATTCCTTTTGTTTGCTCTACGGGGGCTAATCTGGGATCCACGTCGTCGCCTTCCTCCATACATCGACAGACTGCGCCTTTTAGGCCTGCCCTCACTGAAGGACCGGCGCACCTGCCACGGTGTAATGTTTATACACAAATTAATTACTGGTTACGTTTCTTCGAGCTATTTGTTAAACTTGCTGCGTCTCTCGGTCCCTGCCAGGCCATCGCGACACTTTCGGCCTATCGCTCTTGAGACTTGCAAAACAAACTTCGATATGCATGATCCTTTTCGCGTTTTATGTTCATTGTATAATGAGTTTTACTTTCTGTTACATGTTGAAATGTCCTTAGATGTAAATTCTAATATTGTCCTAAGATACCTATCCTTACCTCTGACCACCTGATGTGAGTCGGAGCACATCTTTAAAAAACACTCCCTTCTTCGGCCAGAGGTAAGGGTATGGCTTACTATAGCAGTCTTTGCTATTATTATTAAATAAATAAATAAATAATAAATAATAAAATAAATAATAAATCTGACCAAGTCTTCTTAGTAGATGCTTGAGGGCAAATATTTGATGTGAAACTTTCAAAAGATTCTCGTTTAGCTATTTTGGATTTGTGTTTAAATAGAGCATTCGATTTTTTATAGGAGATCAGAGCTGCAGTGCTCCGAGTTTGTTTGTAGGCATGCCAAAGGAATTGCTTTTGCTGCCTCAGATCTTGAAGCGCTTGACTCCACCAAGAAACATTTCGCCGATGTAGGGAAGGTTTGGTTTGCGGGATTGCAACATTAGCAAGATTCGAAATTGGTAAGCTAGCGGCGTGCAAAAACATCTTTATAGATACATACATGCATAGGAATATTGTCACCGTTGCTCTAGCTTTGATTACCCTTCAGTACCAATCCGGAGGAATTCTTAAGGACTTCCCCCGGATTTAGAGCGATTTCGCCCGGATTTCCCCCGGATTTTGCCCCGGAATTTGTTCAGAGCATGCGTATCAAATTCCTTAGGAAATCTGGAGGAATTTTAGGGGAATTCTAAAGGAATTCCTCCGTAATTTGGAAGTAGACCTGAATTTCGAAGTAATTTCACCAGGAATACCGTCGGAATTCGCCAAAGGAAAAATAACAAAATTCCCCTGGAATCGTACCTGAATTCACGTGGAAACATACCGGAATTCTTCCGGAGTTCGCAAGAAAAACCTATAGAAAATCGACCATAAATTCCCCCTTCCTAAGAAAAATCTGTAGTAATTTATTCTTTACATATTATTTATTTAAAAAATTTCACATTTTCGTTGATATTCACTTAATTGTTAGCAATATTTCTGCATTAATTCCTAGTGCGTGTCACGGACCTCCTCTCCAGGCTACTGGTCCTTCAAGGAACTAATGCTATCTGTAATAATATAAATACATATTAGAATAAAAAAGCAAATTTAAAGTGAAACACTCCTTAAATCTTGTGACTTTCCCATGCAAACGGTTGATTGAAATCATTCCATGTTATATCAATAATTAAACACATATAATTTTACTTACTTTATTATATTATTTCACTTTTACGCAACTTTAGGTAATACGAATCCTTATCGGATTCAATGTCTCAAAGTACCTTTTGATAGGATTCTATTAAACGCTTCCTACGAAAAAGTTCTTTTTTTAATCTAAGTAAAGTGCGAGGAACAAACTGTATTGATAAACTTTAACCTATTCTTTAAAAGAAAGTTCTTAGTGCCAGTAAAGTTAATCACAGACTCAATCGAAAATGTTCAAAAAGAAATGAATAATTCTTATTTTGAGAATGGGTTTTCGATTATAAGCATACTTTGATAAAGAATAAGTCTCGCGTTCAAAAATGTATTTTTATCGATTTTCAGTTGAAAGTCTATTTAAAGATATTTTATTTTTATATTTACTTAATTATATATAAAAAACTTATATCCGGATTAAGTTTAAGTTTAAGACTGCGGTCTCTTCTGATTTTTTATCTACAAACATCAAAGTTGAGTTACAATTTCAGATTCACAGAAAAACTTTAATTTTACAGAGAACAAATAGAATAACTTATTCTCCCTTCTCAAATGTTTACTTTTTTTGTTTCTATGTATCCGCCCTTACAAAAAGACAAACTGCAAAACTTTTTACTGAGACTTCGGTCAGTCCCATCCATCCCATCTTCATTTTGATCATTTATTTGAATCTACTACGTGCTACTCTGCATTTTTCCGCAATATGGTCCAATATCTTTTATGTCGAACGTTGTAATAGGCTTGAAGATATGGTCTCTGAAAAAATCCATTTCGCCTTTCTAATAATTATCATTGGGTAATTAAAAGTCGAGTACACTTCCCTGATGCTTTCTTACGTGTTACGACAACTTGGGTAGTCACTCGAAATAAATTACGTTTCAGTTGTTGGGGTTTTTCAGCCGACGGAATCAGGAAGTGGGCCAAGCTGACGTCATGGGTCATGCATGCGCATAATTAAGTATGTCGCGACACAAAAATACAGGTGTTCTAAAAATAAGAGGAGTGTCTTTGCATATCTACTCCTTGCTGAATTTTTTTTCTAGTTTCTCATCCGACTCTGGGTTGTACAAGAACTTTAGTTTTATTTGAGGAATAATATTTTGTTCGATTCGTTTTTTTTATTTACCACTGATTCTATATATAAAAAACAAGCATTAATCTTTAAGAGCGTTTATATGTGAACTAGAAATTTTGCTGTATATTTTAAGAAAACTTTATGTTATAATTTTTAAAAATATATATTAAAATCGGATTTATCAATTTATCATACATATATCATATATGATATATAATACTAGTTATTCGATGTACATAAAATTTAATAATATTACTGTCATTATTATTAGTCATTAATATTGATCCTTAGTATATTTTATCATTTTTGTTCTAAGCACTTAGCTTGATTTTTTCATTTAAATTTTTTCCTAATACTCATTTACACGGTCCCTGATGTTTAATTTTAATTTAATTTAATTTTATAATATTTTTATCTTAGTGCGACAAGGGTTACCTTATATTTATTGCACTAGTCGAGATAAACATAAAAACATTATTACTTAGTATAATATTTTATACCTAAATATATTTCAGTTGTTACTTAACTAATTTAATAAATACTAATTTTTATTTTTATTATTTTTTTTAAATTTTGTTAATTTTCTTATAATAAGTTTAAATCTATATTTATTACTTTAGATATTCTTTAATCATATTTTGAAACTGAGTTGAGCTCCTTATGGTTTTAAGATAATGTGGTAGGTTATTCCATTGACGGATAGCATTTATAAAGAATTGTCGGTTTGAGTATAAAGTTTCATATCTGGGGCATACCAAGTTATTTGTTCTATGTGAAGTGGCAAAAACAAGTTTATCGTACAGATATTTAGGTTCTTTCGATGTTATTATTTTGTGAAAGTAAATGAGAGTCCTATAAGAAATCCACGAAGTCAGGTAAAAATCAAGAATTTTAATTGTCAAGTGGGATACATGGTCAAGACGCCTAAGATTAAACACATACCTAGTTATTGAATTAAGGGCTACTGATAAATTATGAAAATCTCGCGAGTCACAATGTCCAAATACCTCTATTCCATAAAATAACGTTGGAATTAGAATGGTTTTTGCAACTTAAATCTTTGTTTGTGGTGGAAGGAAGGATTTTGAACAAGAGAGTTGTCGCAATACACCATATGTTCGACCTGTAGCTTGAGTAATATGTTTGCTCCAAGAAAGGGTATTACTAAAAGTAATCCATAAATTATTTGCACTAGTTGCATATTTTATAATGGAATTATTTATATAAAGATTTTGAGTGTTCCTTGTATCAATTGGTCTCTTGGAAATGACTAAACATTTTGACTTAGTAGGATTAATACTTAGTCCATTACATTTTGCCCAGTTGTTTAATTTCTTAAGCATATTATTACTCGTACTAAAACAAACATTTAACTGATTAACAGGACTACTGACATAAATTTGGACATCATCCGCATACATATGAACTTCACATTCAGACAAAACACTAGGTAAATCATTAAGATACAAAGAGAATAACAAAGGACCAAGTACAGATCCTTGGGGTACTCCCCGTGTCAGCAATCTACAACTAGACATGCATGTGCCAGAGACCACAGCTTGTGACCTTCCACTAAGGTATAACTCAATAAATCTGGTCGCAGTACCAGAGAAATTAAAGAGATTTTTTAATTTTAAGCAGAGAATAGAGTGGTTTACTGAGTCAAAGGCTTTACTGTGGTCCAATAGAGTTAAAAACGTCATACAATTGTTGTCCGGTTGCGTCCGAATATCTTCAACAATATCCGTTATTGCACTAATACAGCTTCTCTTCTTCCTGAACCCTGATTGTTTTTGCGTCAACAGTGAGTTATCTTCGAGATACCTCAGCATCTGTTGCGCCATTAAATTTTCAAGCACATTAGCAAGAAAGGGTAGGATTGAAATAGGTCTATACTCTTTGTTTGACTTCAGAACTGGAATAATTTTCGCCTATTTCCAGGTTGTTGGCATAGTCAAGGTGGTTATCGCTGTATTGAAGATGTATGTTATGTGTGGAAAAAGTAGCAGTAACATAATTTTTGAGAACTTAGGACTAACGTTATCTAAGCCTTTAACCTTGAGGATACCATTTAAAACATCACATTGATCGACACACATAAAGCTAAAACTATTATCACAGTAAGATATATTGTTCAGGTACTCATTATATAAAGATTTTGAGTGTTCCTTGTATCAATTGGTCTCTTGGAAATGACTAAACATTTTGACTTAGTAGGATTAATACTTAGTCCATTACATTTTGCCCAGTTGTTTAATTTCTTAAGCATATTATTACTCGTACTAAAACAAACATTTAACTGATTAACAGGACTACTGACATAAATTTGGACATCATCCGCATACATATGAACTTCACATTCAGACAAAACACTAGGTAAATCATTAAGATACAAAGAGAATAACAAAGGACCAAGTACAGATCCTTGGGGTACTCCCCGTGTCAGCAATCTACAACTAGACATGCATGTGCCAGAGACCACAGCTTGTGACCTTCCACTAAGGTATAACTCAATAAATCTGGTCGCAGTACCAGAGAAATTAAAGAGATTTTTTAATTTTAAGCAGAGAATAGAGTGGTTTACTGAGTCAAAGGCTTTACTGTGGTCCAATAGAGTTAAAAACGTCACACAATTGTTGTCCGGTTGCGTCCGAATATCTTCAACAATATCCGTTATTGCACTAATACAGCTTCTCTTCTTCCTGAACCCTGATTGTTTTTGCGTCAACAGTGAGTTATCTTCGAGATACCTCAGCATCTGTTGCGCCATTAAATTTTCAAGCACATTAGCAAGAAAGGGTAGGATTGAAATAGGTCTATACTCTTTGTTTGACTTCAGAACTGGAATAATTTTCGCCTATTTCCAGGTTGTTGGCATAGTCAAGGTGGTTATCGCTGTATTGAAGATGTATGTTATGTGTGGAAGAAGTAGCGGTAACATAATTTTTGAGAACTTAGGACTAACGTTATCTAAGCCTTTAACCTTGAGGATACCATTTAAAACATCACATTGATCGACACACATAAAGCTAAAACTATTATCACAGTAAGATATATTGTTCAGGTACTCATTAGGAATTGCTTCAGGTACATCGATTTGCGAAAACGATTGATAGGGATTCTCTACATCAACATTTTTATTGCTTGTTTGCCTGAACTTTCCGATGCCCATTTTTTTCAGCTCATTCCAGGTCTGTTTTAACGTGGTGGCGTTCTCAAACTTAAGTTTGAATTTTTCACATTTGGCAGCCTTTATATGTTTTGTAGCTATGGATCGTAGTTTCTTATACAAAGAACATAAATGATCTGTCTTATACCACTTTTTTCCCGATAAATTTCATTACCGTTCCTATCACAGCTATGTGATATAGTAGTCCGAATTTGATAATATTAAAACAGAAATTCTAGAATAATACAAAATGGTATCTCTATTTATAGAAAATATTATACGAAAATATGTTAAAAACTGTCCAAGTTATAATTTTTTTCCTTAAAATTTTTCAATTGTTCCTTAGCAGCTTTATGATATAGTCGTCTGAACCAGCCCGTTCCGACTTATACAATATTGAGAGCATATAGACGAGTACATATCTGCATAAATTCATTCATATACATATGTAGCTTCTAAACTGAGGGATTAGTTTGCGTAGAAACGGAACAGCGGACAGACCGACTCGGCTGTTATGCTGATCAAGAATATATATTCCTTATAGGGTCTCCTTCACTGCGTTGCCAACTTCTGACTAAAATTATAATACCCTGCAAGGATATAAAAATAGTGAAGACTAGATTTGGCCTATTATAATTCTATGGGAGCTATATAATATAGAAGTCAGGTTTTAATACATTTAAAATCAAATCAAATTCTGAAATAATAAAAAATGGACATGCCAAACCAGCAAAATTAAAATTTTTTCATGGTAAAATATTTTGATCCTGCCCTTGTGACTAAAGTATAAATTCCCTCTATAACAACCATAAAAGGTTTCGTTTTCTCAGTTTGAAACCGCGGTTTAAGGCTCAACTAACCGTCTGATCCGAGTTTGAACGGGATGGAGTCATCTTATAAGTTTTTCAAGATTTGTGAGGCCGTGGCCAAAATATGTCCTTAGGTAGTTTTCACCGCCCCTAAGATCTGTATACATGGTGGCTCTGCGTTAGTCTTGTTCTTAACATAGTTCGCAATTTTGTGAAATTTGGCCAAAGCAGTAAAGTGAATAAGCGGCGCCGGCAAAGGCAGTGCAAACGGATCCCAGAAAAACCAGCTTAAGCAGTACAAGCAGGAGATCACTCACAAAAGCAGTGGAAGCAGAGCTATCAAGTAACGCTGTCAAAGCAGTGTAAGCAGAGGAACCCAGCCTAAGCAGCAAAGTCCACATAGTGACGATGAGCACCGATGAGCACAGTCTGCGCAAAGTGTTAGTGGTCACTGTATAAACGCAGAATTAAAAATCAATGGATAATGGATAGATTTTAGTATTAAAACAATTAGTTTGAAAAAAAAAAACTAACAGGAATTGTATAAAACATTTATACATACAAAAAATTTCGCTTTTAACGTTGCTAATTATACTATATTTACAGATTTACAGTAACAATTTTAGATTCACATTTTACCTTTTTCATCTACATTTAACGATCGTTTCTATGGCAGCTATATAATATAATTCTTCGTTTTGCATAAAACTAAATCCGAAATTCTGAAATAATATAAATGGCTTCATCTCTGATCAGATAAAAACAGCAAAACTAAAATTTTTTTAAATAAATTTATTGATCGGTCCTATGCCGACTATATGATATAGTGTCCAATTAAAAAAAAAAATTTAATTCCAGAATGATACGAAATGGTCATGTATCAAATTGTATAAAAATATGTTGAAAACAAGAAACATTATTTCCGAAATATTGCGATTGTTCCTATGTCAGGTGTACGATATAGGCTTCCGAGCAGACGGACATGGCTAGATCGACTCGGCTGTTTATGCTGATCAAGAATATATATACTTTATAGGGTCGGAAATGTCTCCTTCACTGCGTTGCAAACTTCTGAAATTATAATACCCTGCAAGGGTATAATAAAACGAAGTAGGTTGAAATTTATTACATTTAGATATGCATATTTTATTTACAGTTTTAAAGTTAAGTTTACCGATCGCTCACATAGCAGCTATAACTATCGTATTAAAATACCTTGAAATAAACCGAAATGATCTTTTTTTTTTGTTAATTTCCCGATATTTTTATATGATATTGTCGTCCTATTTTCATAAAAGTAAAATCGAAATTCTTAAATAATACAAAATGGTCATATCACAAAGTAGATGAAAATAAGTTTACAAATGATTGTTTTTAAAATTTCCGCTCGTTTGTATGGCAGTTATTTGATATAGTCGTTCGATCTGGACCATTCCGACTAAGAAAGAAAATTAATTAATTAATTAATGAAAAAGTTTATACAAATCTTTCTGGGCCCTTACATAATCAAACAGCATAATCCGAAACCAAAATCCGTTTGTCCCAACGAGTTCTGGTCGAGGACATCCATTTTTTTGTAATAAGAATTAAAGAACAGATAATGCATAATTTTAAATTGTTATTATTGAAGCCGTAAACTAGTGTTTTAATATAGGTAAGCACCGTGCGCCGAGAGAGCAACATTTCGATTATAAATAAGCAAGGCACAACAACAGTGGTTTCGATGGTTGGGTCGCAGGTACAAAAGCAGCACCTGTTTCAGTATGCTATCCTTTTGGAAAAAAACAGGTGATAACACCAACTGATGCCTTACCACCTGCCAAAGATCTTGGTTTTATTCAAGCCCTTAGGCTGGATAATTAGCGGAGCAAAGTGTACGTACACATTTATAATGCGATTTATTCAGACAAAGAAATCTAAGCTGAAAAAATAATATAAATATTAATCTGGACCTATACCCTTACAGTTTGCAATTCGATCATTAAGAATTGATCCATTTTGGTCAAATAAAAAACATGCGATATGAAAGCGATACATGTATAATAATTTGTTTTGATCAAATTTCAGCAACAATATGTTAATGTCACTTAAAATAATTATATTTCACGGTATAGGAATTAATTAAATTTTTTTATTTATATATGTTGAAAAACAAAACAGAATTTCAAACTTTTAATACATTTGTACCTATACATATTATATATTCGGTTTTACAATTACATTTCCTATGGAAATTATTTGATAAAATTAACAGTTTTGTTACAAAAACTCACAAAAATTTAGATTACTCGTGGTTTAATTATTGGAGATGAGTGTAATTTTCGAAATATTTAATTAACATATAACTTAGGATTCACCTTGCAAACTAACCTTAAGAGACAAAGAAAATTATAAAACTTACAAATTAAAAAATGCTTTAGTTGAATAGATATATAAACTTAGTTAAAAAGTTACAAAAAAAAACGATATTTGCAGACATTTGTTGTTAACGAAGAAAGGCAAAGAAAATAAATAAAAATAAAAATATCGACACGAAAACATCGTCACGCCGAAGTTTTATACCCTTGCAGCTTACAATAAAATAAAAGCAAAAACGAACAGGTATTGTCTAAAACATTTATACATTAAAAAAAATCGGCCATGTCTAAAATTAGTTCAAAATATGGTAAAAACGGGCTAAGCTATAATTTTTTTGTTTCTAAAAATGTAAATATCGTTTTAATCGCAACTAATTAATATAGTCTTCCGATCTGGCTCGCTTCGACTTATATAGTAGGAGAATATATAGAAAACTATCTTCGAGGTTTCATTCAGATAGTTTCAAAACTAAGGGACTTGTTTGCGTTAAATCTGACAGACAAGTGGACAGACGGGCATGGCTAGATCAAAGACAGTACATCGTCTTTGGCTAGATCGACTCGGCTGTTGATGCAGATAAAAAATATATATTCTTTATCGGAAATGTCTTCTCCACTGCGTTGCAAACTTCTCACTAAAATAATAATACCCTGCAAGGGTATACAAAAATAAAAATGCTTCAAGTCAATATATTCCTGCGAGACTGGATGCAAGTGAATAAGTATGTACCTCTAAAATGCCTCCAGTTATATATATGCCTCCAGTCTAAATTAAATTGATTAGGCCAACTCAAGATTAAATCAAGAACTTCGGGACTGAAAATTTGAGTTTTTCCCGATATCAATCATACTCCGGATTAAATTTGGTAGCCTGCTTTTTTGTCTGTGTAGTTATGTTAATTTTAATATTTGTTTCCTTTTAATTTATAACATTAGGATATATAGCCGTCCGATTTTCATAGTTATTAGATTTAGTTTTCTGTTATTTTCCTTTAATTATATTTAGAGGGTGGTAGATGACATTGTATGTATGTAAACTTTTTCACTGCGAATAAAGCTTCTAACTACCATTAAATTTAATAATAACATCTTTTGCAAGGGAATAAAATTAATAATGACTTTTTCTCACCAACGACAAATGTATGCATGTAGGTACACATATCTTCGAAAATATCGAAATCCATGCTTCTTCACAATACACTAGGAAAAAACAAGCCGTTCATTGCTTAAATACAAATACAATTTGACATGCAACGACCACTCTTCGAAAGGCAGAGCGAACCAAGAGCAACACCCGCTAAAACGTCGACAGAACCGGCTAACATGTGGCTGACGTATTTGGCCCAAACACTTGACCAAAACACCAGCAGCTGCGCCAGAAAACGAGGACTTCAGGGGTTGATTTCCTCTGCCTCGCCTCGCAATCGCTAGCCGGCGTAGTGCTGACGTCGCTGCTAGCGTTGACGCTTTGCTCTTTGGCTAACTTGCAGCCTTTGTGTTTCAGTTTCAGTTCGAACGTCGCACTCTGAGAACGTGGAAATACGGCTGGCTTCGGTACCTCCGCCCGCGAACCTACGACAAGTAGAAGCCATTGAAATGCGTGTGAACGTAAAGCCCGTACAAATATTCATAGCTTGAGAGTTTTCGCTGTAAGTGGGAAACAACGCCAGCAACGGGAGTGTGGGAGAGTTAAGATAGTAAAGAAAAGCGCCGCCATGATTACTATAAAATTACTGTAATAACCTCTAGTGAAAAGAGAGAGGAAATGCTACATTAATATATGTACATATATGTGGTAAAGAAAATACAAGTAAACGTGAGCACAGAAGTTTAATAAGTTCAAAGAAGCTTCCCCTTGCATTGGGTTACTTCTAAATTTCAAAATTTAATCGCCAAAGCATTAAAGTCTAACCTTGAAAACGATTATACGTACGTTTGAAAACACACAAATATTCTGGAAAATGTAACGCGAAGGTAATTCTCATTCGGAGTGAAGAAAGTAAGCAAAATATATAAAGCCATCAAGGATTATTTGTGAGTTACAAAAGTCATTGAAAACCATTAAAAAGGCCAAATTTATAAGATGATGGAATATTTTAAATATATTATTTCCTTAAAGCGAAACCGAAAGTCTTTTTATACCCACGAATATACACATGCAGAGGTGCACACACACAAATGTATTAATTATATTTAGCATATGGGACGGTATAAATATGTACATGTGTATGTATCCACACCATCGCCGGCTAAACAGAGGTCGGCCAGCCGAAATTATATCACTGACGAATCTACTTTTAGAAATAGCGGGCAATGCTTTTTTCTGGTTTAAATTCGCATTAAACATGCATATATGTATGTACATGTAAAATGTAAGAAAATCAATAAAAATTAGATGGTGATATGATTTTAAAAGTACTGAATGGGGCAATAATTAAACAGTTTTAGCCGTAAACATATGTATATAAGCATCTATATATGCATGCATTATAAATGTTTATAATGGTCGTCAATACTTTGCCTAAACATATGAATATTAATACATATATAAAAAAAACCTAAAGAGGTGCGCGGATGGAGTACATCTTCACATTTCAAATTGCTGACTGATTAAAATAATTGAAAATATTATTCTTGGCCGAGTAAAAATACAAAGTTTCCTCCTAATTAGTTACATACTTATAATATGTTTACCACCATATGCGCATACACCTGCTCTATGCTACCAAAACATCTCCAACTACACACCTTTTTTATTCGGCATTATATTATTTTTTTTGTCTATACCCACCCCATTACCTTCCTGCAGTGGACGAGAACATCGGTAAAAACGAGGAATATTCTTGAAGTAATTCATGGTTCGTTGACCACTAGGAGAATATCATTAAAGTTCACGTGAGAACATGGGGGGTAGTGATGACCAAAGACCACCGAACCGTGTCCAGAGAGTAAAAATTCCGAACATACATATATTTTGAATCCTTGAGCGTAGGATCTGTAACGCTTATTTCAACTTTATATTCTCTATATATTCTTTCACATCTGTATCTAATATTTTAATAACAATATATGTACTTAACTACTTAAAATGCCGGAAGAGTCGGAACTGCCCACATTTGCTGATAGTTTTGTATAATCTCGTTCTGTTTAATTACTGACAGTAACTATTATTTATTATCAAATTTTTGGCCTCAAATATGTGCAGAACATTTTTAATTGTGTCACACTTAAATATACACAGTTTTAGCTAGAATGTTGACATTGACATATTGGCATACATATAAACGCAAATCCGAAAAGATCATTATCCTTTACATAACCCAAAAAGGCAATAAACAAAAACATGTATTACTTCAAAATTTATTACTAGTGGAATATAAGATATTTAAAATGTTTATAGGTGTATCATGACACATTAAAGTTTTGATTTGAAATAATTTTAGCTCAGCATTTGCCAATAATATTTGATGATCGTCACAATGTTTTTCCATTCTGTTTATGTGTCCTAGTAAATTTATTTATGTATTATTTCTGTTGCTCATGACAGTGCTAGAGGCAAATATTGTGCATATGGCGAGTTTATGTTTTGAGCTTGCTGCCTGCCTGTATATTAAAACAAATATACACATGCCTATGTCTTTTCATTTTGTTTTATACTATATATACTATACTATATGTCTCTATGTGAGCGCTCTTTTTTAGTTATGAATATAGAGAGTATTACAGGTGTGGCAAAAAGATTGCAAAGTAGCTAGTTTGGCTGATTAAAATATGCACATATACATACTGACTTTAATAAAAAAATATAATTTAATTATGAAAGAGTGATTTAAATATTCTTCTGGCTTCTAATGAACAAAACCGACTTGTAAAATGCTTTTTAACATTTTGGTTTGTTGTATGATTATTGCAAACTTATAGAGTTTTGCTTTTGATAATAATTCAAAAAAATATGCGGTCGAAAAGGTACGAAAAATGAAAGTCGACGTTGGATTATTGTAGTTAAATGCAATATGTATTTAATTGAAAAGACATATTGATATTTAACGAAGCTTTCTATCAAGTATAGTCACATGAAAATGTGACCATTTTATTTTTAATTACAATATCGATTTTTTGCTGTGTTTCCCACTCTCCCAAAAACACCGTTTTCTATTCTTAATAGATTGTAATAAAATTACCAGGGTTAGAAAGAGGGCAAACGTATTATGTTATACATAGTTATATGTACCGATTATAAAAGTACGGATAATACGAACATTTCAGCTTCGGTCATGGTTGACTATTCGGCTGAAATATCCATGTTAAGTAATATAGCCTCTCAACAATAGGGGATGACAACCCTGAATCCGAAGCAGGGCCTTTCTCAATTTAAGATTTTAAGTTTTATGATAAAATAAGAATGAAAGCAATCTTAATTTTGAAATATTTTAAAAATAGTTAAAGTTAGTTTTTCATAACTCTGCGCAAATTTAATATAAAGTATACATTGTAAAACTTTTATTTTATCAAACTCTTTATTTTTCACATACGCTCTTCTCGTATTCCTTTTTGTTAGTGATCGTACTCCTCTCGATCGTGCATCGTCGATAACAATATATCGAGTGCTTATGTTCTTATCGATATTTACATATGATAGTTTCTAGTGTTACCTTATCTAGTTTATACTATATTTAAACTATTTACATTCGGCCGACCTGACTACAGATCGACCACGATCTTTATAAACAAAGGCCAACAGTTTCATTGACATTACTTATCCAAGGCTTAAGTCTAGCAGGTTCTAAAACACCTCTAAATGGCATTTGCGTTAACTGGCAATCATCAATATCAACGACTTCGTATCTATCATTATCGAACACACGGCTTATTTTATAAGGCCCACGGTACTTGGGAGCAAACTTCTTATTAATTCCTGCAGTGGTATCGACATTTCTTATGGCCACATAATCACCTACTTGATATTCTCTAGGAGCTCTATGCTTTCTTCTATAAAAATCTTCGTTTCTCTTTTGGGAATTTTGAATATTGACAGTTGCATGCTCACGGATTCTGACCAGATCTCTAGGTTCATCGTTGAATTTATTCTCCAAGTACTCAGAAAGCTCATCCACTATAGGCCCCTTTTGTACTATTCCAAACAATAAAACACTAGGAGCTACCTGGGTGCTACTATGTACTGCGTTATTAATTGCATATTCAACTTTATTAAGTAGCTTTTGCCAATCGGACTGACTTAGAGGTTCTGATAATTTCCCTAACATAGGCGTTAACACACGATTCACACGCTCCACCTGGCCATTAGCTTGAGGTGCTCCAGTTGCTACTTTTATGTGCTCAATGTCTCGCTCTTGACAAAAGGTGGTGAACTTAAGTGACGTAAAACAAGTACCGCGATCCGATATAATTCTATGGGGCCGACTATAAAAATCAAAGTATTTACTCAACGCATCTCTCTCTTCTCTTGTACTAGTTGTATTTACCGGAAAGAGTTTGACAAACTTGGTAAAAGCATCAATAACAACTAGGAGATGCTTTCTCTTTGAAATTATACTCGGTAAGGGGCCCAAATGATCTATATGGAGTGTATGAAACGGAATACTAGGTTTCGGAATACTATGCAAGGTTCTATCATGAATCGATCTCGGCACTGAATGCAAAATGCACGAAAGGCAATTTCTAATAATATGCTCAACTTTAGTTCTCATTTCTGGAAACCAATAGGTCCTTCTCAAATCCTTAACGCACTTATCTGCTGCCAAATGTCCTAGTTTTTCGTGAGATTTCCTAATAAGCTGTTCTTCCATACAGACAGGCACATATAAACAACAAGACTCGTCGCCATTCTTTCTACATACTAGTCCATCCCTCAACTCAAAGTAACGCAAGTTTCCTCTCTCTAGTTTCTCTCTCAATCGGACTATATTTTCATCTCTCATTTGCTCCGTTTGTAGAATCAGGTCTACGTCGTCAGGTGTTGCTCCTACGACTCCCACTAAAGGTATTGATTTTAGAAAAACATCCTCACGAGACTCCAATTTACCATCTCCCCAGGCCATTTTACTACCGTTCATGTAATTCTTATCAGCCTTCTCTTTCTCTTCTTCCTCACGAAGATTCTCTAACATAACACGTATTCTCTTTAATGGGTCTTTACAAGAACTATCTACTAACGAACTATCTACAGGTGTGTCTCTACGGATCTCTAAAATGTTTTTAATAAAACTATCTTCACTACTTCTCTTTAGGTTGTCTCTACGGTTTTCTCGAAGTTCGTCTCTACGGTTTTCTAAAAGTTCGTCTTTACGGTTGCCTCTATGGTTCTCAAAAATTTTATCTCTACGGTTCTGCTCAAGGTTTTCTAACAAGTCCTCATCGTTGCCTAACTCACTATTCTTTAACAGTTTCACAACTTCTATTTGTCTGCTCAAGGCATCGACATGGGCCATATTCACACCGGGTCTATGCATAATTGAATAATCGTAGTTCTCCAGCTCAAGGGACCAGCTGGCAATCCTAGGATTAATAGCTTTTCTACTAAGTGTCTGCACTAACGAATTGCAGTCAGTAATTATTTTAAACGGCCTATGCTCAAGGTACACTCTAAAACGGCGCAACGCATTTATTATTGCGAGTGTTTCCAACTCAAAACTATGGTATCGGGATTCTGCTGCAGTGGTTTTACCTGAATAAAACGAAATAGGATGCATTTTCCCATCATCTTGTCGCTGCAACAATATAGCACCAAACCCATGGGCACTGGCATCTGTATGGAGCTCAATTTCTCTACCAGGACTGAAAATGGCTAAAACAGGTGGATTAGCTAAAGCATTCTTCAACTCGTTAAATGCACATAATTGCTCATCATTGAGTGGAAAAGGACCCCCTTTCTTCAATAATTCTGTCAAGGGTTTAGCTATTCGCGCAAATGAAAGGACAAAACGTCTAAAATACGAAAAGAATCCTAAACATGAGTGAAGGGTGTGAACATTTTGTGGCACAGGGAAATTTCTCAAAGCTTCTAAATGCGATTCGCTAGGTTTTATCCCAAACTTACTGATACTATACCCCAGGAACTCACATTCTTTCTTCAAGAATACACATTTCTTCCTGTTTATCTCCAAATTATATTCACTAATACGATCCAAAAGTTTTCCTAATATCTCTAAGTGCTCATCTACTGTCTTTGTCGCTATAACTATATCGTCCATATAAATAACTAGGTTCCTTTTCCTTATAAAGTCTGAAAACGTTTCTGAAATAAATCGTTGGAACACTGCAGGGCCATTCTTCAATCCAAAAGGCATCCTCAGATACTCATACTGTCCTTGAGGGGTAACAAATGCCGTATACGGTACGGATTTTTCTTCGACCTCTATTTGATGAAACCCACTTTTGAAATCAATCACAGAGAAACAACATTTTCTTTCCAAATACTCCAAGCAATCTTCAATAAGGGGCAAAGGAAAATTATCTTTGACGATACGCTTATTTAAACCACGGTAGTCAACGCACATTCGAATTTCACCAGACTTTTTCTTTACAAGGACCAAAGGTGACGCATAAGCTGAGGCGCTCGGACGTATTACGTTTTTCTTAAGCAGATCATCAACGAACTCCGCAACTTTCTCTCTCTCAAAGTAGGACAGACGTCTCGGAGAACAGTAAAACGGAGTGGTATCGGTTAATCTAATAGACATCCGATATCTAGGTGCTGTGTTGTAATCATATTGCTTACTAATATAATGGGATTGAATAACTTTTTCACATATCTTTGCCGATTCTAACCCAAACTCAGTTCCTATCTCAAAAGAATCATCTAACACTGGTTCGATAGCATTCAAGAATCTCTGCATATCGTTGTCAATATTCAAACTTTCTCCAAAACTTTCATTATCTAAACTTGAATTGTGATTAAGACTTAAATTAGAAGGTATTTGAGTATTTTTGTTTAAGTTATGCTTTGGTATTATCTTCACGGTGAAAAGGGAAGGATCTTTGGATTTAGCAGCATTAAATTTAACATTATCATCTATTTTATGAACTAATTGAACCTTTATTATTTTAAGTGAGTCTCGACCTAACAATACAGGGAATGGTAATATCTTATCGTCGATTATATTTAAGAAAAGGGAGTATGTTTTCGCGTGAAACTTAACAGAGGCCTTCAAAACGCCCCAAATGGATAGTCGCGGTCCTCCTAAACCAGCGTATCTCGATTTTGTTAAACTCAAAACAATATTTCTCGGAATTAATGACTTACGAATAAAGCTAACTGGGCTGCCAGTATCGAATAAACTTACAACAGAAATATATTTTCCCTTTTCACCTTGCAATCCTCAAATTTGGATTTGTTCCACCGCTGTCAAGTCCTCGGATCCAGATTCCTCTTCAGCCTCCATCAGTGCCGTCCTTGTTGACGCCTCCCGCTTAGGGCATTGCTGGTACTTGTGGTCCAGCCCAAAGCACTTGAAGCAGGCCCCATCCGGCCTCTTGGGTCGTCTGCAATCTCTGGCCATGTGCCCCATTTGCCTGCAATTATAGCAGCGAATGGCTTCAGGAACAGGCGCACGTGCTTGGGGCTTCCCCAACTTAATCTGTTCCTCCGGCTTTGAAGTCTGCTGCGCCGGCATTTTCTTCAGTTTGTCGTAGATCATAATTTTCTGACGCAGCTCGTTCAAAGAAGTGCAGAAAGCCATTGCAGACGCATTTCCAGACTTATCTCCTAAACCTTCCACAATGAATCGGATGATATCCTCTGGCGCCAGATCCACCTGTCGTCCAATGCCGCACATGGCAAAAAAATATTGTAGGGCACTTTCTCCAGGTAATTTCTTCCTGGCTTCCAGCTGCTTGAACACATCAAATGCAGTGATCTTAAGGTCAAAAACGGCAATTAGTTCTGCTCGCAGCCTCGGCCAATTTAGAGCTGCTGTTTCGTTCATGAATGCTCTTGCAGACCCGGTCAACAAACGTTTGGCGAAAATAAAACGTTTTTTCTCCGGCACGCCGTATATGTCCATGATATTTGAAAAATCGTCAATCCAGCGCAATACAGGGTATCCATTGTCCCCAGAAAACGGTTGAATTAGGGCGTCCAGATCACTAATATCAATAATGATTTCTTGAGTTTGGTTTTGGTTTAACTCTTTTTCTAAATCAGCCACCCTTTTACGCGCAGCGTACAACTTCTCAATTTGCTGTAGGTGTTGTAGCTCTGCCTCTAAGTTCGCCGACACTCGTTAACCACCCGTCGCCGTACGCAGTTGATGGATAGTGGCGTCTTCTTGGAAAAACACGTTTTCCCGCTCCAGAAAAGCTTTCAGCTCAAGTCTCGTCTTCTTTATTATGTCACTATATTTCATAACCAAGGTGTTCTATTTTATACGGGCCTTAACCCCACACCTGATATGTAAAACTTTTATTTTATCAAACTCTTTATTTTTCACATACGCTCTTCTCGTATTCCTTTTTATTAGTGATCGTACTCCTCTCGATCGTGCATCGTCGATAACAATATATCGAGTGCTTATGTTCTTATCGATATTTACATATGATAGTTTCTAGTGTTACCTTATCTAGTTTATACTATATTTAAACTATTTACAACATAAGTTTTTTTTTTGCATTATCAGCGGTCTATCACAGGTAGACTATTTGGATAAACCGAGGTCTCAGGGACAAAACGTTTCATATATTAGCTAACAAAAGTCGATTCAAACTTTTCCTGCACTTAATAAGTAAATCTGACATTTTTATACCTTTGCAGGGTATTATAATTTCAGTCAAAAGTTTGCAACGTAGTGAGGAGACATTTCCGACCCTTTAAAGTATATATATTCTTGATCAGCATCAACAGCCGAGTCGATCTAGTCATGTCCGTCTGTCCGGGTCTACGCAAACTAGTCCCTCAGTTTTAAAACTATCTGAATGCTCTCACTGCTATATAAGTCGGAACGGGCCGGACGACTATATCATATAGCTGCCATAGGAACGATCGGTAAATTAAAAAAAATATATATAACTTGGCCAATTTTCAACATATTTTCATATAATTTGAGACATGGCCATTTTATATTATTCTAGAATTTCGGTTTTAATTTTTTCAAAATCGGACTACTATATCATATAGCTGCCATAGGAACGTTCGGGAAATATTACGTATACGTACATGTTAAAACCGAATTTATATATATATGTATATCAATGTTGTACATAATTCTTGTTAGTTTAACTTTTCATTTAATGCAATTAAATTTATTTATAATGATCCAATTGTAAGCTGCAAGGGTATACCAATTTCGGCGTACCGAAGTTAGCTTTCTTTCTTGTTATAAATAAAACTGATATACATATTACGTTGAAATTTATTTTAAAATAGCAGTATAAAATCATATATGTATCTCTGTGTACGTTGTTTTGTCCAAAAGCTACGAAGCTAATTTATAATAAAATCAAACTTTACCAATGGCAAAGAAAATGAAGTTTGTTTAACAAGTGTAAAATGTGTATTTTTAGTATTCCACTAAATAAAAAAGTTTTTTTGTACAACCCTTTCGTTTTATATTCATATTTTGTACATTATTAGCATTACAGGTAGATTATAATAGGAAAATCTGAATGTTTTCATTTAAAAACGCTCCGAGAAATTTCCTATATAAAGGAAAATATATAAATATGAAGTCATTGACGAATTATTACTAAAAAAAAACTAAAATTTGAGTACGTTTCCCAGCACTTTTTATACTCAAGGAACTGTTACTACAGGCGTATCTTAAAAAAAAAATACCAAATAATGTATGAAAGTTTTTATATTATTACCCTATATATATTCAGATTATTCATTTGGCAGATATCACTGGGGCGGCAGTCCAGGTAGTGACGACGAGCACCCAGAGTGTGAATACTGCTATGTACATACATATATGGAACCATACAATTAAAAATATGGTACTATTCATGTCTTGATCGAAAATTATTGAATAGCCCATTGAAACAGCATACTAATTTCAAATAATTTAACTTATTTAGTGTTTGGCACTTATGGGGCAGTGTCAGTGCCTAGAAAGGGGGGTTAATTAAAAACTAGTAATTAGTATTTTTTTATATTTGGTTATTGCTAATATTGTCACCAAAATTTGATATAAAAATATTTCAATCTGTTTAGCCTTTTTTCCGTTAACCTTAATCAAAACGTGGTAAAGTGAAAATTTAGCTGTTCATTATAAATAAATGGAAATGCTCGCTCTACATCATCCATCAATGGCACCACGATCTTTCGACATCGAAAGCTACGGGAATACGCTGACAAATCTCCCAGCTCGTTATATATGGGGAATTTTTACGTTACTCAAATATAATGCAATAATTAGACATAAAATTTTGAAGTTTTACGTATTATTGAAGGAGAAAGATAATAAAAAATTAATAAAAATAAATAAGTATTGAACAAAACAATGAAATCAAAATAATATTTACTAAATCATAATAGCATTTTAATAGGTTTTGTAAATAAAAAATGAAAATAAGTGTAAATGATAGCAATACATTTTAATGTTCCTACTTCAACATTAGGATATAGAAGAGTATTTCTGTATTTTAATTTTTTTATAAATATTAAAATTAGAATTTCATTACTATATATATATTATAGAAACATTTGTTTAGTCCAAAACAATAAAGTTTGTTCACTTTCTAAAATTTTGTGCAATTCAGTTTCAGCAAATGTGTAATTGGAAGACACTACCAAAAATGAGACCATTAGGACAACTCCAACTTTCATGGGGTCTCTAATTTGCGATTATATTTTCTGAATAAATTCATTTAAATATGTAAAATACAATGGATGATGCCTAGCCTCTAATTAAAACTAGAATCAACAAACAAGTATCATAATCGCATTGGGAGTACTTTGACACCTTCGCAGGGTAAACAATTAAACGTCCCTTTTAAAACTTATATTTCTACCCCTGCGAAATATAGAAACTAAAATATGCTTGCTGCCGAGGTACGAACGATAAGTGTGTGCTGCTATTTTTGAAATTGCTTGAATATATTGAATATATACTTATGTTGGATAATGGGTAAAATCGGCATATTCCTTTTTTCACTAATGTACCCGATATTTCGTTACGTGAAGCAGATTAAACAAAATGTCCCCCTATATAAAAATTGTTAGGTCACAATAATAGATATAGGTTAATTGTGTAGCAGCCATGATTCATCACACCGATAAACATAGAGAGAAAAAGAAAAAAGCCCCGATATGTTCCCAATACTGAGCTGTTCAACGTATTAGTTAACTTCAGAGATTTTTTTAAATTTTAAGTTTGAGGTCTTTGGGTTTTTTTTTATTTTCGTAAAGTACGCTTTCCAGCCGTCTGCTTATAATTAAATTATGTGTACTGCCATTAATTTTGAAGCTACGAAAAAGAAGAAATGTCAAAAAACGTATTACAACCAAAAATTGCTCAGAATTCCACATTCAAAGGACCAAAAATCAAATTTTAACAATCAACCACTCCCCGTATTCACCTG
Organism: Drosophila jambulina; assembly: GCA_018152175.1. Lineage (NCBI taxonomy): Eukaryota > Metazoa > Arthropoda > Insecta > Diptera > Drosophilidae > Drosophila > Drosophila jambulina. Next base: position 1,703,751 of record JAECXH010000027.1, on the reverse strand, counting down.
ATATGGCACCGTGCGACTTCTACCTTTTCGGAAAAATGCATTTGCCGATGAAAGGAAAGCGTTATGCAGACGTGGAGGCCATTCAAAAGGATTGTACCGGCATACTGGCGGCCATACCGGTCAATGAGCTAAAACACTCGTTCGACATGCTTATGGACCGTGCCAAAAGCTGTATTCAAGCAGAAGGAGAATATTTTGAATAAAATTAATTGATTTTGCCGATAACTCCATGTGTTCTTTCTTTTTTTTAAAAGTCCTGTTTACTTTGGAACGCACCTTGTAATAATGCGATAATGCGATTTCCCTGAATCATAGCATCGCAATCTTTTGTATGTCCATATTTTTGGACTTGGTCTCGCATACGTATAACAGGGCCATCAAAATTACATAAATTTGAGAAATATTTACCGTCCGAAAAATTGTAATGACTAACCGTTCTTTATCTTCTTATTGCTTTTAAAATTGAATTGCTTTTAAAAAGAAAAGATTCAAGTTTACCAAATCGAAAACATACGAAAAAGTATATTTCATATTATATATATTTTAGCCTGTACCTTTTAATTTGTATTATTGGGTATTACACGTTTAATTTAGGATTTTATTGTGGAACAGTTTTCTATCCCTCAGAACTTCATTCCTGCTATCATCACAAACACTAACTCGTTGAATTAGCACTTTCGCCTTTCGATGGGAGATCTGCCTGATGATCGTTGCGATAAGCTATATAAAATTGACCAATAAAGTGGGTATCGTGGAGCGGAAGGTAGAAATTTTTTTATTACAAAATATATACTATATAGGGTTAATTAACGACCGAATAGTGGATAAAATCAGACCAATCAGGGCACTTCCCGAATCGCCAGATGTCCACGAGTTTTTTTTTATTGTTGTCTTTGGCGACCTTTCCAATTCCTTGAATATTTTGTTAAGCCACTTTGAGATCAAGTAGGGGGTTTGGTAGTCACAAAATAAAATAAATATTTTATTTTTGCTTTCCGATATATCTCGGTTGCTTCTTGGCAACCGTCTTCAGGCACGTCTCTCTCTTATAAAACTACTTGACCTCGAGCCGACTTAACAAAATATTTATGCTTTATTTTTTTGTTAATGGACTTTAAATTTTTAAATTTTTTAGCAAACGTATACATAACAAAAAAAACAGTGATGTGTACTGCTTATATTCACGACTTGCAACAAATGTCATTAAGCTGGGCTTTATATTAGCTCTTAATCCAAAAGTCCCGTACTAACATAAGATAAATTTCGAAATGTTGCTATACTGACACTGTTTTTGTGTTTTATAAAGTGATATTAAAAATCGAATTAAAATGCCCTATGTGTGTTAAATTCCTTATCATAGGCTTCGCCTTTGCTGCACTTATTAACGCGACTTTATACTTGCGAGAAGAAAATCGTTCTACTGTAGACAATTTTTTTCCTTACATTTTCCCTCAATATTTTCTTTTGTAAGATATCAATTTATGTATTTCGCTTCGAAATCACAGCTGTTCAGTATTTTGTTAATTCGGAACATTTTTTATTATTGCAGGCTGTTCACGCCAAAAGGGCGTTTAATTCCCAGAGGCAGTGTAATCCCGTACACCTCGCTCTCTCTCCCTCTTCCTTTGGACTTTCGGTCCATAGAGCTTCCAATCCGCTCTGAGATGCTAGTTTAAGTCCTCATGTATGGTAGTTCTAATTCCTATTCCTATCGATATAGACCGCACGTCGCGCAATACCCCGAAAATAGTTGCTTCCGTGTTTTTATTTATCGAGTGCTTTAGGTTGAAGCCACCCCCCCTCCATTTCACAGGCTAAGAAGCACAGGTAAAATGTTAATTTTTTTCATGCATTATAATTCTCCTCCGCCAATATTGAATTTATACATAGATATCACCCCTTATTAACCTTTTAATCAGGTTTTATATACATAGTTTCTTCCATCTTGTTATTGTTTCAGCTCAAGTGATAACGCACAACTACAACTATAAGGATTAAATATACAATAAAACAAAACATTCACCAAAGGGAGCATAATAAGCAACTAATATCTCAACAGCGTTAGTCTATTCTTTTAATATTGCATTGAATAAACTGGCTTTACAGTTTTTAATCATGGTTCGAAGAATCCCTGAAAATCGAATCTTTAGCCCGAAGCGGAAGCCGTCAATAGCTGATCAATCCTTAGTTATGTTGGGACTCACGGCGGTATTGTGTCTGGCGCTTATTCATCAAACCAGTGCTCAAATTGGTAAGTCTCTTGTGTATTCTATAACTAAGCAATTTAATCAGGTTCGAAAGCAAATTTCGATATGAATATGAATATATGAATATATATGAACTAATCGATTTTTTTTAATATAGTAAATAAATGTATGTTTTCAATATGTTGTAATTTATATACACATACCTCATCAAAATTATATTTTCATATAGTTAAATTTCCTAAACTAAATTCCACCTAATTTCTTAAAAAATCACTAACAAAATATTTATATATATTTAATATTATTCTAAAACAAGAAAGGAAGCTAACTTCGGTATGCCGAAGTATGTATACCCTTGCAACTTGCAATTATAAAATATTTTGAAATTTGACCAAATGAAAATAGAAACTAACAGGAATTATATAAAACATTTACACATACCAAAAAATTAGTTTTTCACATTTAAGTATACTTAATATTTTCCGAACATTCCTATTGCAGCTATATGATATAGTAGTCCGATTTCGATAAAATTAAAACCGAAGTATATGTGCATTGAAATTATTAAAAAAGAAACAAAATAATTATATTAGGTTTTTGATTAATTTTTTTTTATGTTGCTTGAATACATATTAACAAAAAAATAACTTTAATTAAATAATAATTAAATAAAGAACTTTAATTTTATATGAAATAAGTATGTGTGCATATTGCACGAAAATTCTAAATTCAAGTTAAACCATTTTTTTCCAATTATAAATATACTTCTTAATAATTTATATGATTTCCTTTATTAATAAAAATTTGATTAACCCAATTGAAGTTGCCAAGTTTTGCAGAGTTGACGGATTAATTTGATCCCATTCCTTGATTAACGCCTTTTTGAGGCCAATAAATGTGTCAAACTGGCGGCCATTCTTGTAAACTTTATTAAAAAATATGTATTCCCCAAAGATCTTCTATTGGGTTTTGGTCCGGGTTGATCGCTGGACATTGCAATAGCGGTATTTTTCTAGCTGCCAGAAAGTCTTTAGTTTTACACGCTGTGTTGATTAACGCGTTGTCTTGCTGGAATATCCACTCATCCCCGTAAATGTCTCCAGCAAATTCGATGAGCACTGTTTCTAGTAACTCTATATAAATTTCTGCATTTGTTCTAGTCGGTATAAAACAAAATGGAGACTTCCCAGCATACCCAAATCCGGCCCAAGCCATTAATGATCATCCACCGTGGTTTCAATTATGGCAGACCTGTCGTGGTTGCTTTTTGTCCCGCCAGTACTTTTGACAGGAGTCAGGACTGTAAATTAAAGTTATTTTCGTCCGAAAATATAACTTTTTTAAACTACTCCGACCAAAATTTGTATTCCTCAGCAAATCGTAGACGAGCGGTTATGTGACGCTTTATTAGCTTTGGTACAGCGTCGCGTGAACCATATGTAATTTTTAGGAAGTTACTAATTGTATTCCTGTGCCTTTTTAATCTGGCAACAATATTAAAAATGGTCTGGCCAGATTCAGCCTGTCCTTTGATCATGCCGCGATCATGCTCTGAAAAATGTGAACCACGTGACATTCTACCGTAAAATCAACCTTAATATTAATTATTTTATTCTACAATCAATTTTACTTACGTTCTTTGATTAAAAAATATTTGTAGGTCACACTTCTTAGCTTACTCGCTATCAATAACACAATTATCTCAATTTGCACATACACTTATTTGCTATTAAAAACACAAGTTTTTGCACATGTTATTAAAAACGGAACAACTAATGAAGCCCAAAGAGGACCATTGAATTGAAGATGTTCATAAAAGATAAGAGTACACAACTGCGTACTTACAAAAACTGTACCGTTAACTTTAGAAAAAATAAATGCATACTAAAAAGTGAATATATTATATACTTCTCTCCCTGAGGTATATATATTTGACACGTACAATGCAATTAATGAAAGTTAATTTTGGCCGTAAATAAATGGACTTTTTAGAGTTTATCGCGTTGTTTCTAATCCCACAAGAAATGCATTTTAACAAAAAAGATAACTATATTCGGCAATCCGAAGTATAGGATTAGGATTATTAAGATTTTATTTCGGTCAAGTGAAAGAAATACTAAAATTTGTATTGCAAGTAATAATATACTCATTTACTATAAACCACAAGACATTGTAAGTTTAAGAAATGAAATCATCTTAATATTACGTTTTTTACGAATTTTCTGACTGGCTCAGTCAAATCAGTCAAACCAAATCAAACTATATTATTAGAATAACTACATATATCTCACAGTTACATTTATTAACATAATTCACATCATATATTGAAAACATTGATGTAATATCAACTCTCATTTCGTTTACCTATACATATTATATTTAGAGTCTTATAGTTGCAGTTTTACATTTCCGATAATTATTCAATTTGCATAAAATAAAAAACTATCTTCTAAATAAAATCAAATCAGAATTAATGAAAATATGTTAAAAAAAACACGATTTTTTTTGTATTACTATCTTAATTGATGTTACGCTAGTCCGATTTCCATATTAATAAAATCGAAATTTTAAAATAATAGAAAATGGTCAAGTCTCGAAGTAAATGAAAATATGTTGAAAACCGGCAAGTGTTATAAAATTTTTCCTATAAACTGTCCTGACCGGTTCCGATTTATATACCTATAATACCGCTGTTGCTTGCTAATCTAGAATATATATACTTTATACGGTCGAAAATGAATCTACACTGCGTTGCAAACGTTAACTAAAATTATAGAATCCTGCCAGGGTTTAAAAACTGTTTATTTTTTTAAAGCTTATCTAAATCAAACCAATACACCTCTTAACAAGGAGAGATAAATATGGGACCTTTAACTCCAAACCTTTCGGATATACAATTTTTTGACGACCAATATTTCTTATTGGTTTTACGTATTTAAATCATTACAGCACGCCCGAAAAACTACAAAGTTAAACATTTGTTTTCTAATTTAAAAGGAGCTATTTCATACAGACATCCGTAATGCCACCATTAAAAATAAGACAAACATTCATGCAGATAGCAATTAATCGGGCAGACTAAGGGTTAAAGGGGTTTACAGTGCATAAAAAACCCGATATGTGGATGTGAGTGGATTGCAGTCTTACCGACGTACATTCTTCTTTCTCAGGGCAGAGCCAAGGTATTCTAAAGTCAGTGCCTACATAATTATGGGAAAACGTTGGCACTAAAAGAAATTCCACAAAATCATTTCCCGTGGAGAAAAGCAGAGAAGGGATTTACCTCTCAAAGCTAAGATATTGTGATGTACTCTGGTCTATGATGTGTATAGTCTATTGTCTCCACAGTCAGAAAAAGTCGCTAACTAAGCTCGATAAAAGTACTGCAAATTCAGCAAGAAGTTGCTTAGGCAGCTCCGAGTGATAAAATCATAAGCGTGAATAGAAAATTCAAGCCTATATAAACTAGTAGAAATAGATCTACCACATTTGGCAATCATTGGTGACATACAGGTGGCATTTTATAATTAGTCCTAAAAATTTGAGAAATATATCTAATGTCATCACAATTCTTAAAAATATTTAAATAGCCCTGATATTCTAATAGCCTAGTAGCTTTAGTTTCTGATATAAGTTGAGCATCACCGTGAATAAAAACCACCCACAGGACAGCAAGGGTGACCCCTCTGCTCACACACTACTCACCGGGAAAAAAAGTAAACGAATCGCTTATAAATAAATTTGATATAAAGAGCACGTGTGTTTGATGAAAAATAATTGTCACTCAATACTTGTTGTGGCCCCGTGCTGATCGGACTCCCACATATTACTGCTATAGGAACAAGCAATCAGAAAAAAATAAAACCAAATGTGAAACGATTGGATTAGCAAAGAACTCAAAAACACTCTGGTGCTTTGAAGTCAGCCAACTATTTTTTGTGTGCTTTGCCCACCCGTTCGTTTAGCAGTCGTTTCTTTATTTACATTTGTAGAAAATAAATTCCCCTGTATCCCAGAAAACCATTTTAGTCGCAGAAGACTCTTTTTGGGGGTTTTCATAAGTAAGTCACAGTAAAGTAAAGCAAGTAAAGTGTATGTTCCATATATAAATTTTTTTTTATAAATTTATGATTATTTTATTTTTCTGACGATATTAGGACCAAATAGTTTAGACTTAAATTAAATTAAATTTAGCTCAGGACATACTCAAACACATAGACCAAATAGTTGAGTCTTAAATTAAATTTAATTTATCTCAGGACATACTCAAACACATTAAATATCAATTAAAAACTATTTTTTCAAGTTTTTTATACACTTGTAATTTTGACCAGAAATTTCAAACGTAGCACAGTAGTGCCTCTTCTAATTTTACGTTGCAGGAATCATAACTTTTGAACCAAATAAGATAGTCAAATAAATTTAAAGGCATTGAAGAGATAATTGTTAATGTTTGCATATGTATGTAATGGACGCCCACTCATTCTCTTTTTTATAGAGTTTCAAGTTGAAAAAATATATTTTTTTCTATAAGAACAATTTTCTAACAACTTTTTGAATATCACTTTTTAGATCAAAAAATATAAATATATTAAAATATAAAATATATAGATAAACATATTATTATTTTTTTACTTTAATCCTTATTTTTGGAATTTTTATTATAATTTCAGATCAAATTATTAGTGAACAAGAAAGCAAGTCAGTTGTCTTACAGTGTCCCGTCAATGAAGACAAATGCGGAAAACTTCATTCACTAAATTGGTTTAAGGGCGATGATCGCATTGCTGCAATGCTTCTGGGAGAAAATAATGCGACAAGTGTTAACAAAGATTATGATGAAAGGTAAGAATAAGAGAAAGCTTAATGTGAACATTTTAAAGAATGTATCTGGTTTTCGTTACAGGGTGACTGTCGAGCAAAGTCCATACAGACTAGTTATTAAAGACTTGAAAATAAGTGATGAAGATATTTATCTATGTGATACAACATTCTTCATACCAGAAGAAACGTGTGATAACTTCAATGGATATCGAATCGAATTAAGAGTCTTAGGTAAATTAGGCTTATTAATACGGGCTTAATTAACTTGCATGCACCTTTTTGCATATTTGTGTATTTATATGACATTTACCCAAAAGTCATAGTAACTTGCAATAAATCAAACTACAGTAAATAAATATATTTGCACCCAATTAGTTAATATAGTTGTTTGCACTGTAAAATACATTTTCTAGATCTCTGAGATGTTACCCAGCCAACATCAAGCAAATCTGAGACATATAGAAACCATTATACATATATTGCAAAACCATAATAAATTGGAAAATTATCCTACTCCAGCCCGCCAACGCATCCAACACATTAAGGGGAGTTAGACAGATTTATATATATATATATTTTTTTTTTATTAAAAAATTTAATTGTATAATGACATCTAATTTATATGACAGAAAAAGCAATATTGACTTGCATGGTTACATGTTGTATTTTCATTTATATGGTAGCCTTTTCGATTAATTGTATATCTAAAACCAAAGAGAAAGTAAATTAGAACATGATTAGTAACGCCATACGATTTCTTACAGTCCAATTGTGTGTTGCTTGACTACTGGAGGGAGGGCGAAAGGGCCTGACCGGACCCTATGTAAATTGTACTTCCCCTCTAATTTCCCTAATCCCTAGGTTTCCACAAAGTCATAATGAGATTTTACATTGGTCGAATTAATAGATTTTTTTTTAATTTTGGATTCTTAAGCACAACATTGACATTTTGTAGCAGTCGTTTATCGAACGATGTTAAAAGAGGTTTAGTTGGCACTAATTTAATAATTTTTTTTTTTTTTTTTAAATGATTACAAAATTTAAATGTATGTTATTTATGCATCTTGTTATTGAAACAGACACTTGTCAAAATATATGAACCTAAATATGTAAAACAGGAAATGATTTGGTTTGGTTTTTGTATTAAAATGATGCCAAGAGCCAGACTCTAAAATAAATAAATATGTACCCATTGAGCTGTAGATATTCGTTGACATCTTTCCCTATAACCATTTTTTTCTCTATCTTTTTCTTTTACCATCAACATGCCTCAAAACTCAAAAAATAAAAACACTTGATTAATTGTTATTTAAAAAATGTTTCTCAATTAATATGAAATCGATCGTAAACACCGACAACGACGTACTTGTTATTACGATTGGTACATAAAATACCGCTTAAAATTACCCTCTAAAATATAAATTACATTCCACATAACTCTATAATGCATTTTTCATTTCCTAAATTCAATTTTAAAACACTTTTAATTTAAATGCATTGTTTATATTCTAATTAATTTCTGAATCTTTACGTTAAATATAATAATTTAGAAAACCTTGGTAAATTAATTACTTTCTAATTTAACTTTTTATGGGGATTTCTTAAGCTCCAAACATTATGAAGATTATTTACTGGAAAAAGACATTAATTTATAGTTGTAACCAAGTTGATTAACCTTATTATTTATATTGGTTGTGTTTTAATAATTTAACCCATTAGACATTGTAATATTTTATGGAGATTAAACAAATACATTTTTAATTTTTCTTAACCTAAGTGTGTATATTTTTGAAAATATGATCCAGTTAAGTTATTTAAAATGTAAACTACAAATTTTTACCTTCTTAAAAATTTACCGGACAACACACTCACAAAACACAAAAAACGACAAAACCGTTTGCTTGTATATCGGAATTCAATACACATACGTAATAGTGCCACCCACGGAGGTTGTTATTTTGGATGCAAAAGGCGATCGCATTGAGAACGGCACCACAGTGGGACCGATGCAGGAACGGCAGTCACTCAAAGCAACATGCACTGTGAAAAACACACGGCCTCAGCCGGAAGTTGGATGGTTCCGTGGGCAAAAGAGACTGACAACGTGTGAGTATTTCCTTGACTATTGGTAACATTATACAAATTTCAACAAGAAAAGAAGCTAACTTCGGCACGCCGAAGTTTGTATACCCTTGCAGCTTGCAATTCGATCATAGTGCTTTAATCAAATTTTATCAGCAATTATATAAAACAGTTATACAAACAACAAATAATGCCTATCATAATAAATTTACAGTTTTATACTTTTACATTCACAATTTTGTTTTCTTCTCTATACTTATCGAGCGTCTTTATGGCAGCTATATAATATATTCATTCGGTTTGCATAAATTAAACCCAATTTCTAAATATATACAAATGTTTCTTGAGCGTTCCAATGGCAGCTATATGATATAGCGATTTTGATATAATTAAAACCGATATTCTAAAATAATGACCACGTCTTAAGGAATAGAAAATATGTTGAAAACTAAACAAGTAAGCATTTTTGTTCTAAAATTGTCCGATTGTTCCTACGGCAGCTAAATATACGATATAGTCGTCCGATCCTGCCCGTTTGGACTTATATAGTAGTAACCATCTGCAAAGTTTTATTTAGACAGACGGACACACGAACGGTCATACTAGAACGACTCGGCAATTGATGCTGCGTTGCAAACTTCTGACAAAATTTATAATACCCTGCAAAGCTATAGTAAATCTTACATAATTCAGCATTCAGGTGGAAAAACTTTAAAATGCATGTTTGCCATGGTAGTTTAATGGGGACTCTGTGAGTTCTTCTTTTATAAATCAATCAACACACCAGAGACCCCAAATTTTGTATTTGAAGTGTGCTGACGACCACCTTTAATGTTCACCCCCATTTCTGAACAGCAAGTTAAAGGGAGGACTTAACATAATCCCAGTCTTTAATGTTCTGTCCCATACATTACGATAGAAACCACAATGAAAAGCATTTTCTTAAAAAGAAGAGGCTCGTGCTATCAAAATACCAAGCTTAGTTGTGCAGAAAATTTTTTTTTAGATTCTAAGAACATTTTTTGAATGGTTAATAGGGCCAATAGTTCAACAGAGTGCAGAGATAATAATAATTTGAAATCATTACGTTACATTTTTAAGCTCATTGATTGCCATAGGGAAAATTTTACAATAACCCATTAAATCAAGAGAAAAATCAAGCCTGAATATCGTGGCTTATATTTATATATTATACTAATGGCAAAAATGATTTATAAAATATATATATTTCTTACTTTATTTTAAAAATTTTGTATATTATGATAAAACTACACAGACTTTTAGATTTGTAAGTTTCCCAATCACTTCCATGGCATTTAATATCACCATTACATTATTTGTAATATATGTATATAAGTAATATAATTGTTAAACAGCGATTTTTAATTGTTTTCTACAACTTCACCAGATTCTCCCACCCATGATTTAAATGATGGACTTTATACTTCAACACTCGAGTTGGATTGGACATTATCACGAGATGACCTTGCTCAAGACATTGAATGCCGCGTAAAATCTGCAGCCATATCAAATACGATTGTTACAAGTTTTGGCGTGGACTTGCAAGGTATCGATGTAACACATACTAAATAAACCTAATAAATATTTAAATAGCAAAAAGAAAATGTACATATACATTTAGGTTAAAACAAGATTCAACCAAGTAATAATTACAACCACAACAGTTAGTCCTACAACACAAACATTTTTGTTTAAGACCAACAATTTAACGTGTAAAATTCATATTTATCACATGTTAAACTCATTTTTAAAGGCCAGAAGGTTATTTAAAGAAACTAAAATTTTATTAAATAATAAAATTTAATAATAAAATAAGAATATTACTCATTTTTGCATATCATATTTTTATTAATCAACAGTTCGTCCAACGAGTATTGAGATTAATGGAGTGAAACATCATACTGTGCAGGGTAGCAAAGTCGTTTTGACATGTGATGTAAGTAAAAGTTCATGGAGTAAATCGATGAGTATATTCTGACTTAATTTGATATATAGGATTATTTATTTTCTTATAAATATGTTCAAATTTCCAAATCAGTGACACCTTTAATTATTAATTAAAATAAAATATTTGTTTTTTATTTTTTTCCTTTAAACCATTCATTTATGAGTCTCTAAATGTTTGTATATTTGCATTGTTAGTTTGTCACTGCCTACTACTAAGTTTCAGTGGTGGAAGCATTTAGGCGAGTCTTTCGTCTATAGAACAATCAAGCAAATAACTCTTAGTAGCACTTATAATTTAAGATAGAGATTTATTGGATTGAAAGCCTTTTCCCAGACCCGCTAAACACAAGATAGATTTTCACACTTAATTTTGAGTACTGAAAATCTTCCACTAGGATTAAAAGATAAACATATATAATTATATAATTATTTCTTTTGTAGATTCACGGTGCTCGGCCAGCTGTTAACCTTACTTGGTATAATTCAACATCTATAATAAGTGCTGATGAAAACGACATAACCGAGATTAGAATAAAAGCGGTAACTACCTTCAACTATGGAAAATGTTTTCTTTAATAAGATGTCAAATTATTTGTTCAATAGTTTGAAAAGAATGATGGAACCTATCACACCCAATCCGAATTAATATTTAATGCTACACGATTTGAAAACGACCGTGTTTTTCGGTGCGAGGCGGAAAATATTGTTTTACAAATCAATCGAGAGAAACCAATCTCATCCGCCCTTACTTTAGAAGTCTTATGTAAGTATATATATTTTAATCCGAATTTCCTGAATATTTAAATGTTAAAGCTTGGGATTGGTTTCAAGAGTATCGAGACTTCGGCTCATCATCCTAGCTACTGTCCACCAAATAAGAACAAGGAATAATAGTATAAGCTTGTTCGTAAAAAAAGTTGCTTGAATTAGTCGATACAACATTTCCTGACCACTGATATAAACATAAGGTTTTTAGCCCAATTCTTTTTCCAAGCGTCTGATCGGATGAGTTTTTTTAAACACCTTAATATAGTATATAAAGCTTTTAAACCTTTCCTTTTTAATTTAAAATATGTTTGTAAATGGTTGTAAAACATAAATCAACCAAAACAAAAGTTGTCATAATTCATTAAAAAAACGATGCATTCCGGTCGAAAGAAAAATAATAATAAACAAAATTTAAAAAATGTTTGTGTGCTAAATTACGAGCTCTATACTTGGTAAAAGAAATTATTATAAATTTTGTTACATTTTATACTAATCCATTGTTCCTGTGGCAGCTATGGCCATAAGTAAAAAAAATGCACTTAGTGTAATAACTTACCATCTAAAACAGTTCACAGTGCTGTCCAATGCAAAAATAGTGATCTATAAAAGCAGATACTTTTTTAGATCCGACTTCGCAACAGTGGACAAGAACACATCACACCGACATAAAAATTGGTAGTTAGTTCCACACACCTGGACGACAGTGTTTTATATTTATAAATCAACCAGTTTTAACAGCGCGCCTGATTAAAAAATAATATATATTTTTTTAATTAAATACCAAATAATTAAAAATTAGCAATATTTTGAATTTGTTTACCCTTATATTATAATTGTAGTCCAAAGTTTGCAGCACAGTGAAGGAGCCAAATTCGACCCAATTAAGTATACTTCACAGAAAAAATTCCTGCAGTAAATTCAATCAAAACTGCAGTCAAATGTCCTCAACCCAACAGTTTGGGTTGAATTTACTGTGAGCTACTGTGTAACGACGTAACGCATTACGTATTATGACTGCTCTACAGTAGATCCAACCACGATTCTACAGTCCAAATGCCTCAACCAATGAAAAATAGTAAATACAGTACCTCACAGTTTTACTGTGAAAACTGCAATTACTGCCACGACTACAGTCACAGTTTTACTGTGAAAACTGCAGATTACTGCTCCGACTACAGTAACAGTTTTACTGTGAAAACTGCAGATTACTGCCCCGACTACAGTGTACAGTACAGAAACGCTGAATCTGTGTAATTACAGTTCAAATTACCACCAAATAAAACCAGAAAGTATTAAAAAAGATTTAATATATATTTATAATTTCTTATTTTAATTACATTATCTTTCTATTTTGTTCATTCCAACAGATTCTTGCGGATTAATATCTTTTCGCCCAATCTCCGATCTTTAAAGAGAAATGCTGAATCGGTCTCATTAGTTTCCTTTGAAAGTTCGATGGTGATACCTTTGAATAGATAAAGAATAAAGAAATATAAAAGATATTATAATAACATATGTACATATATATGTGTGTATGTATGTATGTGTATAAATGCAACATTTGCTAAATGCACGTCTTAATCATTTAAATTGTACTGTTTGCTACTTACCAAGAAATGTATGAAACAGTTCGCCAAAATCCTACTCCACAAGCAATTGTTCGAGATTGTCTTCTTCATTGGTGTTACTCCCAATTTACACAATTATTTTTCACTTTATTTTTTCATTAAACTCTTACTTCGCTTTTGACACATGATACAATCATACTACGATTGACAAATATAAAACGGGGAAAAGTGTGCCCGAATTCGTTTTTCCAAGAAAACCTTTACAAAAACACCAATATAGACTAAAAATAGACTATAATGTATTTCAGTCGTTCACATTTCTCAAAACCAACAACAAAAAACTCACGTAACATTTTACGTAAGAGTCACTGTAGTTGGCAGTCACGACAGTTTTGTACAGTCAGAAAATCCAACAACAAAATACATTGACTGCAGCTTTACTGTAATTCAACCCAAAAAAATTGTTAATTCAACCCACGAGAATTTTTTCTGTGTTATGGAAACGAAAACCAAACAGATCTATTGCGACCCTTCCAGCGTGCTGGATGTTGCTAGGTGACTACGCTTGAAGCCAAGATCCTGTGTGTCTCGTCTTTCTTTTCCTTCCTTCTTCTGCAGAAGAATTTTGGTTCGATCATCAAATAAGGCCATTATGAACCTTATATAACTACAAATATACAAAAAGAAAGAAAACTGTAGGCGGCACGACAAAGTTTGCATATCCTTGCTGTTTGCAATATGATACTCAAAAATTGATAAATTTTGCCCAAATGGAAAGAAAAACTAACAATAAATTTATAAAACATTTACATTACATTATTTTTTCATTTATATATGCATAGATGCATTTACCTATACAAATTATATTTTCAGTTTTACAGTTACAGTTTATCATACCCTCTATATTTACCAATCGTTCCAATAGCAGCTATATAATATAGTCGTCCGATCTGGCCCATTCCGATTTGTATAATATAGGGAAAAGTCGGTTTCGTTCAAATAGCTCAAAAACTTAGACTAGTTCGCACAATAACAGACATGGTTTGAACAGAATATCTTACGTATGTCATTGCGATGAACGGACATTGTCAAAATTTTTTAAATCGGAAATATATGTGTAAACATTTTTTATTGTTATCAGCTTCCCTCCTGGTTTATGGGCAATGTTGTTTCGCGAAGTCATACAATTACCCCCGTAACAATCTTGTTTGACATGTGAACTCATTGAGAACAGATTATTAAGTGTTATTTTGTATATTTATTATTAACCTCAGTACGTAATGCCATTCTTTTTGTTTTCCATAGATCCCCCAGTTGTGAAGGTTAGTCCACCTGATATGATTACCAATACAAGTGAAATAGTTCTACTAAATTGTGAATATGTTGCCAATCCTGCATCTTTAATCCAAGTTGATTGGTAAGAACAATTGTCGGCATTATATGGGATGATTGATATACATGTTAATATAATAAGTCAAAAGTTTGCAACACAGGGAATGAGTCATTTGCAACCCTATAAAGTGTATAAATTCTTGATCAGCACCAGGCGATTTAGCCATGTCCTTCAGTCCTTTCGTTAAAGCTGATTATGTACTGTATTGGGTCGCATATGTCTTCATTACTGCGTTGCAAACGTCAGAATATATATTCCTAGGGTATACATAAAATCACGACGCTAACATTTAAATGCTTATGATTTTGAGAGTAATATATTTGCATTAAAAAAACTCACGCTTTCTCTTTTCTGTCCTGTTTTTCAAAAAGGTATCGCAATGATGAGCTTATCAATGTAAACGACACAGATCATTACCAGGGTGGCAATTCAGAAAACGTGGCTCTTGTCATTAAATCTACAGATAAAGATGACATCGGAAATTATTCGTGTCAATTATCAAATACTATTGGAAAAGGAATTTCTGAAGAGAAAATTAGTCTTGACGTGCAGTGTAAGATAAAATAAACAGATAGTAAGCAATTTTAAGCGAAACTAACTTTGAATTATATCGTATTAAATTCAGTTGTTCCGAGTGTAGAGGTGCAAATGATACCAGCAGGTCCTGTCAAAGAAAGCGATGAATCAAATGTCACACTTTACTGCAATATATTGGATGCGAATCCGTCTGTTCTCACCAAAGTGAGGTGGTACGCAAACTCAACCTTACTTAAGGAGCTTCCAGACTGTGAAGAAACTAGGGTAAGACATTGAAATTGAACTATTCATTTGTTCGTCTATGAATATACATTTTAATTTTTAATTGTTAATTATATTTTTAGGAGGATCTCTGTCACATAGACCCAAGTAAACTGTTATTGGAAAGTATTGGCCGCGGATTCTTCTATAACTATTCTTGTGAGGGATTTAATGCTGCTGGTTGGGGTCCTCGCAGTGAAGACAAAGAACTTATTGTATGTTATAATTTGAATGCAACTAATTCATGTCATTTCCTTCCCTCACCCTCAAATTGTTTTTGTATTTTATTTTCAGGTACACTACGAGCCTGGGCCCGCTACCCTAACCCATTTTCCTCTAATCGCTGTAAAAAAAAAAAGTGTCATATTTTCATGTTCCGTCGATGATCCCGGATATCCCGACTCGAATAGGTTTGTAACGCAGCAAGCCAAACACATTGAAAAAATCACCAAAACACCATATCCACCACTAATTGATTTTCATACCGTCCAAGCATTGCAACCACAGGAAGCCGACATTGCTTTGGAAGCGTTGATGCTGCAAAAGCAACAAGAACGGCTCCGCTCTAGTGCTCCTTCCCATCAAGTTCACGAAATCAAAGAAACACATGCTCTAATTGATTTACATTTGAACCAATCCCTTTGTACACTACTCACGCTCACAACCTACACGTCACAATCGCAAATTTTAACCCTTTACTCAGGCGTACAAAAAAACTCTATTTCAAATGCCTCTGCCCTGTCATATTCATTATACCGCAAAATGGGCAAATTTTCCTTTGATGCTCAAATGGTTTCAAAACCCAATAGATATCGTTGGCTTCGTGGAGGTCGGGGTCCTCTACAGGACATAGTAACCAAGGATTGGACAGTGGAGCCAGTTGGCCTAGACAGTCGGACCAATTATTCATGCTACGCATACAACGAGGGGGGTAAGGGCTTAATGGCCACGGTCAACTTGGAGGTACACGCACCGCCATTTTTCATTAAGAACCTCGCACCGTACACTGGCATCCTGCACACCTCGTCTAATGCCACTTTAACATGTCGCATCGAGTGCGTTCCGCGTTGCGACATACATTGGCAAAAAGATGGTGTGCAAATTGAGAAGAATAATAGCCGGTACTTCGTTAAAGAAAAGTATATGGAGGCATCTCCCGCTACTGGCGATTTTGAAAGCATTTTATCTGTTTTGGTGAGTATGGCAAGTCCCATTGTCTGAATTTGTATTTTTAAACTGCGATATTTTATATTTTACAAACCAGCAAACTGGTGGCTTTCTTAGTGAAAGAACTTTTAAAAACTGTTGCTTCAGAGCTAACTGCTTGACATCCTCGCGTTGTATCTATCCTTTCATAATAGCGTTAACAATTGCTTTTGCACCGCGGCTGGTGTTAAACTTTATTTGCACACTGTATTTAAATGCCTTCGGAAATTAGTCCTTCATTGCGTTGCAAATTTTTTTATATATATAAATGTTAACTTAAAGTTTTTATCTAGGACTTTAATTGGTGGAAGTGTTGATTTTGTGCGCTTGTTCGAATTCACAATAATTAAAAAAAAAAAAAAAAACTGTCACTTTAGCGGACGGTTTAAACAAAGATTTTAGCGAAAAAGGAATAATTTTTTATGAAAACAATCTCGAGTTTATTTTTGATTTCAGTTAAAAATATTGTGTACTTTACTGTATATTACATTTTAATCACATCATACTTTAAATATTGTTTTCATTTTTCATTTGACTTTTTAATATAAGACATAAGCAAATATTAAAGCATAATGTCTTGGTTTTTTTAAAAGAACATGCCCGTTTTTATGAAGTTTTTCATAAAAATAATGAAAATTGCGTTTGCTCGAATTTGCATTTGAATATTTGTAATTTTTTTTTTTAACATGATAAGTTCTTTCAAATTTGATCAATTGGAACATTTCTTAAAGCAACTATGGTGAAATAAATCATTTTAGAAAGCTTTTATGTTTTTGGTCGCGCTTGACACTTCTGTGGAAATACTCATATGTGTACTTAGGTCGGAATTACCTCCGGAAATTAATTTTTTCTTTGAAACTTCTAATAAAAATTAAAATACCATCAGAGTATAAAATATTTATATCAACAAATATTTCATACAATTCAAGTTAACGAACACTTCTTTATAGCACTTCAATATGCAAAATTGGCCACGTAACAAATTTGATATCGACGCCGACAATGCGAACTACTCATGTACCTCAACACCAAACACTGTGGGAGCTGGTATCAAGAGTGCGACATATTTCAGTATTGAGTGTGAGTTAAAATGCAACTTTTTGGCTTTTTGTGGCATTATTCAAACCAAATTAACCAAATCTCAACAGATTCGCCAGATAATACGACCGTCTCAGAAAACATTACCTTCGTGCAGGAAGACACCGTACCAGGACGGGTCATATGCAAATCACGGGCTAATCCAGGTGCGTTTTTCAGACCGTACTATTGTTTTCATATATATAAGTTTATCATACCCACAGAGCCATCGTATAAGTGGTTTTTCAAAAACGAAACAATAGCCAATGGAAATGCCTTAATCATCAACACCGCCATGAAACGAAGTCATAATGGCACTTATACCTGCTTAGCTTACAACAAGCATGGCACTAGCAGAGCCGAAACAGTGATAATAGTGCAATGTAAGTAAATCATTAAATTACAACAATATATTATTTATATGTACACCAAATTATTTTAAAGTTACGCCGCAATGCGAAATTAAGAGGCAAGAAATTGATGGACAGGACACTTTGATTTGCACCGCATTTGGAAATCCCGTGGAGGTAAATGAATATTAATATATTTATCAAATATTATTACCATTGTAATTTACTTATTTTAATTTATGTATCGCAAATAAGAATTATGTGTCACATATAATTTGGAAACAAAAAAAGGTGAATGAGATAAGGGTAGGCCTTTCAGAAAAGGGTCAGGATCAGGAGGATCAGTTTAGGAACACTTTCTATCAAGTTTCATTCAGATAGATCGATTATTTTTGTAATTGAAACTGACTTATTTGCTGCGTTTTAAACTTCTGAGTACCCTACTAGGTTAAAAAAAGGCGTCATCAAGTTTTAGGATCGCCCTTGTGAGAAACCACCAAAGTGCGTGAGGGATGGGTATACTAGAACATGAGGACGGGGTTACAATAACATTACTGTGCAACAACAAGCAAATCTCGGGACACCGAGGTTTATATACCCTTGCAGTTTCCATTTGGATCATTGAGAATGACATGAAAAAGTGGGAAATTTTTAAGTTTCCCGCGATCATAGAAAGAATGAATCGGTTTCAACCTGCCAGCGCCTTTCTTTGTTGACTATTAGTTGTGGTGTTTGAGTGCTCGATACTGATATTCCGCCAAACTCGACGGAACTATATTTTTCTAGTCTGAGCGCAAGACGTTGTCTTGGGTTCTATTGATACCTAGTTATTTCTTAACGGTGCAAGAATGATTACACATCAATGAATTAAAACTGTTTTTCTAATGTAATATGTATAACTCATGGTTTTAATAAATATTATTATTTTTAAGTATTATAAAAAATTAATATCATTTGTTTAACAGGCTGACTTTTCATGGTCAATAAAAGCAGAGAATGAAACCGTTGAATTTTTGGGAAGTGGCGATAAAATGGATTCTTTGGAAAAGAGTTATTACATATTACGAGAGGATTATGCAATTGCCAGGACGTACAGATGTGTAGCCAACAATACGGTTGGTTCAGGATTATTCTGTGAATTTGAAGTAGCTGGTAAGTTCATACTTATTCGGGTCTCTCCTTTAAATTTATCTTGGGGGTATATAAGTCTCGTTGCCTTTGCATATTATATATGTAGTTATCCATCTATTACACATTTAGGTTACCCTTATAATTATAAGAGTTTAGAGTTTAAACATGAGTGTTTAATTTAATTTTGTTGGCTCCCTTATGCAAACTGTTTATAATGCCCAATATATATTTCGACTACAATTCGGCAATATCTTTAGCGTAAACTGAAGAATAAGTAGTAGAAGTATATGTAGGCCTAAAGAATATCATAGTATTGTGAAATTATAGATGACAGCTTTGAAAGAGATACATTCAGATATTGCTAATGGAGGAAAAGGTGCCCGGTTCTTCTTACCTCCTGCAATCAAAAACAGTTTGTTTCGAAATTTCACTAATACCTCCCAAATCATAGCAAACATAGCCCTTGTTTGTCTGAAGTACGTAACATAACATGATACATAATATGGACATACTCTGACAATTTCAGTGCAATCATATGAATAAGCCTTGAAGTTGCTTTTTCTTCGTTTCTCTAAGACTAACCCCCCTGATAGTTAGTACCAGTCTCAAGTGCTTTCAGTTGTGGAAAACTTGAGGGTCATTTCCGAAATAATTTTCTGCGTATATGCCCAATGGAACCACTGAGTTAAATACCAGTGAACCATTATTAATCGTAATTAGTTCAGTCGATTCTAAAAAAGGTAAACAAATTACGGCAATTTTAAAGAAAAATACAAACATCTACTTTCTGTAAAAGAGTGAGAGTGTACGAAGATTAACAATTCTTTATTAAAAATAACGATGGGTTGAAGAATATTTGAATATTATAATATTTATATATAATTTGGCTTGTTAGTTTAACTTCGGTATGCCGAAGTTTGTATACCCTTGCAGCTTGCAATTATAAAATATTTTGAAATTTGATCAAATGAAAATAGAACCCAACAGGAATTATACAAACCATTTATACATACAAAACAATTAGTTTTTTATATTTACGTATACGTAATATTTTCCGAACATTCCTATGGCAGCTCTGTTATATAGTAGTCCGATTTCGATAAAATTAAAAACGAAATTTAAGAATAATGCAAAATGGCAATTTCTCAAACTATA
The DNA here is from genome assembly GCA_018152175.1 of Drosophila jambulina. NCBI lineage: Eukaryota > Metazoa > Arthropoda > Insecta > Diptera > Drosophilidae > Drosophila > Drosophila jambulina. The sequence goes on along the minus strand of JAECXH010000027.1, from coordinate 1,683,224 downwards.
TGAAAATATGTTAAAAACTGGCTAAGCTATAATTTTTTCCTTAAAATTTTTCGATCATTCCTCTGGCAGCTTTATGATATAGTCGTCTAATTTAGACCGAAATTTTAAAATAATCTAAAACGGTCATGTCTCAAATTATATGAATATATGTTGAAAATTGCTGAAGTTATCTTTTTTTTCTAAAAATTTACCGATCGTTCCCATGGCAGCTATATGATATAGTCGTCCGATCTGGCCCGTTCCGACATATATGTATAATAGTGAGAACATATAGAAGACTACCTGCAAAGTTTAATTCAGATAGCTTCGGAGGACAGACGGTCGGACAGACGGGCATGGCCAGATCGACTCGGCTGATTATGCTGATCAAGAATATATATACTTTATAGGGTCGGAAATGTCTCCTTCACTGCGTTGCAAACTTCTGACTAAATTATAATACCCTGCAAGGGTATAAAAATTATGTTTCGCAATTGTATGTAATAAAAAGTTTGGCTCGGATTTTTATTATTTTGTAGTGTAATCCCAAATGGTTTTTTTTTTTTTTTGTTTTTGAGTAGTTTGTTGTTATTTTGATAGCATTTTTTTTTTAAATTTATATATATAAATTATGTATACCCAAAAAAAAAATTGAAACTTAATAATTAAGCCTACCACTTAAGGTTAGCCTTTCCTTAAATAAGTTTTTTATATTAAGTTTGTAATTATTAATTTTTTTTGTAAACTATAGAAACATCTGTGTGGGGCACAGAAATCAGTCGATTTTCGTCCATTATCATAATAGTTATAATTCCTTTGCTTAAAAAATTTATCTACGACTGATTGAAAACACGTTTAAATTGGTCTATAAAATCCGCTTTTCTGTCTATTATATTGTAAATCCATGTATTAATTTTTTGATTTATTTTAACAGCTTCTAATGCGCTTTTAATTTGGTGGCAAGGTAAACGCCAATCATGAATAAAACCACTTCATTAATTATTATTTTAAAGATATATCTCGTTCCGAAATTTTTCTTTGCTTGTTATGAGTTAAATAAATAACTTACCTAACATATTCAAGTTAATTAATTCAGGAATCCATAAAAATTTTAACATTAAACACATTTTCATGGCCTGTCTTTGTCGTAGAATTCATCCGACGAAAACTTTTGGTCTTTTCTAATTCGCTTCGGATTGCAGACCAATTACAACTAAACTTGTCAAAAACATTTTTATTATTCCATAATAATAAAAGCACATCATCTGTCTACTCCTTAATGAACAGTAATAGGAGAGTACATTTAAAATCTTTTTTTATACTTACATAACTTGTCATGTTTTATTACTTTCATGCTTTCGTGCATTAAAAAGTGCGTCCAAGGAGTAAGTAACTAACACTAATGTTATAAGCATGATTTTTTCTGTATAGCCAATACTGAGACATTTATAAAGATTTTTTCTTAAAAACTATGGTGTCAATCAGGGACCAGAAAAATTATAAGTTATATTATAAAAAACAAATGGTAACAATTATACTTAAATTTTGTTCTATTATCTTTTAAAATAATCATAAGGTTTGAGTAAGATAAACATTTATTTTGATAAAATTACATAGAAAATAACTATTATTAGTTATTATTTTTTTTTTACTCAAAATAAATTACCAAATAGTATTTTTTATTCTTTTATAAGAAACTCATGGCTACCCCACAGTACAAAAAGTAGTAATACGTTTTTGGGTTTTGGTGCAACTTTTCGCGTTGCATTTAAAAACACAAAACTTACGAAAACTTAGCGCGACTGATTCTGAAAGATGTTAGCTCGATATAGCTAATTCGACAACGACAAGTTTTGAGAGATAACAGATAACTTTTCCAACCTCAATAGAACACAAGCCGTGCGTATACCAGAGCTGATTGGTAATCGGATTAGAATGTAATTGGGCTTATATGAAAGAACCCCTCAAATTTTTATCAAAAACTGTGGTTTTTGTATTCCATACGAATTCTTGAGGACTTATTTTGTTTTTATTTATTTTAATATTTACTTAAATTCTGAAAAAAAGTTCTATACTATGGTTTTGGTTTTCTGTAAGTTACAGCTGAAAGCTTTCCTTAATAACTATATGCATAGGATTACAACAGACTGTTATTAAATCACATAATTAGTAAATAAATGCCAATTACTCAAAGTTCTTGTATATTGATTGAGACTCGAACCCATTTGTCAGAATTCACAAAGAGCAACAGCCTCCAGAACGCGAATAAACGCAATTCCAAAGAGAGAGAAACATACAATTGTTTTATGAACTAAAAAAAAATTATTAATAATAAAATTATAAGAATTATATGCGTACACTGCAGAGTTGATAGGAGCTTGTCTCGCACATTTTATGCCTTTATATTAATTATTAATGACTTCAAAAGAGAAGTGACAAAAACTTCAATCCATGATTATTTCAACTAAGGAACTTGTACCTAAAAACTAGTGTCCAGTCAAGTAAATTCGTATATAGACCCAGAATCTTATAGTATTATATCTACTACTTTTACTTTAAATCCACCAACAGAAGTTGGCCAGCCAACAATTTTGTTTTCTGTGTACAAATAGGAGAGAGAACAAGTGCAGCAGGCACTCACCTACACAAATTATCGAAAATGTGTCTCTGGCATTGGAAGCGGTATATTTTTTCGTTTTTGATGATTTTGATGATATCTTATGTGGCTGTTAATGTAATGGTGTAATGGATATGATTTCGATCAAGGTATGAATGGATTCCTCAAATCAGGAATTCTTTCCACTGCTTTCATAACAATGTTACGTTAAGCTGATCTACCTGTAGTCCTTAGATGGGTGTGACCCCTCTTTCCCGGTTTGGCAAGAATTATGCCATACACTTGTAATTGTCAAATATGGCACGCGGATAGCTTATTAATAGTTTTACTGTATTATGTGACACTGACACTGGATTTCTCTTACGTGTCCTGGGGACTGTGTGTTCGCTAGTATGTTTAAGAATTTTTGGACTTAAGTTAAAGGTATTGCGTGATCTTTGGCCAGGAACTTATTTTGTCAAGTCGGCTGTATAAATATTCTTAATTGACATCAGCAGCGGGTTTTTTTTAAGTAGGTAGGCTTGTTGTAGGATCTCAGAAACTTTAAGATCTATAATTAATACATTTAGTGGCACATATGTATATTGAGCTATTTTTAATTTACCTACTTCTATTAATGCCCACATAGAGCATTAGTCAAACAAAAAATTAAAATTAATAACTTTAAGATCTTACAAATCATAACGTTTGCATTTTTATCATATCTAGCCCCCTTAAAATATACTGCTGTTAAGAAATACTTACTTTTTCTTAAGATTTATTTATACGTCCAAGAATATAATATACAATATATGTATATATTACCTATATATATACGTCTATATATATATATTATATATTTTAGTGAATTTAAGAAAAGGATATAACATTTTTTATGAAGTTCAATTCGAATACTTAAAAAAAGGGAACTATTTCCTAAAATTGGGTTATAAACATGGGAGCTGACAGTAACAGTTGGACAATACCTTATAAGAATAGTGTTCGCACTCCTATTCGCGTGACACAACACTTTTTAATATGTCTATTTACATTATACCAAACTACTCGTTTATTCAAGATGTTTTTGTGTTAATAAGTCATCCCATATTCCGACTCCTTTGCATGTCTTTATCAAAAAATGTATGTTTAATCCTGCCCAACTAGCATTACATTACTGATTATATTATTATATATTTTAAATTAGAGCAACTGGCTTGGTGGCAACTATGGGAAAAAACTACACTCATCGTACTAGTGGCTGCCATTCTTGGTTTGTTGCTGATCGTCATCATCATTTGTTGCATTATTATATGCGTGTGTCGTCGCCGTCGGCGCCAGGATAAATGTGAGTATATCAGAACGCATACAAATTCAACCATACCTATAATTAAGTTAAATTTAAACGTAAGACAAGCATAAGATTAATGAAAACTAAGATTGAAAGTAATATAACATTTAAATTACGACAAATTTAATATATATAAAATAAACTGTTTTTATTCGGACTGGTAATCAACACAAAGAACTTTTTTCGAGTCATAATGTCAAAGCGATTAATTACATGAGTGCAGAATAAAGATTTATGGAAATATTATTGTTTCTTAATAAAATACAGAAAAAAAGGAGAAAAAAAAACAAAAAGGCAACTTCAAGAAGTCAAAGTTTGTTTTCGCTTGCAGATTGAATGTTGATCTTACCTTTCTCAGGCTATAAAATAACTAGACGTGAAGAAAAGATGAATATTGAAAACGTGAGGCATTGGTAATTTTTAAATTTTATATAAAGTGACTGATCTCTCTTATGACAGCCTTATGTCAAAATTCTGTGACTTAATATTAGATAAATTGTAAGAATGAATAATGAATTGATTTTTATAACAAAGTCAGTTTTCCTATTCATTTTTCCATTCAATTTCCTATAGGTTCTTTCGGAGGTTTATGATACAAAAAACAACGTTAATAGGGACGCAGATAACATCTTCTACCTTTTGTATATATTCTCGGTAGGCAGTATATTATAATAACCTTGTACAAGGTTGGCTCAAAAATAGGCCACATCCCCACTTCCGCCTTGATAACCCATGGAAAACACTCAATTTGTTATAATCGTAAATATTATATTTATTTTAAATTGATGTGAGTTATAAGGGCAAAAAAGTAGTCATTTTACTAAGCAGTGTTTCACTTTGATCACATTCGTCTTAATTGTTTTATTATCTAAAAATCATTTACGAGGGTTTTTGTTTAAGGTGATAACAAAACCCTTCAGGAAGAATTTCACATTTTTATTGAAAATTTTTAGTAAAGGTCGACCAAATTTGCTAGAACTGGTAATAGTTGATCATCCTGTTATGTACCGCCAGAATGAAGCATTGGACATTAGTTTTACACGCGTCCATTTTATATCCTAAAAAATGACACAAGCTAAAAAAATAGTACGTCTGAATAAATAAATGTAGGAATTGTCAGAGAGCCAAAAGAACAAGGAGTGATAGGGAACTACGTCGGCTCGTTTTTAGCGACGAGATCAGAATGAGATGTTAGAAAAACAAATCAAAACGTTCCGAAATGTCCATCTCTACGAAAGCACAGAAAATAAGAACTTGTAATCATTAAAGTTTAAAGCACTTGTTCATAATTCGTAACCATATTAAAATAAAATAGTAATATTTTTGTTGTTTACTTTATGAGTTCTTGGTGTTACAAATATTCTACAAAAATACGTTCGTTGTGTTTCCCTCGACGCACAGTAGCACCGTTTTTCATTTTACGTTGCAAAAATGATATGTATCTTTTAAACCAAATACGATAACCAAATAAATTAAACGGCCTTTGACAGGTAGTCCATTTAAAATGTATATTTATTGGACCATGTTTTACGCCTACCCAATCCATTTTTTTTACGTTTAACATTTCAAAATGTTAAAAACTAATTTTATTTATTTATTAAGCTTTATTTTTACAAAAAAAAAAATATTTTGAATACTGCCCATTTTTATTTAATACAAAAAAATATATATTTTTTCTTGATTAATTATGGGATTTCAGGAATTTTTACCCTTATGTTTTCGTTTTTTGCTTTCATCAAAGTAAAAACCATCACGATTAGGAATCTATTTTTTGTTGTATATACCCTGAAAGTCAAACAATTTTCCCCTATACAATGATGCCAATAACGAAAAAAAGTTGTTTTATAACGAAAAGTATAAATTATTTTGGTTTCGCAATCGCAATCATTAGGAAAACATCTGCTTAAAACTATTTTGTGAGAGTGACTTTTTCCCTTTTTGCAATGGTGTTTGTTCTAAAGGCGCTACTGCGCGACGGCTATAAGAAGCGCACGAAGCATTGGGAAGCAAATGATTTTTTCGGAAAAACTTGTAATGTGGCAACATTCAATTCAGAATGGTGAATAGCCATTTGTTTAGCGTTTACTTTTTTGAGAGCGTCGCAAAACTAACAGGGAAGACAAATCATTAGTAATACCGATACTGCAAGTCCAATCAATCTCTTTTTAATCGTTAAAAAAGTCGACGTAATATGACATCCACTTTACAGCCCTGCTTTTTATTTTGTACAACGGGAATTAAAACTTAGTGTCAACCGAGAATAACAAATCATGAAGAACTACCAGAGAAACAGTTAATAGAACACAAAAATATATTTTAATTGATTAAAAAAAAAAAAATAAATATAATCAATCAACTATATCATAAATCTTCTTTAAAAGTGATCGGTAAATTTTTATAGTTACATTTACATTTCGGTTGTTACATTTCGGCAGAGTATAAAAGCTACCCATAGTAAGCTACTATTTTAGTTAAACTTGTGTTTTTAAAGGGATAGACAAAAACCTTATTTACAACTACAACTTATTGATCAGGCTAACAATAACTTACATATGTATGTACCTGAACATGAAAATTTTTGCTTGACTTCTCAATATATTTATATGCACTGCTTATACTCACAAATGCTTGGTTCAACAACATTTTACGATGTCTAAACGGCTAACGCATGTATCTCTTAACACTGTGGGCTTCAACTACATTTCCACGAACATCCTTCATGCATGTACACAACTACACCAAAATATATAAAGATATTACGGAAATTTCAATAAGTGCTACGCAAAGGTAAGTCCAAAATAATTGTATTTATCAACTTCAATAATACAAATAAGGAAAAATATTACCAAAGACCGAACATTGTATGCTAAGTTGCGTACATTTATTTAGGGCACTTTATTTTAAAGCAAGCTAACTGTTAATATAAAATGCCGTTGATGCATCTTCGTCGTAGTAATATATTTTTCATCAGCAGTGGAATTAAATGGAAAAAAGTAGAATTGTTTTATGCGAGGAACAAGTAAATTTTAAAATTTAAAATTACAAACTAAGTTATACAGTTAGCAGCGAATTATATTTGACGAATAGGTAATGAAGTGTTGGATTATAATGAAATGTTGATACTTCTCTGCTGAAAAACGGATTAATTTTGGATGAATTTGTTACTGATAATAGTCTAGGATAAGCTCATGTTAATTCCATCATTGATTTGTATAGACTTTCATCGATGATTCATCAACAACTTCGATCTCTCTGTTTTTGAAGTACTGATGAATGGTACTGCAGAGATGTGAAACTCACATTAGATAGCTAGTAACCACAGGAATCTATAATACCATTTAAATCAATCAAATTATTGGAGACCGTAAATGTATTCAGTTCTAAACTTTCAAATTTCATATAATTATTTATTTATTTATTTATTAATTTGCCATATTAACGCAAATGACAATTTTATTTTCGATTTGCAAAATAAATACGTTTTTCCTTTGCGAAATAAAAAGTACTTGTCTATTTTTATACCCTTGCAGGGTATTATAATTTCAGTCAGAAGTTTGCAACGCAGTGAAGGAGACATTTCCGACCCTATAAAGTATATATATTCTCGATCAGCATCAATAGCCGAGTCGATCTAGCCATGTCCGTCTGTCCGTCCGTCTGTCCGTCTGTCCGTCCGATTATACGAAAACTGGTCCCTCAGTTTTGAAGCTATCTGAATGAAACTTTGCTCTCACTAATATATAAGTCGGAACGGGCCAGATCGGACGACTATTTCATATAGCTGTCATATGAATGTTCGGGAAATATTACGTATACGTAATGTTAAACCGAATTTTTATATGTATTAATGTTGTATACAATTCCTGTTAGTTTCACTTTCCATTTGATAACATTTAATTAATTCATAATGATCAAATTGTAAGCTGCAAGGGTATACAAACTTCGGAGTGCCGAAGTTAGCTTTCTTTCTTCTTTATATATGAAATTGTATCATATTTGACTTGTTTTACCTATAAAACATATTGGACAACATCAGAACATAAACAGGACATCATGAAACATGAAATAAATTTATCGCCACAAGCTTACTTAAATGTTTTTGTAATTTTGATCGAAAAAAAAATGGATTTTAAGAGTGCTGTTAAAATGAAAAGCATTACTATAAAGGCCTCTTAACGAGGCGAGATAAAAGTGCGATAAAAATATCCATAATTTACAAATAATTTAACCAGTATCTTATTCAGCGAGCTAATAAAAGCTTTTAGTTTCAAGAATGGATATTTTACAGCTTAATAAGCATAACGAAACCACTTAAATCATTTGTAAATTATGTTTTGTTAACATTACTATTATTCGTCAATATATCAGAAATTGTTCAATTCGTAAAAAATTGAATAAATTAATGGTAACAGTTTTGCATCGTTCTATAGTCAGAAATAAAGACAACAAGAATGTAAGCTAATATCGGCACGCCGAAATTTTAATACCCTTGCAGCCTAAAATTGGAACATTATGCATTAATCCAATTTGGTCAAGTGAAAAGAAAAATTAACAGATCGGTTTTAACATTTACGTATGCATAAAATATTTACATAATATATTTACAAGTTCCGTTTTAAATTCACAGTTTTGCATTTTCCTCTTCGAAATCTTCCGAAATTCTGAAATAATATAAAATGGCTACATCTCTAGCAGATAAGAATATGTTAAAAAAAAAAACAGCGAAACTAAAATGTTTTTTTTTTTTTTCAATAAATTTCACTTCATGGCAGCTAAAAGTATATACAAGTTAGAGCATATCTGAAAAGTTTCATTCAGATAGCTTCAAAACTGAGGGACGGCTGTTCATGCTGATCAAGAATTTGTATACTTGGAAACTACTACTGACTAAAATTATAATAACCCGCAAGGATATAAAAATTGCCTTAAATAAGTACGATCGAAATCATAACGATAGGTGGTAACAATAACTTTGCATAGTTTAGGTGTTTATGGTTTTTGGGCTCGTGGCCTTTAGGCCAGCGATAACAATTGGGTAAATGAGAAGATTTGTGTAAGAAACATAAACATAAAACAACGGACTAATTATTTTTTAAATTCTAAACATACATATACGGTCTTTGGTAAATATTTAGATAAATGGGTTAATAATTTTATTACCTAGGTTCTTATAATTTTATGGCAATAAAATATAGTCTTAATAATATTAGAGCTTTTTTATGTAAAAAGTAACTAAGCATGTATATCTGTAATGCATGAATCATGTGTCCCGCAACGTTTCTTTTATTTTCATATACACTTAATTGCTTTATTATCTGCTACACTCATCCTTCACATCCAGTGTGCTATCTTATGAGCCGGTAACGCCTCAAATGGGCGGGGCCCAACCTATTCTAGATACATCTGCAGCGTCGGCGGTAGAACCTCTGCCGCAGAATCAAGGACCGCGAGGACAGCGAAAATTGTCAAAAGGCAAAATAAAATATGAAACTCCTTTAACACCCCCTATGGCGAATCGCCTTCCTGGCAGCGTACCTAAGTCGCCACCGCGCTGGCCAATTCGACCTGGAGTAATGCTGCACGTAAGCAACGATACGAAGGAAAATCTCACTGTAAATCGTATGACAATTAAACCAAATTCCCTGGGAAATGAAGGAAGAGGAGACCAGTTGCCGGCTCAATTGGGTGCCGGGCCTAATGAGACCCAAACTATCTCGAATAGCAGTCTATCAGGTGTATCAGAACGCATACATTCTGGATTGATTTCATTGGCGGTGCCGCATCAACAGCTTGTAAGCTTGCCTTTGACAAATGAATCGGGATCTGTACCAAATGAACCAGCTCTTTTGGCGCACTTGTCGTCCAAAACCGCCGAGCCTTCTGCGTATAATAAAGTAGAACGTATGTTGGCATTGGTTTTTAAAAGGGCCCGAAAACGATCCGAGGATTATACTAGGGACAGTCAGCGTAGCCATGTGGGACTATTGCAGTCGATTTGGCGGGGTCGGGCATATAATAAAAATCCATTGCAAGTTGGAGCTCACCATCGCCTGAAGGGGATACGGTGCAGCGGAAGTGGTACAGTATTTTCAGACTATTATTTGAAAAAGAACAAATTACTTAATTTCTTTTTTGTTTTTATTTGTTTATTTTATGCCCCGCAACATGTAAAACCTATTCCCATAGTAACATACAAAAAGGACCCACAGAAAGAAGCTTATAATCAACGCATCGCAAAAGCAGAGCTTGTGGCAGAAGCCCCCTTAACGATCAATACAAGCAATATTCAACCACATGCTCATTCATCATACAATCACGCGAAAGCAGTAGATCTCGTAGCTGGCAGAAACGAAACCCTTTCCGAAGATGTAACGGAAAGTACATCCAATATCGATGCGTGTGCTATTGAAGCTAGCACCGATAAATCTAATCGGCCAAATTATTTAACTTCATTAGAAAATGTGGAACAATTGATCCTACTAAAAGGACAACGTCCCCCTGGTAGCTTACCTGTCAATATTAATGCCAGCCCTTTACATTTTTCCACCAGTTCAAAGTCCATCCCACCCATCACGCTCAAATGTAAGATTTAATATAAAAAGTAATAATTGAAACACTCTTATATACTATACATTACGTTTTGTACATTACTTTATTTATTGAAAAGCTTATGCCATTTAATAATTTCTAACTATGTTTTTTTTTATTGCATCAAGTATTTATGAAGTTTGCTAACTCGAAATCATAATATAAAACATAAAATCGCTTGTCTTTCTAACGTTTAAAAACTACATAAGTTCGTCGTCCAAAAAACACATCAATTCACCGTCCGAGAGATTACCTCGCTTTTCAACGCCGAGATTATTGCGCTTTCAACTGTTTGAATTCACGGACAACAATATAAATAAATATATACGGGCTTAAAAATTATTTAAAAATATAATGTTCATTTAGGTGTTGGAATCTACATTAAGTAAAATACAAATATATATTAATTTGTATAGCTAGCAAAAAATAAAAGCACAAGTTTATAGAAAGCTATTATATATTTAGTTACAAAAGTATGAACTTTTAAACGATATCATTTTGTGTGAGTTTAAATCGTTTGAAATTGACGTCGAATCGTCGAATTTAAATCGTTTTCTTAGTTTCATGCCTCACTCACGAGAAATCATGTTTTAAAATTGGCTTCGAACTTCGATTACGGAACACCAGTTATTTTCATATATGAACGGGCGATTTTGTGGACAGGTGTGACGTACACCGAAAACGGAAGGAGTCGCTAGAGAACTTCTCTAGAACACATGTACATATTTTCCAATAAAAAATAAAAAAACAAGCTATCGACGCGCCGATCTTTTATACCATTGCCGCTTACAATTGGATCATTATGAATTTATCCAATTTGAAAAACGAACAGGACTTATATGAAAAATTTAAGCATATACAAATTCGGCTTCAACATTTACCTATACATAATATATTTGCAATTTTACAATCACAGTTTTCCATTTTTCTCTACATTTAACAATCGTTCCTTCATACAGCTTATGATATAATCATCCAATTTGCAAAGAATTAAAACTGAAATTCTGCATATATAAAGAATGTGTACATCTCTGAGCAGATAAAAATATGTTGAAAAACAGCCAAATTAATTTCCCGAGGATTCCCCATAGCAGCTAAAGGATATAGTAGTCCGATTTCCATGAACGTAAAACCGAAATTCGAAAAAACACAAAATGGCCGTGAGTCCAATTAGATGAAATTATGCTGAAAATTGGCCAAGGGGTATATTTTTTTAAATAATTCACCTATCGTTCATATAGCAGCTATATGATATAGTCGACCGATTCGGCTAGTTCCCACGAGTAGTAGAGAGATTATATAGAAGACTATCTTTAATTGTTCTGTTATTATATGGCATTTCAATTTATAAACTAACATCAGTCGTTTCCCTAATACAAGTAAAATAAAACATTAAATTAAATGATGATATGATTTATTATAGATTGTAATAAAACGTAACACTGCTTTACAAATTTACAAAAAAAAGAAGTTAACTTCGAAAAGTTAGTTTGCATTGGATCCAATTCAGTTAATATTGAAGCAAAACTCATACAAAAGCATGTACAAGATAACTTTTTCTATGGCAACAAAAATAATCATATTTACATAACTTCGTAAAAATAATTATATTTCAACTTACATGCGTATATGGAACATAACAAAGAAGTGAAATATATATTTTTTTAATTATATTCCTTTTGTTCCCATGGCAGCTATATTTAATAGTCGTCCAATTTGGCCCTGCAAGAATAATATATGTATAAGTCAAAACAGTCCGGATGGGAGACTTTATAATAAGGCTGTCATTGGATTACTAGTGAAATGTTTATTTTATTTTGAATATACTTTTATGTGAAAATCTAGTATATGCCTTCTTTATGCTTCGTATAAATGTTATAGGAATGAAAGATCAAATGACAAGTTTATGGGTCAAATAAGTTTGACTTTTCTAAGTTATTTTTCTATCTTGGTCTCTTTCTAAGTCCCAGTTTACTTTTTAATGACCTTGTGGGCACCATTACTCACAGGTCAGAATTTCAATAGTGAGAGTAAAAAATAAGCGTAGTTTTCTTCGTTTGGAAAATTTGTCGCCACGTGAGTTACGCCGGTGCCTAACAATGATGTATGTATGACCGTAAAAATAAACAAGAAATTAGTTGAACTATTTGCTATAGCTTGGCATTAATTAAATTGAATGGCCTAAACTTTTTATCATAAAAAATGAATTTATTTGTTTTGTTACTGAAAGCAAGCCGTTAATTAAGCATTATGTATTTAATATATACACAATGTTAAATAAGTATACAGTTTTCACAATGTGGTTGGCATGCTTGTAATATTTAAAAGTTTAAGACTATACATACATTAATGATATAAGTATCTTATTTTATTAATCTAAAATAGGATCATATTTTTAATTTATTTTTCAAATTCGTAACACTTATTTTTCTTTTACTTTTTTCTCATTTGCTTCCAATATAAAAACGAAAATTCGTGGGATTTGAAAAATCGCCACGATCGTTATGTCACCGATAATTGAATAACCTACCGATCCGTACCGTGTATGTTTTATATAGTACACGACAAGTCGTCTTCACTGGGGGAACCATTGACGGAACCTGGAGAGTATGAGAACCTTCCGTTTCATGGTCTGCAAACGGCACCTAACAAGGTACAGTTATTATATATCAGCTTACTTGCACTTCATAGAAATATTATCGTTTAAGTATAAAAACAAAGCAAAAGTATCATTTATATGATGAATTTTTTAACCTAATTATGCATATACTTCTTATATGTATGTATACCTGCGTTTTCTTTTTATTTTCGTTTTGCATTTTAATTTAACAGTCGAATAACGAAAAATTTTCTATAAATAAATATAACATCTAATTTATGTTTTTTTTTGCTTTTTGCTTCTTAAATCACAATCTGAACGACTCAAGTGCGCTTAGTCTTAAAGCCAAATGCCAAAATCTAAGCCTAGTTTCGCTATAGATTATATTATTGACTACCCAATTTAACTTTTTCTCTTAACTTCATTTTCATGAAACCACTAAAACCATGATATCAAAGAACATTTTATTTTTCACAAAAAATATATAACAAGTAATGGATGCAAAAAAAATATATGTATGAAAATATATGTTTAAATAGTCAATACAATAAGTGTTTAATAAGTTTTTAAGTTAAGAGTATTTATCTTAAGACTTAGCAGAATTATTTACATATCAATGACATAGATATCTTAATATTTATCGGGAAATATTTCGGGCGTATACATGGTGTTAATTTGGTGCATATATAAACACCTACTCGTATATGTAATATACATTGTATATGTTTCGCATTTTGGGACCTTGAATAAAATAAGAGAGTTCGAAGGGTTATTGGACAACATATTATATTACGATCACCTTATAAATTTAAAAAATCTATACATTTGTTCCTTCAATTAAATAATCCAAATAATATTTGCATTTTAAAAAATATTATAATCAATAGGGCCGATCATGGTGACAATGTTCCCCAAACGACGTTTTTTTTTTCACAAGTCCTATCCTAATATTTCTGATTACTGCTCTGTATTACATAATTTACATATGATATCTCAGTAGTTCGAGGTTATCCAGTCCAAATATGTCCTTATAGTTTTATTTGCTTTTTATAATATGTGTGTGTAAAGAAGCCATGTGCAGAATATTTAGTGTATATACCTGCAAAAGGCGAACATTATTAAAGTATTCTAATTTTTTCTATAGCTACAAAACCGAATTATAAACATAGCATTTTAAAAAGCAAGCTTAAACTACCCACTTACTAATCACAAAATTTGTTTTTATACTTTGCATGTTTCGTGTATTCCCTCTGACTAACGAATGCTACTAATGCAATGGATTAAAATGACAGTTCTCTACTACCCCTATAAATTTTAATAACAACACAAATGTGGAGCAGATCGCTCCACGAACTGAGAGACTCCATGGAGATATCAGTAAGCTATCTGTCCTCCATCAGCTACCTAAACAGACAACTCAGCAACACTTGACGTACGCTCATCCTTCCTCTGATCATGAAGCTGAAAAAAATCATAGTTCGCAGTACACCATGCACCGTCTACCCACTAATTATCAGCATAGCCGAAGCTTTAATGAACCAGCATTCGCACATAATGATCTTCAAAATGTAAGCAGTGTATTCCTAAGGAATTACCGTGAATATATTCAACCTGACCAACCTAAAAATAAGAACACGGAAATGTCAGATGATGCGACACAAAAAATCAACACTAACTCTTTGTCAGATGTTCAATTATCAAGTGATATATACCAGGATTATCAGCCAACCTATGCTATGGTAGAGCGGGCTTCGCTACCAACTAAGGTTCCGAATGCGTTGCTACTCAGTACTAATCCCTTTCTGACTGCAAGTAGCAGTAACAAATCCAACACGGTCGGAGAAGATGAGTTAGAAGGCACAGCCCGAGAAAAATCGATCAAAACCACGTCAGCTAGGGACAACCAATATTACTCGTTGAAGTTATCAAGCGCAACCAAGATTAAAAAGAAGGCATGCAATGCAAACTGCTCTATAAGTTCAACGACATCTCAAAGCTCTTCAACTAAGTGCAAAAAGAAACACTCTTTTACTGGCGTAAGACATTGTCATATGGAAATACCCAGCCAACCCATACGCCACTTCGGCTACGAGAATGTGACAAATAATACCAGCTCCACTCAGGATGTAGAAAATATGGACGGACGGAGATGTAACCTTAATTCAATTCGGAACATAGCTACTGTGCAACTGCATGCGCATCCAACTGCTAAGGAATGTTCTGCAGTCCAAAAAAAAAAGAAACACCAGCATCGCTTTCACCAGAAAAAAAATGATGCTTTAAGTGCGGAAAGCTGTGCAGAATTCCCATTAATGGAGCCCGAGTGCATTAGCATTTATCGAAGTGATTCCGGAATATCCAACAGCTCCTATGAGTCTCAATTGCCTATGGCTTTGTCGCAGCACTCTCAATCAAAAATTACTAAAAATTCGTCCTCTGGCTCACTATGTCGAAAACCTGTTAACAGAAATACTGAGACTCAGAATAGTATAGTGCCTCACAGCGTGGCCCAGGAAATCAAATGGCCCAACGAGTCTGCCATAACCAAAAGTCAACTTGGGGAATTCGGGGAAATACTTGTTCATGAGACGTCATCGGTCCCACTCAGTGGCCTAGTATACAGCAGCAGTAGAGCCGACTCGTCGGGCTTAGAAAGAAAGGAAGCGGTTGTAACAGACGTAATTACTCCTGAAACTTCGGAACAATATCAAATTGGTCACCAACTTACACATTCCAAGTCTGCCTCTTCAGTTTCTGTAAAAAGTGCATTTGAAACCGCAGAACCACCAAAATGCAATGAGATTTCTGGTCATTATGAGGTTGGTATTAACAAAAATAATACATCTTCGCCTTATTATTTTAAAATTTTTTTAAAAAGACTTCACGAAATGAATCAAAAGTAGTAGTACATGCAGAATGTTAAGGCGTTACACCACAACATCTTTTTTGTTTACCGAAAAACACTCTTAATTGTCTAGAATGAACGGAAAAACTTTAATAAAATAAAGCAGAAAAACATCTGATGTTTAGCATAACTGTTTGCATCTGCATAGTTTCGGTGGAAGACACAAGTTTGCAAAACAGGGAAGGAGTAATATTCGAGTAATATTCCGAGACCTTCTGTCCATGTCTGTCCATTACAATGCATACTAGGTTGAGCTTTCTGAATAAATACTTTCGGATAGACTTCTTCCTATGACGGGTGGAATATAAAACGGAACGGGATAGATTAGACTACTATATCGTATAGCTGCCGTAAAAACGAACGAGACATGAAGATAATAAAATACGAAATTCGTATAACCTGAAGTATAGATAAATATTTACCTTATATAAGTTCTGTGTTTTTACACATGAATGCTTTACTTATGTCTCTCCTGGTAAAAAATTTTAATTTACTTTAATAATATATATCGGTTTTAAATAACTCAACTGAAAACTTTGTGGGTACTTCCTTAACTTTATATATATATATATATATATATATATATATATATATGTGTGTGTACATAAATCGCAAACAATTGTATTATGTGAAAAAAAGATTGTATGATAACCGCTTGCAAAATTCAAGTCGTCTACTTAAAAAAAAATAATTATTTCGTGAAAAAACACTTCTAGTATGAACAAGAAAGGAAGCTAACTTCGGCACGCCGAACCTATAACCTTGAAGTTATCAATTTGATAATTAAGAATTAATTAAATTTAATCAAATGAAAAGAATAAATATAAAAACAATCATATCATAATTTTTCGGTTTTAACATTTATCTATACAACTTTTATTTTTGGTTTTACTGTTACAGTTTCTATGGCAGCTATATGATAAAGTAGTCCAAATGAAAAGAATAAATATAAAAACAATCATATCATAATTTTTCGGTTTTAACATTTATCTATACAACTTTTATTTATGGTTTTACAGTTACAGTTTCTATGGCAGCTATATGATAAAGTAGTCCAATTTTCATTAAATTAAAACCAAAACTCTAAAACAATTTAAACATGACATGTTATTTGTTAGAATATATAAAAGACTTTCTGCAACATTTTATTTAAATAGCTTAAAAAAGTTTGCGAGAAACGGTAGACGGACAGACACATCTAGGTTGACTCGACTGTTGATGCTGATTAGAAATATATATACTTATGGGAAATGAATCTTTCGATGCGTTGCAAACTTCTGAATAAAATTATAAAACTCAGCCAAGGAATAAAAATTAGTATTTGAGAAACAAAAATGTAATTTTAAAAATTTTTTAAATATACATATCAAAACAACTATATTTTTACAATAGTAAAAAATAGCTATATTGAAGAAGAATATGAAAACATTTCAGTTTACTTTTTTTCTTATTAATTTGGGATTCTTTTAATTCAAAATTAATATGATTCATTCCCTTTCTCAAGTGGTGGCCATTTGTTCATTTAATAAATTAAACTTGCTTGATCTCGTGTCAGAAAAAAACATTTTTTGAAAAACGAAAGGGTTCGTACCCCTTCTTTTTTGTTTAGAGAAAAATATATTTAATTTTGGTTACCTTATTTACTTACATGATTTTTTTGTTGGGATGAACACGGCGTTAACAACAACTACACCAACGTTTATACTGCATGTACTTTATTATTCATATAACGATAGCAAATCAAATCGCTGGCTAATAATCCATTTCTAGCAAAAAATGGGAAATGTAATGACTACGGAAAAGACCACAAAGGGAAACACCGGAGACAAACTATCAGTGACCCATACTTTCACATTAAGCGACAGCCCTTTGGGGCCCTTGCCGCAGTTAATCCGACAAGAACGTCAGAGAAATGGCAAATCAAGAACACCACGAGTAATATCGCGACCAGATCCAATGAAGAAAATAATGAACGGTTGCTAGTGCCAAGACCATTGCTACTTCAGAAACCACGATTCAATTCCGTGACCCAAAAAGAAGATTTTCCGGCCCAAATTCTTTCAGAGGTCCTGCAAGAACCGCTTGGAGGTGTTCACTACGACTGTCTAGTTTCGAGACGGCCAATACGCTTGCCGTTGCGAAAACATCACACCTTCCACTTCCAAAATAGTCAAACAGCAAACGGTAAGCTACATCAACTACGACAGCAACTGCAGCATCACCTTCGCGACACAGACAAGTGTGAGCAGGAAAATGGTTTCCCATATTGTCCGCTGCAGCACGTCTTCAAACCGATTTCCCCAATACCTTCTGTGACGGCTTCTATTGATGAGTTAAAGACTAAAAAGAAATGCGACTTGTCTTTTTCCAAACAAGAATATGACCAGTGTTCTAAAGGAGCGGATGACGAAGAAGATCCTGGTTACAGTTTTTGTGAAGAAGAAAGCATTGTAGACAACGATAACTATCCCACCTTGGACAATCTTTAAACATATTCCTAAGCTCCACCCCTAACAATGGGAAATATTTGAAATCGAGCAAGAGCTCATAACAATGCCATAGCATGTTCTTTTCACTTTTTTACCGCCGAAAGTTTTTATTAACCAGGCCTAAGCGAAGCATACAAGGTATTATGTAAAATATATGTTAAATGTATGTATATAAAATATAAATAAAAGTTTAATTGTATAATGTTAACACTAATATATATTTCATAAATGTGGAAAGAGGATTAGGCGTACATATGAATACAAAGGTTTAATTTAGTTAGTTAATTTTATAGGTTTTTAACTCGAAGAGAAGTTTATTATTATTCAAAATGCATCCGGTACTTATACTTTCTACTGAAATTCTGGTGTTCCCAAAGCTTTATTTTCCTTTTCCTTTCTTCATTGTTATAGTAATTACTAAGTCATTCAGTCAGAAAAATAAACAAACATCACGGGATATACCCCAAGAAAAAATCCGACTATATGTGCTTTGAAGATTATGTTAAACGTCGCAATAAACAAGAAAATGCTATTATAAGATTAAAAATCATGACCAATGTATGTGTTACTAATTGTTTTCTTAACATTGTTTTGGTATTTTGGTCTGATCAAATGCATTGTAAAATGCGCTATGCTTGCTATTAAGGCATGCTACAAAGCCAGAAAATTTATTTTGACATTCCGAGAAAATATATTCTTTCCCCCTATGTAAGTGTTTTCAATTTAGTTTAGTTCTTGCAGAAATGGTCTTATTTTTCAATTTTGTAATAATAACAGAAATTGTGCTGTTTAGCATTATTATTTAACGAAACAAAGATAAGATCACGACAAATAAAAATAAATGTATAATATACTACCAAAATTTTGGTGCGGGTGCGCTTGCTTGCTTAATATAATGTCAGAATCTTTAAAGTAGGGATCGTAACAGCTATCATTTTTACATTAAAAATCATGAAATAAGAGTTATTTTCTTACCATACTATATAAAAAAATATATTTAAATTCAATTTTAATAAAATACTTTATATATAAAGGTTGAGTAGTACCTGTGATTTTTAATTTTTAAAATATTATATCTTAAACAATTAAAAATAAAATTATTTGTCAATTTTTATTTTTCATTCTAAAAAGTTGACAAAAGGTATTTTTTTAGAATTTATAATTTTGTAATTTTTAGAATAGCAGCCACTTTTCAGCGAAGCGGTATTATTATATTTATTATACGTTCCAATGCCTTTCGTTTGAGATTTGTATATGTATATTATGTTTATCCACCATATGGAAAATATATTAATATGTGCAATTTTTTGACTGTGGTAAATTTGTAATCAAATCACCTTTACGAGCCATTTTAATTTAACTAAGCAACTTACATGAAATTTCAGGGAAACTATTTCAAAAGCGTTGTTTGTTTCGATAACTTATAATAGTTTGTGATGCTTTTATGTATACTAAAGTATAAGTATACATGAATTCAATTTTTATTTTCTATTTTTAAAATGTATTTTTTTTTAATAAAAATGTACAATTAACATTTATTTTCAATGTATAGAAATAAAACGTGAAGAAAAAAATAATTAGGTATTGTTTTAAAAATTGAAAATAACAGTTACTACTCAACTTTTATATTAAAATAGACAATTAATGATTATTTTTCATTGTTTTTTTTTTAATGCATACGCATGCTCTGTGCAAGTTCCGGAACAGAATCCGGGGAATTCCGAGCTATATTGCTCAAACTCCGGGGGAATTCCTATGAAAATCATACGATTTGGTACTGAAGGGATCCTATCGTGCAACCTCCTGCGAATGTTTCGGTTGCAACCAGAGGTGAACTGAGGATATTCAATTGTACGCCCTGTAAATCTGCTTCAGCTGAGAGTTTTACGTCTTACTTACTGTGTTACATTCAACATGTCTATGCAAAGTTAGTCGACTGCTTAGATGGACGTCGAGATACATATGTACATATGTTACTTCGTTGACTTCGGGGGTCTGTGTAATATTCAGGAACTGCGAAGAGGATGTTTGCCTGTTTAGAGTAAATGGTTTGCGTTTGCCTTTGCGTTTGTTTGCTTTATATGTAAGTCTGATAGCCACTTCTTAACTAACACGAAGTGATAGTGGTAATTGCTTGAATTGCGTTTCTCGACCGTTTCGACTCGACTGAGGTCGAAAAAGAAAGTTTGCAGAGGGAACTGAAGGCGATTATTGGGAAAAGAGATGGCATACGTGTTTCACTTTAGAAGAAGCATATCTTGAAAACGACTAAGTAAATTTTGATAAATATTATAAAATGTTCATATTATTTACAAGTTCCGGAATTTATAGACAAACGTGTTTTTATTTTATGTATGAGACCATTTAGCCTGGTTCAATCTAAAGCTTGAGTAACGTTGAGGCATGTTGTCCTGTAATATTTTGTTATTTTATTCTAATTAGTACCAAAGACAGTGTACTGTAGTAGTAGTACCATGGCTTTCTAGGAAGTGCCAGAATAACATTGGCTGCGTTCTGATCACTGATGGATTTCTTTCGATAGTTCTGCTGATCGCGTATGATGAGTGATTTCTTCCATCATGATCAGCAAAAAAGTAGCGTAAAAATTGTACGCTACCTATTCGCGATACTGATGGATTATATCGATGATGGTTGAAGTATCAGTAAAACAGGAAAAATATTAGAATGTAAACAAAGGAAATATGAATTATTTGTCATAAAATCACTTGCATTCTTAGCTATACTTTATTTTTAATTAAACTTGTATTATTTAATTACTTGTTACTTCGTTTTTTTGTACCCACGAATGCAGTGAATAAAATTTGTCAACCTGTCGTTTCAAAAATAGGTAGCGTCACATTGCGTAACAGCAAATTATATATGGTTTCTTTTTAAAAACTATTACTTGGACAATTAAGGCGTATTTTAAAATATTCCGAGCTGTTGTTCAGGTATACGTACAGTTGTCCAATGCAGTTGTCTAACTAACACCTTTAAATATTTGTTGGCGGGAAACCGGACGACAACGATTCCACGCCGACTATTTTATGACAGCGGAATGTATCATGAGCGTTCAGAAGAACACACGTGATCACTGATTACTGATCCATCACTGATCGGTGATCATGTTGTTCTCCTGAACACTCCCAGAATGTAATTATTATTATGCGCATTTTCCATTTAGGTAGCCACGAAACATCTTTATAGAGTTAATTCATAGGTTCATCTTGGTATTTTACCACGGGTTTGAAATGTTCTTAAGATTTGGTTTGGTTTCGTAAATATATTTACTTTATTAAGCGGAATAACATGTTCAAAACTTTCTCAATAATATAAATAGGTTGCGACCATGGTCTCATTTTAGGCATTCCCTAATAGGGCAATTTTACAGATTCTGTGAACTTAAACGGAAAACCAGTAAAAGATCCTACCATTTTCCTGCCACTTAGTTTTTACGTTATATCGATTTTACAACGATCTAGTGTTTATTTGCAAAATATGTAATTCTAATGGGGAAAATTAAAGATATCTTCTTTTTTGTTTCCGGTGGTTATTCACAAATTAGTAGATAGGCTTTCATATGCGATAGTTGGTGCACTTGAAGGTTTGAAGGCCTCCATGTTTTCGAGACATTTGGGTATTATAAGTTGCAATAATGCCGTTGTCTTTTTATTGCGATACGATCCAGGCAATATTTTCCTCTTGGCTTAAGGCTCAGTTACTTAAGTTTTCTATCAAGCTTGCACCATTGGCGACCGCTTTGCCTTAGTCCATATAAAGCCTTTTTTCAGGATAATATGTGTCCTTCTGCTTAGCTGGCAATATTGATTTGAATGATAAAACCCTTTTTACCGGTATCAACATTCAAATAAGCGCTGTTAAAGCTGAATTAATGAAGGTCTGGTCCGCACTTTTTACCATTCGTATTGAGCTTACTCGCACTAAAGAGAATGCATTCTCGTTGGTTAAATCCTTTGTCGGCCAGCAGAGATTCAGGCCAATTTACCGTATCGTTCGGTTAATATGTGTTTTAAAGGATCTTTTTAGTTTCAAGAATACATGATTATTAGCATAATACACAATATACTCTGTGTATGTTTTTAGCTTTCTTACAGTTTCCATTCTTTATTGTAATTCAAATAATCATGTACAGGCATCAGCTTTTAAAATAGATCAAATCCCAAAAAATTTGAAATATATTTTGGAACTACGAGACTCGATCGCTATTAATTTGTTTGTTTAAGATTTAAGAGAATAAAATATTTATTTAGTTATAAATCTTTTCGGTGTGTTATGCATTATTGACAATATCATTTTAAATTTTTTAATTAAATGTAGACATTTTTTATAAAAGCTCTCCTTACGAATTTATAGTGGTTGAAGCTAGTAGTCACAATCCCAGCTAAAAAAACCTATTTTAATTACTTAATTAGTAACTTTTTTGTTAAAGACAAAAAATAATACTTGCAACGCATTTAAACATTCTATTCAAGTTTTAATATAAAGAACTTTGGAACATTGTTGCCAGTATGTCCTGTTTGAACTTTATAGGTTAGTGAATTTTTAGTTAAGAGCTAAACGAAAAGCGTTTAAAGTCTATTTGGGCTGGAGGAAGAAACCTGTTTAGAAAATGTCTTTAAGCAGGATGCTTTCAGCTCCTTCCTATTAACATCCAAGTTAACCATCCTTATTCTGAAATTTTCTGAAAACCAAAGTTGAAGCTTAGTTATATTTTCTACAAAAGGTACGAATTGTCGACAAACTTAGTCATTTTACTTTTGTTTCACACGAGGGCTACAGAGAATGTACATATGTACATATTAAAGTGCCTCAATTCGCCTGTTGCATACATTCTTAGTGGAGTACTTGCTTGTACTTTGTGGGTTCCAAGTATAAGAATGAGAAGGTATATGTGTCACGATCTGTTTATCTGCAAGAGAGGTCGACAACAATAGAACATTTTAGGACTAAATGTAATTGATTCTAAAAGGACATTTCCTGTAGACTGGTTAGCCAAGCCAACGGGTACCAATTTTAACACACATAAATAAAATTAATAAATATTTAAAAAGTGACACTTTTAGATTAAAATCGATAATCATATCGATATTAGGGTAATATGGTTTTCGGGAGGCGTCAACAGCGCAACCCTATCCAAGCTCACTTAATACTAGTACTGTCTTCCCACATAGTCCATCCGTGGAAAATAGTTGGGATTTTTGCAAATGTGAAACTCCAACTTTTACACAGCTACATCTGCACCTACCGTCGGATCGAACACCTTTGGGTCATCCAAAATGTTAACAAAGATAGCGGTACTATAATGAACAGGTGTCCAACTATTTTGGCTGTTTAATTAAAAAAACTGCAGATTGCGTCAGATTTTATTGGCCCTACAAATCCCAATGGGTTTTAAAGTGGGATTAGGTGTTACAAAGTTTTCATGGAAAGCTACACCTTTTCGATGACACAATAAGTTACAAATACATTACTACATCTTCAGACATTTTACATTAGTAAATAGTGATTCAAGTTCATTAGAAAAATAAAAAAGCATTCATATATTGATAAGTTTTCGTTTCCGAGTTTTTGTAATTTTAAAATTGTGACTTCTTACGCTGTTTTATGTTGTTTTAACTAAATCATCAAAATCAAATCACGAATACCTTTGGTTTTCATAAAAGAACAAAAGAACATTGCATAAAAAATAGATTATAAACATTTTCAACGACTTTAAATTTAGTTTTGTTGTTGAATCTTTCCTGATGACTGTGTTCTATACATATAATGTGATAATTATCAGTTTCCATGAGTATACAGACATTATTACAGCTTTTCAGTAGGCATTTTCATACAAAATGTTGTGATCTTTTATTGCAAAAATCGAGAACAAGTATAAAATTCCCTACAAATCCCAATATGTGTCAAGGTGGGACTCACTTTGTAAACCTATTTAAAAATAAGTTTTTAACATAAACTACAAATACATCACAACAACTTTGAACATTTCACAATACAAATTAAGTAGCTTAAGCTCCACTGTTTCAATTTCCAAAATAAATTGGGTAAGTTTTCCAAAATTTTCGTAATTTTAAAATTACATTTTGGCTCTGCCGGTTGGCTTTCGTGCAAACACCGGACTTTGGCAGCCTATTTAAGTTTTATATTGAATGCATACATTTATTTTTCTCCTGCATTAAAGTTAAAAATAATAAACAAGTTATATGACTACTATATTTCTACACTAAGTAAGTAAAAACGGATGCTAAGCGATGGATGGGTAAAATACTCTAGTATCTTCAAAGCACCCAAGAATTTGTGCCCACTCGATTCACTTACATTTGGTATAATTTTTTACTGATTGCATCCTTCACCAGTTAGGAGTGTCAAATGAAAAAAACAAACAAAAAACAGCAAACAAACTCGAAATCGTCATACTCCTCGAACGTTAATACATAGTTTTTACCTGAAAACGCAATTACGAGTAGGACACCACTCCCTCGTCCAATAGGTCTATAGAGAGAAACTACAGAGCTAGGGATCTCATGCTTTACCAAGGTTTATGTGAACACAATAAACTGGGATGAAAACGAAAGACTATAAGAATCAATTTGGGAAGCTTACCACGAAGGCCTTTTACATCTTAATAAGATCACCGGAGTTTGTTGATTGGTTTTTAGGTCTAATTTAGGAATTCTTACTCCTGCAGGCCTCCGAAGTTTATCAGAAGACCTCTCCCACAGCACGTTGGGGTCCCGAATCTTTTCTCGCAACTGATCTCATTGTGTGCAAACCTTAGTTCGAGGGCTGCGCCGGGAGCGTCTGGTTTTCAGGAGAATCAGTGTGTTGTTGAGATCTGCTCAAGTGCTGCCCATACCGCGCTCTTTTATGTTTAGGAGACTTATTTACTAACATAATGCTATAATATTAAAATATAAAGTGATTTCCCATATCGTAAGCAGCTCCTGGGTAATCCAGTTCGGGGTTAATTACGTTAATTAACAAAAAAATAAGGGCTAAACAAAAAACACTCCAATGACACCTTGATCTGAAGAGATTTTACATGAATAAGCACGCGATTCTAAGGCTATACCAGAAAGTAAATAAATGATATTTAAAAAACAAATTTATATTATTTTTTACCACAGTTTTTTAAGAAGAATCGGTGTTGTTTGAAGACAACTTAATTTAGTAATCAGAAAAGCTTATCAGGAGGTAGGTAGGATATAAAAAAAACAAACATTCTGCGTTTCTCATTCGTTTTCGTTTTAAATGAGACTTATTTTACAATTGACTATTCAAACATTAATGTATAATTATTAAGTAATATTAATTGGAAAGTAATATTTTATTAAAAGCCAATTGATTTTAGTATTAAAACAATGACCAACAAATTTGGAACAAACGCAATTCAACAAATTTGACGGAATAAATGTTTTTGAAAGTTCAGAACACAAACCCTCATAAAAAAACAGATACCAAGTATTTTACAAAATTTATTGCATTGTGAACTTAATATAAATAAATTGTAATTTTTTAGAATCTGTCCGACTTTGAGGATCCTTACAAAAGCAGCAATACCTATATATTCTAAGTTTTTATTTTCCTGAATTTCTCCTGAAAATGATTTTGTGTTTAAGTTCTACTAGAAAAAAAGGTAAATTGGTTATTTATTTTTTAAAAATAATATAATTAACTATCGTTCATGCTATCTTTCTTTGCTAAATATAATGTTATGAAATGCGTTTAAAATACTATCGCCATATATGAAATTTTATTTGCATATCTTAAAACTTTTAATTACTTATCAAAATACCTTATGACGATGTTAACAATTTGCATGAGAAAAGCAGAGCATATCACTATTACCGCACATAACCAAATATCAAAGTCTAATCGACAATTTTCTGTTTACATTATCCATAACAGCCTTTGAATTCTGAAAACTTTGACGATGAATTTATTTATGCTGATCTTGAAAGTCAACATTACGGACCGATAAATTACAAAGCAGCTTCACTGTATGCTCAAGTCAAAAAGAACAAAAAAACCGGAGCTCTAGGTGAACTTAAATAAAATGCCGGCAATTTTTCTGTAGCTTCTGCAGTGCATTTTTATAAATGTAAATGTTTATAAATATACGAAATTTATTATATTATTATTTGTCTTATGAGTTTTTGAACCAACATGTATACAAACACTTGGGTTGAAAATTAAATTAAATGTTTACCATAAATAATTGTAATTGCGAAAACAACATTTTATTTGACCCTAATAGGTTTAAAACTTTAAGCTATAAGGAACCATATGAGTGTTATGTGGCTTATATGTATATACATTTACAAGTTTAGGAAAAAATGAAAAAGTAAATAAAAATTGCATAATGTCCAGAAAACTGTAATTTAATTGAAATTAAAAAACTTAAGTTAGAATAGACTAAGTACAAAACTAAAAAATAAAGTAAATCAATTAAAACCCGTGTTGTGTGGCAGTTTGCTGGGAGAGTGAAATTGTACAAATGACATTGTCATTTTTAGTGTCGCCCAGGTAAAAATGTTTATTACGAAATTGCCTATTCGTATGTAAAATACAAAGGATAAAGCGAGTGCGACTTATCCGATCTGATCTCTCGCAATAAAAGTAAAAACAAGAATAAAAGCTAACTTCGGCACGCCGAAGTTTGTATACCCTTGCAGCTTACAATTGGATCATTATGAGTTAATACAATTTGATCAAATGAAAATGGTAATTTTGTATTATTCTAGAATTTCGGTTTTAACTTGATCAAAATTGGACTACTATATCATAAAGCTGCCGTTGAAACTTTCAAGAAAATGATTAAGAACAAATTTAAATTTTGATGTTTTTCAACATATTTTTATCTGCTCAGCGATGTAGCCATTTCATATATTTTTCAGAATTTCGGTTTAAATTTTATGTACAGCTGCCATAGAAACGAACATTTGCTGTAGAGAAAATGCAAAACTGCAGTTGAAAAACTGTATGATAGTATGATAGGTAAACGTTAAAACCGATTTTTTGGAATGCCTAAATGATTTATGTAATTCTTGTTAGTTTTCCTTTTTATTATCAAATTACCCAATTGTACGCTGCAAGGGTATTAAAACTTTGGCATGCCGAAGTTAGCTTCCTTTCTTATTTTTAGTTAGTAGTAGTAGTAGTAGTAAGCAAATCTGCAAAGTTTTATTCAGATAGCTACAAAACTGTGTTGTATTCTGACGGTGATCGATAGCCGCAGGCGAAACAAATATCGCCTGAAATGCGCACCGAAAGTAGGTTGGCAGTGGATGCTAAGAGCGCCATCTACCTTTCACACCCATAAAGAGGGGAAATGTGGATGGTACGTAAGGAGAGGAGAGCACGGATGGAGTGCATCACATACCAAGGCAGGAACGGATCACTGGCCTTGGAAACGATTCTCGACCTCCATTGAGAGGCGAGAATGTGGGAAAGGGAATCGGTGGAAACCGAGCCCATAAATAGGGCAAGGTGACGGCCATTTCCGAAAATCCGCGCCAGAAAGAGGTGATCCGCGCCTGAAAAAGGTGATCCGCGCCTGTATAAATAAACGAATTCCGGGTTCCGAGAAAAGAGTCAAAATAAAATAGCGTGAGTCGAAAGTTTGGGAGGTCAAAGCTCCAAAATAATCGCGATTAATTTAACAGGAAATCCGGGGAGAAGACCCGATCCGGAGATCGAAGGTTAGAAGCGAGCTTAGGAGGAAAAAGCAGAAAAAAAAGTAAGTCTGTTCCGAATGGAACTTGAAACATTATGTTCAAAAAAATGTGATTCGGGTTTCAGAGGGCACCTTTCGATCCCGGGACTACCTTTTCGGACCCAGGATAATTGTCCCGACTATAAACCTGCCCCAGTGGACCGTGCAAATTAAATATTTATTCGCCATATTTATTTATTTAAATGATTTATTTATTTAAGATATTTATTTAATCACAATTATTAATGTAATTACAACATTATTATTTGTCCTATTTATTTTTCTGTTTATATATAATTATCCGTTTGTTAATCATCGTATGTGCCAGTGCTTATTTATTGAATTTATTAATCTTGCCTAAATTATTTATTTAATTGGCCAAAAGACAGGCCAGGAAGACACAACAAATTATTTAAAAAAGGCAACAGAAAGCTTAAAAAAAGGACTTGAATAGTTCAAAAGAAAGAATAGTTCAAAAGAAAGAAACTGTAAGGGTCATACATAACAAAAAAAATTTATATATAATATAATTAAACAATATTTAAAACTATATTAAGGCTAAGGCGTTGACTTGGTAGGGGTATGTTTTCGCCGTAATCTTCCTGACCCGTCTCAGCCCCTGATCCTTATTGGAGCTCCATATAGGTAGGTGAAAACTGCAGCAAAAGAATGGGGTTAAATAATTTCCTTTAAACAAACATTGAAAACTATTACATGCCTGTGCAAAATTTCGCGTCCTTGTTGCCGTTTTGTTTTTCGTCGCTCTGAATATTTTTTGTGATTTATTGCTTTGGCCCAAGGGGCCGTCATCTGAAAGAGAATTTTTTGAAAATGCGAATTTGTTAATAAGTTTAAATAAAATCATGTTACACATTAAAATGGAATTGTTTATAATGATGAAGTGTTAATCGTTTTTCAATTGGGGGGAATAAAAATGAGCCGTTGACGTGGATAAAAGTCAATAACTACCGAGCCAGGGAGATCCAAAATATAACAACCCAGTCGGACTTTGCTTCATGCCCTGAGCGACTCAGATTGGATATCCATGTTGAACGGTAATGTTTTTTTGTATGATTCCCCAGTTCAGCAAAGTGGCAAGCGGGAGACTCAGGTACCTGAATCCATCGCTGCTGGGGTAAGGATAAAAATCACTGCTTTCGCTCACGGCGATATTTCCCTTTTGGGATTTTATCTTATTACGACGCAATTACTTCACCACCACAAGCTACATATTTGTTTATTAAACTATTTAAAACTTTAACTTTAACTTTTAAAAAAGTTTATCAATCATTGCTCTAATAAAATAATAAAAAAAAAGGAAATTGAAAGAAATTAAGATATAAAATAGGTAGTTTCGAGCGGGATTTGAACTCGCGCCCACTTGCTTCGTAGACGGATGTTCTAACCAGTGAGCCACGTGTCACGATCGGCTCGCGACAGCACAGTCAAAGATCAACCGAGCAAAATAAAAACATTTGCTAAGGGGCCCAGTCGGACTTTGCTTCATGCCCTGAGCGACTCAGATTGGATATCCATGTTGAACGGTAATGTTTTTTTGTATGATTCCCCAGTTCAGCAAAGTGGCAAGCGGGAGACTCAGGTACCTGAATCCATCGCTGCTGGGGTAAGGATAAAAATCACTGCTTTCGCTCACGGCGATATTTCCCTTTTGGGATTTTATCTTATTACGACGCAATTACTTCACCACCACAAGCTACATATTTGTTTATTAAACTATTTAAAACTTTAACTTTAACTTTTAAAAAAGTTTATCAATCATTGCTCTAATAAAATAATAAAAAAAAAGGAAATTGAAAGAAATTAAGATATAAAATAGGTAGTTTCGAGCGGGATTTGAACTCGCGCCCACTTGCTTCGTAGACGGATGTTCTAACCAGTGAGCCACGTGTCACGATCGGCTCGCGACAGCACAGTCAAAGATCAACCGAGCAAAATAAAAACATTTGCTAAGGGGTTGCAATCTTCTGTCACTCTCACACGCTTAAGGGTCATATGTGTATATCGCCGATGCAATTCAGTTTGCCTACGTGGCGTATTGCGTAAGCGGCCGGTTCGTTAAACACTTGAGACACAGGTTCGATCCCTACTTGGTCCATTAGTATTCCAGAAAAAATGTTGAGTGTGGTTGCTGACTAAGATTTATAAACAATAAAAATGTAAGTGTAAATGTGTCAAGTCAATAACAAAAATGAAAAATCTCGTGGTTCATGTGATTTTTTTTTTTTTTTTTAGCAAAATAATTTTATGTTTTTTTTCCATACCGGAAAGAGTGCATTTCATGGTCAATTGAGAAGCGACGGTGGCACTCTGAATTGCCCTCTTACCGGTAAGAGTGCATTTCATGGTAAGTCGAGAAGGGACTGTGGCATCATGAATTACCCCGGCCACGCATTAATAAAAGCGAATGAACCGTTTCCATACTCGGTAAGGTTCGCCGAGTGAGCGATTCGGCATGAAAAGAGTATAGTTTGGAAGTTCGAAAGTCCCACTGGGAATGAGTCAGGATCTCAGGAAGGGAGGGTGCGTCTAAGGACAAATACCAGCCTCGCCCCAAAGAATATGTATCCTAAGCCGTGAATGGGTTTGTTTGTCGTTGTCCAAAAAAATGTTGTTGTGGAATTCCAGATCAGCTGGAAGTATGGTGCGACCTGTGGGCAGACGGGGAAAAATCGCTCCCTGAGGCGACTGGCTAGCCGGCCTTGCCCCATCGAAAAAGCAGGTCGTAACAACTGAGGGACTAGTTTGCGTATATTCGGACAGGCGGACATGGCTAGATCGACTGGCTGATGTTGATACTGAGTAAGAATTTATATACTTTATTGGATCTGTACTGCGTTGAAAACTTTTGACTAAAAATGTAATACCCTTTTACCAAGGGTATAAAAATAATATCCAAACTTGCTGTAGTAAAACAAAAAGTTATTCATTTTTTTCTTCCTTTATACTTTTATGTACTTTATTTTAAATGTTCCTTTTAGCATATAACGCAGCAATATACAAAAATCTGGAATTTGGCAATACCTTGTTACGTCCCTTGAAGGACCTGTGTGACATCTGGGCTGGCTCCGGCTAGCTCTATCATCGGGCCGTAGGTTCCCTAACCCTTGCCCGTCACACACACAACAATAAACATCGAGAGTCGACGTTTTACAACACTATAACACGCGCGGTTTACATTTAAACACACAAAAACCAATTTAATAGCCTCTCACACACACTGACATAAATACTCCTCCTGCTGGACTGGAGGCCACATGCTCATCCCTTCCCTACCGTGCAGTCTGTTCGCATGTTACTTTAATGTTTTTTTAACAGCTGCCCCTTGACAAACACACACACACAAATCTACCCACTCATTCCCCCGGTTCACCCTCTTCCTCCCAAATTAAACCCTATTCCATGTTCATGTTTTCTATTTCAGCTTATATTTATGTTAACAATCATAATTTTTAAATATTTATATTCTTGGTGCCAAGTATGGTTTGCTTTCAGAATTTATCTGTTGATTTCTTGTGTTATATATTTAATTATTCATTTTTTAAGACGCATTTTGTAAATTAATCAAATTCCCACTGTAAAGACATGCCGACCTACCCGTAAGAGCTCTCAAGGGGGGTTCGCGGGAAAAAATATTCGTATATAGATGACGAGAAATAAATATGCCACACAAAATTTCACCAACAAAAATTATACAACTGGTTGTTTGCATACCACTTAAATAAATCAATAAATCTGGCAAGAATATCAATTAACATAAATAAATAAATAAGTATGGACAAATAAAAAAAATAAATAAATAAATAAATAAATAAATAAATAAATAAATAAATAAATACGCAACTAAATATGATATCCACAATGAGTAATTAAATAAAATACTTATTAAAAGTCGTTGCGAATAAATATATATATATAAAACATTTGATTGAAAAGAATAGACAAAACACAAAAAATATCTACACTCTAAAACTGGACCTAAAACTATAAAAAAAATTTCTAAAGCCTTCTGGCTCCCGGTGCCGCCACTTGGGAGGCGTGTCGGTCTTCCACGACGAAAAAACGAATAAAGGTGTACTCTATAGGCCCTCCCGCAACATGAAAAGTGCTGGCGACCGCTCTAGGGGTACATATGCCTCCAAATTACATTGCCGGTTTCGCCGCCGTTGGGGTTAGGGCGAGCCTATATCTTGGAGTCACTCCAATCCTCAAGATTTCACAAAAAACTGGGCCAGGTCCGTTTAATGACCTGGCCAATCTCGTCCTGCGAGGACTGGGTCTGGTCGAGTCTGGAAACGAGAGCCATTGGGTTAGGGCTTCATCTCCGGACAACGACGACTCACCTTTCGGTTTCCTCGATCCGGCTTCCCGTCCTCGCTTCCTTTCTTGTCCCTGGGTTAACGGTTGGAATTAGGTTTGGAGTTGCACTAATCTCGTTTTTTTCAAATTTTTTAAAAAATTGTCTTATTTAATATATAATATTAAATTTTCCGCGCACCCGCGAAATTTTCAAATTTTCGGCCGTACGCACTGCGCCTATTCGCTCCCGCTGAATGGATTTAAATGTGCTATCACCCTTCTTCCTTTCTCCTTCTCTTTCTCCCTCTTTCTTTTAACACGAACCCCGTTGTTTCAGCTTCAAACCATTCCGGGTCAAAAACCTTGGTGGAGCTCAGATATTCCCCTCTCTTCGGAACGGGGTGGCATCCCTGTCCGATATTGCTTACGTTGTTACACGATATATCGGCAGGCACCTCTTAGCTCTACCCCGATTATTTTAAGTGGCCATAACACCACACTGACAAGGAAAATTGTTTACGACTGTCGTCCTTTCTTCCTCCAGGTTGTAGGGCGCAGTCCACTTCCGTCCTAGCTTTCCCTATTGCTTCAGGTCTCTGACGTGAAATACACCGGCGAGCTTCTCATTCATGTCCTCCACCTCGTACATGTGATTTCCTATGGGCCTCCGAATCCGACATTTCAGGAACTTCCTAGCAAACTTAGCGTTAAAGCTCCTTCCAAAGTCGCTCAGTACATGGTTCCTTCTGAACGCCTCTTGTCCGGGGTGAAAGGTTACCGCTCGCGTCCGACGGTCGAAGTATTTTGCGCTGGCTTCATGTGCCTCATGTAGGTTCCGCCTTATGGTATCCCTCAGCACTGCCATTCTCTCCCCTAGTTCCAATCCCTCGAGCTCATTATCCTCCAGGGCCTGTAGCTTTCGTGCCAACAGGTAATCGGCCCCACTGGAGAACATGTTCTGCCCAAACAAGGCAAAATACGGTGTCACCCCCGTAGCTTGGTGAACCGAACTTCTTAACGCCGCCTCTATCTCTGGAAGATAAATGTCCCAATCTCTGTGGTCCTCCTCCAGGTATGCACGGATCGCGTTTAGCACCGATTGGTTGACCCGTTCCGCCGCGTTTGATTGGGGGGAGTAAACTGCCGTCCTGACATGCCGTATCTGATACTGCTCGACCATTTCCTGAAACCTTTTCGCCACGAACTGTTTCCCGTTGTCTGAGTGGATGATTTCTGGAACCCCAAACGTGTGGAAGATCTCCTTGGTCAAAAATTTAATCACTTCCACCGTTGTCGCCTCCTTCATCGCTTTTAGAAACGCGAATTTCGAGAAGTGATCGACCACGATAAATATATATGCGTGGCCTTTCCTAGAGCGAGGATACTTTCCCAGAAAGTCAATGTACAGTTTCTGGAACGGCCGATACGTGACAGTCTCTCCCCCTAGGCCTGGCTTAGGACCTCCATACGATGGCTTTGTCTCCTTGCACACCTTGCAGTCCCTGATAAAGTTCCGGACCTGAGCCACCATGCCTGGCCAATGGAAGCATTGCCGTAAGCGATGCAAGGTCTTTGCCATGCCGCCATGAGACTTCGTCGGTGGTGAATGTGCTTGCTCAATCAACGTCTGACCCAACGATGTTGGTACCCACAACTTCCAGCTGTTTTCCTCGAGCTCTGGCTTGCTGCTAGTTATGGTCCGCTTGAATACAAACCCATCCACCACTTTGAGGTCCGGTCGCTGGTCCTTTTCCGCTTCGACCACATCTCGTAGCTCCCGATACTCCTCCGACTCAAACTCCGTGGTCTGAAATCCCAGCATCCATTCGTCCCCCGTGTCCTCCAGCGAATCCACCATTCTGGATAGGGTGTCCGCCACGACGTTTTCCGACCCTTTCCGGTGCTGAATGCAGAAGTCATATGCTTGCAGCTGCAGCGACCACCTAGCCAACCTTCCACTCAAATCCTTGAAGGACATTAGCCACTTGAGGCTTGCATGGTCCGTGATCACGGTGAATGGGATGAGCTCGATGTATGGCCGGAATCGTTTGATCGCTACAACGGCCGCAAAACATTCCTTCTCGGTGACGCTATAGTTTCGCTGACACTGATTGAGCTTCTGGGACATAAAGGCTATCGGTCGCTCGCCGCCGTCTGTTTCCTCCTGAAGTAATACAGCACCCACTCCGGAATCTGACGCATCACACTGGACAAAGAATCTTTTTGAAAAATCCGGGTGTGTCAGTACTGGTGCCGTCATGAGTGCCTTCTTTAAGGAAACGATCGCTCGTTCAGCCTCCGCAGTCATATTGAACTTTTGTCCCTTTTTTAATGTATCTGTCAGCGGTGCTGCGAGGTCTGCGAAACCCTTGATGAATCTTCTGTACCATCCCGCCGTGCCTAAGAACTTCTAACTTCACGCATACTCCGGGGAATGCCCAGGTTCTGGATCGCCTCTACTTTCCTTGGGTCTGTCTTCAGGGCTCCCCCGCCTATGATAAAGCCAAGATATCGGAGTTCCTTGAAGCAGAAATGCGACTTCTTCAACCCAATCGTCAAGCCAGCTTCCCTCAAAAGATCCGCTACCTCTTGGAGCGTCTCCAAATGCTCTTCGAAAGTCGGAGAAACCACCAACAGGTCATCTAGGTACATGAACACCTTTTCTCTCAACCTCTGTGGGATTACCTTGTCCATGAGCCGGCACAGGCGTTGCGCTGCATTTGTTAGGCCAAACGGCATCGTCACAAAGTGGTATAGAGGACGTCCTGGCACTGTAAAGGCCGTATACCTTCGGCTCTTCTCTTCCAGCTCAATTTGCCAAAAAGCATGTTTCAGGTCCACGCTAGATGTGTACTTTGTCGTGTTAATCCGGCTCAGTATACCTTCAATGCTTTGTTGTGGATAGGCATCTTTCACCGTGATTTTGTTGAGCTTCCTGGCATCTAAAAAGTGTTATCGTATTACTCCAGGCGCTGTCACTTTCCTCTATTACGCCTAACCGGAGCATCTCGTCGACTTCCTCGTAGATCAGGGACTGCACTGCTGGTGACACCGGATAGTGCCGATCCTTTACCGGTACTGCTCCTTCTACCAGGTCTATCACGTGTTTCATTTTGCCCGTTCTTCCTAGGCCATTCGCTTCAAAGGTCAAGAAGGACTCGCAAATTCCTTGGAGCCTTTCTTTCTGCTCCTTGGTAAGGTCGTGTGGCTCCGGTTCCTCTTTCTGCTCTCTTTCCGGGATTATCTCCTCCTGAATCGAGCTTAGGTCGAACACCTCTGACGCTATCTGGAAGCTTTTCCAAAAGTCGACTCCTAGGTACAACTCCTGTTCCAGAGATGGGCACAAAAACAAATTCATCGTCACCGTGGCACTTCTATAAGTTATTGGTATTGTGGCTTTGCCGAGGATCGCTTGTGCTGCCCCGCTTGCGGCTTTCACCTTCGCATGGTATGGCTTCCACGTGATATCCAAGGATTCCAGGAGTTCTCTACATCCTTTTCCTAGCAAGCTAACGGATGCTCCAGAATCCAATAGCCCACGCAGAGTCTTTCCCGAGATTTGGATCGATGCGTATGGTCTTGGATCAGCCGTTCTACCGTATCTTCCTACGGAATTCAACGACTGCTGAACTCGGGATCGCTCCAGCCTTCTTTTCCGAAATCGTTCTCTGGCTTTTTGTACCCTCTTTGACACCAGTGTCATTCCCGCTAGTCTGTTACTCCCAAAAATCCGTTCGCGTGCCTCCTTGTATCGGCGCACTCGCTCGCTTAGGGTCTGGTCCCTGTACGCTCGGTCGGGTATCCTGCTGTTCTTCCTTTACTATGTTCGGGGTCTCCTCTCGGACTCTCTTGTGGAACGCGATTCGCCCGTCACAGCTGCGCTCCTCCCGGTGTTTCCCGGCTTGCAATTTGGACACTTGGGTGTTACTGTGTTCGGCAAACCGCATTTGTAGCAGAACAACTTCCGCTGCACTACTTCGCACTCCTGATACCCGTGCCCACTTTGCTGGCAGTTCCAGCAAACCAGCAGTTTTTTCGGCGCTACACCTACGATGGCTTCAACCGCATCTTCGGAATCTGGATGGGATTCTAGGTCGCTGGTGGCAAAATTTCGAATTTCCTCCACCCTGTCCATTCGCTGTTCCGGCCTGGGCCTGTAGGTAGCGGGTAATCGCGTCCGCTGTCTGACGTGCTCCGGGTCTAGTGTTCTCTGCGCTTCCTTACACTCATCATGCAGGTGCTCCAGCGTATAAACTCGGATTGGATAAACCCATTGCCTGATAGGCTCGGCCAGATTCCGTTTTGCTGTTTTTATCACCCAATCCTGTTCCACCCCGCTGACCATGGAAGCAACTAGCCTCCTAAGCGCCGTAAAATAATCGTCCAGCGACTCTCCGGGCCTCTGCTTCCTCTCGGCTATGTCCTGGATCCGGTCATAGTCGCTCCGCTTATCGCAGAAACGGCGTTCGAGAGCGTGCTTCAGCTCCTCCCAAGACCTGGGCTGCTTAGTGCGGATTAGGAGCCAATACCACTCCGATGCATCCTCTACCAGCAAGCGATGGAAATCCCGTAACAACTCCGGCCACGGCATCCCGTAATGGTGTTGGATGTGTTCAACTCTGATCAGGAAATCCTCCGCATTAATGCATCGAGAGTTTCCCGTGAACTGGAACCCCCATTTGTCCAAAGGCACATCTTGTCGGGTGCGGCTTGAGGGTCTTCCGTCTGGATTCCATTGGCCATTGTTCCTGCCTTGGAAATTTCCACATCCGCCTTCTGGATCAACGCTGCGGGACCTTGTTCGGTTTCCTGGTCCTGGAAAGTCATAGGGGCCCTGCATCTGTGCGGTTCCATGAGTCCTTCCGTGTCCGGGTCTTCCTTGCAGCCGCTGATTTGCCTGAATTGTGGAATTTTGGACCACATTCTGTCCGAATGCCTGCCAGGAGTTCCTCTGCGAGTTGTTCTGTCCATTGGTCTGGATAGTACCGACTCCCTGATCCAGTCTCAGTCCTCGGTTTTGTTCCTTCTCCACGTCCGATATCTGGCCTTCTTTCTGACCCGCCTGCGTGGCCCCCGACTTGCTTGACGATGCCTCCGAAGCCGCGTCTCGACGATCCAGCTTCTTCATCAGAAAAGGAATTGATTCAGCAAAACGCAACCAACAACAACACAAATACAAAAAAAAAACAAAACTCGACGGATTCCCAATCAAATTTTTTATATATATTGGAAGAAAGAAGATCCCCGGGTTGTGAGGGGTTTGTGTGTGATTTATAAATAAACATTTATGCCATGTATGTGTGAGTAAACCAACAACAAAACAAAAACAAACGCTGCCTGGCCTGTCAACTACCAAAAATAATCAATTGGCTTGATGGTTTGTAGTTAAGTACGCCAGTAAACATTAAAACTAATTATTCCCTTTTTGTTTCAGACGGACCCCTGCCTCGGATAAGATGCCACTCCCTACTCCATGTTCGGTAGCCGAGGTCATCATACTCATCCTTCTGAGCGCTTCCAAAGGGTCACCAAACGTTACCCTGGGTCGTCAGATTTTGCAGGATTATCTTTTTGCCGCCCCCCAAAAAGGAAAAATTAGATACTTTATTTTGCTCATTCATTTATTTAATTTTTTATCTTATTTTTATTATATATTTATGTCCCCCTTTTATTAATTTTTTTTTTTTTGTGTATTTTGCAATGTATTCCTCCTATTTTATATAACTAGCTGCAATTTTAATTAATTTCCTATTTAATGTTATGTTACTGTCCCATGTCATTTGTCATTCTGCGCGTATTATTACAAGTTTTTAATTTGTTTAATGTCGCAGTTGACCCCTCCCTTTTTGGCTGATCGCAATATGCCATGGCTTAGTTTCCTGGCACAGTCGTCTGCTTTTTCCTGTCCTTGTCCTTAATTATTAATTTTAAATTTGAATTATAATTCTGTTCCTATCCTACTTATGGCTATATCACAGATTTATATCACATATGGTTAAATTGTTCCTTTTTATCACAGTTCGCAAATCAGCTTCTTAACAGCCGCTGATGTCGTCCTTGTGCTTCAGGAGCAAATACCAAACGTGGTATAAATCTTGCTGCCACTTAATCATTTTTGGTTTGTGGGTCCTTCTTCCTGGCGAGAGACCTCTCGAGCGATCACCCGCTCCTATCCAGACCCACTAACCAGAAATCTATCCTAAGCAGGATATAGTGCAGCCTTTTAAATTGGGCGCCATATTGTTATGTCCCTTGAAGGACCTGTGTGACATCTGGGCTGGCTCCGGCTAGCTCTATCATCGGGCCGTAGGTTCCCTAACCCTTGCCCGTCACACACACAACAATAAACATCGAGAGTCGACGTTTTACAACACTATAACACGCGCGGTTTACATTTAAACACACAAAAACCAATTTAATAGTGTAAAGTTCCAGCCCAATATAAAAACACAACACTTTGATTTGGTATTTTGTAGTTTTAATTTAGTTCTCTTGCTCGACTTATCTGCTTGAAGGTCTCTAAACGAAAGGGAAGAAACTCTAAGAGAGTAAGCTCAAGTGAACAGATATGAGAGCGCAAGTATGAGGATCAGCTGTGTTTATTTTGCATCCCTCATTTAATAGGGGTATTCTTATATCATTTAATAGGGATATTCTTACACACCTCCTCAAAATAAACATAGATTATACTTTAATACAAACTAAATACAATGTTTAAACTTCTGTACATGATAAGCCGAGCATTCTGGGGAATATTACAAAAATTAGTCCAACATTTGTTGCAAAGGGTTGGGGAAACCCAGATAAAACCCAACCAGACCAATATAACTTAAATTTATAACAATATTAATGTAGTAGATATTAAAATTAAATTGTATAAAAGAAAAAGAAAACAAAAGATATTCGTTATTAACTTTATATATGTAAATAAAGTAAAATAAGCTGCATATAAAAGAAAAAGAAAGAAAATATTCATTATTAATTCCGTATAAATCAAATCAAAGTAATAGGAATATTTTGTAATATATATGCAACTCCATATCAGTTAATAAGTCCCATTTGATCTCTTAATGCGATAAATCGGGGTCCAGGCAGGGGTTTCGTCAAAATATCTGCCAGTTGGTTTTCTGTAGAAATATACTCAATAGCTATTAGTTTTTGTTCAACTTGTTCCCTAGAGAAATGGTATTTAATATCAATATGTTTCGTTCTCTTGTGGCATGTGGGATTATGAGCAATGCTTATACAACCTTGGTTGTCCTCGAAAATCTTTATAGGTTCCTTACATTGCAATTTTATATTTTGCGCTAAAGACTTTAGCCACATAGCTTCTCTCGTAGCCTCGAATAATGCCATGTACTCGGCTTCAGTTGACGAAGCTGCAACAGAATTTTGCTTTTTCGTATTCCAGCAAATAAGGCATGAATCAAACATTTTAAATGCGTAACCAGTAGTACTCTTTCGATCGTTCTCACTTCCAGCCCAATCTGAATCCACATAACCGGTAAATACATTTGTGTAATTAACACTTTTTGTAAAACATAAGCTCAAATTCACAGTACCTTTCAGATATCTCATAACCCTTTTAAGACATTGCCATAATTCCTTATTATTCTTTACTGTATATCTACTTAATATACCAATGGCTGTACTTAAGTCAGGTCGAGTACAAAGCATTATGTACATCAAACATCCAATGACCTCTCGACATGGTGCTTTATAAGTTTCATCTAGATTCAAGGCCTCATAATTTAGTTTATTCGGAAGCGGAGTACCAACTGGATTACAATCATGCATACCAAATTTATTTAAGACATTATTAATGTAAGCAGTTTGACTTAGTTCAAGTTTACCTTCACATCTATTTATTTTTATCCCAATAAAATATCTGATTTCCCCCAAGTCAGTCATTCTAAATTGTCCTTTTAAATAGTCCTTAAATCTGGACATCGTATCTAAATTTGAGGTGGCTATGACCAGATCATCCACATATAATAACAAATATATATTTTTATTTATGTCTCCTTTATCAAGTAAATAAATACAATGATCTGCAGCACAACTAACGAACCCAGCTCCTGTTACTATTTTCTCAAACGTCTCATACCAACATCTGGCAGCTTGTTTAAGACCATAAATTGATTTATTTAGTTTACAAACTTTGTTGTTATTACAATCTAAACCTTGGGGAAGAGACATATAAATTTCATCTTTTAATTGCCCATTCAAAAACGCTGTCTTTACATCCATTTGGTGTATCTTGAGATCATATTGATTTGATAAGGCTAAAATGAATCGAAAACTAGTTATCTTCGCTACTGGTGCGAAGGTTTCGTCATAGTCAATTAAATATTGTTGTGAGAAACCACGAGCAACAAGCCTAGCTTTATATTTAATAGGGTTGCCCGACTCATCCCTTTTTATTGTAAAAACCCACCTTCAATTTATAATGTTTTTATTATTAGGTTTCTCAACAAGAGTCCAGGTTTTATTTATAAAATGAGAATCAAGCTCTTCTTTAATGGCTTGTTCCCATTTTAGCCTGTCGTCTCTATCCTTTAAGTCATTGTATGTATTAGGTATGTCATTGAAAATAGTTTGTGAATATAGCAAACAATTATTCAAAAGTTTATAAGGTACCGGTGGCTTATCTTTAATTCTTTCGCTTCTACGAATTTCAGAATTTTCCTCTAAGTTTACATTTTGTTGTTTTTCAATATCCGTACTATCATTTGGGATATATTCGTAAACATTTCCCATACTTTCATTCTGGGCTACCAAATCCGTACTCTCTTTCGGGATATTCTGCTTAACACTTCGAATACTTTCATTTTGGAAACATGTTTCAATATCCATACTATCCTTCTGGAAACCACTTTCATTAACCATACTATCATTCTGGAAACCACTTTCATTATCCATACTATCATTCTGGAAACCACTTTCATTATCCATACTATCATTCTGGATCACAAAACCATCGGACCTAGACTCTATCATATTCACTTCATCCACAACCACATCTCTAGCAACAACAAATTTCTTATCTCTTAGAGACCACAACTTGAACCCATTTGGTTCATGGCCCACCAGAATACTTTTAATAGATTTTTCATCAAATTTTCTTTTCCTGGTCTTATTATGGATGTATACTGTAGAGCCGAATACTCTTAAATATTTTAAAATTGGTTTTCTATTATGCCACAATTCGTAAGGGGTTTTTGTTTTATCAGCCAACGCATTAGTTGGGCTTCTATTAATTAAATAAGTAGCCGTTAGTACAGCTTCTCCCCAAAAATTCTTCTCCAATTTCGATCCACATATCATGGATCGAGCCTTTTTTGTTATTGTCCTAATCATACGTTCGGCCACACCATTTAACTGTGGCGTATGGGGAACAGCTAAATGATAACTAATTCCCTTTTCAACACAATAACTACGCATTTCATTTGAAAGGTATTCCCTGCCGTTATCGATATACAAATTTACGACTTTCAGGTTAAAATGATTTTCACTTTTTGCAACAAAATCCTTAAAAAAATAAAACACATCAGACTTATGTGACATTAAATATGTAACAGAATAATGAGTAAATTGATCAATAAATACAACATAGTAGTGTTTACCATCTATTGTTGTTGGTGTAATTGGACCACAAACGTCAGAGTGTATTATAAACAAAGGTCTCTTAATATATTCTTTATTTTTAAATTTTGAAAATTGTAATCTAGCCTGTTTTCCATTGACACAAGCTTCACACACATTATTATCAAAAGTTAAATTATTTAATAAATTAATATCCTCAAACATGCTATGTGTCTTTAGCTGTTCTAGTTTTCCTTTGCTAATATGTCCTAATCTATCATGCCACAATTGAAACATATTAACATTATTGATATTATTTTTATTAGTACTGTAAGCCCGTTGACTTAATTTGAAATGTATCAAAGGAACATTGTAAGAGTACATACCTTTAAAAACAGTTTGACCATTTTTAGAAACTTTAACACCTCCTGCCGAAAATATAATTTCCATGCCAGCATCTTGCATTTTCTTAACAGAAAGTAAATTCTGAGGTATATGCTCACAGAATAATACGTTCTCAAGAGTGATCTTTGATTGATAGTCACTCTGGACCTCCATGATACCCTTAGCTGTTGCATGTATATATTCATCACATTTGGCAATGGCGATTTCGATTGGTGGGTTCAACTCGGTGCAATTAATTAAAAGGCTTCTATCATTCACCATATGATCAGAAGCTCCGGAATCCAAAATAAAGGAAGTACCGACCGAACTTGTATTTGATTTGTTAATTTTTCTTTTCAGCATAAAAGCAAAACCATTATTAGATTGTACAGTAGCCGACTGTGCTTGCTTTCCATTTTCTTTGTTCTTATTATTATTATTGTTATTATAATTATTGTTGTTTTGAAGTCTTTTAAACACGAAGCAATCCTTCTTTATATGTCCCATTTTATTACAATGATGACATTTTATATTTGCCCTTTTATTGATGTAGTTTTTATTTTTATAGTTGTTTGAAATTATTTTATCATTTCTCACAGCATGTAACACTTTAAAACTTGTCTCTTTGTTTACACTTCTTAATTTGATTTCCTGATCTAATAGTCGATTTTTCACAAAGGCTAACGTTAGGTTTTCTTGAGATAAAGTCCCCATTGCAGTTATAATTCCGTCGTAGGAAGAAGGGAGAGTTAATAGAAGATGGGACACTTTGTCCATTTCATCAAGTTTAGCACCCGATGAAACAAGATCAGTAATTAGATCATCAAATATGTTAAAATGGTTCATTAAAGATGAATTAGGTTTTAACTTCAATAACAAAAGTTGCTTTCTAATTGAAAGTTGAGACGCTAAACTTTTGCGCTCATATATGCTGTCCAAATTTCCAAGAATTTCTTTTGCGGTGCACCCGGTTGTGGCAAAACTAAGAAACGAATCGCCTAAAAATTCTATTATTAAGCTTTTGGCAACTC
Organism: Drosophila jambulina; assembly: GCA_018152175.1. Taxonomy (NCBI): domain Eukaryota; kingdom Metazoa; phylum Arthropoda; class Insecta; order Diptera; family Drosophilidae; genus Drosophila; species Drosophila jambulina. The sequence goes on along the minus strand of JAECXH010000027.1, from coordinate 1,639,667 downwards.
TTTCTGCTTTCTCCCAATGATCTGTTTCTTTAGTTGGTTTTTCTTTTTCTATTACGCAAAGAACATCATTTTCCGCCAATAAAGCTTTGACCCTGAATTTCCAGATGGAGTAGTTTTTGCCATCAAAAGGCTTTATATTTCTTTTACCTTTCTCCATTATAATTAAAATAAAAGTTCGATACCAAAATGTTAAAGTTAATTAAATAGAAATCAAACAAACAAACTTTAAATTCAACGCAGTTCTAAGAAAAATGAAATTCTTTGGAAATCCCGTTTTCTGGTTAAAACACGCACACACTTTTAGAGGTCCCGGTTCAATTTCATGCACAGACACACAATTCCAAGAAGGCTCCTCACGCACAAGCACAGTTTGTATGTATAGAGTAAGATCGCGGTTTCACTTAAATAAATTTATAAAATTGATTTAACTTCCGTTGTTAAATTGTATACTGGTGACTGGGCCCATAACCTGTAAAGTTCCAGCCCAATATAAAAACACAACACTTTGATTTGGTATTTTGTAGTTTTAATTTAGTTCTCTTGCTCGACTTATCTGCTTGAAGGTCTCTAAACGAAAGGGAAGAAACTCTAAGAGAGTAAGCTCAAGTGAACAGATATGAGAGCGCAAGTATGAGGATCAGCTGTGTTTATTTTGCATCCCTCATTTAATAGGGGTATTCTTATATCATTTAATAGGGATATTCTTACAAATAGCCTCTCACACACACTGACATAAATACTCCTCCTGCTGGACTGGAGGCCACATGCTCATCCCTTCCCTACCGTGCAGTCTGTTCGCATGTTACTTTAATGTTTTTTTAACAGCTGCCCCTTGACAAACACACACATACAAATCTACCCACTCATTCCCCCGGTTCACCCTCTTCCTCCCAAATTAAACCCTATTCCATGTTCATGTTTTCTATTTCAGCTTATATTTATGTTAACAATCTTAATTTTTAAATATTTATATTCTTGGTGCCAAGTATGGTTTGCTTTCAGAATTTATCTGTTGATTTCTTGTGTTATTTATTTAATTATTCATTTTATAAGACGCATTTTGTAAATTAATCAAATTCCCACTGTAAAGACATGCCGACCTACACGTAAGAGCTCTCAAGGGGGGTTCGCGGGAAAAAATATTCGTATATAGATGACGAGAAATAAATATGCCACACAAAATTTCACCAACAAAAATTATACAACTGGTTGTTTGCATACCACTTAAATAAATCAATAAATCTGGCAAGAATATCAATTAACATAAATAAATAAATAAGTATGGACAAATAAAAACAATAAATAAATAAATAAATAAATAAATAAATAAATAAATAAATAAAAATTGATAAATAAATACGCAACTAAATATGATATCCACAATGAATAATTAAATAAATTACCCATTAAAAGTCGTTGCGAATAAATATATATATATAAAATATTTGATTGAAAAGAATAGACAAAACACAAAAAATATCTACACTCTAAAACTGGACCTAAAACTATAAAAAAATTTCTGAAGCCTTCTGGCTCCCGGTGCCGCCACTTGGGAGGCGTGTCGGTCTTCCACGACCAAAAAACGAATAAAGGTGTACTCTATAGGCCCTCCCGCAACATGAAAAGTGCTGGCGACCGCTCTAGGGGTACATATGCCTCCAAATTACATTGCCGGTTTCGCCGCCGTTGGGGTTAGGGCGAGCCTATATCTTGGAGTCACTCCAATCCTCAAGATTTCACAAAAAAAACTGGGCCAGGTCCGTTTAATGACCTGGCCAATCTCGTCCTGCGAGGACTGGGTCTGGTCGAGTCTGGAAACGAGAGCCATTGGGTTAGGGCTTCATCTCCGGACAACGACGACTCACCTTTCGGTTTCCTCGATCCGGCTTCCCGTCCTCGCTTCCTTTCTTGTCCCTGGGTTAACGGTTGGAATTAGGTTTGGAGTTGCACTAATCTCGTTTTTTTCAAATTTTTTAAAAAATTGTCTTATTTAATATATAATATTAAATTTTCCGCGCACCCGCGAAATTTTCAAATTTTCGGCCGTACACACTGCGCCTATTCGCTCCCGCTGAATGGATTTAAATGTGCTATCACCCTTCTTCCTTTCTCCTTCTCTTTCTCCCTCTTTCTTTTAACACGAACCCCGTTGTTTCAGCTTCAAACCATTCCGGGTCAAAAACCTTGGTGGAGCTCAGATATTCCCCTCTCTTCGGAACGGGGTGGCATCCCTGTCCGATATTGCTTACGTTGTTACACGATATATCGGCAGGCACCTCTTAGCTCTACCCCGATTATTTTAAGTGGCAATAACAACCTCCAAAACTTTTCTGGATCAATTTAAACGCACTCAAAGACTCAAAGTTAGCAGGAAACTAAAATTTTTCAGTAAGCTAAGATTGATTTTGTCCAAAAAGTTATATACTTATCTTTAAATAGTTTATTTTGAATATGTAAGTCCTAATTCGTCCATGTGGGTCATATACCATTGCGATGTTTCGATGCATCAGTGGTCGGTCTGCCACAAGAGGTGGTAATGGCCATAAGTGAAAGCAAAGACCTTAGTATCGACTTATTTTCTCGGTCAGAGTACGCGATACTCTTACCCCTAGTACCCTGGCCACGACCTTAAAGAACTTCCTCTTAGATAATATCCACGTTATATATTTTCTTGCCTGCTTTTAAACATATTTAATGACAATGTTTAACAATTAGTGAGGTACTAATCTGTTGGAGTCAAATGTTTCTAGACTTCTTTCTGGGAGTCATGTTAGTGGGCATCGATTCCAATTGAAAATAAGTTCGTCGGCGTGAAGATACAAGTGCCTCGAATCGGAAAGAAGAAAAAAAAGAAATTCCGTTTTATATGAATCTGATATATAGACATTTTGCCTATTATAGAGCTATACTGGCATTTTTGCTCTGTCCTTAAAGCTACAGAAGATTGTGTACAGTAAGTAAAAAAAATGTTTAATTACAGAGGCACGCGTCATGGCTCAAATATCGTAGAAACACATTTTTAAAAAATTTATTTCGGATAACCCTAGGTTTCAACAACGGTTTGAGTAATAGTGCCGAGATGGAGTGTAACATCTCCCATAGGCTGCAAAGGTATACAAATTTGGCATGCGGAAGTTAGCTTTCTTTCTTACTTTTTTTTAAATCAGCAAAATCAAATTTTTTTCGAAAAATTTCGTTATCGTTCCTATGGCAGCTATAATTATAGTAGTCCGATTTTGATAAAAAAAAAAATCAAAATTCTAGAGATATACAAAATGGGCATGTCTTAAATAATATTAAAATACGTTGAAAACTGGCTAAGTTATAATTTTTTTCCTCATATTCTTTCATAGCCAAGGCAATGCTTAAGCTCATCGTCGAACGGTTGTTTTGGTTAGGCTTTCCCTTGAAAAATTTAAATTAAACAATGCGATCCAGTTTTGTGAAGGGGAAAGAACAGGTGGTCTTTGTCCTACGTGCTTGACTAAGAATTGGATTCAAATTGTGTAGAATTGAAATTACATTTTGGAAAATAACAAGAATTCCACACCATCAATAATAAAAACCATTTAATAATTATTTCTTAATTATTATTGTTGTTTTTTACTAATTTTATTTAATTTTAAATGGCAAATTCTTTTGCCATTGAGGACCATGGAGGACCCAAATACAGGGAGTATACAAATGACGAATTAGGAAGCCTGTCATCAGGGATCCCGAGTAGATACAGGGAGGGGGTTCAGGGAACATGTAAGGTGGGCGCGACTAGCGATTATTGACAGGAATTTTTTTTTTACATTATTCTCTCCTCTCAGTCCGTCCTCTTTCATCTTCCTCTAGCATACTTAATGAAAAAGAATTTTAATTTAGCCGACGACTAGGAAGCCCATTATAACCCTCGCCCAGATACCGACATAGCCGTACCGCTTTGTCGCCGATTTCTGTGCATTTCCTTAGTGATATAATACAAATTATGATCAAAAAGTGTCCATCCATAAAAATTCCCCAGGCTTCGCTGGACAACTATCATCAACCTTAAGCATCGCAATGGAGCAGCGAAATACTGCGTGGGAAAACATAAAAAACAAAGAGCTGGACCATCGTTAGTTCTGTCACGTATCGTATTTGCAAGAACACATGCACAAAAGTTAGGCACCGGTCGATGTTTTCGTAATTTTGGTACGCGGTTAAAATGCGGTAATATGTAACGGAACTGCTGGTTTGGGCAATGCCGGGCTAGCTCAGTGTCCCAGGGTGGGATCTTGACCCGATGCCCACAGTCCGCACAATAAACAAAAACAACGATAAATATCGGACGTCTCGACACTACAAACTCCCATCACTACAAACAAAAAGTAAACAAACAATAAATTGGCGACACTTTGGGACCGAATTGGTGGCTTAGATGGATTGGCCACGACGCTCCCACCCATCCAGTGATGCCTCCAGTTTCATCTCGGGGCATCACCCATCTCCGGCGGACCGGAGTCTATTCCAGGCGGTCTGGCGACCGGCTCATCTCCCCAGGTAAAGTCTCTACTCAAATTTCATCTCAGTGTTTTTACTTCATTATAAATTTCAGATCCTTATCACTAACAATGGCAGGCATTAGTGAGTTCCAATGGGACTCATTCCCTGCGAAGCCGTGACCCTAGCCAGGGATGCGCTTGCGCCAAGGCTGCCACGAGAACTTTAAAGAAGTTGACGACTCGGCGCTTTCGCCGGCAAGGATGGGCCAAAATGCGGCCGTTAACCGAGAAGGACAACCCCTTTTGTCTACCTAGGGTCCCTACTGGAGCTCCAAAAGAAACCACAAGGGTGGGTTAATTTAACGATATTCTGTTTTCCACTTCTTTTTAATTCTTTTTTAATCACAGCACCTGTGTTGCACCAATCCCGAACCCGATTCCGGAAACGCGGAGGACAAGACACATAGGAACTGGGGACAAGCAAGTAAGTATAAAATAACAAGAACCGTAGGAAAATAAATAATTTTAACATTTACAATAATAACTAATTTCAGTTGCAGCACGAGGTATAAAAAATCGGCGAAACTCGGCGGCCCTTAATGGCGGCGAGGAAACGGCCGTGGTGGCCAGAAATATTGGAAGCGTCGCTATCTAGTGCGGCCCCTTTTTGCGGCCCTTAATGGCGGCGACCGACCCGAGCAAACGGGAGAATAATTTAGGGGAACACGGCCGCCTCGTCACGGCAGGCCAGGCGCTCTTGCGGAACGGACTCACCGGATTCCAGTTGGCCAGAGGGATGACTCTGCTGACCGATGGGCGCCGACCGGCTGGATTACTTGGCTCTGATGGCTGGCAGCTGCTCCACAAATAATTCCGCCCGATAGCCGTTGGCGGCGGGTAAGCACAAAACACAAACTGCACTCCACAATACACAGATTAACTCCGGCAATTAAAAAATAAAGGTGCCGTGGCCAGTGATTCCACTGCCACGCTGAAACATAAAAAAAACACCTTCTTTTATTTTTGCCTTAACCTTTTCGGCCACTTTAACTCACGTTTTTAAATTTTCAGATGCAAAAAATCTGTTGCTGCCTGCGTGTTTCCGCTCCTATCACCTACTGCCTTTTCCCTGCCTGCCTACTCCTACCTATATGGGCTCGTTCCGTTGCCCAAAATTCCGCCTTCGAAACCCCGTTCGTTTTGGCGCTCAGGGCAACGATCGAGTTCAAGGGCAAAAACCCTTTCTCTTAAAAACAAGAAGCTGGCCGAGATCTAGGGGACGCCACTGTTTCCCTTTTTCCCGGTTCGCTCTTGAATTCCCTCGCCACTAACCCTATCACTCCTATCCTATCGATATATCGATGTCCCTTCAGCCCATTCCGACTGGAAATGCAACACCACCCAAGGATTTAGAGAGGCGCTACCGGGTCGCGGCTCGACGAAATCATTGGGAGCATTTGGAATACCTGGTAACTCCGGAATACTGCTAGCAGACTTTGGCGGCATTGACCTCCACGCAGTTTTGGAACGGTGCCCAACGCGGGGCCCACGCCTTACGGGAAGTATTGCCGCTCCTCATATCGTGTACCTGGATACTTTGTGTATATATATTTTCCAGGTCAGATGCGGATGTCCTTGGCATGGTAAACGCCCAAACTTCGGCCCTGCATGTCCTCCAGCTCGTATGCATTGCTGCCCACCGCTTTTACCACTCGGGCCTTCAGGAACTTCTTAGCGAATTTGGCGTTGAATTGCTTCCCGAAGTCACTGAGCACAAAGTTCCGGCGATACACCTCTTGCCCTGGCTTCGCGGCGAACACTCTGGCCCTCTGGTCGTATCTCTGGCGACTCCGATCGTGAGCAGTCTCCAGACTCTTGCGGACCTTCTCCTGCACTACCCGCAGTTTGTCGGCTGTGGCCATTCCGGCCATCTCGTGATCGCACAACGACTGCAGCTTCCTCGCCAGCTTATAACTGGAACCGTGCAGGAACATGTGATGTCCGAACAGCGTGAAGAATGGGGTTTCGCCAGTTGCTGAATGTACGGCGTTCCGGATGGCCACCTCGATTTCCGGAAGGTAAGCATCCCACTCCCGATGATCGCCCTCCAGGAACCCACGGATGGCTGCCAGGACGCTGCGGTTCACCCGTTCAGCTGCGTTGCTTTGCGGGGAATAGATCGGCGTCTTCAGATGTTGGACTCCGAAGCTCTCCATCGCTTCCTCGAAAATTTTCGACGTGAACTGCCGTCCATTGTCCGAGTGCACGACTTCAGGCACTCCAAATTTGTAGAATACCTCGTTGATGAGAAAATCTACGACGTTCGAGGCAGTTGCTTCCCTCATGGCCTTCAAGAACGTGTATTTGGAGAAGTGGTCCACCACGATGAAAATCCACGCGTGCGCTTTCTTCGACCTGGGATACTTGCCAAGGAAGTCGATGTACAGTTTCTGGAAGGGTCGCTCCGTCTGTACACGTTTGCCGATCCCGACCATCATCCTGTGATTTGGCGCTTTCGACTCCTTGCACACTTGGCATCCGCGAACGTACTCGCGTACCTGCATCACCATCCCAGGCCAATAGAACTGCCGCCGCAAGATCTCCAAAGTCTTCGCCATTCCGCCGTGAGCTGCCGTTGGATCCGTGTGGGCTCGCTCGACTAGGCTGTGGGTCAGACTCTGAGGTATCCACAGCTTCCACGCAGATCCTTCCACCTCGTCATCCAACGTTGCCGGGGAGATTCGCTTGAAGATGAGACCGTCCTCGATCCTCAGGTCCGGTAAGTTATCCGCATTCTCCTCTATCTCGCGAACTAACTCCTGGTACTCATCTCCAGCAAACTCAGTGGTCTCAAAACCCAGCAACTCGCTCGGATCCACGGAAATCTCCTCTACGCATCGCGAAAGCGTGTCTGCCACCACGTTCTCGCTGCCCTTCCGGTGCTCGATGGTGAAATTGAAGCCCTGGAGCTGCAACGACCACCTGGCCAGGCGTCCTGACAGGTCCTTCATGGACATCAACCACTTCAGGCTGGCGTGATCCGTGATGCAGGTGAACGGCATGCCTTCCACATAGGGACGGAACTTCCGGATCGCCAGGAGCGCTGCCAAGCACTCCTTCTCGGTGACGGTGTAATTCACCTGGTGCCTGTTCATCTTCGCCGAGAAGAAGGCAATCGGCTGCTCTTGGTTGTCCTCGTCCTTCTGGAACAAAACCGCTCCAACGCCAATGTGAGACGCGTCGCACTGGATGTAAAAGTGCCGCTTGAAGTCGGCGTGGACCAGGACCGGTGCCGTCGTCAGGGCCATCTTCAACGCCTCGACAGCTAGCTGCGCCTCCGGACTCAAAGAAAACTTCGTGTTCCCGGTCTTCTTGAGTGCTTCGGTGAGCGGTGCTGCTAGCGTCGCGAAGTTTTTGACGAAGCGCCGATACCAGCCAGCTGTTCCTAAAAACGCTCGCACCTCCTTCATCGACCTCGGCTCAGGCATCCTCCGGATTGCTTCCACTCTTCCAGGATCCATGCGCAGACGACCTCCACCTACGATGAAGCCTAGGTAAGTCAACGACTTGAAACAGAATTTGGACTTGCTAAGCCCAATCGTTAATCCTGCTTCCCTCAGGCATTCGGCGACTCGTCGTAGGTACCGGAAGTGCGTCTGGATATCCGGTGCCAGGATGAGCAGATCGTCCAAGTACACGAAGACGTTGGATCGGATCTCAGCTGGGATTACTCGATCCATGAGTCTCACCAGCCGCTGCGCCGCATTGCAAAGTCCGAAAGGCATCACTCGGAATTGATAGAGTGGTCGGCCAGGAACTGTGAACGCTGCCAACTCCTTGCTTTTCTCGTCCAGCTCGATCTGCCAGAACGCGAACTTTAAGTCCACGCTGGAAATGTAGAGCGTTTGATCGATTCTGGACAGGATTCCATCGATACTAGGCAAGGGGTAAGCGTCCTTGACGGTCACGTCATTCAATTTCCTGGCATCTAAGCAAAACCTATCCTTTCCAGGCTTAGACACCACCGTCGTTCGGTTGCTCCACGGGCTCTTGCTCTCCTCGATGACTCCCAGGGCAAGCATCTTGTTGACTTCGTCCTCGACCACCTTCTGCTTCGCCGGAGACATCGGATATGGCCGATCCTTGAAGATTTTTGCGCCTTCCACCAGCTCGATCGCATGCTTCTCCTGGCTAGTGGTTCCCAAGCCATCCTTCTCGAAGGTTAAAAACATGCGCTTGATGTCCTCCAACTCCCGTGACTCCGCCTCGGTTAGGGTCCAGCATTCAGGGTCCGCCTCCTCTTCGTCGTCATCTTCCTGGTCGGCGTAGTGCTCCATTTCCCTGGCGTGGATTTCTTCTGCCTTCTTCACGCATCGGACCGGGATTTGGCCTACCACCGCTGGAGCCAGGCCAAACGTCCGCCAAAAATCGACGCCGAGGTATGCCGGCTGCTCCAGGTGCGGACAAAGATAGAAAAGAATCTCTTCTATCCTACCATTGTACTCCACAGGTACCTTTATCCGACCGATGATCGACCGATCCTCGCCAGCGGCAGTACGCACCACCGAGAAGTACTTCTGGACCGGCACCCCCAACGCATCCTCCAGTTCCCTGCCACCCTTTCCAAGCAAACTGACGCTCGCTCCCGTGTCCAATAATCCTGTCAGGTGTTGGCTCAGGATTTTGATTTTTGCGAAGGGTCTGGGATCATGGTGGCCGCCCCGTTTAACTGCTGCGACGACTTCTCTCCGCCTTTCCCGACGCCTTTGAAATCGGTCTCGAGCTTTTTGGACCGTTCGAGAGACCTTGCGCATCCCGCTCAGCTGGTGTTGGTCAAAAATCCGGCTCCGAACTTCCAGGTATTTCCGCATCCGCTCCTCATAGGGTAAGTATCTTAAATTCGAACTTATATTAACCTTACTCTCGATTTGCTCTATTTCTAGCTCCTTCATATCGCGGGATTCCTCTCTGGGCGAGATCCTCCCGCTCTCGGATCGCCCAGCCGTCCATTTCCCGTGCAGTTGGGACATTTCGGAGCAACGGTGTCAGCTTTCCCGCATCGAAAGCAAAATACCTTCTTCAGCTCCAGTTCGCAGTCGCGGAACCCGTGCCCTATGGCTCCGCAGTTCCAACACCCAGCCCGGAACGGATTCCGCGGCCGCACTCGCACTTCCTCCACTTCACGAGGTGGGTCTTCCTCCTCTGGCTCCGGTGCAAAAACCTCGCTGACCCTGTTCCTCTCCCTGCTCGGGTGGCGCATTGGTGGGGAAAATGCTGCGCGACTCCTGCGTCCGAAGCTGCGCTCCACTTCCACGCTCTCCTGCCGCAACTCATCCACGGTGAGTATTTCCATCGCATTGGTTTTTTTAGGCGAGAAGCAAGGGTCTGCATCGCGTGAAGGTAATCGTCCACGCTCTCGCCCGGCTGCTGCTCCCGCTGCAGAAGGTGGTGCATCCGCTGGTGCTCCGTTTCGTGGCTCTAGAACCTCTCCAACAGAGCTCGGCGTAGCTGGTTCCAGTGGTCTACTCGGTGCTGCTGCACGTGGATCCAGTACCACTCCAGCGCCCTTCCCGAAAGGAGAGTGTGGAAATTCCTCAGAACTTCTGACCACGGGCAGCGTGTCTGCCTCTGGAGGTACTCCAACCGGAACAAGAAGCCCTCGACGTGATTGCGCTCGTCTTCGCCGTTGAACGCGATGTTCCACCGATCCACTCTCGAGTAGTGGTAACTGCCTCCGGCGTCCCCGTTGATGTACACCCGCTCGTCCCGGAATTCGCCAGCTCTGTGGTCCTCTACACGCCAGTTTCGCCCGCCGCCGTCCCTTCGAAGCATCTCCTCGGCCTCTGTGGAGTCTCCTGGACTGCTGCTGCAACTCCCCACGTGATCCTGTGCCCTCCTGGGCGGCTTCGGCGGGACCCGTGGTGGTCCACTTGCTGCTTGGTCCGTCTGGGACTGGCGGGGTACCGCTCCGCGAGCTATATGGGAAGCTTCCCTTGGTCGTTCCTCTGGAAATGGCTGCTGCTGACGTCCTGCTGGAAATAGCTGCTGTCGGTGAACTGAGTTCCCTCCTGGAACTTGCTGCTGTGTGAAGTTCGGTCTAAGCACCTCGTTCATCAGCTGCATCATCTCCAGGAAGCCTGCTCGAAGTTCATCCCGCAATGCTTGTCCGACGCCTTCCTCCTGGGACTTGCGATACGTCTCGGCTGCCTGGGCCAGGGCGAGGTTCACCGCCGACTGGACCGTGGAATCCAGAGGCGGCTCATGGAAGTGCACCGACCTTCGAGCGGGATCTACTCCTAGGAGATTGTCGGCTGCGGCCCCGATAGCCTCGAACTTGGGCTGTTCCGGCTGCCTCCGCTCTTCTGGCTGTTGTTCCAGCCGTCGCAACGGCGGCGTCCTCAGCAATCCCGTTGAAATTCGGGGCGGCGCGAACCCAGTCGCACCCTCCAAATCTGTGGCCCACTCTTCCTCATCCTGGGCTAAGGGAACCCTCGGCCTGAGCTCATACTGATGCCCTGTCTTCTTTTCGGTCATATCTATTGTTTCTAAATTTTGTAAACTCCTAACAAATGTAAACAATTAACAAACATAAATAAATGGACCCCTACTAAACAAATAAATAATCCAACGCTGAATAAATAATTATATATTACGAAATGAAATGAATTAATACACTACGCTCCAATAAATAAATAAATAAACATGTAATAAATAAATAAATATGTTATAAATAAATAAATATGCTATAAATAAATAAATTCGCAATGAACAAATAATTTCTCAACGTTTTATTATTTTCTTTCCAATCCACTTTTTTAGGGGAGATGGAGCCGATCAACCGCCGGTGGACTCCGCGCCAGATTTCTGCGTCTGCAATTCGCCCAGTGCCGTCCCTACTCCAGCCGTTCGTCAACTGGACTAACTTTCAGCTTAGCTGAAAGTCGCCAGTTAAGGACATCGGCCTTCCGTAGATCCTGTAGGATTTTCCTTGATGAATGCGACCTGCGGTTCAAATTGTGGTGATCGTGCAGCGCGCAGTTCATACTACGGGTCACGAAGTCACCTCCAAGATGATCCCGAAGGCTACATCCACCAGGAAAACCCAAGGATCTACCCACAAAGAACATTAATACATAAAAAAAACATTACGTTAATTTAAATAAATAACATTAATCCCTATCTACTATATCACAGTTTTTTTTTATATCGCGGTGTTCTCCTCGTGCCTCTCGCACGGATCTGTCAGCCTAGGGGTGCAAATCCGTCGACTTTACGGACGGATGCCACCACCTGGCCACAGCAGAACCACCGCGAACTGTGCCCCGGAGCAATTGTCCGTCCTACTGCGGATCAAGCCTCCCGTCCTGCCTAAAAACAAAAAGCAAATACACGAAAAAAAAAACAAAAAACCAAACGCCAAACCGAACCACCAGTCCTCAGGTCATCGGTGCAATTGCAGGCCAAATTTAGGCCTCCCAAGCCACCGTTTCGTGGGGGCTGGCTGGTCCAGGACGTGGTTAAGAGGAGACGTCGTCATCTCGCTATTTTTATTTTTTTTTAATTTGTTTTTGATTGGGCGCCATATTGTAACGGAACTGCTGGTTTGGGCAATGCCGGGCTAGCTCAGTGTCCCAGGGTGGGATCTTGACCCGATGCCCACAGTCCGCACAATAAACAAAAACAACGATAAATATCGGACGTCTCGACACTACAAACTCCCATCACTACAAACAAAAAGTAAACAAACAATAAATTGGCGACACTTTGGGACCGAATTGGTGGCTTAGATGGATTGGCCACGACGCTCCCACCCATCCAGTGATGCCTCCAGTTTCATCTCGGGGCATCACCCATCTCCGGCGGACCGGAGTCTATTCCAGGCGGTCTGGCGACCGGCTCATCTCCCCAGGTAAAGTCTCTACTCAAATTTCATCTCAGTGTTTTTACTTCATTATAAATTTCAGATCCTTATCACTAACAATGGCAGGCATTAGTGAGTTCCAATGGGACTCATTCCCTGCGAAGCCGTGACCCTAGCCAGGGATGCGCTTGCGCCAAGGCTGCCACGAGAACTTTAAAGAAGTTGACGACTCGGCGCTTTCGCCGGCAAGGATGGGCCAAAATGCGGCCGTTAACCGAGAAGGACAACCCCTTTTGTCTACCTAGGGTCCCTACTGGAGCTCCAAAAGAAACCACAAGGGTGGGTTAATTTAACGATATTCTGTTTTCCACTTCTTTTTAATTCTTTTTTAATCACAGCACCTGTGTTGCACCAATCCCGGACCCGATTCCGGAAACGCGGAGGACAAGACACATAGGAACTGGGGACAAGCAAATAAGTATAAAATAACAAGAACCGTAGGAAAATAAATAATTTTAACATTTACAATAATAACTAATTTCAGTTGCAGCACGAGGTATAAAAAATCGGCGAAACTCGGCGGCCCTTAATGGCGGCAAGGAAACGGCCGTGGTGGCCAGAAATATTGGAAGCGTCGCTATCTAGTGCGGCCCCTTTTTGCGGCCCTTAATGGCGGCGACCGACCCGAGCAAACGGGAGAATAATTTAGGGGAACACGGCCGCCTCGTCACGGCAGGCCAGGCGCTCTTGCGGAACGGACTCACCGGATTCCAGTTGGCCAGAGGGATGACTCTGCTGACCGATGGGCGCCGACCGGCTGGATTACTTGGCTCTGATGGCTGGCAGCTGCTCCACAAATAATTCCGCCCGATAGCCGTTGGCGGCGGGTAAGCACAAAACACAAACTGCACTCCACAATACACAGATTAACTCCGGCAATTAAAAAATAAAGGTGCCGTGGCCAGTGATTCCACTGCCACGCTGAAACATAAAAAAACACCTTCTTTTATTTTTGCCTTAACCTTTTCGGCCACTTTAACTCACGTTTTTAAATTTTCAGATGCAAAAAATCTGTTGCTGCCTGCGTGTTTCCGCTCCTATCACCTACTGCCTTTTTCCTGCCTGCCTACTCCTACCTATATGGGCTCGTTCCGTTGCCCAAAATTCCGCCTTCGAAACCCCGTTCGTTTTGGCGCTCAGGGCAACGATCGAGTTCAAGGGCAAAAACCCTTTCTCTTAAAAACAAGAAGCTGGCCGAGATCTAGGGGACGCCGCTGTTTCCCTTTTTCCCGGTTCGCTCTTGAATTCCCTCGCCACTAACCCTATCACTCCTATCCTATCGATATATCGATGTCCCTTCAGCCCATTCCGACTGGAAATGCAACAAATAACAACAGTCTTTGGGTTTTTATATTACCTGTGATCTCGCACATCCCTTATATTTACGTTTAAATTTTAGACAAAAGCGTCAAGCGGGGTTCACCAGAGCCCACTTCATATTCGGCAAAATAGCCAAAGATAAGGCTGGGGGCAAAGCTGATCCCCATGACACTGAACACAAGGCCAAATTCCCTGTAGAAATCGCGCAATTAAGGAGTGTAAAACGGCGAGCCTGGATGCGTTCCAGACCTACTGCGCAAGGCGAGATCGATCACAGGATACAAGTGAGACGCACCTAAGTCGGAGGACTCCCAGGGTAAGCCGATACCCAAAAACCTTCATCAATGGTGCGAAGAAGTTTAGCGAGGTGGTCAGAAACGGCTCTGTTGAATGCTTAGCAGCACATAGGCCAGCCTCCAGATACGGTTAGTTCATTCTAGGGAGATTCCGAGAAGACAAAGAGCCCGCACCTGGTGGGTAAAGGTGTAACCTTATCACGCGGCTAACGGCTTGTTTTGGCGTTTATCAAAGCCAAATAGAACGCAAACCGTGAGTATACCAGAATATACCTGATATTTGGCTTAAATGTAACCTTAATCTTTTAAATTAATAATGAAAAAGGATCACCAACGAGGGAAATTAACAAAAAAAAACAAGAAAGAAAGCACATCGAAGTTTGTATACCCTTGCAGATTACAATTGGATCATTATGAATTAATCAAATTTGATCAAATGAAAAGAAAAACTAACAGGAATTATATAAACTATTTAGGCAATCGGTTTTTACGTTTACAGTTTTACACTTACAGTAACAGTTTTACGTTAACAGTTTTGCATTTTCCTCTACATATCGATCGCTTTAATGACAGCTTTATGATAAAATCATCCGATTTGCATAAAATTAAAACCGAAATTCTAGCTAGATTTACATATCTGAGCAGATACAAATATGTTGAAAACAGCAAAATTCCATTATTTTTTTCAAACAAATTCTTTTTATAATAGTAGTTCGATTTTGATCAAATTAAATTAAATTAAATTAAATTGTAGAAAAATGTCAGTGTTTCGGCTATATGTTAAGACCTCAGATTTAACATTTTTCCAATAAAAATGAAATTTTCAGCCTGTAACCAAGAATTAAACATTTTTTTTTTTTATTTTCAGTCCGAATGATAGCGTTGGCTCTGTAGAAGTCGCAGTCGGCACGGCGGCCTATTGATGGCATGTGATACTGCAGGTACCGTCATACGTCGAAGTGTACTGATAAATGATATGTCAGTTTCGATCCTTACTTAAGCGGGCACTAAATTTGCTTTTCTAAGTGCATGTAATTTTCCTCCAACATTGGGTGCCGCTCACATCCCGTAACGCTGCACAGGGAACGAGTCGCCGTGGTCTTGCTCCAACTCCATTGTCTTCTGATGAAGCTGTGCAAAGTGAACCTGGTTCGGTGCCCCTCTACGATGATGAGAGCGCGAATACGCACCTGGTGCTGTTACTGCAACTGCAAAACTCACTTCTTCCTGGAGTTTGCTCAGACACATAATTATCCCTCAATCCACTGTACTGAGCGAAACAGCATTGAATGTAAAACAGCTCATGTTGCCGAACAGCTCATTCGTGTAGAATGTGAGCCTTCAAACCTAAAGTTTGGCTCCTGTTTACTCACCCTACGAAATGTTCAGCTCATGTTCGCTGTACGAACCGGATCGGATCCGGGCCGGATCGGACGACTTTATCATATAGCTACCATAGAAATGTTCGGGAAATAGTACGTATACGTAAATGTTAAATTTGAATTTTTATATGTATAAATGTATAATTCTTGTTAGTTTTACTTTTCATTTGATCAAATTGTATTAATTCATAATGATCCAATTGTAAGCTGCAAGGGTATACAAACATCGGAGTGCCGAAGTTAGCTTTCTGTCTTGTTTTAGGATTAAAATCAATGGATTTCCAGCGATCAAGTGCTGTGAACGTTTACACAAAACTAAACACATTATTTAGTGAGTTCGGCATTTATAACACCAAAAAAATAAAGTTTGTACCGAGCTAGTTGACAAGTGCAAAAAGTCGCCATGTTTTTCAAAAAAACTCCAATTTTGAAATTTTTTTATCTATTTATTTATTGTGCTTTATTGCCTTAACATATTTTATTTTTCACTAAAGCTAATGTTATAAATTTTGCTTTTTTACAGAGTTTTAGCCGCGCTTTTCTACTGTAATATTTAATTTGTATGTTGCATATAAGTAATTTTTGATTTTAAATGTTGCATGATTCAAGGGAAAAATATGGCAAAAAAAAAACTTGATTTGACACTTACATGACTATCTTATACTATAACTTAACTAATTTGTGTAACTTAAAATTTACGTTTATCTTGATATATATTGTTTAACAGTTTGGACTCCAGCTATTTCGTGCACGTAATCAATCAGTGCTTGTATAGTATGGAAGACTGAGTAATAGTTTTAGGAGTTTATTTTGACAAATTTGAATCTTTTTATTATGTGTCTGTGCACAATTCCCCCAGATGGAGTATCCATACATAAGAGTAGGTCTAAATATTACCTTAAAGATTATTAGTTTGTTTTCAATTGATAGTTTCGATTTTCTGTTAATTATAGGGTATAATATACGAATGATTTTATTTATTTTGTCTATTGTGTACCCGACATGAGTATTGAAAATGAGTTTTTTGTCAAATTGTATGCCTAGATATTTTATATTATTAACCCATTCAATTGGTGTGTTGCACAGTTGTAGACAGTCATTTGGTATATAGCAGGATTTTCTTCTTTTTGTAAAAAATATTGCTTGTGTTTTATTTGGATTTATTTTAATCTTCCATTTTTTATAATATTCTTCTAATTTATAAAGATAACTTTGCATGATGTCTTTTATTCCATTGTATAAAATACCAGCAGTATAGATAGCTGAACCATCAGCAAATAATGATAGTTTACAGTTTGTCGTCTGGGGAATGTCGTGCGTGTAAATATTGAATAATATTGGCCCTAACACCGATCCCTGGGGTACACCAGCTAATATTGAACGTTGAGTGGATTGGTCTCCGTTTAAGGATATGAAGAATCTTCTTTGTGTTACAAAGCTTTGAACGATTTTTATAAGGTATATGGGCATTTCTATATTTATTAACTTGTGCACCAAACCTTCGTGCCAGACTGTATCAAATGCAGCTTCAACATCTAAAGTCACTAGTCCTACAGATTTTTTATTTTCCATATTCTCTTTTATGTAGTTTCTAAGATTTAAACAAGGAATTGTACAGTTAAGGTTGGCCCTGAATCCGTATTGTACGGAAGGTAATATTTCGTGATGATCTAAATGAGTAACTATTCGTGCTTTGATTAACTTTCCAAATATTTTGAATATGCCACTTAATAAGCTAATCGGTCTGTAACTATCAGGTTTACTGGCAAGTTTGCCTGGTTTAGCAATCGGAATTACCTTTGCTATCTTCCATGTATTTGGAAAGTAGCCAATGCGAAAACAATGATTAAACATTTGTGTTAAGAAACTAATGCCCAGGACACGGAGTTTCTTTAAACAGATATTTGAAATGCCATCGTTTTCAGGAGATTTGCGTGTTTTTAGTGCTTTAAATATGGTGACAATTTCAGAGTTTGTAGCTCTTAATATTTGTGAGTTGTTTTTAGTACTATCATTTGCGATGGACTGAATAGAAGAATGCACTAGATTTTCAGTTTCTGTATTTGAATAAGAGGTGGTTAATTTATGTTTCTGTTCAAAAATATCTGCAAGTAAATTTGCTTTTTCAGTTCCAGTTTCATAGCTTTCATCTCCACGGTAAAGACAGGGTATAAATTGTTTTCTCTTTTTTAAAGCTTTTGTTGTCTCCCAAAAAGGCTTACTACATTTTTCTAGCTTTTGAAGTTTATTGTTCCACTCTTCATTGTTATAGATAAATAACTTTTTTCGAATAACATGGTTTAAATGTTCACACCTAGCTTTTAGTAACGGCAGTCTTGACCTTATCCATTTCCTCTGGATTATGTTTCTTATTTTTAATAATTCGCATATATGTTGGGGTATCTTGTATTTTGTATACGTTTTTCTCTTATGGGGGACTGCTTCACGAAAAGCTTCGTTGACTGTTTTTGTGAATGAGTTAACCAGGGAGTCAATTTCAGAGATCGAGGACAGTGAATTTGAATTTGATATTTTTATATCTAGTAATCTATCACTGATACTATCCTTGAATTTAGTCCAGTTTGCTTTGTTGATAATTGGTTTGAATTTTTCAGTTAGTAAAAAGTTAATTGAATATTTTATTATTAATGGCAAATGATCAGAGGATAGCTCTTCTAAGACTGTTGGATTTGAAACCTGATTTGGAGATTTAGTAATGCAAAGATCTATTGTGGATGTTTTTGCCTTATGACACCTTGGGATATAAGTTGGATGGTTTGGGAAGAGTACATTAAATTTCCCTAAATCTACTATTTCGTTGAGGATGTTACCCCAGCAGTTAGCTCGAAAGCAGTTCCATGTCCTATGACATGAGTTATAATCGCCACAAGCTATGAAATTTCCCTGCAATCTGGATATTGTTAGTAAGTCTGATCTATATTGGTTTTTTGAGTGATTTCGGTCCCCAGATTCATTACATGTATTTGACAACCATTTTGCTGTGCAACCAGGAAAATATATGGAATATATTTTAAGGTTGTTATTATTAGTGTTTGTTTTGATTTTTATTCCGACATTTTCAATTAGATGTGTTTTTAAATTGGTAATTTGTTCATGTTCTATTTTATTACTGACAACAATGGCAACGCCACCACCTCTATTTTCTTTTCTATCCTGTCTATAAACAGTGTAGTTTTGTATATTAAATCTATCGCCTTCAGTAAGCCATGTTTCACTTATTGTAGCTACATGAATGTTATTTTCTTCTAAGAACTTCATGAATTCTGTACGCTTATTTTTTATAGCACGGGCGTTCCATGTCATAATATTGAGCACATCAGGAGAGTTATTTGTTTGCATATACATACTTGATTGCTAGGTTTGATATTGTATTCTTCGTTGTTGACTTGTATTCTTCGATGTTGGTTTTTCTTATGCGCATCACCAAGCGCTTAGAGATCAAATTGAGATAAGGCAGACGGCATGGACAGGTCTTATCAGTAGATGGATGATTGCCTTTGCAGTTGGCACATTTTTTGTTGCTTGTGTTTTCACATGAAGCTGTAGGGTGAGGTCCGGCACAGTGGGCACAAGACGTTTTAACTGAGCAATTATTTGAACCATGGCCTAATAATTGACAGTTTTAACATTGAGTTAATTTGTTTTCATTTTTGACCTTATGGTCCCATCGTACT
The DNA here is from genome assembly GCA_018152175.1 of Drosophila jambulina. Lineage (NCBI taxonomy): Eukaryota > Metazoa > Arthropoda > Insecta > Diptera > Drosophilidae > Drosophila > Drosophila jambulina. Next base: position 1,620,584 of record JAECXH010000027.1, on the reverse strand, counting down.
TTCATGTGGTTGGTGTACATATGGTTGGTCCGTAGTTGTTTTACTGTAATGCTTTTGTTCACAAAATAAACAATGTACAGTAATAGGACATAGTCTGATTTGGTCTTCTTGTCGACAATTTTTACGTTTGTGCATTGCAGGCCCAGGTCTATAAGAATGGACATTACAGTATTTGCTGGAAGTCTATCCATTCCAGAAAGTACAGCCTTATATGGCTTTGTGGTTTTGGTATCGTAAGTATAGAACTCCCAATTAAGTACCTTAAGTTTTGCTGTAAACATCTCAAAATGATCCATGGTTTCCAAAAATATTTTAATACCAATAGAGATATTCTTGATATAATATTTTTCAATTTTAAGCATGGTCATTAGTTCATGTACTTGGGTTGGGTTTTGTTTGATTATAGTAATAGGAGGTGGTTTTATATTCACTTCTTCTGGTGTTTCCGTTTCAATAGCTTCAGTATTGTCATCCTCTAGTGTTTGGAGAGGTCGATAGTAGTTTGTATGGTGATTAGAGTCGGGTATTTTCCCTTTAACATATTTTTTCCTTGGTTTTGTCATTTCGGTTTCGGCAGATGCTATGGCATCGCCAGTCAAAAGTTTACGGCGCTTAATATTGAGTGAGTTAACTGTGATAGCTGATAAAAGGTTCGCAGCGAAATTTCGTATGATATAGAGTAACGATCAGCGAGCTCGATTTATGACAATCTCGCACGACAAGAGCTAGTCGAAGACTGAATTTTGAAATGTTCAAGTCTATTGTAGAATCTACAATGTAGATTAATTAGTTAGAAATTTATCAAATATTTAAAAGAAAGACAGTCAGGCCTGCTCCGGTTCTCGAAATCGAAAAAATTTTGCGATTTCGATTTTGAAAACGGGAATTGGTGCTCCGGTTCTCGAATTCGTAAGATTTTTTTCGATTTGCAAAACGGGCACCTTTGTCTGGTCGAATTGAAAAGTAAATGTTTTTTTTTCTCATCAAATCAGATCTTATTTGCTAAGGGGAAAAAATAGTATACTCAGTGGTCTATTGATGTTTATTCCACATCACCACAAGATCATTCTGGCACGTAGTTATTTAATAAAAAATTTATTTCTGACCCCACCTCAAATTTGGCAACACAAATTTTGCCGCCGGCACAAAAATTTTATTTTATTTTTTTCGACAACCATGAGCTATTGTTTCAGGGGAAATCACAAATCAAATTTAACATTCCGATAGCAATACAATAGCAAAAATTTTGCGAGAACCGGAGCAGCTAAAATCGAAATCGAAAGATTTTGGCCAAATCGAAATAGAGAAAAAATTTCGAGAACCGGAGGAGGCCTGAATATGTTGATTTTATGGAGGATTACCTGAGAAGAGGGCACATGGAATTGATACCTGCAGTTGCAGCTGGTGAGGGATCCAGCACGCTATAATTATTTGGCACACCACGCAGTGTTTAAGCCAGATAGCACTACCACACATTGCCGTATTTGATGGCTCAGGAAAGGACTCCAAGGGTCATTGGCTTAACTCCCGACTGCACATAGGTCCACCTATTTAACGGGATTTACTTGGAGTATGCCTTCGCTTCCGTCAGCATCGTTACGTATTTTGCGCTGATATCGAGAAGATGTTTAGAGGAATTTTGGTAACAGACGAACACACGCATTATCAACGAATAGTTTGGAGAAAGGAGGAAAACGCCACGCTGGATCACTATCGATTGCTGACGGTCACATATGGATTATATAAACTATTTAGGCAATCGGTTTTTACGTTTACAGTTTTACACTTACAGTAACAGTTTTACGTTAACAGTTTTGCATTTTCCTCTACATATCGATCGCTTTAATGACAGCTTTATGATAAAATCATCCGATTTGCATAAAATTAAAACCGAAATTCTAGCTAGATTTACATATCTGAGCAGATACAAATATGTTGAAAACAGCAAAATTCCATTATTTTTTTCAAACAAATTCTTTTTATAATAGTAGTTCGATTTTGATCAAATTAAATTAAATTAAATTAAATTGTAGAAAAATGTCAGTGTTTCGGCTATATGTTAAGACCTCAGATTTAACATTTTTCCAATAAAAATGAAATTTTCAGCCTGTAACCAAGAATTAAACATTTTTTTTTTTTATTTTCAGTCCGAATGATAGCGTTGGCTCTGTAGAAGTCGCAGTCGGCACGGCGGCCTATTGATGGCATGTGATACTGCAGGTACCGTCACACGTCGAAGTGTACTGATAAATGATATGTCAGTTTCGATCCTTACTTAAGCGGGCACTAAATTTGCTTTTCTAAGTGCATGTAATTTTCCTCCAACATTGGGTGCCGCTCACATCCCGTAACGCTGCACAGGGAACGAGTCGCCGTGGTCTTGCTCCAACTCCATTGTCTTCTGATGAAGCTGTGCAAAGTGAACCTGGTTCGGTGCCCCTCTACGATGATGAGAGCGCGAATACGCACCTGGTGCTGTTACTGCAACTGCAAAACTCACTTCTTCCTGGAGTTTGCTCAGACACATAATTATCCCTCAATCCACTGTACTGAGCGAAACAGCATTGAATGTAAAACAGCTCATGTTGCCGAACAGCTCATTCGTGTAGAATGTGAGCCTTCAAACCTAAAGTTTGGCTCCTGTTTACTCACCCTACGAAATGTTCAGCTCATGTTCGCTGTACGAACCGGATCGGATCCGGGCCGGATCGGACGACTTTATCATATAGCTACCATAGAAATGTTCGGGAAATAGTACGTATACGTAAATGTTAAATTTGAATTTTTATATGTATAAATGTATAATTCTTGTTAGTTTTACTTTTCATTTGATCAAATTGTATTAATTCATAATGATCCAATTGTAAGCTGCAAGGGTATACAAACATCGGAGTGCCGAAGTTAGCTTTCTGTCTTGTTTTAGGATTAAAATCAATGGATTTCCAGCGATCAAGTGCTGTGAACGTTTACACAAAACTAAACACATTATTTAGTGAGTTCGGCATTTATAACACCAAAAAAATAAAGTTTGTACCGAGCTAGTTGACAAGTGCAAAAAGTCGCCATGTTTTTCAAAAAAACTCCAATTTTGAAATTTTTATTATTTATTTATTTATTGTGCTTTATTGCCTTAACATATTTTATTTTTCACTAAAGCTAATGTTATAAATTTTGCTTTTTTACAGAGTTTTAGCCGCGCTTTTCTACTGTAATATTTAATTTGTATGTTGCATATAAGTAATTTTTGATTTTAAATGTTGCATGATTCAAGGGAAAAATATGGCAAAAAAAAAACTTGATTTGACACTTACATGACTATCTTATACTATAACTTAACTAATTTGTGTAACTTAAAATTTACGTTTATCTTGATATATATTGTTTAACAGTTTGGACTCCAGCTATTTCGTGCACGTAATCAATCAGTGCTTGTATAGTATGGAAGACTGAGTAATAGTTTTAGGAGTTTATTTTGACAAATTTGAATCTTTTTATTATGTGTCTGTGCACAATTCCCCCAGATGGAGTATCCATACATAAGAGTAGGTCTAAATATTACCTTAAAGATTATTAGTTTGTTTTCAATTGATAGTTTCGATTTTCTGTTAATTATAGGGTATAATATACGAATGATTTTATTTATTTTGTCTATTGTGTACCCGACATGAGTATTGAAAATGAGTTTTTTGTCAAATTGTATGCCTAGATATTTTATATTATTAACCCATTCAATTGGTGTGTTGCACAGTTGTAGACAGTCATTTGGTATATAGCAGGATTTTCTTCTTTTTGTAAAAAATATTGCTTGTGTTTTATTTGGATTTATTTTAATCTTCCATTTTTTATAATATTCTTCTAATTTATAAAGATAACTTTGCATGATGTCTTTTATTCCATTGTATAAAATACCAGCAGTATAGATAGCTGAACCATCAGCAAATAATGATAGTTTACAGTTTGTCGTCTGGGGAATGTCGTGCGTGTAAATATTGAATAATATTGGCCCTAACACCGATCCCTGGGGTACACCAGCTAATATTGAACGTTGAGTGGATTGGTCTCCGTTTAAGGATATGAAGAATCTTCTTTGTGTTACAAAGCTTTGAACGATTTTTATAAGGTATATGGGCATTTCTATATTTATTAACTTGTGCACCAAACCTTCGTGCCAGACTGTATCAAATGCAGCTTCAACATCTAAAGTCACTAGTCCTACAGATTTTTTATTTTCCATATTCTCTTTTATGTAGTTTCTAAGATTTAAACAAGGAATTGTACAGTTAAGGTTGGCCCTGAATCCGTATTGTACGGAAGGTAATATTTCGTGATGATCTAAATGAGTAACTATTCGTGCTTTGATTAACTTTCCAAATATTTTGAATATGCCACTTAATAAGCTAATCGGTCTGTAACTATCAGGTTTACTGGCAAGTTTTCCTGGTTTAGCAATCGGAATTACCTTTGCTATCTTCCATGTATTTGGAAAGTAGCCAATGCGAAAACAATGATTAAACATTTGTGTTAAGAAACTAATGCCCAGGACACGGAGTTTCTTTAAACAGATATTTGAAATGCCATCGTTTTCAGGAGATTTGCGTGTTTTTAGTGCTTTAAATATGGTGACAATTTCAGAGTTTGTAGCTCTTAATATTTGTGAGTTGTTTTTAGTACTATCATTTGCGATGGACTGAATAGAAGAATGCACTAGATTTTCAGTTTCTGTATTTGAATAAGAGGTGGTTAATTTATGTTTCTGTTCAAAAATATCTGCAAGTAAATTTGCTTTTTCAGTTCCAGTTTCATAGCTTTCATCTCCACGGTAAAGACAGGGTATAAATTGTTTTCTCTTTTTTAAAGCTTTTGTTGTCTCCCAAAAAGGCTTACTACATTTTTCTAGCTTTTGAAGTTTATTGTTCCACTCTTCATTGTTATAGATAAATAACTTTTTTCGAATAACATGGTTTAAATGTTCACACCTAGCTTTTAGTAACGGCAGTCTTGACCTTATCCATTTCCTCTGGATTATGTTTCTTATTTTTAATAATTCGCATATATGTTGGGGTATCTTGTATTTTGTATACGTTTTTCTCTTATGGGGGACTGCTTCACGAAAAGCTTCGTTGACTGTTTTTGTGAATGAGTTAACCAGGGAGTCAATTTCAGAGATCGAGGACAGTGAATTTGAATTTGATATTTCCTTGAATTTAGTCCAGTTTGCTTTGTTGATAATTGGTTGGAATTTTTCAGTTAGTAAAAAGTTAATTGAATATTTTATTATTAATGGCAAATGATCAGAGGATAGCTCTTCTTAGACTGTTGGATTTGAAACCTGATTTGGAGATTTAGTAATGCAAAGATCTATTGTGGATGTTTTTGCCTTATGACACCTTGGGATATAAGTTGGATGGTTTGGGAAGAGTACATTAAATTTCCCTAAATCTACTATTTCGTTGAGGATGTTACCCCAGCAGTTAGCTCGAAAGCAGTTCCATGTCCTATGACATGAGTTATAATCGCCACAAGCTATGAAATTTCCCTGCAATCTGGATATTGTTAGTAAGTCTGATCTATATTGGTTTTTTGAGTGATTTCGGTCCCCAGATTCATTACATGTATTTGACAACCATTTTGCTGTGCAACCAGGAAAATATATGGAATATATTTTAAGGTTGTTATTATTAGTGTTTGTTTTGATTTTTATTCCGACATTTTCAATTAGATGTGTTTTTAAATTGGTAATTTGTTCATGTTCTATTTTATTACTGACAACAATGGCAACGCCACCACCTCTATTTTCTTTTCTATCCTGTTTATAAACAGTGTAGTTTTGTATATTAAATCTATCGCCTTCAGTAAGCCATGTTTCACTTATTGTAGCTACATTAATGTTATTTTCTTCTAAGAACTTCATGAATTCTGTACGCTTATTTTTTATAGCACGGGCGTTCCATGTCATAATATTGAGCACATCAGGAGAGTTATTTGTTTGCATATACATACTTGATTGCTAGGTTTGATATTGTATTCTTCGTTGTTGACTTGTATTCTTCGATGTTGGTTTTTCTTATGCGCATCACCAAGCGCTTAGAGATCAAATTGAGATAAGGCAGACGGCATGGACAGGTCTTATCAGTAGATGGATGATTGCCTTTGCAGTTGGCACATTTTTTGTTGCTTGTGTTTTCACATGAAGCTGTAGGGTGAGGTCCGGCACAGTGGGCACAAGACGTTTTAACTGAGCAATTATTTGAACCATGGCCTAATAATTGACAGTTTTAACATTGAGTTAATTTGTTTTCATTTTTGACCTTATGGTCCCATCGTACTTTCATGTGGTTGGTGTACATATGGTTGGTCCGTAGTTGTTTTACTGTAATGCTTTTGTTCACAAAATAAACAATGTACAGTAATAGGACATAGTCTGATTTGGTCTTCTTGTCGACAATTTTTACGTTTGTGCATTGCAGGCCCAGGTCTATAAGAATGGACATTACAGTATTTGCTGGAAGTCTATCCATTCCAGAAAGTACAGCCTTATATGGCTTTGTGGTTTTGGTATCGTAAGTATAGAACTCCCAATTAAGTACCTTAAGTTTTGCTGTAAACATCTCAAAATGATCCATGGTTTCCAAAAATATTTTAATACCAATAGAGATATTCTTGATATAATATTTTTCAATTTTAAGCATGGTCATTAGTTCATGTACTTGGGTTGGGTTTTGTTTGATTATAGTAATAGGAGGTGGTTTTATATTCACTTCTTCTGGTGTTTCCGTTTCAATAGCTTCAGTATTGTCATCCTCTAGTGTTTGGAGAGGTCGATAGTAGTTTGTATGGTGATTAGAGTCGGGTATTTTCCCTTTAACATATTTTTTCCTTGGTTTTGTCATTTCGGTTTCGGCAGATGCTATGGCATCGCCAGTCAAAAGTTTACGGCGCTTAATATTGAGTGAGTTAACTGTGATAGCTGATAAAAGGTTCGCAGCGAAATTTCGTATGATATAGAGTAACGATCAGCGAGCTCGATTTATGACAATCTCGCACGACAAGAGCTAGTCGAAGACTGAATTTTGAAATGTTCAAGTCTATTGTAGAATCTACAATGTAGATTAATTAGTTAGAAATTTATCAAATATTTAAAAGAAAGACAGTCAGGCCTGCTCCGGTTCTCGAAATCGAAAAAATTTTGCGATTTCGATTTTGAAAACGGGAATTGGTGCTCCGGTTCTCGAATTCGTAAGATTTTTTCGATTTGCAAAACGGGCACCTTTGTCTGGTCGAATTGAAAAGTAAATGTTTTTTTTTCTCATCAAATCAGATCTTATTTGCTAAGGGGAAAAAATAGTATACTCAGTGGTCTATTGATGTTTATTCCACATCACCACAAGATCATTCTGGCACGTAGTTATTTAATAAAAAATTTATTTCTGACCCCACCTCAAATTTGGCAACACAAATTTTGCCGCCGGCACAAAAATTTTATTTTATTTTTTTCGACAACCATGAGCTATTGATTCAGGGGAAATCACAAATCAAATTTAACATTCCGATAGCAATACAATAGCAAAAATTTTGCGAGAACCGGAGCAGCTAAAATCGAAATCGAAAGATTTTGGCCAAATCGAAATAGAAAAAAAATTTCGAGAACCGGAGGAGGCCTGAATATGTTGATTTTATGGAGAATTACCTGAGAAGAGGGCACATGGAATTGATACCTGCAGTTGCAGCTGGTGAGGGATCCAGCACGCTATAATTATTTGGCACACCACGCAGTGTTTAAGCCAGATAGCACTACCACACATTGCCGTATTTGATGGCTCAGGAAAGGACTCCAAGGGTCATTGGCTTAACTCCCGACTGCACATAGGTCCACCTATTTAACGGGATTTACTTGGAGTATGCCTTCGCTTCCGTCAGCATCGTTAAGTATTTTGCGCTGATATCGAGAAGATGTTTAGAGGAATTTTGGTAACAGACGAACACACGCATTATCAACGAATAGTTTGGAGAAAGGAGGAAAACGCCACGCTGGATCACTATCGATTGCTGACGGTCACATATGGATTAGCTTAATCGCCGTTTATAGCTATTCGAGTTTTAAAGCAGCTCGCCACCGACTATGCCAGAACGTATCCGAACGCTGCTGTCGTTCTTAATATGTAGCGCCTGATGCAGCGCTTAGGTTAAGATACTTTCCTGGCGCCATCTAGGGAGTATCAGCGAAGGTCCGAGCTTTCTTTATGCAGAGATGATCAGCGGATCTAGAGGGGCGAGTTCACCGCTGAAGGGGGGAACTTGTCAAATTTCGGCTGCGACCCGAAGGAGGTCGAGAGCGATGGAGAGGGTTCCCGCTCGATTCGGGGCGTCTCCAATTGCTTTTTGATCTTGGCAGACGAGCAGGAAAGTTCAGTTCGTATTAATAAAAAAAAAAAAAAAGAAAAAAAAGTACCGAAAGTGACGCGGGTGGAAATTAATTTATTTGCCGTGTTCATTTCGCGTTGCCGCTGCCAAGACGAGGAAAATACAAATCGCCTAGCCGTTGCAGGCTAATTTTTTAAGCTCAGCGCTGAGTGAGTGAAAAAAAAAAAAAAGGAAAAAGTCGGCGACGGAACTGATGTTCATGATTTCATTTAGGCTTGGCGCTTAATAAAAGCCCAAGAATAATAGTGGCAGCGAAGGAGTGCGAGCGGCCGGAATTTCGCCAGCAGCAGCAGCAAAAGATCTTCGCAGTTTCACCGGAAAAAAACGTCTCAGCGGCCGCAGCAGCCCCGCGACCCCCTCTTCTTAATAAGCAGATAAGCATTTCCTAATTCTCTTTTTTGTGCACATAACTATGCCAGCATAGGGCGATACATAGGCAAAAAAATGCAACAACAATAAAAATGCTTTTAGCCCGCCAACATAGTTTCTAAAATAAAAGGGCAAGAAAAAAAGGGTGAAGTCAAAGCGGAGAGAAGCTATCGTCTCCGGCTCCCTCTCGGAGGCCCGCCGCAGAGGCAAAACAAATAAATTTAAATAAATACTTTTCGGGCGGAGCAACTACCCAGATGATCGGCGAGCGTGCAGCATAATTTTAGTGAATTTTTTTTTTGGTTAATTTAAATTAATAATTTTTAACGTCGATGTGAGTGCAAAAAGGAAAAAGAAAGGAAAGTGAGGAAAAAAAAAAATGAATATGGCGACAAGTATAAAAATGTTCGCCATGTAAATCTTTTAAATGTTTAAATCTTTTATTAACTTTTTTTTTACTCGTGTTTAATAAATTTCTATTTGATGTTGGTGCAGTGAAATTTTTATTCTGTTTTTGGTTATGTTTTCATATGCCTGTTTAAATAAGCCTAAAGCTTCGTCGGACAGTGGGGCCGAAATATTTGTTTGCTGGTTGTGTGCAAATGGTTTTATTTTTATCTTCCCCCCCCTCACAGCTAGCCTCGACGAAAACGCTTTCGGAGATGGAAAAAAATAATGTGGTGAGCGTAAATTTACAAAATTTTGTTTATTCCTTTTTTTTTATATCCCAAATAAGTTTGAGTGGAAAGAATAAAGAAATAAATGAAAATAACCCACTGTGCGCAGCATAAAAGCTCATATGAGCATTAACAACATTAACAAAACAGACGAAAGAAATAAAGCTTAGCTTATGCTCTGTTCAGGCCCAACATAAAAACAACAAAAAAAAAAAAAACATGCTTAGAATAAAATAAACTAAAAAGCGTTGAGTATTTTTATTAAAAAATAAAATTCCTTTCTTTGTTTCAAATTCCTTTTTTCTTGTAAAATGCGCACCTTTGTCTATTTATAAATTTTTCTCAAAATAACGTTTCAAGAAAAAGAATTATAAAACTAAAGTTTAAGTATTTTATATATTAGTTTTATTATCTTTTGTCCACATTTATAAATTGTAGCATTTATCCCATTATGTTTACTCATAGCTTTAATGTTTTTAGTATGTAATAAATGATATTTATAATGTTTTAAATATTTCTGATTTTATTGCCTCCACCAGCATGCCACCCCAGTAGAAGCTAAGTTTTTTAAGGGGTCATCTAAGGAAACATATATTGGAAATTAGGTGCAGATGACCATAGGTAGGGAGGGCAAATGATAGCCTCAAGAACAGCTGAGGAGTTCAACCTTTTTATATGTGTTAGTGAGAGAGTCCGTCTGTCCGTGTATGTGATTTTGGTTTTCCCTTCTCCCCTTTCTCGTCGCGGCACGCAAAGTTAATAAATATTGGTGGCAAAAGGCAATTTCAAAGAGCAGGCAAGACCATCACCTCCTTAGCCGACGAGCAGAGCCGAGCAAATTCGCGTGCGCCTGCATCTTTGAGACAACACCTAGCCTGAATCGTTACAGTAATGATTATTTTTAACATCAATATAATTATTATGGCGCCCAACGTGGGGCCCGAACCCACGACCCTGAGATTAAGAGTCTCATGCTCTACCGACTGAGCTAGCCGGGCCACGGATGACTTAGGAATAAAGAAGACAAAAATCTATTCTATAAAAATTTTCGGGAACTTAAACAATATATTAAACTAGACGCATAGGAATACCGGGACAAATAAAATTATCAGTAATTTTTACCGGGCCACGGATAGTTGAGTATAGTGGAGATCCTGTCTTAAAAAATTAGCGAAGCATATCCCGCTAATCAGGTGCATAGGAATGCAGTTTTGATGTTTTTTTTATAAAATGAGTCAACTGACCACGGCTGATTACGGAACCGATATGCCGTTCGTAAATGTAGGGTGCACTAAGGCTGCGAGGTTTCAAGGCCAAGGCGCATTGTTGTTGTGCTAGGGAGCGAGATGACAAAGCAGACGCTGCGTTAGCATCATGCTTATCAGAAAGCATAGATCCCAAGTAGCAGCAGCATAATTTTTCTTTCTCTCTCTCTCTCTCTCTCTCTCTCATTATACATGTAATTTGTGTTTGTCGTAAACAAAGCTCTGTTGGGAACGGCTGCTTGGTTGGATGGCAGTAATTAATATAAAACTTATTTATCTTGAATTTATTCATTTTGATTATAAATTTATTTATATTGAATTTATTTATTTATTACTTTTACTTCATTTATCTATCTTCATATCTCTGAAATCAAATAAACATTTGTTTAGCATTAAACGGCAGTTGTTGTTGCACTTTCCATAACATTGGTTTGGCGTGGGACGCTCCCTCTTAAAGCCCTAATACTATCGTGAAAGCAAAAGGGAAAGAGCGGATCAGCTGTTCGCCGATCCGAGGTTATTGACCGTTGGTTTTAAGAGAACTATTCTCGCCTAGAAGCAGTTGCTGTAGGTCAGTGCCAAACAAAAAGAGTAGATCAGCTGTTCGCCGCTCCGAGGTTATTGACCGCTGCTGCAGCTAAAGAGAAGCATTGTGCGTGGGAAATTATTAAAGCAGATTGGGAAACGAAGCGAGAGGGCCAGCTGATGAATTTGTGCTCGCTCATTGAGTGCAATCTGCTCTCTGTTGTCGTTTATTTATCTTATAGATTCTAGTTAGGTTTCTGTTTACTTTTCTTAGTTTAGGTTTTGTTCGAGTTTATATAGAAGTTTAAAGAGAAAATGGCTGATTCCGATAGGGAAGAGGTTGGGGTCGAGGCAGAGTGCCTTATATGTAAAAAACCCTTGGCCTCAGGCGCTGTGTTTAAAACAAAGTGCAATCATGAATTTCACAAAAGTTGCTTAGTTTCTTACACTAAAACCAATCGAGAGTGCCCTTCTTGCAAAACCGTCTGTTTTGTAGTCACCGGATCTACTTCAGCATCAAAAAAGACTGCTGCAGTGGATGCACCAGCGCCGTCTGGCAGCCGAGAAAGCATATCTTCTGCTGAAGTAGCCAATATAGTGTCACAGGCGATGCAGGGGATGCGCAACGAAATATTAACGGATTTAACCCAGCAGATGGCACTGCTAATCCAGTCTAACTTAGCTGCGTATTTACCTAGAAATTCTCCAACTCCTGTTGATCAAAATTTGGGTCGGATTCCTGTTGCTAGTCAAACCCCAGCAGTACCGAACTTTGAGCCTACATGGCCGGATCCGGGCACATCTCATAGGCGCGAGTCGAATGGGTCAAATGGCAGATTCACTCCGGGGAGCATGGAGTCCGAGCTGTTGCATAGGCCTGATAAAGCAGGGAATATAATAAATAGTTGGAAGTTGCGTTTTAATGGCAACCGAGACGGGATTAGCGTGGATAATTTTATTTATCGTGTGGAGGTATTAACCAGGCAAACGCTGGGAGGACTATTTTCTGTGTTAAGCAATAATGCCAGCATCCTATTTGAAGGTAAAGCTCGGGAATTTTACTGGCGATTTCACAAATCGACCCGAGAATGCACCTGGGACCTACTCTGTCAAGCGTTGCGGAAACAATTCCGAGATACTCGGACAGATGTGGACATTCGTGAGGCAATCAGTGATCGCAAACAAAAAGAAAAAGAGAGTTTCGACTCGTTTTGGGATGCGGTAGTAGCTCTTATGGATGGGCTAGAGACACCAATGTCAGAAAGAGCCACAGTGGAAATCCTTCGCAGAAACTTAAGGCCAGAAATAAGGCATGAGTTGCTGAATGTGGAGATAGGCTCTGTAGATCAGTTGAGAGAGGTTTGCAGAAAACGGGAAAGTTTTCTGGAGGACGTAAGAATGAATTATGCCTACCAAAAGGTTGCGCCTTTTAAGAAGCAGGTGGCCGAAGTGGTAGAAGATTTGCTTTCCGATGACGCTATAGAATTTTCCGATATAGAGGAAGTGGAAGAAGTCGGAGCTGTGGCGTTAATTTGCTGGAATTGCCGGAAAAAGGGACATCGGTATCACGATTGTGATGGCAAGCGAAAAATCTTTTGCTACGGCTGCGGAGCCCCTAACACCTATAAGCCGTCTTGCGCTAGGTGTTTAAAAAACGCGAAGGGGGACACGCAGCCTCGTCAACAGTCGGGTCCCCATCGCCATCGTCCGACGAAGCCAGATGCAAAACCTTAATCAGCAGCTCTAGTGTTCAAGCTCCAAAAGATTGCAACGCCGAGCCCAGTGACAATTCAATTTGTCAAGAAAAGAATTTTAAGGAATCTATATTAGAGAATTTGAAGCCAAAGAAGTCAGAATCGCGTAATGCCAAGCGTTTAAGAGAGTACCAGAGGGCCGTAAAATTAGTTAATGCTATAAGATATAAATCGGCAGATAAGCGCCCTTATGCTGAAGTAGAAATCAGGGTCGGCTAGTTGGTAAATATCACGCCAAGGACATAAAGCAGTGAACGGCTGCCTCAGGCTTTGGTTGGTATCAATCTTGGGAGTCTGACCCCCAAGTTTGATATTAAGCGGGGGCATTTTTGTAGCGCCTGATGCAGCGCTTAGGTTAAGATACTTTCCTGGCGCCATCTAGGGAGTATCAGCGAAGGTCCGAGCTTTCTTTATGCAGAGATGCTCAGCGGATCTAGAGGGGCGAGTTCACCGCTGAAGGGGGGAACTTGTCAAATTTCGGCTGCGACCCGAAGGAGGTCGAGAGCGATGGAGAGGGTTCCCGCTCGATTCGGGGCGTCTCCAATTGCTTTTTGATCTTGGCAGACGAGCAGGAAAGTTCAGTTCGTATTTTGTCCAGAATTAATAAACAAAAAAAAAAGAAAAAAAAGTACCGAAAGTGACGCGGGTGGAAATTAATTTATTTGCCGTGTTCATTTCGCGTTGCCGCTGCCAAGACGAGGAAAATACAAATCGCCTAGCCGTTGCAGGCTAATTTTTTAAGCTCAGCGCTGAGTCCCCCTGGGTGAGTGAAAAAAAAAAAAAAGGAAAAAGTCGGCGACGGAACTGATGTTCATGATTTTATTTAGGCTTGGCGCTTAATAAAAGCCCAAGAATAATAGTGGCAGCGAAGGAGTGCGAGCGGCCGGAATTTCGCCAGCAGCAGCAGCAAAAGATCTTCGCAGTTTCACCGGAAAAAAACGTCTCAGCGGCCGCAGCAGCCCCGCGACCCCCTCTTCTTAATAAGCAGATAAGCATTTCCTAATTCTCTTTTTTGTGCACATAACTATGCCAGCATAGGGCGATACATAGGCAAAAAAATGCAACAACAATAAAAATGCTTTTAGCCCGCCAACATAGTTTCTAAAATAAAAGGGCAAGAAAAAAAGGGTGAAGTCAAAGCGGAGAGAAGCTATCGTCTCCGGCTCCCTCTCGGAGGCCCGCCGCAGAGGCAAAACAAATCAATTTAAATAAATACTTTTCGGGCGGAGCAACTACCCAGATGATCGGCGAGCGTGCAGCATAATTTTAGTGAATTTTTTTTTTGGTAATTTAAATTAATAATTTTTAACGTCGATGTGAGTGCAAAAAGGAAAAAGAAAGGAAAGTGAGGAAAAAAAATGAATATGGCGACAAGTATAAAAATGTTCGCCATGTAAATCTTTTAAATGTTTAAATCTTTTATTAATTTTTTTTTTTACTCGTGTTTAATAAATTTCTATTTGATGTTGGTGCAGTGAAATTTTTATTCTGTTTTTGGTTATGTTTTCATATGCCTGTTTAAATAAGCCTAAAGCTTCGTCGGACAGTGGGGCCGAAATATTTGTTTGCTGGTTGTGTGCAAATGGTTTTATTTTTATCTTCCCCCCCCTCACAGCTAGCCTCGACGAAAACGCTTTCGGAGATGGAAAAATGTGGTGAGCGTAAATTTACAAAATTTTGTTTATTCCTTTTTTTTTATATCCCAAATAAGTTTGAGTGGAAAGAATAAAGAAATAAATGAAAATAACCCACTGTGCGCAGCATAAAAGCTCATATGAGCATTAACAACATTAACAAAACAGACGAAAGAAATAAAGCTTAGCTTATGCTCTGTTCAGGCCCAACATAAAAACAACAAAAAAAAAAAAAACATGCTTAGAATAAAATAAACTAAAAAGCGTTGAGTATTTTTATTAAAAAATAAAATTCCTTTCTTTGTTTCAAATTCCTTTTTTCTTGTAAAATGCGCACCTTTGTCTATTTATAAATTTTTCTCAAAATAACGTTTCAAGAAAAAGAATTATAAAACTAAAGTTTAAGTATTTTATATATTAGTTTTATTATCTTTTGTCCACATTTATAAATTGTAGCATTTATCCCATTATGTTTACTCATAGCTTTAATGTTTTTAGTATGTAATAAATGATATTTATAATGTTTTAAATATTTCTGATTTTATTGCCTCCACCAGCATGCCACCCCAGTAGAAGCTAAGTTTTTTAAGGGGTCATCTAAGGAAACATATATTGGAAATTAGGTGCAGATGACCATAGGTAGGGAGGGCAAATGATAGCCTCAAGAACAGCTGAGGAGTTCAACCTTTTTATATGTGTTAGTGAGAGAGTCCGTCTGTCCGTGTATGTGATTTTGGTTTTCCCTTCTCCCCTTTCTCGTCGCGGCACGCAAAGTTTATAAATAATGGTGGCAAAAGGCAATTTCAAAGAGCAGGCAAGACCATCACCTCCTTAGCCGACGAGCAGAGCCGAACAAATTCGCGTGCGCCTGCATCTTTGAGACAACACCTAGCCTGAATCGTTACAAATAGAGACGCTTACGTTGATAATTTTTCTACGGGATGCGGTAAAAGTTGAGGATCTTATTGCACTCAAAGATGAGCTAATTCTACTTCTGAGCGAAGCTCACTTCAAACTTCGAAAATGGAGTTCAAACTGTTGCGGCTTATTACAGTCTTTGCCAAAGGAGATTTATGAGTATCCACCAGACACTTTAGAGAATAAGAGCCCTTTTCGATTTGTTAAAGTTCTGGGAGTATGTTGGGAACCTAAAGATGACTATATCTTCTTCAAGCTAGCATCCCCTGGAATTACAACTGCTCTTACTAAACGCACTTTGCTATCGGAGCTAGCCAAGATTTACGATCCGCTGGGTTTGCTTGCGCCCACCACTGTTTTTCTAAAGATTCTATTTCAAGATAGTTGGCTGAGCTCTGTCGAATGGATTATGTCGATTATGTATTCGATGGCAACAATTGGTATCTGAAATGAATTTATTGGAAACTTGTCGAGTTCCTCGCTACATCTCAACACCAAGTCAAGCAATTGAGCTGCACGGATTTGCGGATGCTTCATCTCAGGCATATGCGGCCGTCATCTAAAGTCGTTTCAAAGTCAACGTTGGATATGCTGTCAACTTAATAATGGCTAAAACTCGCATCGCACCTATTAAGCCCATCTCCATTCCTCGACTTGAGTTAAACGCAGCCCATTTGCTTTCTAAATTGATTTCCCTGGTCAAGCAATCATTAACTATACCTATTTCCAGAATCAATTGTTGGTCAGACTCCGAAATAGTCCTGCATTGGCTATCATCTCCTCCCCGGACTTGGAATACATATGTTTGCAATCGCACTGCTGAGATTTTAGAAGTTTGTCCACGAAGCTGCTGGCAACAAATTCGAAGTGACGATAATCCTGCAGATTGCGCTTCCCGAGGCATATTGCCAAAGGACCTCGTCGACCATCAAATCTGGTGAAGTGGACCAGCTTGGCTCAGTTAAACACCGGACAACAATTATCAAAGAAGTCGAAGTTAATCCGCTACACGCCCTTCTTAGACGAGCAGGGAATAATGCGTGTTGGTGGTCGCATAGACAAATCTCTGGATAATTATGACGCAAAACATCCCATAATTCTGGTTAAGGAATCTCCAATCGCTGCTTCACTAATTCTTTATCAACACTCTGCCTTGTTACACGCTGGTGTCGAATACACATTTCCTAGTTTACGACAAAGATATTGCATTCTAGGAGCTAGAAGCCTCGTCCGCAAAACTGTATTCAATTGCCGAACTTGCTTCTTGCAGCGAAGACACACGAGCTCTCAACTGATGGCAGATTTACCCGAGTTTCGAGTTCAACCCGCTGTTTTCTTCACACTGGTTTGGATTGTGCTGGACCTGTATCGATCAAAATGTCTACAGGTCGGACGCCAAAGTTTTTCGCGGATTTATATTATGACAATGGCACAACTTCTCATGGAGCTAAAAAAGACTTAGCGGAAATGCAACAGATCGCAATTTCCCAAAGTCAAAACGAAGAGATTTCGAGTTTCTTGTCGAGTCACGAAGTTAATTGACACTTCATCCCGCCCTCTACACCCCATTTTGAAGGCATTTGGGAGACTGGTGTGCGATCTATTAAACTGCACCTGAAACGAGCTATTGGCAGCAGTGCACTAACATTCGAGGAATATTCTACCCTAGCCATACAGATTGAAGAACTTCTGAATTCTCGTCCTTTGTGCGCACCCAGCGACCACAGCCTTAATCCGCTAACCCCTTCTCATTTTCTAACAGGCCAGCCTCTCACTTCGGTACCAGAGCCATCTCTCCTGGATGTAAACATTTACAACATAAAAGCTGAAAGCTCACACGTATAGCCAAAAATGCAGCATACATGCATTTGTATTAGAACATCACGCGATCTAATTATGCTTTTCTGCACGCTTTGCTTTCGGCAGCATTGCTTAGCTGAACTTCGCCCGCAACCGCTCACTAATCGCAACCCGCTTAATAAATATTGTAAAACCACTTAATAGTTGATAAAACTTACAAAACTAAGAAAAACATTAATATGTACAGTCCACTCATTCATAACCAACCGTCAAGTAAAGAAATGGAAATGCAATAGTTTTTTCCTAGGTGGAAGTCATCACCAACCAATTACCTTTGAAATTGTTGACACCTTAGGCAAACCCGCTTTCTTTTTTTCGAAGCGTACGCTGATGAATAACATGACATTCAAGACATAAACAAGGAAATCCAAAATGCCACCTACAAAATTAAAGGAATTCAAACCCCTAAACTGTGGTGGGACAACAGCTTAATGAGGTTTTTTTTTTTGTGCAAAAAAAAAACAGTTTTGCTAGAAGGATAACGGAGCTAAATGTAAAACTAACACCAAAGAAACATGTCGCTTTCTGAAAAACCTTAAAAATTTTGAGCAAGAGGCAAGAATCATTTGACACTTCGTAAGCTAATAATTAGAATATCTTGACAAGCAGATACCGAGGGAAGCCAAATTAATTTTGGGTAAAGGCAAAAAAGCTGTCATGTGTATTGGCGAAAAGCTTCAACATTAGCATTGTACCCACATTCCATAGTGCGTAAAATAACGCTAAGTCTTTTAAGGTCAATGTTTACCCCTGTAATTGTAGACTTCAAATCTGGATCTTCGAATAGTGTTCTTGCTGTATTTCCATTATTCGTGTTCCCCGAACCAACCATGGGAATATCGACTAAAATACCCTTTTTTTTTCGGAGTGCAGTTTGTATTTCTGCCTTTCTTTGCACAACTATTTCTTTATCTTCTCCGCGAATCTGCCACTTTTTAAATGTGGAAGGAGTGCACCACAAATTCCACAGACCTGCACAAAAGCTTACGCAATCAAGTTGAAGATCTTCCCATCAATCATTGTTAAGTGAAATTCATGAACTATGTTGCATTCTGACGGTAATCGATAGCCGCGGGCGAAACAAACATCGTCCGGAATCAGCACCGAAAGTGGGTTGGCATAGCCGAAGGGGAAATTTTACCCAGCAGGCAAGGTTGGCAGTCCCACAAGGAGGAGGGGAAAGGGAGAAATAAAGCAGAGCGCCACCTACCGTCCACACCCAAGAAAAGGGGAAGTGTGGAAGGTATGTGGAGAGAGACACGGATGGAGTGCATCCACGCACACCAAGGAAGTAATAGAGCACTGCCCAGTGGGACTTTCGAACTTCCAAACTATACTCCTTTCATGCCGAATCGCTCACTCGGCGAACCTTACCGTGTATGGAAACGGCTCATTCGCTTTTATTAATGCGTGGCCGGGGTAATTCATGATGCCTCAGTCCCTTCTCGACTTACCATGAAATGGACTCTTACCGGTAAGAGGGCGATTCAGAGTGCCACCGTCGCTTCTCGACTGACCATGAAATGCACTCTTACCGGTATGGAAAAACATCAGAAAATTATTTTGCTAAAAAAAAAAAAAAAAAAAACACATGAACCCCGAGATTTTTCATTTTTGTTATTGACTTTACATATTTAAACTTATATTTGTTATTGTTTATAAATCTTACCATTTTTTCTGGAATACTAAAGGACCAAGTAGGGATCGAACCTGTGTCTGAAGTGTTTAACGGACCGGCCGCTTACGCAATACGCCACGTAGCCAAACTGATTTGCGTCGGCGATATACACATATGACCCTTATGCGTGTAAGAGTGACAGAAGCTTGCAACCCCTTAGCAAATGTTTTTATTTTGCTCGGTTGATCTTTGACTGTGCTGTCGCGAGCCGATCGCGACACGTGGCTCAGTGGTTAGAACATAAGTCTCCGAAGCAAGTGGGCGCGAGTTCAAATCCCGGTCGAAACTACCTATTTTATATCTTATTTCCTTTCAATTTCTTTTTTTTTTATTATTTTATTAGAGCAATGATTGATAAACTATTTTAATAGTTAAAGTTAAAGTTTTAAATAGTTTAATAAACAAATATGTAGCTGGTGGTGGTGAAGTAATTGCGTCGTAATAAGATAAAATCCCAAAAGGGAAATATCGCCCTGAGCGAAAGCAGTGATTTGTACCCTTACCGCAGCAGCGATGGATTCAGGTACCTGAGTCTCCCGCTTGCCACTTTGCTGAACTGGGGCATCATACAAAAAAACATTACCGTTCAACATGGATATCCAACTCGAGTCGCTCAGGGCATGACGCAAAGTCCGACTGGGTGGCCTTGAATTCGGTTCTCGACCTATGCGAGGGAGAGTAGGAAGAAAAAAAAGAAAGGAGGCAGGGAAGGGAACCGGCAGAACCGAGCCCATATATAGGGCAAGGTGACCGCCATGTGGGCCAGTACACGTTAATTTCCGAACCGCCGATCACCAACCGAAAAAATAGACGGGTGTCGAAATCCTCGACGTGTGAGTTCGGGTTAGGAGGTGAAAGCTCCGAAATTTAATCGTGTGTGACTTGCAGGGAAAAGAAGAGATTAAAACCAGGAAGAGAATAAACCCGATCCGGAGATCGACGGAAATAGAAATAAACCAGGCAGCCGGAAGCGAAAGGAAAATTGTGAGTCCGTTCCGAAAGGGAACTAAAAATTTTATTTATGAAATCTGGGTTTTAGGGCCCCGGGATATCCTCAATTTTGGACCCGGGGAGACTCCTTTTTCTTGGAGCCGTGGCCGTTTCCCGATACGGGCGACTCCCGTCCGATCGAGCCCGGGGTTCCCACCTCCCAAAATCGTTATTTATTACCCTCGTGCCAGTGCTTATTTATTGAAAACAATTTGTTAATTTGTGTATATGTATGTCATTGATTTAATTTATTTAATTGGCCAAGACTTTGCCATTAAAACAGACACAAAACACAAATGTCATAACATAAGACAGAAGACAATTTGAGCACCTAAACATTTGATATTATACAAAAAAAAAGGCACTGAAATTACAAAAATATAAGCATAGATAAAATTAAAAATAATTGAAACAATGCAACGAATTAAATAAATCTTAAATATAATCCAATTTCAAAATTTAACAAAATGTAAATCCGACCCTCAGTACAAGCAAAACATGATTCATAAAACAATTTAAAACTTTAAAATTAAAATCTGCAACGAGGGGCGTCATCTTTGTAGGGGTATGAACCAATAGATATCTATAAGACCCGTCTCAGCCCCTGATCCCTGTTTGGAGCTCCAAGTAGGTAGGAAGATTGTGCTGTTTGAGAAAAGCAAGGGGTTAATTATGTCGTGTTAAAAATCTTATTTCATAAATTTTATATATTTATACCCATACAACGTTTCGCTTCCTTGTCATGTTCCGTCGATTTGGTTTTTTCTTGATTATTCTGCGTGCTTCGGCTCTGACCCATGCGGTGCTGAGGATTGGAAATTAAAATTGAAGTTGTCCATGAATATGAATATGTATAGCGAGTAAACTTGTAAATATGATGAATTGCTAAGTGTTTGAATTTGGGGGGGGGAGGAAGAAGTTGACCGGATGAGCCAAGGACCAGGATGAAGCCAACATAACCACATGCCAAAGGGGGAATCCAACTGGAATGTCGTGGATCCCAGGAAGGGAGGGAGCGTTTTGGGGTGTTTTCCAGCCATGCCCCGAGCCTAAGCGTGAGAGAGAGAAGGGAGTTTATTAGGTGTTTCTTTCGGTTTGTTTAAAATTTCAGTTTTGTTTACCTTTTTGTTGTTAGTTTGTTTTTATGTTGTGAATTCCAGCTGATCTGGAATTATGGTGCGACCTGCGGGCAGACGGGGAAAAATCCCTCCCCGAGATGACTGGCTAGCCGGCCTTGCCCCATCAGAAAAATGCAGGCCGTAACAACTATTTTAAAATGTTAAAACGTTAAAAGAAGAATTTGTTCTATTTTCTGTTCTATACTTTTAGCTTCTTTACGAACTAAGTCAGCAGTTTCTTTTTCAAAGCTTATTTTTATTGGCCTGCAAAATCAAGTTGAAGAAGGACGTTCATTTTGCCAAATTACTATATTATTTATGTCTAGTATTTGCAGTGGAACCATACAAATTGAAAATATGCTTTCATCAATCATTCCAATTTCAGGATCACTAAAGAGCTGGCAGTATGTCGAATGGCCACTACTCCCATCGCAGCCCCATTTATATATGGCTTTTAATGGACCACTGATTTTGGAATCTTCTATTCCTTTAAAAGCTGCTTGATATCCTTCAATTATACGAGCAACAGTGTGGTCAACCAAAGACTGCAAACTGACTTTCGCTGAAGTTTCCGAAATTTGTATGTCCTCAGGATAAGTCGCCTTTTTAGCCTTTAGAACAACATTATAATTAGGAAACATTTTTGACCAATGATTTTTTACAATTTTTTTAACAAGCTGGTACGAATTTTTTCTAAAGTCTCCATCTACCATACGGACTAAGGCTTCTTCTGAGCTAATATTTCTTGCACTTTCAACTTCTGCGCTCTTAATAATTTTTGTGGGACTTTCTGAGTCTAGGTTCAATAACATCTGAGATGCATTTCTTTTGACAGAATTATATAAACTTTCAACCAAAAACTTCAACATATTTAAATACTATCAACATTTAAGTCCAAATTATATTGAAAACGCCTGCATTTCAGGGAGTGCTAAATTCATCAGTGCAGCTGATCTTCCTTTTAGAAACCTTTACTTTTGTTTTATGATACGATAACTATCGATCAAATTGTTTTACCCTTGCAGGGTATTATAATTTTAGTCAGAAGTTCGCAACGCAGTGAAGAAGACATTTCCGACCCTATAAAGTATAAAAAATAACGAAAATAAACAAATAATTTAAAAAACAATTATAAATTTATACATAAATAAAATAATTAAAGCAAAAACAAATGAAAAATAAATAAATACTTAATAAAGTTGGAATAAAAATAAAAAACTAAGGTTTTCTAAAGGGAAAAAACGTGAAAAAGTAAAAAAAAAATAAATCGGACAAAAGCAGCAATCAACAGAGGATTTGGATGTCAACATATTGGAATTGAAAAATAGCTATATTATTGACAGAAAAAAAGCTACATTTTTGCTCTTGTTTCGAAATACCTCGATAAAATGCTCCGGTAATACTAATATCCGATCAATGCAACACATCAGTTGCGGGCAAAAGTAAATTAATGACAAGGTGGTTAAGGCCAAAAAAAAGCAAAATTATTACCTGCCACCTGCCGAAAATCGAGTAACACGGGTTAACCACATAGTTTTATAGCAGCTTATATCATTATTGCACTATTTCTGGGAAAGAGACCAGGTTTCAACAAAACATTGATGCAGTGCGTAGTATCAGATACTTCTCTGGCGCCAAATTTCGGCTGCGACCCGAAGGGAACCGAAAATTGTGGTGAGGGTTCCGCTCGTTTGGAGGCGTCTCTCGTGGGTTGTGATCTTCGCAGTCGAGCAGAGAAGTTCGTTTTTTTCTGGACAGAAAGCCATTTTTAATTTAAGTAAAATCGAACAGAAGTAACGCGAGTGGAAAAATGTATAATAAAACCACATCCAGGAAGATGGATAAAATCATTAAATTTAATTTTATTTAAATTGCTTTTTAATAACCCCGCAAGTGAAAAATAAAAAGAGAAAAAAAATTTGAAGCTAAAATAGCGACAGGAGATCCATTTTTATAACTCTTTTTTTTTACATTTAATTAATTTATTTTTTCATCGATGGAGGATGGTACATGTGAGCACTAACCATACAACAAATAGACTACCCATTTCATACAACGAAAATGGACACAAAAATTTCTTAGCGACAGGCCCCAGAGCTGATCGCGACGAGACCCGAGGCTTCGTGTGCGCTCGGATTCGGGCTGTTAGCGGCGGGGCCATGATAGAATTATACAAGGTAGTCCCGTCGGCAAAATTTGGTACACTACAACTTATAACAATGAGTGCGAGTGAGAGCAGTTTAGCCTAATGAGTGCGAGTGGTACGACAATAGAGTGTGAGTTTTAACCCTTAGGTTTCGGATGGGGGTTGAAGTCGCCTTCTATAATAAAACGAGTTGGAATATTTTGTAATATTTTTTTATATATAATAATTATATAATAAAACGAGCTTGAATATTTTGTATTATTATTATTTTTTTATTTTTAATAATTCTGTAATAAAACGAGTTAGAATAATCTTTATAATTTTATTTTTAATAAATTCACGCCGTGCACGTGCCTACGACAACAGTTACAAAAAGTCATTCCCAACTAAGGGTTAAAAACTCGAAAAAAAATGCGTGCGCACACAACCTTTCTCGTCAACAAGCGAACACGCACTGAAAACCCGAACGATTTCGGCAGCCGACGGGACTACCTTGTATAATTCTACTATGGGTTGAACTGCGCTTGAATTCTTCTTTATATGCATGCGTGTTCATGCATTCACGTACACGGGTGCATGTGTGCGATCATTACATATCGGCCCAGCAAGAATATTTGGTCTTTTGCTACTTTTCATTCTAGGTGCCCTAACAATATGGGCATATTTACTTTTGGGTTAATGATAAAAATAAGAATGTTATATGTTATAATATATTTCTTAATGTTTCAGCATACAATTCATATTTGCTTACAAATTTAAATCAGTGGCAGCAGTGAAATTTTTTGCATACATGTATGTATTCGAATGAATAAAAATCCATCTACTGAGATAGGAACAGGGCATATTATATATACATATTATATATTAACTGAGAACTTCCTTTTGCGTCCGGACAGTACAGTTTCTTGTGAACAATTTGAATTCAATGATGATGGGGCGGCAGAACCAATTGGCATTTATGTGAACCTAACTATGTAGATTAACTAATTTTTCTAATAGTTAGATGTTAGCCCTTCTAATTTAGAAACTTCTAATGCAGAGCAGTTACGTGTTAGCCTTTCTAATGTAGTAACTCCTAGTGCACCGCAGTTAGAAAATTGTTCTTATTTTTAATTTTTCTCTCTTTCTCCCGCCAGCACGCGAAACTAAAATATGAATATATATATTCAACGACTTGGTGACTCTTTAGGACCCTCTCCTTACTCCCACTCCCAGGTACCGACCAGGCCCAAAGCCGGACCACTTAGCGTGCCTCCCAGAGAAGTTACCCCCCTCCATCCGTCGTCCGGTACTGATACATATCCTTAGTGATATGTTACAGTATTATTATATAATAAATATTCTTATTTTTGGCGCCCGTAACGTGGGACCGAGTTGTTTAATTAAGCAACCTCCGGCAGGTCCTTACTTCATATGTGTACATATGATCAGAGTGCAATAAGCAGAGACAAGTGGGTTGAATCCGCTTTACCCAAATTAGGATGAAATTTTAGCGAAGAAGATACTGCCAACTTAGATAGAATAGGAGAAGGTGGGTAAGAAGCTCAGTTAAAATAGAATAATAAATGTTTATATTTTAATAAATGTTTATATTTTAATTTGAGATAATTCTGTTAGCTTGTCACCTAAACTGCGCACTCGTCATTGGTGTAAAAGAAATTTAGACATTTTTAGTATAAACACCTAAGTTTTTTCGGGGCCAGTATTTGCCTAACAGTGTTAGTTACCGGCTGCCGAGATATGGTTTAATTGGCAGTATAGCTCTAAATGTTTGGGTTTTAACGCAATGATTGTAAGCTAAAATATCTTAATCCCGTAGCCTGGATCTTTTTCTGACAGATAAACGTCATCTACCGGCTTGCGATGAATGATTAAGAACTTGATTTATTAGCTCAATGTGTTTTTTACATGTTTGTCATTATATTTTTTTGTTGTATTTCGCTTATAAACATGTCAATAAATGAGTCAATTTTAATTCCTTCATTAATTTGTATCTGCATGGTCCCTAGAAATTTTAATTATTTTACCTTTGTATATTTTTTGCTAAACTAGTTCTTGAATTTGGTTGCGAAATAAGTGATTTTGATATTTGGATTTTGGTATTTGGATTTATTTGGATTTTGGATTTGATTTTGAATTTTGGAATTTTGATTTTTGAATAAATAATAATAGCGAAATATACGAATTATTTTTGGCAATGCGGTTAGCTCGCAGTTGCGAAAAATTAACGCCAGACAAAGAAACAGATTGTTTCTTGTGTTTAAAGCGAGTGGAATATCCGGCCCAATTATTAGTAATGACTTGTGAGCATACTTTTTATAGGGCGTGTTTTAATACAAAAGTAGGGGTTAGGAAAACTTGTCCAGTGTGCACTAGATCTTTGCATTCCTCTAAGTTGAGTTAAGTAGAAGACGAACCAGTGGGAAGTTCACAGGCTAGGGAAAGCATGGCTCCAGAGACGAGGAAGCAAAATGCAAACGCTGCTGCTGCAGCAGCCGCGACGCAACTAGCAAATGTGCCTTCTGGGTCAGGTTCGCAGAATATGAATCAGGTGTCAGAGGCTGAACATGTTGCTAATACAGTCGATACAGTATCCCCATCGCCGAGTGAGTTGCAAGAAATGATTTCGCGGGAAATGGCCGCAGCTTCGACCAGGCAGGACGAGATCATGATGCAAGCTACTCAGGAGCAGTCTAATAGGATCGTCCAAGAAATCGCTAATGGCTTTCAGGGTATGTTTGCTAACTTTAGGGCAGAATTGTTGGGCAATAGACAACCATATCAAGGGGCATCTTCCCCGGAACATCATAGTGGCATGATGAACTCGGCAGCCATTAATGCTCCGAATGGGGTGGACCTTCGACCAGAGCGCGTTAGCCAAATATTAATTAACTGGATGTTAAGATTTTCAGGAAGATCCGCTATGTCCGTCGACGACTTTCTGTATAGGGTTGAAGCGCTAACCAATCAAACTCTCGGTGGTGATTTTGAGTTGCTTACGCGTTATATAAGCAATTTGTTTGAGGGAAGTGCCAGTGATTGGTTTTGGCGCTACCATAGAAACACCAGTGTTATGACTTGGGGAAATCTTAGGAACGCCATGCTGACGCAGTTTAACGATGTATATATTAGGGCATCCATAGATCGCAGGAAGCAGAAGCCACAGGAGTCCTTCGATGAATTTCGCGATGCGATCGTAGTACTGGCAGATAAACTGACTGTTCCCTTGCCGGAATCTTCTTTCTTGGAGTATTTACGTGCAAATTTGTTGCCGGATATCCAACATGAGTTGCTGTACGAGCGTATTCGAAGTGTCGGTCAACTACGACAATTAGTTAGGACTAAAGAAGCTTTTATGCAGTCTGTGGGAAGTGGTCATAATAAGCCTCGTCCTGCACCACGTCGTTTTGTACAAGCCGTGGAACCAACGGGAGGATACGACTCTGATAGTGAGGAGGAAATATCAGCCTTGAATTTAATATGCTGGAACTGCAAAAGTAGCGGCCACCGATACCAAGAATGTGTAGCAGAGAGAAGGGTGTTTTGTTATGGGTGTGGCCAACCTGAGACCTATAAGCCATCTTGTGCGAAATGCAATCAGTCAAAAAACAGTCAGGCGCGTACACCCATGAGAGGGGCACGCAAACAGATGTCCCACAAAGCAACCAGTACCGATTTGGTGATAAATCCGACTCTGAGACGGAACTGTCCGATGCCACAGAGAGTGAAATAGCACTAGATTTATCTTTAAAGCATAATATAGTAGATATTAGATCAATAAGAAAGAATCGATATAATCTTAGGCCAAGAAAGTATTATAGGGAACTGCGAATGGAACAGCGAGATATTATCTCGGCAATTGTAGGGCATGATCGTCGTCCGTATGCTGAAATTATACTATTAGATTGTCAAATAAGTGGTTTAATGGATACAGGAGCTTCCATAAGCTGCATAGGTGGAGAACTCGCAAAGGAATTATTAGAAAATGGAGTAGAGTTTAGGATAATGTCCATAAAAGTTCATTCAGCTGGAGGTCAAGCTCAAGAAATTATAGGAAAATTTAAAACAATTGTAGAATATAAAGGAATTAAAAAGAAAAGGAAAGGTTGAGGGAAGCTATCCTCCGGTTCCCTTCCTTTGCGGAAAAAGGACTAGGACGAACGACCCTTTTAACGCATATTATTGATGTTGGGGATTCAAAGCCGATTAAGCAACGTCACTATCCAGTGCCTCCAGCGATAGAAAAACTAATGTATGAGGGGGTTGATCCGATGATTGTCATTGAAGAGTCGTCGAGCGCTTGATCCTCGCCAGTTGTGCTTGTTAGAGAGCCGGGGAAGATAAGGCTATGTATTGATAGTCGTAAGGTTAAAGCAATTACGAAAAAAGATGCGTATCCTATGCCGTTTATAGATGGCATTCTTAACAGGCTGCCAAAGGCCGAGTTCATAACAAGCTTGGATCTAAAAGACGCTTACTGGCAGATCCCGCTTGAAGAAAGTTCAAGGGATAAGACCGCCTTTACGATCCCCGGAAGAGCGCTATACCAATTTAAGGTCATGCCGTTTGGATTGAAAAACGCGCCTTCTACAATGTCCAAGCTAATGGATCGAATTATTCCGGCACCCCTTCGAAATGAGCTATTTATATATCTTGATGACTGTCTTATCATTTCTGCAACATTTGCTAGGCATATGGAAGTGTTAGCCATTATCACTGATAAGCTGATCGAGGCCAATTTGACCATTAATGTGCAGAAAATCAAGTTTTGCGTTGCCGAAGTTCACTATCTAGGACACATTGTGGGGCATGGGACAATCGCCATGGATTCCGAAACGATCCAAGCTATCGAGGAATATCCAGTACCGCAGTCATTGAAGCAGCTTAGGCGCTTTCTGGGCATGACAGGCTGGTATCACAAATTTATAAAAAATTATGCCACCATAGCTTCCGCTCTGTCGGATTGTTTAAAGCAAAAGCGACAATTCGTTTGGACAGAAGCAGCCCAGCAGGCCTTTGTCGCCCTTAAGTCCGCCATGTATAAGGCTCCAGTGCTGCACACACCCAATTTTCAATCGCCTTTCTTTCTGCATTGTGATGCCAGCGATACTGGAGTAAAAGGAGTACTCATGCAGCGCGATGCGGAAGGCAATGAGGTGCCCATCGCATATATGTGTCGGAAGCTAAATAAATGTCAGCGAGCTTACTCGGCACGCCGAAGTTTGTATACCCTTGCAGCTTACAAATGGATATTTATAAATTAATAAAATATTATCAAATGGAAAGTAAAACTAACAGGAATTTTATATAACATTTATACATATAAAACTTTTGTTTAACATTGCGTATACGTAATATTCCAACATTCCTATGACAGCTATATGATATAATATAAAATGGCCATGTCTTAAATTTTATGAAAATATGTTGAAAATTGGACAAGTAATAATTCTTTTTCTGAAAATTTACCGATCGTTCCTATGGCAGCTATATGATATTATCGTCCGATCCGGCCCGTTCCGACTTACATAGCAGTGAGTGCATGTAGAAGACTATCTGCCAAGTTTCATTCAGATAGCTTCAAAACTAAGGGACTAATTTGCGTATAATCGGACAGACGGACAGACGGACATTGCTAGATCGACTCGGCTGTTGATGCTGATCAAGAATATATATACTTTATAAGGTCGAAAATGTCTCCTTCACTGCGTTGCAAACTTCTGACTGAAATTATAATACCAAGGGTATAAAAAGTTTAGGGCATATGACGAAGGTCAGGAGTTCACGGTAATAACCGATCACGCGTCCCTTAAGTGGCTTATGTCGCAAACCGACCTCAGCAGTAGGTTGGCACGCTGGGCACTAAAACTGCAGGGGTTTACCTTTAACATCCAGCATAGGAAGGGCAGTAAAAATGTTGTGCCTGACGCTTTGTCTCGAATCTTTTCCGGTGACCTTGCTGAATTGGCAGCGGAAAGAGGTTTGGAGTTATCTTCGAGTCATTTTCAATCCGACGAATACGCCGCGCTTAGGAAAAAAGTCAAGGAAAATCAGGGCAATATCTCGGATTTGAAAGTCGTAGGGTTAGGTGTATATCGACGATCAGAACAAGCAGCAGCCAATAAGGTGGAAGACGATGTATGTTGGAAGTTATGGCTTCCGGCCGATATGATTCCAGAAGCTCTGCGGTGGGCTCATGAGCACCCTCTGGCTGCTCATAATGGAATCAATAAGACCACAGAACGGCTCAGAAGATATTACTATTGGCCAAAGTTATCAAACTGTGTTACGGAGCATATAGGCAAATGTGAGATTTGCAAATGCACAAAATATACGAATCAGCCATTGAGACCTCCGCTTGGGAAGACGAAAGAAACTAAACGCTTCTTTCAAAAGATTTATATAGATTTTTTGGGGCCGTATCCTCGGATAATATTGGCATATTTGTGGTATTAGACCATTTCTCCAAATTTCCCTTTATTAAGGCAGTAAAAAAATTTACAGCGGACGCCATAATACCTTATACAGAGCCGGAAGTGTTAGTGTCGGACAATTGGGTGCAGTTTAAAGCCCACAGCTTTAAGGCTCTATTAGATAAATATGGCATGCAGCATGCCTTTACAGCGGTTTATTCACCCCAGGGAAACGCCTCGGAGCGCGTGAATATGTCCATATTGTCGGCCATTAAGGCATACGTGCGGCCCGATCAGACTAATTGGGATGAGAATCTAAGCCGTATTGCTTGCTCCCTGCGTTCGTCAGTCCACAGTGTGATCAAAACTAGCCCGTATAGGTTAGCCTTTGGACTGCATATGATTACGGATGGCAATACCTATCAACTGCTACGCGAACTCGAATTGTTAGACGATCGGTGGGTAGAGTTTTCTAGGGAAGATTCCTTCGATTTGTTGCGTAATTCGGCTACCGAAGCTATGCGGGATCAGCATGCTCGGAATGAGCGAAGCTATAACTTGCGCAGTCGGGAGGTGTCATTTAGTCTTGGGCAGGAAGTGTTTCGACGATATTATCAGCAGAGCAACTTCGCCCGCGGATATACGAAGGGGTAAGAGTATCGCTCCTATTAAGCAAGCTCTCAGAGAGATACTCTATCCAAAATGGAGTTTGCTGACAACGCCAGCTTGGGCGGGGGATTGACTGAGGCTCTGGCCGACGCTTCCATCTATTCTTTTTGAAACCTCAAAGCGAGCGGACGTGTTGTCCAAATTTGTTATAAATTTTTACGGTGCTACCTAACTTCAAGCCAAGGAAAGGCAAAGTTTGCGCGGATTTATCCGTTTTTATTATTAAATTTGTGTTACATACAACTTGGGTGAGTTTAACCAGGCCCAGAGGCCAGTTAGTGCTCATATTATAGGGAAAATTATGTTTGCAGGCGAGCCCCACGACACATTTTTGGAGCTGGTAGTGGACGCCGAACATTACCCTACACTAGGGTCAAACCGCTAGAGAAGCTGCCTTCGGCCGCTCCACTCCACTTTTGTTGCCTTCCTCAGTTCCGCCGCTCGGTTCTAATCGCCTCTCCCGAAAGCGCCAGTTCGGCTTAAAGCGCAGCAGCGAGCGCAGCGGCGGGCGAATCGCTCTGATCGGGAGACGCACGGGGCGGAACTCGGAAACCTGGAAACATCGCAATTATCAAGTGGCAGCTGCACCCGACCCAAAACGGCCATCCACGGAGGATCGGCCTGAACAAAATCCGGTGCAATTCCGTCCGGTCTCGGCAGTAGGAGCCGAACCTGGTGGGTTTGTTTGTGGTGTTGTATTTTGTTTGGTTAGGTTCAGATTGAACTAAAAATCTTAAAAGAAGCTAAACCAGAGGCAGTGAAAAATTAACTAATTACCCAAATACCTAAGCCAATGAGCTAGATTAAACTCAAGCGATCTTCCGTCCCCTCTAAGCTACTTTCTTTCCCTTTCTTGCTCCCGGCAAAGCCGCTATAATTAAAAGAAACAAAAAAATGCATTGTGCGAAATAAAAGAGACAAAAAAAGGAAAGAGAAGAGCCACCGATAAGCTGCTACAGAAAAAGTGAAAGAATAAGTGAAAGTGAAGATAAAAAAATAAATAAAAATAATTAAAAATTAAATGGCGATCTTTTAGGAAAGCAGAAAGAAAATAAAACGGAAAGAATTGTGGAAATAGAAAAATTTTATGATAAATTAATGCATTATTTCTGTGGTTGATCTGCCTTTGTATCTGGTTTGTGCCCTTATTACTTTTTTGGTCAGTGACTTTACAGGGAATGCAGAAAGAGAAAGCGCTTTCGTCGTTGGAATTCCCGCAACCACATGAGTGAGTGATAAGCCGCTGATCGGCTATGTTCTTTCCCTTTCCCTCCTCTTCTATCTCTTGACAGCTTCCTAAGCATGACCTAGTTTTTAATGCAACAGCTGTTTTCGGTTTGGCCTTAGCCTTGAAAGTTAAAGTTACATACGATCCACATTTGGATAGGAAGAAAACCAAACGGTTGTTGTCTTGGCTGCTTGGCTTAGAGTAAAAACAAAGAATAGAATGAAATAATAAAAATTGAATTTAAATACAACTGCAAGGAATGCAACTTCTCTTTAAATAAACCCAACCTAAAGAATAATTACTTAAATATATTTTTTTACGTTATTATGTTCCCATTTTATTTATATTTTCAAAAGTGTTAATTTAATTTAAGATTACATCATTTCTCTACCTTCCTTATTTTATCTATATATACTTGTATACTTTTATTTACTGCATTTACTTGTTAATTAGCACAACTAGGGAAGAATATGTTTCATGAAAAGTAGGAGAGCAAAAATAAAATTTTGTAAAATAAATTTAAGTTAATTATGAAATACTAATTTTCTCATTTGGGGACCATGCAGGGCCTAAGTCGGGGAAGATGAAGCATAGGACTTAGAAGCGTTGTCACAAGGGATTCCAGCTACCAACAGCTAGGAGGCTGCGGAATCATGGTAGGGTGGGCGTGACAGCAGCAGATCACCATGGCTGCTACGCTTAAGGATATTATTATGGACAAGCAGGTTCCCAGTTTTGTTTACTCTTTTCCCTTCTCTCGTCCATTCATTTGTGTTGATTTTTCTCTCTTTCTCCCGCCAGCACGCGAAACTAAAATATGAATATATATATTCGACGACTTGGTGACTCTTTAGGCCCCTCTCCTTACTGCCACTCCCAGATACCGACCAGGCCCATAGCCTGACCACTTCGCGTGCCTCCCAGAGAAGTTACCCCCCTCCATCCGTCGTCCGATACTCATACATATCCTTAGTGATATGTTACACTTGCCTATCAAAAAAACTAGAAAAAATAGTTTCAAAAAGACTTATGTGGTTTTTAACCAAGAAAACCTGCTATCCCCAAATCAATATGCCTATAAAGCTAACAGAAACACAACAGACCCACTACTTATTTTAGACAACTACATTTGCAACAAACTCTCTTCCAAAAATCATATATCAATTACTCTCTATTGATATGGAGAAACCATTTGATAGATTAGGCGCACACTGCATTCTCCAGCAACTTTATGCTTGGAAACTAGGTCCAAAAATAATTAATTACATTAAAAACTATATCAATAGAATAATTAGAGTTAAAATTAACAATGTTCTGTCAAGAGAAATGAATTTATTTAATGGGATCGCCACAAGGATCGCCACTCTCCGTCACGCTATTTCTTATAGCATTTAATAAATTAAGCTGTACAATTAATGAAAATAAAATCTTCACACACACAATATACGCAGACGACATCTGTCTTATTTTTGTACCAAAACCATCCTATAATGAAGAAATAAGCGACCTGTTTACAAGAATAACCGAATGGAGTAACTTTTCTGGCACAAAAATATCAGCTGAAAAATCAGCACACCTGCATATATGCAAAACACAAAAATGTACAAACATAGATATACTAATAAATAACACTAGCATACATAAAACACAACATCTTAATACTAGGATCAATCTTCGAATTGAATTGTTGATGAATTCATCAACAATTAATCAACAAATTCATCAACAAAGTGTTTGTAGTTTTTAATTTTAAATTTAGGGTTTTCTTCGCATAAAACACTTAATTTCACAGCTTTCCATTTTAATACCCACTCTTATAAAAATATGGTGTACTGCTATACAAATAACACTCTCGCGATAATGGGAACTTGTTAAAACATTTTAATTTCTTTCACTTTTGTCGACCACAAAGTATTGCTCCTCACTCCTTCAAAAGATAAAACGCAAACAAAAAACGCTCACCCCGCTCATATTTTTGAGAGAGGGAGAGTTCAAGAGAGCAAGAGCCAACATGCCGTTTTTGTTGATGAATTACTGATTAATTTAGATCTTTTTGTCATCATCTTTTCATCAACAACTTTTAATCATTCTGTCATCAACCTTTTTTGCGAAGAGAGAGAAATGAGAGCGCGAGAGAGTCGGGTTTGACACGATGGTCGAATGAGAGCGTCGGCTCGGTAGAAATCGACGTCGGCTGTTGATGAATCGTTGATTACAGAGGCCTATTCATGACAAGTGGTACTGCAGGGAACCCTGCAGTAATTCATCAACGCAAATGTCGGTGTTCTTAAAGAAAAGTTGATGACAGCCCATACAAACTACTGATGAATTTAACATGGGCATGTCCTAGGCTGTCATCAACACAAATTCATCAACTTTTAATCACTTTTTCATCAACACTTTAGACCAAAAATTCATCAACACTTATACCAAAAATTCATCAAAAATTTGATGATGAATTCATCAACACTTTGTTGATGATGAATTCATCAACAATTAATCAACAAATTCATCAACAAAGTGTTTGTAGTTTTTAATTTTAAATTTTGGGGTTTCTTCGCATAAAACACTTAATTTCACAGCTTTCCATTTAATACACAATTTTTTTATATAATTTCACTGTTATAAAAATATGTTGTACTGCTATACAAATAACAATCTCGCGATAATGGGAACTTGTTGAAACATTTTAATTTCTTTCACTTTTGTCGGCCACAAAGTATTGCTCCTCACTCCTTTAAAAGATAAAACGCAAATAAAAAACGCTCACCCCGCTCATATTTTTGAGAGAGGGAGAGTTCAAGAGAGCAAGAGCCAACATGCCGTTTTTGTTGATGAATTACTGATTAATTTAGACCTTTTTGTCATCATCTTTTCATCAACAACTTTTAATCATTCTGTCATCAAAATTTTTTGCGAAGAGAGAGAAATGAGAGCTCGAGAGAGTCGGGTTTGACACGATGGTCGAATGAGAGCGTCGGCTCGGTGAAAATCGACGTCAGCTGTTGATGAATCGTTGATTACAGAGGCCTATTGATGACAAGTGGTACTGCAGGGAAGATACAGACTAACACACACAAAACTAACATATGTACACCTATTCAAAAAGACCCCAGCACTTGTCTGCCACTACTAATACTGTAACAACTCCACATTGACATTGACATTGAAATAAATATGGCCAACACAAAAATTCACCAACTAAAAATGTACAATTGTTTGCTCGCATACAGATTAAATAAATAAATAAATAATGCAGGAATATACATTAACATAAATAAATAAATAAATATGGACAAATAAATAAATGAACAAATAAAAAAAAAAAATTATAAATAAATATCCAACGAATTATTAAATCAATAAGGAATAAATAACCCATATATATATTTTTTTTCTGGACGTTGATGCACTACGATCAGTACATTCAAGTGGCCCGTATGACACCAAGCACGTTCTTGTTCGCGTTAGGTGTTAGTAGGCGCGATAAATTAAAGTATAGAAAAGAAACTCGAGGAAGTAACTACTGGCGTGCAGCACCTTTATCCGACTTCGTGTAGGACACACTCAACAAACGCATGAGCACTTACTAAAAGGTGACAATAACCCGATTTGCAGTCTCTGCGGTGGTGTCTCCAACATCGACCACCTACTAAACGATTGCCCTGGATTGGTGAGCATTAGAACCTCCCTTTTTGGGCCTCAGCTGCCTTCGCAAACCCTAGGATGCCCATCCGCTGAAAACATAAACA
This sequence comes from Drosophila jambulina, assembly GCA_018152175.1. Taxonomy (NCBI): domain Eukaryota; kingdom Metazoa; phylum Arthropoda; class Insecta; order Diptera; family Drosophilidae; genus Drosophila; species Drosophila jambulina. The sequence goes on along the minus strand of JAECXH010000027.1, from coordinate 1,585,167 downwards.
AAATGTACGATTTCATAAAACAAGCACAGCTCCGAATATAAACATATATAAAAAAAAAAATATAATAATAATAAAAACTGTAAATATGTATATCAATATAGTTGTTAACTAAATAAACAGATAAACCCAATCACAACCAGAGTCGAAGGCCACCGCAGCCAGTGCTCGGTAATCTAACATTAAGTTTTCCATTGTATGCTAAGCTTAATTTGTTAAATAAATAAATAAATAAATCTTAATATAAAAATATTCACTAAAATTTGTTGCGAATAAATATATTAATGAAATTTTTGATTAAAAAGACTCGACAAAACACAAAAAATTATAATTACACGCTAAAACTGAACCTAAAACTATAAAAAAATCTTGCTGAAGCCTTCTGGCTCCCGGTGCCGCCACTTGGGAGGCGTGTCGGTCTTCCACGATGAAAAAAAAGTATCCTCTATAGGCGCACCAGAAGAATAAAAGGCAATGGCGACCGTTCTAGGGGCATCTATGCCTTCAAATAAAATTTTTTGGTCTCGCCGCCGTTTAGGTTAGGGAGAACATAGAACCTTGGAGTCCCTCAAATCCTCCAGAAACTAAAAAAAAACTGAGCCAGGTATGTTTAATGACCTGGCCAATCTCGTCTTGCGAGGATTGGGTCTGGTCGAGCCTGGAAACGAGAGCCATTGGGTTAGGGCTTCATCTCCGGACCACGACGACTCACCTCTCGGTTTCCTCGATCCGGCTTCCCGTTCTCACTAGCCTCTATTGTCCCTGGGTTGGTGGTAGGAAGGTTCACTTAAGTCCCATTTAACATTTTTTTTCTCCTTTTATTTAGTATATATTACTAATCTTCACAGGAACCCGCGAAATTTTCAAATAGATTCGTCTATATGCACCGCACTTTTCGTTCCCGCTTAAACGACTTTAATGTGGTATCACCACTTCTTCGTTTCTCCTTCCCTTTCTCCCTTTTTCTCTTGGCAAGAACCCCGTTGTTCCAGCTCAAAACCATTCCGGGTCAAAAACCTAGGTGGAGCTCGGATATTCTCCTCTCTTCGGAACGGGGTGGCATCCCTGTCCGATATCGCTTAGGTTGTTAAGCGATATATTGACAGGCAGGCACCGCATAGCTCTAGACCGATTATTTCGAGTGGCCATGACAACCACACTGACAAGGAAAATTGTTTACAAGTGAATTGGCAGTGAAAAACTGGCCTAAAGAGATTCTGTTTGCGAAGGATGTCAACACAGGGCCTTATTGGATACCTAGAAAGCGCCCAACGAGGGAGACCACCAACTGACGAGTCTGGAATTGATCCATCCATCCTGGAGTCCACCCCGAAGGAAGACTGTACCTCTGTTTTTGTTTTTATTCGGCGTGAGCTGCTACTGCCTCTTAAAGTCCCTGATTTATATTGCTTCTCTCTTCCAGGTCCTCTTCAATGGTCGTCCTTTCATCCTCCAGGTTGAAGGGCGCAGTCCACTTCCGTCCTAGCTTTCCCTATTGCTTCAGGTCTCTGACGTGAAATACACCGGCGAGCTTCTCATTCATGTCCTCCACCTCGTACATGTGATTCCCTATGGGCCACCGAATCCGGCATTTCAGGAACTTTCTAGCAAACTTCGCGTTAAAGCACCTTCCAAAGTACATGGTTCCTTCTGAACGCCTCTTGTCCGGGGTGAAAGGTTACCGCTCGCGTCCGACGGTCAAAGTATTTTGCGCTGGCTTTATGCGCCTCATGTAGGTTCCGCCTTATGGTATCCCTCAGCACTGCCATTCTTTCCCCTGGATCGAAGCCCTCGAGCTCATCCTCCAGGGCCTGTAGCTTTCGTGCCAACCGGTAATCGGGTCTCACTGGAGAATATGTTCTGCCCAAACAAGGCAAAATACGGTGTCACCCCCGTAGCTTGGTGAACCGAGCTTCTCAACGCCGCCTCTATCTCCGGAAGATATATGTCCCAATCTCTGTGGTCCTCCTCCAGGTATGCACGGATCGCGTTTAGCACCGATTGATTGACCCGTTCCGCCGCGTTTGATTGGGGGGAGTAAACTGACGTTCTGACATGCCGTATCTGGTACTGCTCGACCATTTCCCGAAACCTTTTCGCCACGAACTGTTTCCTGTTGTCCGAGTGGATCGTTTCTGGATCACCAAACGTGTGGAAGATCTCCTAGTTTCCGAAACGGCCGATACGTGACAGTTTCTCCCCCTAGCCATGGCTTAGGACCTCCATACGATGGCTTTGTCCCCTTACAGACCTTGCAGTCCCTGATAAAATTCCGGACCTGAGCAATGCCTGGCCAATAGAAACATTGCCGTAAGCGATGAAGGGTCTTTGCCGTGCCGCCATGAGACTTTCGTTGGTGGTGAATGTGCTTTCTCAATCAATGTCTGACCGAACGATGTTGGAACCCACAACTTCCAGCTTTTTTCCTCGAGCTCTGGCTGCTTGTTATGGCCCGCTTGAATACAAACCCATCCACCACTTTGAGGTCCGGTCGCTGGTCCTTTTCCGCTTCGATCACGTCTCGTAGTTCCCGATACTCCTCTGACTCTAACTCAATGGTCTGAAATCCCAGGATCCATTCGTCCCCCGTGTCCTCGAGCGAATCCACCATTCTGGATAAGGTATCCGTCATGACGTTTTCCGACCCTTTCCGGTGCTGAATGCAGAAGTCATATGCTTGCAGCTGCAGCGACCACATAGGCAACCTTCCACTCAAATCCTTCAAGGACATTAGCCACTTGAGACTTGCATGGTCCGTGATCACGGTGAATGGCATATGCTCGATGTAGGGCCGGAATCGTTTGATCGCTACAACGGCCGCAAAAGATTCCCTCTCAGTGACGCTGTAGTTTCACTGACACTGATTGAGCTTCTGAGACATAAAGGCTATCGGTCGCTCGCCGCCGTATGTTTCCTCCTGAAATAACACGCATCGCACTGGACAAAGAATCTTTTTGAAAAATCTGGGTTCGTCAGTACTGGTGCCGTCATGTGTGCGATCGCTTGTTCAGCCTCCGCCGTCATTTTGAACTTTTGCCCCTTTTTTAATGTGTCTGTCAGCGGTGCTGCGAGGTCTGTGAAACCCTTGATGTATCTTCTGTACCATCCCGCCGTGCCCAAGAAGCTTCTAACTTCACGCATACTCCGGGGAATGCCCAGGTTCTGGATCGCCTCTACCTTCCTTGGGTCTGTCTTCAGGGCTCCCCCGCCTATGCTAAAGCCAAGATATCGGAGTTCTTTGAAGCAGAAATGTGACTTCTTCAACCCAATTGTCAAGCCAGCTTCCCTCAAAAGATCCGCTACCTCTTGGAGCGTCTCCAAATGCTCCTCGAAGTCGGAAAAACCACCTAGGTACATGAACACATTTTCTCTCAACCTCTGTGGAATTACCTTGTCCATGAGCCGGCACAGACGTTGCGCTGCATTTTTTAGGCCAAACGGCATCGTCACAAAGTGGTATAGAGGACGTCCTGGCACTGTAAAGGCCGTATGCCTCCGACTCTTCTCTTCCAGCTCAATTTGCCAAAAAGCATGCTTCAGGTCCAAGCTATATATATATATATATATACTTTGTCGTATTAATCCGGCTCGATGCTCTGTTGTAGAAACTTTCACCGTGATTTTATTGAGCTTCCTGGCATCTAAACAAAGACGATTTTTTCCGGGCTTTCTTACAACTGTTATAGTATTACTCCAGGCGCTGTCACTTTCCTCTATTACGCCTAACCGGAGCATCGACTTCCTCGTATCTACAAGCCGGTGACACCGGATAGTGTCGATCCTTTACCGGTACAGCTCCTTCTACCAGGTCTATCGCGTGTTTCATTTTGCTCGTTCTTCCTAGGCCGTTCGCTTCAAAGGTCAAGAAGGATTCGCAAATTTCTTGGAGTCTTTCTTTCTCCTCCTTGGTAAGGTCGTGCGGCTCCGGTTCCTCTTTCTGCTCTCTTTCCGGGACTATCGCCTCCTGAATTGAATCTAGGTCGAACACCTCTGACGCTATCTGGAAACTTTTCCAAAAGTCGACTCCTAGGTACAACTCCTGTTCCAGAGATGGGCATAAAAATATAATTCATCATCACCGTGGCATTTCTATACGTCATTGATGTTGTGGCTTTGCCGAGGATCGACTGTGCTGCCCCGCTTTCGGTTTTAATCTTCGCGTAATATGGCTTCCAGGTGATATCCAGGGATTCTAGGAGTTCTCTACAACCTTTTCCTAGCAAGCTAACGGATGCTCCAGTAGCCCCCGCAGAGTCTTTCCCGAGATTTGGATCGATGTGTATGGTCTTGGATCCGCCGCTCTACCGTATCTTCCTACGAAATTCAAAGACTGCTGAACTCGGGATCGCTCCAGCCTTCTTTTTCGGTATCTTTTCTGCCGTCTTGTACCCTCTTTGACACCAGTGTCATTCCCGCTAGTCGGTTATTCCCAAATATCCGTTCGCGTGCTTCCTTGTATCGGCGCACTCGCTCGCTTAGGGACCCTGTCTGGTCCCTGCACGCTCGGTCGAGTGTCCTTCTGGTCTTCATTTCTTATGTTCGGGGTCTCCTCTCGGGCTTTCTCGTGGAACGCGGTTCGCCCGTCACAGCTGCGTTCCTCTCGGTGTTTCCCGTCTTGCAGTTTGGACACTTGGGTGTCACCGTGTTCGGCAAACCGCATTTATAGCAGAACAACTTCCGCTGCACTACCTCGCACTCCTGATACACGTGCCCACTGTACTGGCAGTTCCAGCAAACCAGCAGTTTTTTCGGCGCTACCCCTACTATAGCTTCAACCGCATCTTCGGAATCTGGATGGTATTCTAGGTCGCAAAATTTCGAATTTCCTCCACCCTGTCCATTCGCTGTTCCGGCCTGGGTCTGTAGGTAGCGTGTAATCGCGGGTCTAGTATTCTCTGCGCTTCCTTACACTCGTCATGAAGGTGCTCAAGCGTATAATCTCGGATTGGATAAACCCATTGCCTGATGGGCTCGGCCAGATTCCGTTTTGCCGTTTTTATAATCCAATCTTGTTCCACCCCGCTGACCATGGAAGCAACTAGTCTCCTAAGCGGCGAAAAATATTCGTCCAGCGACTCTCCGGGCCTCTGCTTCCCCTCGGCTATGTCCTGGATCCGGTCATGGTCGCTCCGCTTATCGCAGAAACGGCGTTCGAGAGCGTGCTTCAGCTCCTCCCAAGACCTGGGCTGCTTAGTACGGATTTGGAGCCAGTACCACTCCGATGCATCCTCTACCAGCAAGCGATGGAAATCTCGTAACAACTCCGGCCATGGCATTCCGTAATGGTGCTGGACAACTCTGAACAGGAAATCCTCCGCATTAATGCCTCGAGAGTTGCCCGTGAACTGACACCCCCATTTGTCCAAAGGCACATCTTGTCGGGTGCGGCTTGAGGGTCTTTCATCTGGATTCCGTTGACCATTGTTCCTGCCTTGGGCATTTTGACATGCGCCCTTTGGATCAATGCTGCGGGACCTGGTTCGGTTTCCTGGTCCTGGAAAGTTATAGGGGCCCAGTATCTGCGCGGTTCCATGTCTCCTTCCGTTGCCGGGTCTTGTGGAACTTTGGATCACATTCTGTTCGAATGCCTGCCAGGAGTTCCTCTGCGAGTTTTTCTGTCCATTGGTCTGGATAGCACCGACTCCCTGATCTAGTCTTAGTCCTCGGTTTTGCTCCTTCTTCACGTCCGACATCTGGCCTTCCTTCTGACCCGTCTGCGTGGCCCCGTGACTTGGTTGACGATGCCTCCGAAGCCGCGTCTCGACGATCCAGCTTCTTTATCATATCGGCAAAGCCTGCCCTGATTCACTGGTCGATACGAACATCCATCAAGTTGGTCATGTCCACCCGAATTTGTTCTTGGGAGGCATGTATCATGGCCTGCATTTCTCTTTTGTTTAAGGACCGATATGCTTCTGCGTTCTCCATGCTGTACTACTCCGGAATCGGGTCCAAATGGATGTGTGAGTACGCGTTTGGGGTGCTTTCGGAATCAGGTTCAGGCTCCGTGGAACGAACCTCCTCTGCTGCACACTTAATCGGCTCCTGTCCGACCCTGGTCTCAATTCTACCGCACCTTTCTCTCCCTGACCTGCCTCAGTATTAACCTGCTCAGCCATGCTAAGGAGTAACGACTAATCAGAAAACGAATAATAGATAACTCAGAAAAACGAAACCAAAAATAACACCAATACAAAAAAAACAAAACTCGACAGATTCCCAATCAAATTTTTCAATATATATTGGAAGAAAGAAGATCCCCGGGTTGTGAGTGGTATGTGTGTGATTCATAAATAAACATTTATGCCATGTACATATGTGTGAATAAACCAACAAAACAAAAACAAACGCTGCCTGGCCTGTCAACTATAAAAAACCATCAATTGGTGATGGTTTGTAGTTAAGTACGCCAGAAAACATTGAAACTAATTATATCCTTTTTGTTTCAGACGGACAGATTAAATAAATAAATAAATAATGCAGGAATATACATTAACATAAATAAATAAATAAATATGGACAAATAAATAAATGAATAAATAAAAAGAAAAAATTATAAATAAATATCCAACGAATTATTAAATCAATAAGGAATAAATAACCCATATATATATTTATTTTTTCTGGACGTTGATGCACTACGATCAGTACATTCAAGTGGCCCGTATGACTCAAGCACGTGCTTGTTCGTGTTAGGTGTTAGTAGGCGCGATAAATTAAAGTATAGAAAAGAAACTCGAGGAAGTAACTACTGGCGTGCTGCCAGATTGTTTGCTTGCATGCGTGCTAAGTGGGATAGAATTAATGTTTTTAGTTTGGGAAGAGTATCTACGTTAGACGTTATTATGTACAAATCGTTATAATTTGCACATAAGACTCTAAAGGGTTCATGCAATTCAAAGGACGTTCTACAGTGGCGCAAAACTAAGGGAATATAAGATCTAGTATTTCTACTTGGTACGTGAAAGTTAAGCTGACCCAAAAGATCAGCACTTTCAACGTCACCTCGGATAAGGTTGTAAATGAAGGTAATGCCTAGCATAGTTCTACGATTAGATAAGGATGGTAAGTTAATTAGTAGGAGTCTACTGGAATAAGAGGGTAACCTCTGGTTTGCATCCCAGTTTAAGCCGCGTAAAGCGAAAAGTAAAAAGTTCTTTTGAACCGACTCAATGCGTTTACTGTGGACCCCATACTGAGGGCTCCACACGCAAGATCCATATTCTAAGATAGGACGAACTAAAGAAATGTAAAGACACTTAGTAACATAGGGGTTTTGACCACCGTTTAATGAAACCAAGCACACCTCTGGCTTTATTTACCATGCAGGAAATATGATCAATAAAGTCAAGTTTAGGATCCAGGCGGACTCCCAAATCATCAACTATATTGATTCATTCCAAAGAACGGCAGTTCAGCGTGTAAGTTGCAAGCATGGGAACGACACGAGAAAATGTCATCAGCTTGCATTTAGAGCCGTTTAAATTTAATAAGTTAACGCGGCACCATGTTTGAAAATTATTAAGATTTGTTTGTAAATCTGACTGGCAATAACCGTCCTTATATTGCACGCAAAGTTTGACGTCATCCGCGTACATAAATACTCTGGAGTTAGTCAGCACTTTGGGAAGGTCGTTAATAAATAATGTAAACAACAAGGGTCCCAAATGGCTCCCTTGCGGGACGTCACAAATAACCCTGAGAACATTTGATAAAGTATTTTTAAAAATGACCATTTGCGTCCGGCCATTCAGATAACTAGAGATCCATCTAAGAAGATCAACCGGAAATCCCATTAAGTCGAGTTTCCGAACAAGAAGAGAATGGTTAACAGAGTCGAATGCTTTACTGAAATCAGTATAGATTACGTCTGTCTGAAAGTTGTTATGGAAGCCCTTTATAATGAAAGAAGTGAGCTCCAAAAGATGAGTAGTAGTTGATCTTCGCTTTATAAATCCATGCTGACATGGAGAAATTATTGAACTGCAAAGGTGCTGCAAATGTGGAGTAATGATATTTTCGAAAAGTTTTGGGATGGCCAACAGCTTAGAGATTCCTCTGTAGTTGTTGGCATCCGATTTGCTACCTTTTTTGTGGAGAGGAATGACAAACGACTCCTTCCAAATAAGGGGAAAGTGGGAGGTTTCTAAGGATAAGGTAAACAATTTCAGAAGGGGATTGCACAGGGCGTCGGCACAATATCTGAGCACACAGCCAGGTATTCCGTCGGGACCTGGCGAATAAACTGGCTTAACACGGAGAAGATCTGAATGAATAGAGCTTTCGTTTAAACTAGGACTGAAAATTAAGTTCGATTTGGGAATGATGCAAGAATAAGTCTGATTTGAGTCAGTTGAGTTTGAAAATGTTGTTTGAAAAAACTGCGCAAATAGATCGGCTATTGCCTGATCATTATTTACGGTTGCATTTTCAAATGAGAGCGAGGAAGGATGAGTAACTGGCTTACGTTTAGTGTTAACAAAATTATAGAACTGTTTTGGGTCCTGAGAAAACTGGGCCCTACAACGAGCAAGATAATTTTTGTAACACTGCGCGTTCAACACGGTGAAGCTTAACCGAGCTGATAAATAAAATGATAGAGCAGATTGAGAACCGGTGCGTTTAAATTTAGTATACAGCCTAGACTTTTTGTTTTTAAGGCGACTCAACTCTTTAGTAAACCACGGAGGCTTATTAGAGGTTGACGGGTAGTATAACGGATCACATTCAGTAAAACATGAATTCATGGCACTGTAAAAAATATCCACGGCTTCCGCCATGTCAGTGCACATGTATAGATCGGACCAATTAAAATCAGATATAAGATTATTCAGCCGCTCGAAGTCCGCCTTGCGAAAACAAAGGACTTTTTTGGCTAGACGGTCAGATATATTCTGTAAGTCGGCCCCAACATCGAGGGTCACATCGAAAGTAGAATGATAGGGATCTTCGGGTAGCGTCAGCGGCGCCACCCTGGCTAAACTAACTCTCGCAGGATCTGAAACAAAACAGAGATCAAGCAAGCGCTCTAAAGAGTTTCGTACATGGTTGACTTGAGACAGCGAAATGTCAAAAAAGCCAGCAATAAAATCATGCTGTGTTGTAGTAAGAAGTGAGTTTGTGGAATTATTAGAGGACCAAATAGCCCCTGGGATATTAAAATCACCAAGAACTACTAAGTGGTCCTTATCCGAAAGACGATTGGAGACCATCTGAATAGCGGACAGATGGTTCCAATAAATAGAAAGTTCCGACAAGGGAGGAATGTAGGAACAAGTAATGAAAATGGAGCTACCATTAACTGATAGCTTCACACAAAAGAATTCAACATCGTTGCACTCCTCAAAAGTTAATAAAACGTGACGACGTCTTGACTGGAGTCAACCGCTATGAGGACACCACCCCCACGTCTGATAGGCCAATCCACTCGGTAAACCGTGAACGCAGCTGGAAAAACTTCGGAGCTCAAAATCTCCGGCTTTAACCAGGTTTCTGTGAACACGATAACCTGAGAAGCAAACGAAAGACTATTAGAATATAATTTGGGAAGCTTACTACGTAAACCTCTTGCATTCTGATAGGAGATGAAGAGGGAGTCAGTTAGTTTTTTGGGAGGGAGAGGGCGCAGTGGTCTGGTCAGGCCTGGGAAGACTTATTCCTACTGGCCGCCTTTTCTTTTTCTTAGCTTCAAACTCTTTGACGACAATATACTCCGGCCAGAATTTGGTAGATCATTTGGGACATTTATCTTGAAAGATGAAATGTCCCTAGCATAGGAAAATTTGAATTTTTCCACCTTAATTTTCATTTTTTTCGGCTTTAGTTTTGCCTTGAATAAAGGCTATTACATCTTCCGATGTCTGAGAAGGGGGAAAGCCGCGAAACAAATATCTGTTTCGTAGGTGGGACAACAGTAAGAGCTTTCGGCAATGCAGACGCATTGCCTGGATTGCCAATGTCGGCCGGTAATCCGGGCCTGACGCCCTGGGGAGATACATTGATGGGGGTCTGAGGGGTCGCAATTTGCGATCCACCAGGGGACAAAAGGGAAATCACCGGCACCGTCCCTCCAGCGGCACATTCGTGTACCGAATTATTTTTCGCACTCGACCTTAGAATTCTAGTATTTAATCCTGAGGTCGATGGCTGAACCGAGGGAGGCTGCTGTTGAGAGCCCGCTGCGGGTTTAAGAGATCCGTCGTTATGTTGCAGACCAGTAATAGATTTTTTGCGCCTAGGAGACTCATTTAATAGCTTAAGGCTATTAAATTGAGTATCTAGCGCTAAGATCATATCATGAGTTTTGCGAAAACTCGATAATACGTCCTTAAAACCGCTCTTGGTTTGCCGCATAAAAGACATCATCTCGCTTTCAACCTCGCAACAGGCATCACAGCAGTAACGCAAACCGATGTTCCTTCTCAAATCGTCTACCGTTCGCGCTACAACACCAATGCACTTGACATGCACAATGTTGTCGCACAGCCAGCAGCCGATCGAAAGATCGTTAGCCGCAATTACCTTCTTACAGGTTTTAACAGCGCAGACAATAGCGGACATTATAAAAACTTACCACTGTACCTTTACGTGAAGATAAGAAAATAGTGCAGCTGCACAGAGAACAAGAGAGAGAGAGCGGGTGAGCGGGTGAGCGTGGGAGCAAAAGCTTGCAAGATTTACGTTTAGCTGTCGCGACGGCGCAAAAAACTGCTAAACGAAGAAGGCACAAACAGAAATACAAAAAATAAGCACAAGCAAAACACTGGCAGCACAACTAAAATTGTGAAAATAATTTAATTAAATGCACAAATCAGGAAAGCTGCATGCACGCGAAGTGAACGGGAACTTTATTAAACACAAGGTAGAAGATTAAAGTAGAACCCCGGTGGTTTTTTAGTAAAATTTACACAAAACGAGAGCGCAAGAAAAAAACACGTCCGTTCACTTGGAAGAGAAAAAAATTGTTATGATATATATAGATATTCCCTAAAATTTGTTGCAAATAAATATATTAATGAAATTTTTGATTAAAAAGACTTGACAAAACACAAAATAAAATAATTACACGCTAAAACTGAACCTAAAACTAAAAAAAAAATCTTGCTGAAGCCTTCTGGCTCCCGGTGCCGCCACTTGGAAGGCGTGCCGGTCTTCTACTATAAAAAGTGTCCTCTATAGGCGCCCCAGAAGAATAAAAGGCAATGGCGAGCGTTCTAGGGGCATCTATGCCTCCAAATAAAATTTTTTGGTCTCGCCGCCGTTTAGATTAGGGCGAACATAGAAGCTTGGAGTCCCTCAAATCCTCCAGAAACTCAAAAATACTGGGCCAGGTAAGTTTAATGACCTGCCCAATCTCGTCTTGCGAGGATTGGGTCTGGTCGAGCCTGGAAACGAGAGCCATTGGGTTAGGGCTTCATCTCCTGACCACGACGACTCACCTCTCGGTTTCCTCGATCCGGCTTCCCTTCCTCGCTAGCCTCTATTGTCCCTGGGTTGGTGGTAGGAAGGCTCACTTAAATCCCGTTTAACATTTTTTTTCTCCTTTTATTTAGTATATATTACTAATCTTCACGGGAACCCGCGAAATTTTTTTTAAATAGATTCGTCTATATGCACCGCACTTTTCGATCCCGCTTAATAAAAACATTTACATATTTATTTAATTTATGCTTTTTCTAAATCAAAAGCAGGATGGAGAAAACCCAAGATTTTGCCAGGGGCTGCTCCAAGCAAGACAGAGTGGAGCTGGAAACCAGATGATTAAGTCTGGGTTATACTGCTTATAGTTGCTCAGACATTTGAATCGGGACGGGCAAATCAGCAGACATCTGCATGAGTTTTCCAATACTTCTTGCCGACTTTTTCAAGCTTTGCCTATAAAAGCAAATGATTGCGACTTGGAATGTTAAAAATTGACTTTTTACGGCCAAGAATGCTGGAACCTTTGATTTAATGCAATGAATCAGTACCCCATTAACGACCTTAGGATAATTTTAAATAGAAAGCCGAAAATGTTATCAAAATATATACTTTATAGGGTCGGAAATGTCTCCTTCACTGCGTTGCAAACTTCTGACTAAAATTAAAATATCTAGCAAGGGTATACAAAAACTAAGGAACGCCATACGATTTTTTTGCACACTATTTTTTCGGGCTGGCTTTTAAACTGGCTTCAGGCTCTCACTGGCTTCATGCTCTCTCTGGCTTCAGGCTCTCTCTCGCTGGCGACTCTAGAGCCGCTCTATTTTTTGCATACAACGAGAGTTGCCGACTGTTTGTGTTCACACGAACTCTCATGGTTGTTCTTGTGTTTACTCATACAAGCAATCTCATTATATTTTTTAGAATTTTACGCTCTCAACTTTGTGAGAGCAGACAGAGAGCGATTATCGTTGCCATCAAAAAAGCAGCCTCATATTGCAAGAAGGTCAAGAAGGACTCGCAAATTTCTTGGAGTCTTTCTTTCTCCTCCTTGGTAAGGTCGTGCGGCTCCGGTTCCTCTTTCTGCTCTCTTTCCGGGACTATCGCCTCCTGAATTGAATCTAGGTCGAACACCTCTGACGCTATCTGGAAACTTTTCCAAAAGTCGACTCCTAGGTACAACTCCTGTTCCAGAGATGGGCATAAAAATAAAATTCATCATCACCGTGGCATTTCTATACGTCATTGATGTTGTGGCTTTGCCGAGGATCGACTGTGCTGCCCCGCTTTCGGTTTTAATCTTCGCGTAGTATGGCTTCCAGGTGATATCCAGGGATTCTAGGAGTTCTCTACAACCTTTTCCTAACCAAAAATAACACCAATACAAAAAAAAACAAAACTCGACAGATTCCCAATCAAATTTTTCAATATATATTGGAAGAAAGAAGATCCCCGGGTTGTGAGTGGTATGTGTGTGATTCATAAATAAACATTTATGCCATGTCCATATGTGTGAGTAAACCAACAAAACAAAAACAACCCTGCAGTACCTGTCATCAGTAATTCATCAACGCAAATGTCGGTGTTGTTGATGAAAAGTTGATGACAGCCCATACAAACTACTGATGAATTTAACATGGGCATGTCCTAGGCTGTCATCAACACAAATTCATCAACTTTTAATCACCTTTTCATCAACACTTTAGACCAAAAATTCATCAACAATTTGATGACGAATTCATCAACATTTTGTTGATGAATTGTTGATGAATTCATCAACACTTTGTTGATGAATTGTTGATGAATTCATCAACAATGTGTTTGTAGTTTTTAATTTTAAATTTTGGGTTTTCTTCGCATTAAACAATTAATTTCACAGCTTTCCATTTAATACCCAATTTATTTTATATAATTTCACAGTTATACAAATTTGGTTTACTGCTATTCAAATAACACTCTCGCGATAATGGGAACTTGTTAAAACATTTTAATTTCTTTCACTTTTGTCGACCACAAAGTATTACTCCTCACTCCTTCAAAAGATAAAACGCAAATAAAAAACGCTCACCCCGCTCATATTTTTGAGAGAGGGAGAGTTCAAGAGAGCAAGAGCCAACATGCCGTTTTTGTTGATGAATTACTGATTAATTTAGACCTTTTCGTCATCATCTTTTCATCAACAACTTTTAATCATTCTGTCATCAACCTTTTTTGAGAAGAGAGAGAAATGAGAGCGCGAGAGAGTCGGGTTTGACACGATGGTCGAATGAGAGCGTCGGCTCGGTAGAAATCGACGTCGGCTGTTGATGAATCGTTGATTACAGAGGCCTATTGATGACAAGTGGTACTGCAGGGAAACGCTGCCTGGCCTGTCAACTATAAAAAACCATCAATTGGCTTGATGGTTTGTAGTTAAGTACGCCAGAAAACATTTAAACTAATTATATCCTTTTTGTTTCAGACGGACTCCTGCCTCGGATAAGATGCCACTCCCTATGCCATCTTTGGTAGCCGAGGTCATTCTATTCATCCCTCTGAGCGCTTCCAAAGGCTCACCAAACGTTACCCTAGGTCGTCAGATTTTGCAGGATTTTTTTTTGCTTCACCCCAATAAAGAAAAATTAATAACTTTAATTTGCTTATTTATTTATTATTATTATTTTTTTTTTTTCTTTATGTATTTATGTCCCCCTTTAATTAATTTTAAGTATTTTATTATGTATTCCTTTTAATTTATATAACGAGCTACAATTTTCAATGAATTTCCTATTTAATGTTATGTTACTGTCCCATGTCATTTGTCATTCTGCGCGTATTATCACAAGTTTTTAATTTGTTTAATGTCGCAGTTGACCCCTCCCTTTTTGCTGATCGCAATTTGCCATGGTTTAGATTTCTGACACAGTCGTCTGCTTTTTCTCGTCCTTGTCCTTTATGTTTATTATTAATTTTAAATCTGAATTATAATCCTATTCCTATCCTACTTATGGCTATATCATAGATTTATATCACATATGGTTAAATTGTTCCTTTTATCACAGTTCGCAAATTAGCTTCTTAACAACCGCTGATGTCGTCCTTGTGTTCAGGAGTAAATACCAAACGTGGTATAAATCTTGCTGCCACTTAAACATTTTTGGTTTGTGAGTCCTTCTTCCCGGCGAGAGACCTCTCCAGACCCACTAACCAGAAATATGTCTCCTTATTATACTAAGCAGGATATAGTGCTGCCATTTGAGATTGGGCGCCATACTGTTAGGTCCCTAGAAAGACCTGCGTGACATCTTGGGCTGGCTCCGGCTAGCTTTGTCATCGAGCCGTGGGCTCCTTAACCCTTGACCGTCACACGCATAACAATAAACATCGAAAGTCGACGTTTAACAACACTATAACTTGCGCGGTTTACATTCAAACACACAAAACATTAAAATTCATATTTTTTAATTTATTAGTAGATTTCTTGTGCGTTTAATTAATTTTTATTTTTAAAGACAAAAAATTGTGACTCGATCCAATTCCCACTTTAAACGATGTTCAGACCTACCCGTAAGAGCTCTCAAAGGGGGGTTTGCGGGGAAAAATATGCGTATAAAAAAAGGAAATAAATATGGCCAACACAAAAATTCACCAACAAAAAATGTACAATTGTTTGCTCGCATACAGATTAAATAAATAAATAAATAATGCAGGAATATACATTAACATAAATAAATAAATAAATATGGACAAATAAATAAATGAATAAATAAAAAGAAAAAATTATAAATAAATATCCAACGAATTATTAAATCAATAAGGAATAAATAACCCATATATATATTTATTTTTTCTGGACGTTGATGCACTACGATCAGTACATTCAAGTGGCCCGTATGACTCAAGCACGTGCTTGTTCGTGTTAGGTGTTAGTAGGCGCGATAAATTAAAGTATAGAAAAGAAACTCGAGGAAGTAACTACTGGCGTGCTGCCAGATTGTTTGCTTGCATGCGTGCTAAGTGGGATAGAATTAATGTTTTTAGTTTGGGAAGAGTATCTACGTTAGACGTTATTATGTACAAATCGTTATAATTTGCACATAAGACTCTAAAGGGTTCATGCAATTCAAAGGACGTTCTACAGTGGCGCAAAACTAAGGGAATATAAGATCTAGTATTTCTACTTGGTACGTGAAAGTTAAGCTGACCCAAAAGATCAGCACTTTCAACGTCACCTCGGATAAGGTTGTAAATGAAGGTAATGCCTAGCATAGTTCTACGATTAGATAAGGATGGTAAGTTAATTAGTAGGAGTCTACTGGAATAAGAGGGTAACCTCTGGTTTGCATCCCAGTTTAAACCGCGTAAAGCGAAAAGTAAAAAGTTCTTTTGAACCGACTCAATGCGTTT
Source organism: Drosophila jambulina (assembly GCA_018152175.1). Classification (NCBI taxonomy): domain Eukaryota; kingdom Metazoa; phylum Arthropoda; class Insecta; order Diptera; family Drosophilidae; genus Drosophila; species Drosophila jambulina. The sequence goes on along the minus strand of JAECXH010000027.1, from coordinate 1,569,363 downwards.
ACTGTGGACCCCATACTGAGGGCTCCACACGCAAGATCCATATTCTAAGATAGGACGAACTAAAGAAATGTAAAGACATTTAGTAACATAGGGGTCATTGAATTCTTTTGACCACCGTTTAATGAAACCAAGCACACCTCTGGCTTTATTTACCATGCAGGCGGACTCCCAAATCATCAACTATATTGATTCTTTCCAAAGAACGGCAGTTCAGCGTGTAAGTTGCAAGCTTGGGAACGACACGAGAAAATGTCATCAGCTTGCATTTAGAGCCGTTTAAATTTAATAAGTTAACGCGGCACCATGTTTGAAAATTATTAAGATTTGTTTGTAAATCTGACTGACAATAAGCGTCCTTATATTGCACGCAAAGTTTGACGTCATCCGCGTACATAAATACTCTGGAGTTAGTCAGCACTTTGGGAAGGTCGTTAATAAATAATGTAAACAACAAGGGTCCCAAATGGCTCCCTTGCGGGACGTCAGAAATAACCCTGAGAACATTTGATAAAGTATTTTTAAAAATGACCATTTGCGTCCGGCCATTCAGATAACTAGAGATCCATCTAAGAAGATCAACCGGAAATCCCATTAAGTCGAGTTTCCGAACAAGAAGAGAATGGTTAACAGAGTCGAATGCTTTACTGAAATCAGTATAGATTACGTCTGTCTGAAAGTTGTTATGGAAGCCCTTTATAATGAAAGAAGTGAGCTCCAAAAGATGAGTAGTAGTTGATCTTCGCTTTATAAATCCATGCTGACATGGAGAAATTATTGAACTGCAAAGGTGCTGCAAATGTGGAGTAATGATATTTTCGAAAAGTTTTGGGATGGCCAACAGCTTAGAGATTCCTCTGTAGTTGTTGGCATCCGATTTGCTACCTTTTTTGTGGAGAGGAATGACAAACGACTCCTTCCAAATAAGGGGAAAGTGGGAGGTTTCTAAGGATAAGGTAAACAATTTCAGAAGGGGATTGCACAGGGCGTCGGCACAATATCTGAGCACACAGCCAGGTATTCCGTCGGGACCTGGCGAATAAACTGGCTTAACACGGAGAAGATCTGAATGAATAGAGCTTTCGTTTAAACTAGGACTGAAAATTAAGTTCGATTTGGGAATGATGCAAGAATAAGTCTGATTTGAGTCAGTTGAGTTTGAAAATGTTGTTTGAAAAAACTGCGCAAATAGATCGGCTATTGCCTGATCATTATTTACGGTTGCATTTTCAAATGAGAGCGAGGAAGGATGAGTAACTGGCTTACGTTTAGTGTTAACAAAATTATAGAACTGTTTTGGGTCCTGAGAAAACTGGGCCCTACAACGAGCAAGATAATTTTTGTAACACTGCGCGTTCAACACGGTGAAGCTTAACCGAGCTGATAAATAAAATGATAGAGCAGATTGAGAACCGGTGCGTTTAAATTTAGTATACAGCCTAGACTTTTTGTTTTTAAGGCGACTCAACTCTTTAGTAAACCACGGAGGCTTATTAGAGGTTGACGGGTAGTATAACGGAACACATTCAGTAAAACATGAATTCATGGCACTGTAAAAAATATCCACGGCTTCCGCCATGTCAGTGCACATGTATAGATCGGACCAATTAAAATCAGATATAAGATTATTCAGCCGCTCGAAGTCCGCCTTGCGAAAACAAAGGACTTTTTTGGCTAGACGGTCAGATATATTCTGTAAGTCGGCCCCAACATCGAGGGTCACATCGAAAGTAGGATGATAGGGATCTTCGGGTAGCGTCAGCGGCGCCACCCTGGCTAAACTAACTCTCGCAGGATCTGAAACAAAACAGAGATCAAGCAAGCGCTCTAAAGAGTTTCGTACATGGTTGACTTGAGACAGCGAAATGTCAAACAAGCCAGCAATAAAATCATGCTGTGTTGTAGTAAGAAGTGAGTTTGTGGAATTATTAGAGGACCAAATAGCCCCTGGGATATTAAAATCACCAAGAACTACTAAGTGGTCCTTATCCGAAAGACGATTGGAGACCATCTGAATAGCGGAAAGATGGTTCCAATAAATAGAAAGTTCCGACAAGGGAGGAATGTAGGAACAAGTAATGAAAATGGAGCTACCATTAACTGATAGCTTCACACAAAGGAATTCAACATCGTTGCACTCGTCAAAAGTTAATAAGACGTGACGACGTCTTGACTGGAGTGAACCGCTATGAGCACACCACCCCCACGTCTGATAGGCCGATCCACTCGGTAAACCGTGAACGCAGCTGGAAAAACTTCGGAGCTCAAAATCTCCGGCTTTAACCAGGTTTCTGTGAACACGATAACCTGAGAAGCAAACGAAAGACTATTAGAATACAATTTGGGAAGCTTACTACGTAAACCTCTTGCATTCTGATAGGAGATGAAGAGGGAGTCCGTTAGTTTTTTGGAGAGGGAGTCGTAGAGGGCGCAGTGGTCTGGTCAGGCCTGGGAAGACTTATTCCTACTGGCCGCCTTTTCTTTTTCTTAGCTTCAAACTCTTTGACGACAATATACTCCGGCCAGAATTTGGTAGATCATATTATGTCAAAGAGCTCATTTGGGACATTTATCTTGAAAGATGAAATGTCCCTAGCATAGGAAAATTTGAATTTTTCCACCTTAATTTTCGTTTTTTCGGCTTTAGTTTTGCCTTGAATAAAGGCTATTACATTTTCCGATGTCTGAGAAGGGGAAAGCCGCGAAACAAATATCTGTTTCGTAGGTGGGACAACAGTAAGGGCTTTCGGCAATGCAGACGCATTACCTGGATTGCCAATGTCGGCCGGTAATCCGGCCCTGACGCCCTGGGGAGATACATTGATGGGGGTCTGAGGGGTCGCAATTTGCGATCCGCCAGGGGACAAAAGGGAAATCACCGGCACCGTCCCTCCAGCGGCACATTCGTGTACCGAATTATTTTTCGCACTCGACCTTAGAATTCTAGTATTTAATCCTGATATCGATGGCTGAACCGAGGGAGGCTGCTGTTGAGGGCCCGCTGCGGGTTTAAGAGATCCGTCGTTATGTTGCAGACCAGTTACAGTTTTTTTGCGCCTAGGAGACTCATTTAATAGCTTAAGGCTATTAAATTGAGTATCTAGCGCTAAGATCATATCATGAGTTTTGCGAAAACTCGATAATACGTCCTTAAAACCGCTCTTGGTTTGCCGCATAAAAGACATCATCTCGCTTTCAACCTCGCAACAGGCATCACAGCAGTAACGCAAACCGATGTTCCTTCTCAAATCGTCTACCGTTCGCGCTACAACACCAATGCACTTGACATGCACAATGTTGTCGCACAGCCAGCAGCCGATCGAAAGATCGTTAGCCGCAATTACCTTCTTACAGGTTTTAACAGCGCAGACAATAGCGGACATTATAAAAACTTAAGAAGATAAGAAAATAGTGCAGCTGCACAGAGAACAAGAGAGAGAGAGAGAGCGGGTGAGCGGGTGAGCGGGTGAGCGTGGGAGCAAAAGCTTGCAAGATTTACGTTTAGCTGTCGCGACGGCGCAAACAACTGCTAAACGAAGAAGGCACAAACAGGAATACAAAAAATAAGCACAAGCAAAACACTGGCAGCACAAACAAAATTGTGAAAATAATTTAATTAAATGCACAAATCAGGAAAGCTGCATGCACGCGAAGTGAACGGGAACTTTATTAAACACAAGGTAGAAGATTAAAGGAGAACCCCGGTGGTTTTTTAGTAAAATTTACACAAAACGAGAGCGCAAGAAAAAAACACGTCCGTTCACTTGGAAGAGAAAAAAATTGTTATGATATATATAGATATTCCCTAAAATTTGCTGCAAATAAATATATTAATGAAATTTTTGATTAAAAAGACTTGACAAAACACAAAATAAAATAATTACACGCTAAAACTGAACCTAAAACTAAAAAAAAAAATCTTGCTGAAGCCTTCTGGCTCCCGGTGCCGCCACTTGGAAGGCGTGCCGGTCTTCTACTATGAAAAGTGTCCTCTATAGGCGCCCCAGAAGAATAAAAGGCAATGGCGAGCGTTCTAGGGGCATCTATGCCTCCAAATAAAATTTTTTGGTCTCGCCGCCGTTTAGGTTAGGGCGAACATAGAAGCTTGGAGTCCCTCAAATCCTCCAGAAACTTAAAAATACTGGGCCAGGTAAGTTTAATGACCTGCCCAAACTCGTCTTGCGAGGATTGGGTCTGGTCAAGCCTGGAAACGAGAGCCATTGGGTTAGGGCTTCATCTCCGGACCACGACGACTCACCTCTCGGTTTCCTCGATCCGGCTTCCCGTCCTCGCTAGCCTCTATTGTCCCTGGGTTGGTGGTAGGAAGGCTCACTTAAATCCCGTTTAACATTTTTTTTCTCCTTTTATTTAGTATTTATTACTAATCTTCACGGGAACCCGCGAAATTTTCAAATAGATTCGTCTATATGCACCGCACTTTTCGATCCCGCTTAATAAAAACATTTACATATTTATTTAATTTATGCTTTTTCTAAATCAAAAGCAGGATGGAGAAAACCCAAGATATTGCCAGGGGCTGCTCCAAGCAAGACAGAGTGGAGCTGGAAACCAGATGATTAAGTCTGGGTTATACTGCTTATAGTTGCTCAGACATTTGAATCGGGACGGGCAAATCAGCAGACATCTGCATGAGTTTTCCAATACTTCTTGCCGACTTTTTCAAGCTTTGCCTATAAAAGCAAATGATTGCGACTTGGAATGTTAAAAATTGACTTTTTACGGCCAAGAATGCTGGAACCTTTGATTTAATGCAATGAATCAGTACCCCATTAACGACCTTAGGATAATTTTAAATAGAAAGCCGAAAATGTTATCAAAATATGTACCTTATAGGGTCGGAAATGTCTCCTTCACTGCGTTGCAACTTCTGACTAAAATTAAAATATCTAGCAAGGGTATGGAACGCCATACGATTTTTTTGCACATTATTTTTTCGGGCTGGCTTTTGAACTGGCTTCAGGCTCTCACTGGCTTCAGGCTCTCTCTGGCTTCAGGCTCTCTCTCGCTGGCGACTCTAGAGCCGCTCTATTTTTCGCATACAACGAGAGTTGCCGACTGTGTGTGTTCACACGAATTCTCATGGTTGTTCTGGTGTTTACTCATACAAGCAATCTCATTATATTTTTTAGAATTTTACGCTCTCAACTTTGTGAGAGCAGACAGAGAGCGATTATCGTTGCCATCAAAAAAGCAGCCTCATATTGCAAGAAGGTCAAGAAGGACTCGCAAATTTCTTGGAGTCTTTCTTTCTCCTCCTTGGTAAGGTCGTGTGGCTCCGGTTCCTCTTTCTGCTCTCTTTCCGGGACTATCGCCTCCTGAATTGAATCTAGGTCGAACACCTCTGACGCTATCTGGAAACTTTTCCAAAAGTCGACTCCTAGGTACAACTCCTGTTCCAGAGATGGGCATAAAAATAAAATTCATCATCACCGTGGCATTTCTATACGTCATTGATGTTGTGGCTTTGCCGAGGATCGACTGTGCTGCCCCGCTTTCGGTTTTAATCTTCGCGTAGTATGGCTTCCAGGTGATATCCAGGGATTCTAGGAGTTTTCTACAACCTTTTCCTAGCAAGCTAACGGATGCTCCAGTAGCCCCCGCAGAGTCTTTCCCGAGATTTGGATCGATGTGTATGGTCTTGGATCCGCCGCTCTACCGTATCTTCCTACGAAATTCAAAGACTGCTGAACTCGGGATCGCTCCAGCCTTCTTTTTCGGTATCTTTTCTGCCGTCTTGTACCCTCTTTGACACCAGTGTCATTCCCGCTAGTCGGTTATTCCCAAATATCCGTTCGCGTGCTTCCTTGTATCGGCGCACTCGCTCGCTTAGGGTCAGGTACACCCTGTCTGGTCCCTGCACGCTCGGTCGAGTGTCCTTCTGGTCTTCATTTCTTATGTTCGGGGTCTCCTCTCGGGCTCTCTCGTGGAACGCGGTTCGCCCGTCACAGCTGCGTTCCTCTCGGTGTTTCCCGTCTTGCAGTTTGGACACTTGGGTGTCACCGTGTTCGGCAAACCGCATTTATAGCAGAACAACTGCTATACGTGTCCTGATACACGTGTCCACTTTACTGGCAGTTCCAGCAAACCAGCAGTTTTTTCGGCGCTACCCCTACTATAGCTTCAACCGCATCTTCGGAATCTGGATGGGATTCTAGGTCGCAAAATTTCGAATTTCCTCCACCCTGTCCATTCGCTGTTCCGGCCTGGGTCTGTAGGTAGCGTGTAATCGCGGGTCTAGTGTTCTCTGCGCTTCCTTACACTCTTCATGAAGGTGCTCAAGCGTATAATCTCGGATTGGATAAACCCATTGCCTGATGGGCTCGGCCAGATTCCGTTTTGCCGTTTTTATAATCCAATCTTGTTCCACCCCGCTGACCATGGGGTCGTCCAGCGACTCTCCGGGCCTCTGCTTCCCCTCGGCTATGTCCTGGATCCGGTCATGGTCGCTCCGCTTATCGCAGAAACGGCGTTCGAGAGCGTGCTTCAGCTCCTCCCAAGACCTGGGCTGCTTAGTACGGATTTGGAGCCAGTACCACTCCGATGCATCCTCTACCAGCAAGCGATGGAAATCTCGTAACAACTCCGGCCATGGCATTCCGTAATGGTGCTGGAGGTGTTCAACTCTGAACAGGAAATCCTCCGCATTAATGCCTCGAGAGTTAACCGTGAACTGGAACCCCCATTTGTCCAAAGGCACATCTTGTCGGGTGCGGCTTGAGGGTCTTCCATCTGGATTCCGTTGACCATTGTTCCTGCCTTGGGCATTTTGACATGCGCCCTTTGGATCAATACTGCGGGACCTGGTTCGGTTTCCTGGTCCTGGAAAGTTATAGGGGCCCAGTATCTGCTCGGTTCCATGTGTCCTTCCGTTGCCGGGTCTTCCTTGCAGCCGCTAATTTACCTGGATTGTCGAACTTTGGATCACATTCTGTCCGAATGCCTGCCAGGAGTTCCTCTGCGAGTTTTTCTGTCCATTGGTCTGGATAGCACCGACTCCCTGATCTAGTCTTAGTCCTCGGTTTTGCTCCTTCTTCACGTCCGACATCTGGCCTTCCTTCTGACCCGTCTGCGTGGCCCCGCGACTTGGTTGACGATGCCTCCGAAGCCGCGTCTCGACGATCCAGCTTCTTTATCATATCCATCAAGTTGGTCATGTCCACCCGAATTTGTTCTTGGGAGGCATGTATCATGGCCTGCATTTCTCTTTTGTTTAAGGACCGATATGCTTCTGCGTTCTCCATGCTATACTACTCCTGAATCGGGTCCAAATGGATGTGTGAGTACGCGTTTGGGGTGCTTTCGGAATCAGGTTCAGGCTCCGTGGAACGAACCTCCTCTGCTGCACACTTAATCGGCTCCTGTCCGACCCTGGTCTCAATCCTACCGCACCTTTCTCTCCCTGACCTACCTCAGTATTAACCTGCTCAGCCATGTTAAGGAGTAACGACTAATCAGAAAACGAATTATAGATAACTCAGAAAAACGCAACCAAAAATAACACCAATACAAAAAAAAACAAAACTCGACAGATTCCCAATCTAATTTTTCAATATATATTGGAAGAAAGAAGATCCCCGGGTTGTGAGTGGTATGTGTGTGATTCATAAATAAACATTTATGCCATGTCCATATGTGTGAGTAAACCAACAAAACAAAAACAAACGCTGCCTGGCCTGTCAACTATAAAAAACCATCAATTGGCTTGATTGTTTTTTGTAGTTAAGTACGCCAGAAAACATTTAAACTAATTATATCCTTTTTGTTTCAGACGGACTCCTGCCTCGGATAAGATGCCACTCCCTACGCCATCTTTGGTAGCCGAGGTCATTCTATTCATCCCTCTGAGCGCTTCCAAAGGCTCACCAAACGTTACCCTAGGTCGTCAGATTTTGCAGGGTTTTTTTTTTGCTTCACCCCAATAAAGAAAAATTAATAACTTTAATTTGCTTATTTATTTATTATTTTTTTTTTTTCTTTATGTATTTATGTCCCCCTTTAATTAATTTTAAGTATTTTATTATGTATTCCTTTTAATTTATATAACGAGCTACAATTTTCAATGAATTTCCTATTTAATGTTATGTTACTGTCCCATGTCATTTGTCATTCTGCGCGTATTATCACAAGTTTTTAATTTGTTTAATGTCCCAGTTGACCCCTCCCTTTTTGCTGATCGCAATTTGCCATGGTTTAGATTTCTGACACAGTCGTCTGCTTTTTCTCGTCCTTGTCCTTTATGTTTATTATTAATTTTAAATCTGAATTATAATCCTATTCCTATCCTACTTATGGCTATATCATAGATTTATATCACATATGGTTAAATTGTTCCTTTTATCACAGTTCGCAAATTAGCTTCTTAACAACCGCTGATGTCGTCCTTGTGTTCAGGAGTAAATACCAAACGTGGTATAAATCTTGCTGCCACTTAAACATTTTTGGTTTGTGAGTCCTTCTTCCCGGCGAGAGACCTCTCCAGACCCACTAACCAGAAATATGTATCCTTATTATACTAAGCAGGATATAGTGCTGCCATTTGAGATTGGGCGCCATACTGTTAGGTCCCTAGAAAGACCTGCGTGACATCTTGGGCTGGCTCCGGCTAGCTTTGTCATTGAGCCGTGGGCTCCTTAACCCTTGACCGTCACACGCATAACAATAAACATCGAAAGTCGACGTTTAACAACACTATAACTTGCGCGGTTTACATTCAAACACACAAAACATTAAAATTCATATTTTTTAATTTATTAGTAGATTTCTTGTGCGTTTAATTAATTTTTATTTTTAAAGACAAAAAATTGTGACTCGATCCAATTCCCACTTTAAACGATGTTCAGACCTACCCGTAAGAGCTCTCAAAGGGGGGTTTGCGGGGAAAAATATGCGTATAAAAAAAGGAAATAAATATGGCCAACACAAAAATTCACCAACAAAAAATGTACAATTGTTTGCTCGCATACAGATTAAATAAATAAATAAATAATGCAGGAATATACATTAACATAAATAAATAAATAAATATGGACAAATAAATAAATGAATAAATAAAAAGAAAAAATTATAAATAAATATCCAACGAATTATTAAATCAATAAGGAATAAATAACCCATATATATATTTATTTTTTCTGGACGTTGATGCACTACGATCAGTACATTCAAGTGGCCCGTATGACTCAAGCACGTGCTTGTTCGTGTTAGGTGTTAGTAGGCGCGATAAATTAAAGTATAGAAAAGAAACTCGAGGAAGTAACTACTGGCGTGCTGCCAGATTGTTTGCTTGCATGCGTGCTAAGTGGGATAGAATTAATGTTTTTAGTTTGGGAAGAGTATCTACGTTAGACGTTATTATGTACAAATCGTTATAATTTGCACATAAGACTCTAAAGGGTTCATGCAATTCAAAGGACGTTCTACAGTGGCGCAAAACTAAGGGAATATAAGATCTAGTATTTCTACTTGGTACGTGAAAGTTAAGCTGACCCAAAAGATCAGCACTTTCAACGTCACCTCGGATAAGGTTGTAAATGAAGGTAATGCCTAGCATAGTTCTACGATTAGATAAGGATGGTAAGTTAATTAGTAGGAGTCTACTGGAATAAGAGGGTAACCTCTGGTTTGCATCCCAGTTTAAACCGCGTAAAGCGAAAAGTAAAAAGTTCTTTTGAACCGACTCAATGCGTTTACTGTGGACCCCATACTGAGGGCTCCACACGCAAGATCCATATTCTAAGATAGGACGAACTAAAGAAATGTAAAGACACTTAGTAACATAGGGGTCATTGAATTCTTTTGACCACCGTTTAATGAAACCAAGCACACCTCTGGCTTTATTTACCATGCAGGAAATATGATCAATAAAGTCAAGTTTAGGATCCAGGCGGACTCCCAAATCATCAACTATATTGATTCTTTCCAAAGAACGGCAGTTCAGCGTGTAAGTTGCAAGCTTGAGAACGACACGAGAAAATGTCATCAGCTTGCATTTAGAGCCGTTGAAATTTAATAAGTTAACGCGGCACCATGTTTTAAAATTATTAAGATTTGTTTGTAATTCTGACTGGCAATAAGCGTCCTTATATTGCACGCAAAGTTTGACGTCATCCGCGTACATAAGTACTCTGGAGTTAGTCAGCACTTTGGGAAGGTCGTTAATAAATAATGTAAACAACAAGGGTCCCAAATGGCTCCCTTGCGGGACGTCAGAAATAACCCTGAGAACATTTGATAAAGTATTTTTAAAAATGACCATTTGCGTCCGGCCATTCAGATAACTAGAGATCCATCTAAGAAGATCAACCGGAAATCCCATTAAGTCGAGTTTCCGAACAAGAAGAGAATGGTTAACAGAGTCGAATGCTTTACTGAAATCAGTATAGATTACGTCTGTCTGAAAGTTGTTATGGAAGCCCTTTATAATGAAAGAAGTGAGCTCCAAAAGATGAGTAGTAGTTGATCTTCGCTTTATAAATCCATGCTGACATGAAGAAATTATTGAACTGCAAAGGTGCTGCAAATGTGGAGTAATGATATTTTCGAAAAGTTTTGGGATGGCCAACAGCTTAGAGATTCCTCTGTAGTTGTTGGCATCCGATTTGCTACCTTTTTTGTGGAGAGGAATGACAAACGACTCCTTCCAAATAAGGGGAAAGTGGGAGGTTTCTAAGGATAAGGTAAACAATTTCAGAAGGGGATTGCACAGGGCGTCGGCACAATATCTGAGCACACAGCCAGGTATTCCGTCGGGACCTGGCGAATAAACTGGCTTAACACGGAGAAGATCTGAATGAATAGAGCTTTCGTTTAAACTAGGACTGAAAATTAAGTTCGATTTGGGAATGATGCAAGAATAAGTCTGATTTGAGTCAGTTGAGTTTGAAAATGTTGTTTGAAAAAACTGCGCAAATAGATCGGCTATTGCCTGATCATTATTTACGGTTGCATTTTCAAATGAGAGCGAGGAAGGATGAGTAACTGGCTTACGTTTAGTGTTAACAAAATTATAGAACTGTTTTGGGTCCTGAGAAAACTGGGCCCTACAACGAGCAAGATAATTTTTGTAACACTGCGCGTTCAACACGGTGAAGCTTAACCGAGCTGATAAATAAAATGATAGAGCAGATTGAGAACCGGTGCGTTTAAATTTAGTATACAGCCTAGACTTTTTGTTTTTAAGGCGACTCAACTCTTTAGTAAACCACGGAGGCTTATTAGAGGTTGACGGGTAGTATAACGGAACACATTCAGTAAAACATGAATTCATGGCACTGTAAAAAATATCCACGGCTTCCGCCATGTCAGTGCACATGTATAGATCGGACCAATTAAAATCAGATATAAGATTATTCAGCCGCTCGAAGTCCGCCTTGCGAAAACAAAGGACTTTTTTGGCTAGACGGTCAGATATATTCTGTAAGTCGGCCCCAACATCGAGGGTCACATCGAAAGTAGGATGATAGGGATCTTCGGGTAGCGTCAGCGGCGCCACCCTGGCTAAACTAACTCTCGCAGGATCTGAAACAAAACAGAGATCAAGCAAGCGCTCTAAAGAGTTTCGTACATGGTTGACTTGAGACAGCGAAATGTCAAACAAGCCAGCAATAAAATCATGCTGTGTTGTAGTAAGAAGTGAGTTTGTGGAATTATTAGAGGACCAAATAGCCCCTGGGATATTAAAATCACCAAGGACTACTAAGTGGTCCTTATCCGAAAGACGATTGGAGACCATCTGAATAGCGGAAAGATGGTTCCAATAAATAGAAATTTCCGTCAAGGGAGGAATGTAGGAACAAGTAATAAAAATGGAGCTAACATTAACTGATAGCTTCACACAAAGGAATTCAACATCGTTGCACTCCTCAAAAGTTAATAAGACGTGACGACGTCTTGACTGGAGTCAACCGCTATGAGGACACCACCCCCACGTCAGATAGGCCGATCCACTCGGTAAACCGTGAACGCAGCTGGAAAAACTTCGGAGCTCAAAATCTCCGGCTTTAACCAGGTTTCTGTGAACACGATAACCTGAGAAGCAAACGAAAGACTATTAGAATACAATTTGGGAAGCTTACTACGTAAACCTCTTGCATTCTGATAGGAGATGAAGAGGGAGTCAGTTAGTTTTTTGGAGAGGGAGTCGTAGAGGGCGCAGTGGTCTGGTCAGGCCTGGGAAGACTTATTCCTACTGGCCGCCTTTTCTTTTTCTTAGCTTCAAACTCTTTGACGACAATATACTCCGGCCAGAATTTGGTAGATCATATTATGTCAAAGAGCTCATTTGGGACATTTATCTTGAAAGATGAAATGTCCCTAGCATAGGAAAATTTGAATTTTTCCACCTTAATTTTCGTTTTTTCGGCTTTAGTTTTGCCTTGAATAAAGGCTATTACATTTTCCGATGTCTGAGAAGGGGAAAGCCGCGAAACAAATATCTGTTTCGTAGGTGGGACAACAGTAAGGGCTTTCGGCAATGCAGACGCATTACCTGGATTGCCAATGTCGGCCGGTAATCCGGCCCTGACGCCCTGGGGAGATACATTGATGGGGGTCTGAGGGGTCGCAATTTGCGATCCGCCAGGGGACAAAAGGGAAATCACCGGCACCGTCCCTCCAGCGGCACATTCGTGTACCGAATTATTTTTCGCACTCGACCTTAGAATTCTAGTATTTAATCCTGAGGTCGATGGCTGAACCGAGGGAGGCTGCTGTTGAGGGCCCGCTGCGGGTTTAAGAGATCCGTCGTTATGTTGCAGACCAGTAACAGTTTTTTTGCGCCTAGGAGACTCATTTAATAGCTTAAGGCTATTAAATTGAGTATCTAGCGGTAAGATCATATCATGAGTTTTGCGAAAACTCAATAATACGTCCTTAAAACCGCTCTTGGTTTGCCGCATAAAAGACATCATCTCGCTTTCAACCTCGCGACAGGCATCACAGCAGTAACGCAAACCGATGTTCCTTCTCAAATCGTCTACCGTTCGCGCTACAACACCAATGCACTTGACATGCACAATGTTGTCGCACAGCCAGCAGCCGATCGAAAGATCGTTAACCGCAATTACCTTCTTACAGGTTTTAACAGCGCAGACAATAGCGGACATTATAAAAACTTAAGAAGATAAGAAAATAGTGCAGCTGCACAGAGAACAAGAGAGAGAGAGAGAGCGGGTGAGCGGGTGAGCGTGGGAGCAAAAGCTTGCAAGATTTACGTTTAGCTGTCGCGACGGCGCAAACAACTGCTAAACGAAGAAGGCACAAACAGGAATACAAAAAATAAGCACAAGCAAAACACTGGCAGCACAACCAAAATTGTGAAAATAATTTAATTAAATGTACAAATCAGGAAAGCTGCATGCACGCGAAGTGAACGGGAACTTTATTAAACACAAGGTAGAAGATTAAAGGAGAACCCCGGTGGTTTTTTAGTAAAATTTACACAAAACGAGAGCGCAAGAAAAAAACACGTCCGTTCACTTGGAAGAGAAAAAAATTGTTATGATATATATAGATATTCCCTAAAATTTGTTGCAAATAAATATATTAATGAAATTTTTGATTAAAAAGACTTGACAAAACACAAAATAAAATAATTACACGCTAAAACTGAACCTAAAACTAAAAAAAAAATCTTGCTGAAGCCTTCTGGCTCCCGGTGCCGCCACTTGGAAGGCGTGCCGGTCTTCTACTATAAAAAGTGTCCTCTATAGGCGCCCCAGAAGAATAAAAGGCAATGGCGAGCGTTCTAGGGGCATCTATGCCTCCAAATAAAATTTTTTGGTCTCGCCGCCGTTTAGATTAGGGCGAACATAGAAGCTTGGAGTCCCTCAAATCCTCCAGAAACTCAAAAATACTGGGCCAGGTAAGTTTAATGACCTGCCCAATCTCGTCTTGCGAGGATTGGGTCTGGTCGAGCCTGGAAACGAGAGCCATTGGGTTAGGGCTTCATCTCCTGACCACGACGACTCACCTCTCGGTTTCCTCGATCCGGCTTCCCTTCCTCGCTAGCCTCTATTGTCCCTGGGTTGGTGGTAGGAAGGCTCACTTAAATCCCGTTTAACATTTTTTTTCTCCTTTTATTTAGTATATATTACTAATCTTCACGGGAACCCGCGAAATTTTTTTTAAATAGATTCGTCTATATGCACCGCACTTTTCGATCCCGCTTAATAAAAACATTTACATATTTATTTAATTTATGCTTTTTCTAAATCAAAAGCAGGATGGAGAAAACCCAAGATTTTGCCAGGGGCTGCTCCAAGCAAGACAGAGTGGAGCTGGAAACCAGATGATTAAGTCTGGGTTATACTGCTTATAGTTGCTCAGACATTTGAATCGGGACGGGCAAATCAGCAGACATCTGCATGAGTTTTCCAATACTTCTTGCCGACTATTTCAAGCTTTGCCTATAAAAGCAAATGATTGCGACTTGGAATGTTAAAAATTGACTTTTTACGGCCAAGAATGCTGGAACCTTTGATTTAATGCAATGAATCAGTACCCCATTAACGACCTTAGGATAATTTTAAATAGAAAGCCGAAAATGTTATCAAAATATATACTTTATAGGGTCGGAAATGTCTCCTTCACTGCGTTGCAAACTTCTGACTAAAATTAAAATATCTAGCAAGGGTATACAAAAACTAAGGAACGCCATACGATTTTTTTGCACACTATTTTTTCGGGCTGGCTTTTGAACTGGCTTCAGGCTCTCACTGGCTTCATGCTCTCTCTGGCTTCAGGCTCTCTCTCGCTGGCGGCTCTAGAGCCGCTCTATTTTTCGCATACAACGAGAGTTGCCGACTGTTTGTGTTCACACGAATTCTCATGGTTGTTCTTGTGTTTACTCATACAAGCAATTTCAATATATTTTTTAGAATTTTACGCTCTCAACTTTGTTAGAGCAGACAGAGAGCGATTATCGTTGCCATCAAAAAAGCAGCCTCATATTGAAAGAAGGTCAAGAAGGACTCTCAAATTTCTTGGAGTCTTTCTTTCTCCTCCTTGGTAAGGTCGTGCGGCTCCGGTTCCTCTTTCTGCTCTCTTTCCGGGACTATCGCCTCCTGAATTGAATCTAGGTCGAACACCTCTGACGCTATCTGGAAACTTTTCCAAAAGTCGACTCCTAGGTACAACTCCTGTTCCAGAGATGGGCATAAAAATAAAATTCATCATCACCGTGGCATTTCTATACGTCATTGATGTTGTGGCTTTGCCGAGGATCGACTGTGCTGCCCCGCTTTCGGTTTTAATCTTCGCGTAGTATGGCTTCCAGGTGATATCCAGGGATTCTAGGAGTTCTCTACAACCTTTTCCTAGCAAGCTAACGGATGCTCCAGTAGCCCCGCAGAGTCTTTCCCGAGATTTGGATCGATGTGTATGGTCTTGGATCCGCCGCTCTACCGTATCTTCCTACGAAATTCAAAGACTGCTGAACTCGGGATCGCTCCAGCCTTCTTTTTCGGTATCTTTTCTGCCGTCTTGTACCCTCTTGACACCAGTGTCATTCCCGCTAGTCGGTTATTCCCAAATATCCGTTCGCGTGCTTCCTTGTATCGGCGCACTCGCTCGCTTAGGGTCAGGTACACCCTGTCTGGTCCCTGCACGCTCGGTCGAGTGTCCTTCTGGTCTTCATTTCTTATGTTCGGGGTCTCCTCTCGGGCTCTCTCGTGGAACGCGGTTCGCCCGTCACAACTGCGTTCCTCTCGGTGTTTCCCGTCTTGCAGTTTGGACACTTGGGTGTCACCGTGTTCGGCAAACCGCATTTATAGCAGAACAACTGCTATACGTGTCCTGATACAAGTGTCCACTTTACTGGCAGTTCCAGCAAACCAGCAGTTTTTTCGGCGCTACCCCTACTATAGCTTCAACCGCATCTTCGGAATCTGGATGGGATTCTAGGTCGCAAAATATCGAATTTCCTCCACCCTGTCCATTCGCTGTTCCGGCCTGGGTCTGTAGGTAGCGTGTAATCGCGGGTCTAGTGTTCTCTGCGCTTCCTTACACTCGTCATGAAGGTGCTCAAGCGTATAATCTCGGATTGGATAAACCCATTGCCTGATGGGCTCGGCCAGATTCCGTTTTGCCGTTTTTATAATCCAATCTTGTTCCACCCCGCTGACCATGGGGTCGTCCAGCGACTCTCCGGGCCTCTGCTTCCCCTCGGCTATGTCCTGGATCCGGTCATGGTCGCTCCGCTTATCGCAGAAACGGCGTTCGAGAGCGTGCTTCAGCTCCTCCCAAGACCTGGGCTGCTTAGTACGGATTTGGAGCAAGTACCACTCCGATGCATCCTCTACCAGCAAGCGATGGAAATCTCGTAACAACTCCGGCCATGGCATTCCGTAATGGTGCTGGACAACTCTGAACAGGAAATCCTCCGCATTAATGCCTCGAGAGTTGCCCGTGAACTGGAACCCCCATTTGTCCAAAGGCACATCTTGTCGGGTGCGGCTTGAGGGTCTTCCATCTGGATTCCGTTGACCATTGTTCCTGCCTTGGGCATTTTGACATGCGCCCTTTGGATCAATGCTGCGGGACCTGGTTCGGTTTCCTGGTCCTGGAAAGTTTTAGGGGCCCAGTATCTGCTCGGTTCCATGTGTCCTTCCGTTGCCGGGTCTTCCTTGCAGCCGCTAATTTATCTGGATTGTCGAACTTTGGATCACATTCTGTCCGAATGCCTGCCAGGAGTTCCTCTGCGAGTTTTTCTGTCCATTGGTCTGGATAGCACCGACTCCCTGATCTAGTCTTAGTCCTCGGTTTTGCTCCTTCTTCACGTCCGACATCTGGCCTTCCTTCTGACCAGTCTGCGTGGCCCCGCGACTTGGTTGACGATGCCTCCGAAGCCGCGTCTCGACGATCCAGCTTCTTTATCATATCGGCAAAGCCTGCCCTGATTCACTGGTCGATACGAACATCCATCATGTTGGTCATGTTCACCCGAATTTGTTCTTGGGAGGCATGTATCATGGCCTGCATTTCTCTTTTGTTTAAGGACCGATATGCTTCTGCGTTCTCCATGCTGTACTACTCCTGAATCGGGTCCAAATGGATGTGTGAGTACGCGTTTGGGGTGCTTTCGGAATCAGGTTCAGGCTCCGTGGAACGAACCTCCTCTGCTGCACACTTAATCGGCTCCTATCCGACCCTGGTCTCAATCCTACCGCACCTTTCTCTCCCTGACCTACCTCAGTATTAACCTGCTCAGCCATGTTAAGGAGTAACGACTAATCAGAAAAGGAATTATAGATAACTCAGAAAAACGCAACCAAAAATAACACCAATACAAAAAAAAACAAAACTCGACAGATTCCCAATCTAATTTTTCAATATATATTGGAAGAAAGAAGATCCCCGGGTTGTGAGTGGTATGTGTGTGATTCATAAATAAACATTTATGCCATGTCCATATGTGTGAGTAAACTAACAAAACAAAAACAAACGCTGCCTGGCCTGTCAACTATAAAAAACCATCAATTGGCTTGATGGTTTGTAGTTAAGTACGCCAGAAAACATTTAAACTAATTATATCCTTTTTGTTTCAGACGGACTCCTGCCTCGGATAAGATGCCACTCCCTACGCCATCTTTGGTAGCCGAGGTCATTCTATTCATCCCTCTGAGCGCTTCCAAAGGCTCACCAAACGTTACCCTAGGTCGTCAGATTTTGCAGGATTTTTTTTTGCTCCACCCCAATAAAGAAAAATTAATAACTTTAATTTGCTTATTTATTTATTATTATTATTTTTTTTCTTTATGTATTTATGTCCCCCTTTAATTAATTTTAAGTATTTTAATATGTATTCCTTTTAATTTATATAACGAGAATTTCCTATTTAATGATATGTTACTGTCCCATGTCATTTGTCATTCTGCGCGTATTATCACAAGTTTTTAATTTGTTTAATGTCGCAGTTGACCCCTCCCTTTTTGCTGATCGCAATTTGCCATGGTTTAGATTTCTGACACAGTCGTCTGCTTTTTCTCGTCCTTGTCCTTTATGTTTATTATTAATTTTAAATCTGAATTATAATCCTATTCCTATCCTACTTATGGCTATATCATAGATTTATATCACATATGGTTAAATTGTTCCTTTTATCACAGTTCGCAAATTAGCTTCTTAACAACCGCTGATGTCGTCCTTGTGTTCAGGAGTAAATACCAAACGTGGTATAAATCTTGCTGCCACTTAAACATTTTTGGTTTGTGAGTCCTTCTTCCCGGCGAGAGACCTCTCCAGACTCACTAACCAGAAATATGTCTCCTTATTATACTAAGCAGGATATAGTGCTGCCATTTGAGATTGGGCGCCATACTGTTAGGTCCCTAGAAAGACCTGCGTGACATCTTGGGCTGGCTCCGGCTAGCTTTGTCATCGAGCCGTGGGCTCCTTAACCCTTGACCGTCACACGCATAACAATAAACATCGAAAGTCGACGTTTAACAACACTATAACTTGCGCGGTTTACATTCAAACACACAAAACATTAAAATTCATATTTTTTAATTTATTAGTAGATTTCTTGTGCGTTTAATTAATTTTTATTTTTAAAGACAAAAAATTGTGACTCGATCCAATTCCCACTTTAAACGATGTTCAGACCTACCCGTAAGAGCTGTCAAAGGGGGGTTTGCGGGGAAAAATATGCGTATAAAAATAGGAAGTAAATATGGCCAACACAAAAATTCACCAACAAAAAATGTACAATTGTTTGCTCGCAGACAGATTAAATAAATAAATAAATAATGCAGGAATATACATTAACATAAATAAATAAATAAATATGGACAAATAAATAAATGAATAAATAAAAAAAAAATTATAAATAAATATCCTACGAATTATTAAATCAATAAGGAATAAATAACCCATATATATATTTATTTTTTCTGGACGTTGATGCACTACGATCAGTACATTCAAGTGGCCCGTATGACTCAAGCACGTGCTTGTTCGTGTTAGGTGTTAGTAGGCGCGATAAATTAAAGTATAGAAAAGAAACTCGAGGAAGTAACTACTGGCGTGCTGCCAGATTGTTTGCTTGCATGCGTGCTAAGTGGGATAGAATTAATGTTTTTAGTTTGGGAAGAGTATCTACGTTAGACGTTATTATGTACAAATCGTTATAATTTGCACATAAGACTCTAAAGGGTTCATGCAATTCAGTGGCGCAAAACTAAGGGAATATAAGATCTAGTATTTCTACTTGGTACGTGAAAGTTAAGCTGACCCAAAAGATCAGCACTTTCAACGTCACCTCGGATAAGGTTGTAAATGAAAGTAATGCCTAGCATAGTTCTACGATTAGATAAGGATGGTAAGTTAATTAGTAGGAGTCTACTGGAATAAGAGGGTAACCTCTGGTTTGCATCCCAGTTTAAACCGCGTAAAGCGAAAAGTAAAAAGTTCTTTTGAACCGACTCAATGCGTTTACTGTGGACCCCATACTGAGGGCTCCACACGCAAGATCCATATTCTAAGATAGGACGAACTAAAGAAATGTAAAGACACTTAGTAACATAGGGGTCATTGAATTCTTTTGACCACCGTTTAATGAAACCAAGCACACCTCTGGCTTTATTTACCATGCAGGAAATATGATCAATAAAGTCAAGTTTAGGATCCAGGCGGACTCCCAAATCATCAACTATATTGATTCTTTCAAAAGAACGGCAGTTCAGCGTGTAAGTTGCAAGCTTGGGAACGACACGAGAAAATGTCATCAGCTTGCATTTAGAGCCGTTTAAATTTAATAAGTTAACGCGGCACCATGTTTGAAAATTATTAAGATTTGTTTGTAAATCTGACTGGCAATAAGCGTCCTTATATTGCACGCAAAGTTTGACGTCATCCGCGTACATAAATACTCTGGAGTTAGTCAGCACTTTGGGAAGGTCGTTAATAAATAATGTAAACAACAAGGGTCCCAAATGGCTCCCTTGCGGGACGTCAGAAATAACCCTGAGAACATTTGATAAAGTATTTTTGAAAAGGACCATTTGCGTCCGGCCATTCAGATAACTAGAGATCCATCTAAGAAGATCAACCGGAAATCCCATTAAGTCGAGTTTCCGAACAAGAAGAGAATGGTTAACAGAGTCGAATGCTTTACTGAAATCAGTATAGATTACGTCTGTCTGAAAGTTGTTATGGAAGCCCTTTATAATGAAAGAAGTGAGCTCCAAAAGATGAGTAGTAGTTGATCTTCGCTTTATAAATCCATGCTGACATGGAGAAATTATTGAACTGCAAAGGTGCTGCAAATGTGGAGTAATGATATTTTCGAAAAGTTTTGGGATGGCCAACAGCTTAGAGATTCCTCTGTAGTTGTTGGCATCCGATTTGCTACCTTTTTTGTGGAGAGGAATGACAAACGACTCCTTCCAAATAAGGGGAAATTGGGAGGTTTCTAAGGATAAGGTAAACAATTTCAAAAGGGGATTGCACAGGGCGTCGGCACAATATCTGAGCACACAGCCAGGTATTCCGTCGGGACCTGGCGAATAAACTGGCTTAACACGGAGAAGATCTGAATGAATAGAGCTTTCGTTTAAACTAGGACTGAAAATTAAGTTCGATTTGGGAATGATGCAAGAATAAGTCTGATTTGAGTCAGTTGAGTTTGAAAATTATTTACGGTTGCATTTTCAAATGAGAGCGAGGAAGGATGAGTAACTGGCTTACGTTTAGTGTTAACAAAATTATAGAACTGTTTTGGGTCCTGAGAAAACTGGGCCCTACAACGAGCAAGATAATTTTTGTAACACTGCGCGTTCAACACGGTGAAGCGTAACCGAGCTGATAAATAAAATGATAGAGCAGATTAAGAACCGGTGCGTTTAAATTTAGTATACAGCCTAGACTTTTTGTTTTTAAGGCGACTCAACTCTTTAGTAAACCACGGAGGCTTATTAGAGGTTGACGGGTAGTATAACGGAACACATTCAGTAAAACATGAATTCATGGCACTGTAAAAAATATCCACGGCTTCCGCCATGTCAGTGCACATGTATAGATCGGACCAATTAAAATCAGATATAAGATTATTCAGCCGCTCGAAGTCCGCCTTGCGAAAACAAAGGACTTTTTTGGCTAGACGGTCAGATATATTCTGTAAGTCGCCCCCAACATCGAGGGTCACATCGAAAGTAGGATGATAGGGATCTTCGGGTAGCGTCAGCGGCGCCACCCTGGCTAAACTAACTCTCGCAGGATCTGAAACAAAACAGAGATCAAGCAAGCGCTCTAAAGAGTTTCGTACATGGTTGACTTGAGACAGCGAAATGTCAAACAAGCCAGCAATAAAATCATGCTGTGTTGTAGTAAGAAGTGAGTTTGTGGAATTATTAGAGGACCAAATAGCCCCTGGGATATTAAAATCACCAAGAACTACTAAGTGGTCCTTATCCGAAAGACGATTGGAGACCATCTGAATAGCGGAAAGATGGTTCCAATAAATAGAAAGTTCCGACAAGGGAGGAATGTAGGAACAAGTAATGAAAATGGAGCTACCATTAACTGATAGCTTCACACAAAGGAATTCAACATCGTTGCACTCCTCAAAAGTTAATAAGACGTGACGACGTCTTGACTGGAGTCAACCGCTATGAGGACACCACCCCCACGTCTGATAGGCCGATCCACTCGGTAAACCGTGAACGCAGCTGGAAAAACTTCGGAGCTCAAAATCTCCGGCTTTAACCAGGTTTCTGTGAACACGATAACCTGAGAAGCAAACGAAAGACTATTAGAATACAATTTGGGAAGCTTACTACGTAAACCTCTTGCATTCTGATAGGAGATGAAGAGGGAGTCAGTTAGTTTTTTGGAGAGGGAGTCGTAGAGGGCGCAGTGGTCTGGTCAGGCCTGGGAAGACTTATTCCTACTGGCCGCCTTTTCTTTTTCTTAGCTTCAAACTCTTTGACGACAATATACTCCGGCCAGAATTTGGTAGATCATATTATGTCAAAGAGCTCATTTGGGACATTTATCTTGAAAGATGAAATGTCCCTAGCATAGGAAAATTTGAATTTTTCCACCTTAATTTTCATTTTTTTCGGCTTTAGTTTTGCCTTGAATAAAGGCTATTACATCTTCCGATGTCTGAGAAGGGGAAAGCCGCGAAACAAATATCTGTTTCGTAGGTGGGACAACAGTAAGGGCTTTCGGCAATGCAGACGCATTACCTGGATTGCCAATGTCGGCCGGTAATCCGGCCCTGACGCCCTGGGGAGATACATTGATGGGGGTCTGAGGGGTCGCAATTTGCGATCCACCAGGGGACAAAAGGGAAATCACCGGCACCGTCCCTCCAGCGGCACATTCGTGTACCGAATTATTTTTCGCACTCGACCTTAGAATTCTAGTATTTAATCCTGAGGTCGATGGCTGAACCGAGGGAGGCTGCTGTTGAGGGCCCGCTGCGGGTTTAAGAGATCCGTCGTTATGTTGCAGACCAGTAACAGTTTTTTTGCGCCTAGGAGACTCATTTAATAGCTTAAGACTATTAAATTGAGTATCTAGCGCTAAGATCATATCATGAGTTTTGCAAAAACTCGATAATACGTCCTTAAAACCGCTCTTGGTTTGCCGCATAAAAGACATCATCTCGGTTTCAACCTCGCGACAGGCATCACAGCAGTAACGCAAACCGATGTTCCTTCTCAAATCGTCTACCGGTTGCGCTACAACACCAATGCACTTGACATGCACAATGTTGTCGCACAGCCAGCAGCCGATCGAAAGATCGTTAGCCGCAATTACCTTCTTACAGGTTTTAACAGCGCAGACAATAGCGGACATTATAAAGACTTACCACTGTACCTTTACGTGAAAATAAGAAAATAGTGCAGCTGCACAGAGAACAAGAGAGAGAGAGAGAGCGGGTGAGCGGGTGAGCGTGGGAGCAAAAGCTTGCAAGATTTACGTTTAGCTGTCGCGA
The DNA here is from genome assembly GCA_018152175.1 of Drosophila jambulina. Lineage (NCBI taxonomy): Eukaryota > Metazoa > Arthropoda > Insecta > Diptera > Drosophilidae > Drosophila > Drosophila jambulina. The sequence continues at coordinate 1,546,403 of JAECXH010000027.1, read as the reverse complement.
CGGCGCAAACAACTGCTAAACGAAGAAGGCACAAACAGGAATACAAAAAAATGGGCACAAGCAAAAGACTGGCAGCACAACCAAAATTGTGAAAATAATTTAATTAAATGCACAAATCAGGAAAGCTGCATGCACGCGAAGTGAACGGGAACTTTATTAAACACAAGGTAGAAGATTAAAGTAGAACCCCGGTGGTTTTTTAGTAAAATTTACACAAAACGAGAGCGCAATGAAACACGTCCGTTCACTTGGAAGAGAAAAAAATTGTTATGATATATATAGATATTCCCTAAAATTTGTTGCAAATAAATATATTAATGAAATTTTTGATTAAAAAGACTTGACAAAACACAAAATAAAATAATTACACGCTAAAACTGAACCTAAAACTAAAAAAAAAATCTTGCTGAAGCCTTCTGGCTCCCGGTGCCGCCACTTGGAAGGCGTGCCGGTCTTCTACTATAAAAAGTGTCCTCTATAGGCGCCCCAGAAGAATAAAAGGCAATGGCGAGCGTTCTAGGGGCATCTATGCCTCCAAATAAAATTTTTTGGTCTCGCCGCCGTTTAGGTTAGGGCGAACATAGAAGCTTGGAGTCCCTCAAATCCTCCAGAAACTCAAAAATACTGGGCCAGGCAAGTTTAATGACCTGCCCAATCTCGTCTTGCGAGGATTGGGTGTGGTCGAGCCTGGAAACGAGAGCCATTGGGTTAGGGCTTCATCTCCTGACCACGACGACTCACCTCTCGGTTTCCTCGATCCGGCTTCCCGTCCTCGCTAGCCTCTATTGTCCCTGGGTTGGTGGTAGGAAGGCTCACTTAAATCCCGATTAACATTTTTTTCTCCTTTTATTTAGTATATATTACTAATCTTCACGGGAACCCGCGAAATTTTCAAATAGATTCGTCTATATGCACCGCACTTTTCGATCCCGCTTAATAAAAACATTTACATATTTATTTAATTTATGCTTTTTCTAAATCAAAAGCAGGATGGAGAAAACCCAAGATATTGCCAGGGGCTGCTCCAAGCAAGACAGAGTGGAGCTGGAAACCAGATGATTAAGTCTGGGTTATACTGCTTATAGTTGCTCAGACATTTGAATCGGGACGGGCAAATCAGCAGACATCTGCATGAGTTTTCCAATACTTCTTGCCGACTTTTTCAAGCTTTGCCTATAAAAGCAAATGATTGCGACTTGGAATGTTAAAAATTGACTTTTTACGGCCAAGAATGCTGGAACCTTTGATTTAATGCAATGAATCAGTACCCCATTAACGACCTTAGGATAATTTTAAATAGAAAGCCGAAAATGTTATCAAAATATATACTTTATAGGGTCGGAAATGTCTCCTTCACTGCGTTGCAAACTTCTGACTAAAATTAAAATATCTAGCAAGGGTATACAAAAACTAAGGAACGCCATACGATTTTTTTGCACACTATTTTTTCGGGCTGGCTTTTAAACTGGCTTCAGGCTCTCACTGGCTTCATGCTCTCTCTGGCTTCAGGCTCTCTCTCGCTGGCGACTCTAGAGCCGCTCTATTTTTTGCATACAACGAGAGTTGCCGACTGTTTGTGTTCACACGAACTCTCATGGTTGTTCTTGTGTTTACTCATACAAGCAATCTCATTATATTTTTTAGAATTTTACGCTCTCAACTTTGTGAGAGCAGACAGAGAGCGATTATCGTTGCCATCAAAAAAGCAGCCTCATATTGCAAGAAGGTCAAGAAGGACTCGCAAATTTCTTGGAGTCTTTCTTTCTCCTCCTTGGTAAGGTCGTGCGGCTCCGGTTCCTCTTTCTGCTCTCTTTCCGGGACTATCGCCTCCTGAATTGAATCTAGGTCGAACACCTCTGACGCTATCTGGAAACTTTTCCAAAAGTCGACTCCTAGGTACAACTCCTGTTCCAGAGATGGGCATAAAAATAAAATTCATCATCACCGTGGCATTTCTATACGTCATTGATGTTGTGGCTTTGCCGAGGATCGACTGTGCTGCCCCGCTTTCGGTTTTAATCTTCGCGTAGTATGGCTTCCAGGTGATATCCAGGGATTCTAGGAGTTCTCTACAACCTTTTCCTAACCAAAAATAACACCAATACAAAAAAAAACAAAACTCGACAGATTCCCAATCAAATTTTTCAATATATATTGGAAGAAAGAAGATCCCCGGGTTGTGAGTGGTATGTGTGTGATTCATAAATAAACATTTATGCCATGTCCATATGTGTGAGTAAACCAACAAAACAAAAACAACCCTGCAGTACCTGTCATCAGTAATTCATCAACGCAAATGTCGGTGTTGTTGATGAAAAGTTGATGACAGCCCATACAAACTACTGATGAATTTAACATGGGCATGTCCTAGGCTGTCATCAACACAAATTCATCAACTTTTAATCACCTTTTCATCAACACTTTAGACCAAAAATTCATCAACAATTTGATGACGAATTCATCAACATTTTGTTGATGAATTGTTGATGAATTCATCAACACTTTGTTGATGAATTGTTGATGAATTCATCAACAATGTGTTTGTAGTTTTTAATTTTAAATTTTGGGTTTTCTTCGCATTAAACAATTAATTTCACAGCTTTCCATTTAATACCCAATTTATTTTATATAATTTCACAGTTATACAAATTTGGTTTACTGCTATACAAATAACACTCTCGCGATAATGGGAACTTGTTAAAACATTTTAATTTCTTTCACTTTTGTCGACCACAAAGTATTGCTCCTCACTCCTTCAAAAGATAAAACGCAAATAAAAAACGCTCACCCCGCTCATATTTTTGAGAGAGGGAGAGTTCAAGAGAGCAAGAGCCAACATGCCGTTTTTGTTGATGAATTACTGATTAATTTAGACCTTTTCGTCATCATCTTTTCATCAACAACTTTTAATCATTCTGTCATCAACCTTTTTTGAGAAGAGAGAGAAATGAGAGCGCGAGAGAGTCGGGTTTGACACGATGGTCGAATGAGAGCGTCGGCTCGGTAGAAATCGACGTCGGCTGTTGATGAATCGTTGATTACAGAGGCCTATTGATGACAAGTGGTACTGCAGGGAAACGCTGCCTGGCCTGTCAACTATAAAAAACCATCAATTGGCTTGATGGTTTGTAGTTAAGTACGCCAGAAAACATTTAAACTAATTATATCCTTTTTGTTTCAGACGGACTCCTGCCTCGGATAAGATGCCACTCCCTACGCCATCTTTGGTAGCCGAGGTCATTCTATTCATCCCTCTGAGCGCTTCCAAAGGCTCACCAAACGTTACCCTAGGTCGTCAGATTTTGCAGGATTTTTTTTTGCTTCACCCCAATAAAGAAAAATTAATAACTTTAATTTGCTTATTTATTTATTATTTTTTTTTTTTCTTTATGTATTTATGTCCCCCTTTAATTAATTTTAAGTATTTTATTATGTATTCCTTTTAATTTATATAACGAGCTACAATTTTCAATGAATTTCCTATTTAATGTTATGTTACTGTCCCATGTCATTTGTCATTCTGCGCGTATTATCACAAGTTTTTAATTTGTTTAATGTCGCAGTTGACCCCTCCCCTTTTGCTGATCGCAATTTGCCATGGTTTAGATTTCTGACACAGTCGTCTGCTTTTTCTCGTCCTTGTCCTTTATGTTTATTATTAATTTTAAATCTGAATTATAATCCTATTCCTATCCTATATCATAGATTTATATCACATATGGCTAAATTGTTCCTTTTATGACAGTTCGCAAATTAGCTTCTTAACAACCGCTGATGTCGTCCTTGTGTTCAGGAGTAAATACCAAACGTGGTATCTTGCTGCCACTTAAACATTTTTAGTTTGTGAGTCCTTCTTCCCGGCGAGAGACCTCTCCAGACCCACTAACCAGAAATATGTATCCTTATTATACTAAGCAGGATATAGTGCTGCCATTTGAGATTGGGCGCCATACTGTTAGGTCCCTAGAAAGACCTGCGTGACATCTTGGGCTGGCTCCGGCTAGCTTTGTCATCGAGCCGTGGGCTCCTTAACCCTTGACCGTCACACGCATAACAATAAACATCGAAAGTCGACGTTTAACAACACTATAACTTGCGCGGTTTACATTCAAACACACAAAACATTAAAATTCATATTTTTTAATTTATTAGTAGATTTCTTGTGCGTTTAATTAATTTTTATTTTTAAAGACAAAAAATTGTGACTCGATCCAATTCCCACTTTAAACGATGTTCAGACCTACCCGTAAGAGCTGTCAAAGGGGGGTTTGCGGGGAAAAATATGCGTATAAAAATAGGAAGTAAATATGGCCAACACAAAAATTCACCAACAAAAAATGTACAATTGTTTGCTCGCAGACAGATTAAATAAATAAATAAATAATGCAGGAATATACATTAACATAAATAAATAAATAAATATGGACAAATAAATAAATGAATAAATAAAAAAAATTATAAATAAATATCCTACGAATTATTAAATCAATAAGGAATAAATAACCCATATATATATTTTTTTTTCTGGACGTTGATGCACTACGATCAGTACATTCAAGTGGCCCGTATGACTCAAGCACGTGCTTGTTCGTGTTAGGTGTTAGTAGGCGCGATAAATTAAAGTATAGAAAAGAAACTCGAGGAAGTAACTACTGGCGTGCTGCCAGATTGTTTGCTTGCATGCGTGCTAAGTGGGATAGAATTAATGTTTTTAGTTTGGGAAGAGTATCTACGTTAGACGTTATTATGTACAAATCGTTATAATTTGCACATAAGACTCTAAAGGGTTCATGCAATTCAGTGGCGCAAAACTAAGGGAATATAAGATCTAGTATTTCTACTTGGTACGTGAAAGTTAAGCTGACCCAAAAGATCAGCACTTTCAACGTCACCTCGGATAAGGTTGTAAATGAAAGTAATGCCTAGCATAGTTCTACGATTAGATAAGGATGGTAAGTTAATTAGTAGGAGTCTACTGGAATAAGAGGGTAACCTCTGGTTTGCATCCCAGTTTAAACCGCGTAAAGCGAAAAGTAAAAAGTTCTTTTGAACCGACTCAATGCGTTTACTGTGGACCCCATACTGAGGGCTCCACACGCAAGATCCATATTCTAAGATAGGACGAACTAAAGAAATGTAAAGACACTTAGTAACATAGGGGTCATTGAATTCTTTTGACCACCGTTTAATGAAACCAAGCACACCTCTGGCTTTATTTACCATGCAGGAAATATGATCAATAAAGTCAAGTTTAGGATCCAGGCGGACTCCCAAATCATCAACTATATTGATTCTTTCCAAAGAACGGCAGTTCAGCGTGTAAGTTGCAAGCTTGGGAACGACACGAGAAAATGTCATCAGCTTGCATTTAGAGCCGTTTAAATTTAATAAGTTAACGCGGCACCATGTTTGAAAATGATTAAGATTTGTTTGTAAATCTGACTGGCAATAAGCGTCCTTATATTGCACGCAAAGTTTGACGTCATCCGCGTACATAAATACTCTGGAGTTAGTCAGCACTTTGGGAAGGTCGTTAATAAATAATGTAAACAACAAGGGTCCCAAATGGCTCCCTTGCGGGACGTCAGAAATAACCCTGAGAACATTTGATAAAGTATTTTTAAAAATGACCATTTGCGTCCGGCCATTCAGATAACTAGAGATCCATCTAAGAAGATCAACCGGAAATCCCATTAAGTCGAGTTTCCGAACAAGAAGAGAATGGTTAACAGAGTCGAATGCTTTACTGAAATCAGTATAGATTACGTCTGTCTGAAAGTTGTTATGGAAGCCCTTTATAATGAAAGAAGTGAGCTCCAAAAGATGAGTAGTAGTTGATCTTCGCTTTATAAATCCATGCTGACATGGAGAAATTATTGAACTGCAAAGGTGCTGCAAATGTGGAGTAATGATATTTTCGAAAAGTTTTGGGATGGCCAACAGCTTAGAGATTCCTCTGTAGTTGTTGGCATCCGATTTGCTACCTTTTTTGTGGAGAGGAATGACAAACGACTCCTTCCAAATAAGGGGAAAGTGGGAGGTTTCTAAGGATAAGGTAAACAATTTCAAAAGGGGATTGCACAGGGCTTCGGCACAATATCTGAGCACACAGCCAGGTATTCCGTCGGGACCTGGCGAATAAACTGGCTTAACACGGAGAAGATCTGAATGAATAGAGCTTTCGTTTAAACTAGGACTGAAAATGAAGATTTGGGAATGATGCAAGAATAAGTCTGATTTGAGTCAGTTGAGTTTGAAAATTATTTACGGTTGCATTTTCAAATGAGAGCGAGGAAGGATGAGTAACTGGCTTACGTTTAGTGTTAACAAAATTATAGAACTGTTTTGGGTCCTGAGAAAACTGGGCCCTACAACGAGCAAGATAATTTTTGTAACACTGCGCGTTCAACACGGTGAAGCGTAACCGAGCTGATAAATAAAATGATAGAGCAGATTGAGAACCGGTGCGTTTAAATTTAGTATACAGCCTAGACTTTTTGTTTTTAAGGCGACTCAACTCTTTAGTAAACCACGGAGGCTTATTAGAGGTTGACGGGTAGTATAACGGAACACATTCAGTAAAACATGAATTCATGGCACTGTAAAAAATATCCACGGCTTCCGCCATGTCAGTGCACATGTATAGGTCGGACCAATTAAAATCAGATATAAGATTATTCAGCCGCTCGAAGTCCGCCTTGCGAAAACAAAGGACTTTTTTGGCTAGACGGTCAGATATATTCTGTAAGTCGGCCCCAACATCGAGGGTCACATCGAAAGTAGGATGATAGGGATCTTCGGGTAGCGTCAGCGGCGCCACCCTGGCTAAACTAACTCTCGCAGGATCTGAAACAAAACAGAGATCAAGCAAGCGCTCTAAAGAGTTTCGTACATGGTTGACTTGAGACAGCGAAATGTCAAACAAGCCAGCAATAAAATCATGCTGTGTTGTAGTAAGAAGTGAGTTTGTGGAATTATTAGAGGACCAAATAGCCCCTGGGATATTAAAATCACCAAGAACTACTAAGTGGTCCTTATCCGAAAGACGATTGGAGACCATCTGAATAGCGGAAAGATGGTTCCAATAAATAGAAAGTTCCGACAAGGGAGGAATGTAGGAACAAGTAATGAAAATGGAGCTACCATTAACTGATAGCTTCACACAAAGGAATTCAACATCGTTGCACTCCTCAAAAGTTAATAAGACGTGACGACGTCTTGACTGGAGTCAACCGCTATGAGGACACCACCCCCACGTCTGATAGGCCGATCCACTCGGTAAACCGTGAACGCAGCTGGAAAAACTTCGGAGCTCAAAATCTCCGGCTTTAACCAGGTTTCTGTGAACACGATAACCTGAGAAGCAAACGAAAGACTATTAGAATACAATTTGGGAAGCTTACTACGTAAACCTCTTGCATTCTGATAGGAGATGAAGAGGGAGTCAGTTAGTTTTTTGGAGAGGGAGTCGTAGAGGGCGCAGTGGTCTGGTCAGGCCTGGGAAGACCTTTTCCTACTGGCCGCCTTTTCTTTTTCTTAGCTTCAAACTCTTTGACGACAATATACTCCGGCCAGAATTTGGTAGATCATATTATGTCAAAGAGCTCATTTGGGACATTTATCTTGAAAGATGAAATGTCCCTAGCATAGGAAAATTTGAATTTTTCCACCTTAATTTTCATTTTTTTCGGCTTTAGTTTTGCCTTGAATAAAGGCTATTACATCTTCCGATGTCTGAGAAGGGGAAAGCCGCGAAACAAATGTCTGTTTCGTAGGTGGGACAACAGTAAGGGCTTTCGGCAATGCAGACGCATTACCTGGATTGCCAATGTCGGCCGGTAATCCGGCCCTGACGCCCTGGGGAGATACATTGATGGGGGTCTGAGGGGTCGCAATTTGCGATCCACCAGGGGACAAAAGGGAAATCACCGGCACCGTCCCTCCAGCGGCACATTCGTGTACCGAATTATTTTTCGCACTCGACCTTAGAATTCTAGTATTTAATCCTGAGGTCGATGGCTGAACCGAGGGAGGCTGCTGTTGAGGGCCCGCTGTGGGTTTAAGAGATCCGTCGTTATGTTGCAGACCAGTAACAGTTTTTTTGCGCTTAGGAGACTCATTTAATAGCTTAAGGCTATTAAATTGAGTATCTAGCGCTAAGATCATATCATGAGTTTTGCGAAAACTCGATAATACGTCCTTAAAACCGCTCTTGGTTTGCCGCATAAAAGACATCATCTCGGTTTCAACCTCGCGACAGGCATCACAGCAGTAACGCAAACCGATGTTCCTTCTCAAATCGTCTACCGGTTGCGCTACAACACCAATGCACTTGACATGCACAATGTTGTCGCACAGCCAGCAGCCGATCGAAAGATCGTTAGCCGCAATTACCTTCTTACAGGTTTTAACAGACTTACCACTGTACCTTTGCGTGAAGATAAGAAAATAGTGCAGCTGCACAGAGAACAAGAGAGAGAGAGAGAGCGGGTGAGCGGGTGAGCGTGGGAGCAAAAGCTTGCAAGATTTACGTTTAGCTGTCGCGACGGCGCAAACAACTGCTAAACGAAGAAGGCACAAAGAGGAATACAAAAAAATGGGCACAAGCAAAACACTGGCAGCACAACCAAAATTGTGAAAATAATTTAATTAAATGCACAAATCAGGAAAGCTGCATGCACGCGAAGTGAACGGGAACTTTATTAAACACAAGGTAGAAGATTAAAGTAGAACCCCGGTGGGTTTTTAGTAAAATTTACACAAAACGAGAGCGCAATGAAACACGTCCGTTCACTTGGAAGAGAAAAAAATTGTTATGATATATATAGATATTCCCTAAAATTTGTTGCAAATAAATATATTAATGAAATTTTTGATTAAAAAGACTTGACAAAACACAAAATAAAATAATTACACGCTAAAACTGAACCTAAAACTGAAAAAAAAAATCTTGCTGAAGCCTTCTGGCTCCCGGTGCCGCCACTTGGAAGGCGTGCCGGTCTTCTACTATAAAAAGTGTCCTCTATAGGCGCCCCAGAAGAATAAAAGGCAATGGCGAGCGTTCTAGGGGCATCTATGCCTCCAAATAAAATTTTTTGGTCTCGCCGCCGTTTAGGTTACGGCGAACATAGAAGCTTGGAGTCCCTCAAATCCTCCAGAAACTCAAAAATACTGGGCCAGGTAAGTTTAATGACCTGCCCAATCTCGTCTTGCGAGGATTGGGTCTGGTCGAGCCTGGAAACGAGAGCCATTGGGTTAGGGCTTCATCTCCTGACCACGACGACTCACCTCTCGGTTTCCTCGATCCGGCTTCCCGTCCTCGCTAGCCTCTATTGTCCCTGGGTTGGTGGTAGGAAGGCTCACTTAAATCCCGATTAACATTTTTTTTCTCCTTTTATTTAGTATATATTACTAATCTTCACGGGAACCCGCGAAATTTTCAAATAGATTCGTCTATATGCACCGCACTTTTCGATCCCGCTTAATAAAAACATTTACATATTTATTTAATTTATGCTTTTTCTAAATCAAAAGCAGGATGGAGAAAACCCAAGATATTGCCAGGGGCTGCTCCAAGCAAGACAGAGTGGAGCTGGAAACCAGATGATTAAGTCTGGGTTATACTGCTTATAGTTGCTCAGACATTTGAATCGGGACGGGCAAATCAGCAGACATCTGCATGAGTTTTCCAATACTTCTTGCCGACTTTTTCAAGCTTTGCCTATAAAAGCAAATGATTGCGACTTGGAATGTTAAAAATTGACTTTTTACGGCCAAGAATGCTGGAACCTTTGATTTAATGCAATGAATCAGTACCCCATTAACGACCTTAGGATAATTTTAAATAGAAAGCCGAAAATGTTATCAAAATATATACTTTATAGGGTCGGAAATGTCTCCTTCACTGCGTTGCAAACTTCTGACTAAAATTAAAATATCTAGCAAGGGTATACAAAAACTAAGGAACGCCATACGATTTTTTTGCACACTATTTTTTCGGGCTGGCTTTTAAACTGGCTTCAGGCTCTCACTGGCTTCATGCTCTCTCTGGCTTCAGGCTCTCTCTCGCTGGCGACTCTAGAGCCGCTCTATTTTTTGCATACAACGAGAGTTGCCGACTGTTTGTGTTCACACGAACTCTCATGGTTGTTCTTGTGTTTACTCATACAAGCAATCTCATTATATTTTTAGAATTTTACGCTCTCAACTTTGTGAGAGCAGACAGAGAGCGATTATCGTTGCCATCAAAAAAGCAGCCTCATATTGCAAGAAGGTCAAGAAGGACTCGCAAATTTCTTGGAGTCTTTCTTTCTCCTCCTTGGTAAGGTCGTGCGGCTCCGGTTCCTCTTTCTGCTCTCTTTCCGGGACTATCGCCTCCTGAATTGAATCTAGGTCGAACACCTCTGACGCTATCTGGAAACTTTTCCAAAAGTCGACTCCTAGGTACAACTCCTGTTCCAGAGATGGGCATAAAAATAAAATTCATCATCACCGTGGCATTTCTATACGTCATTGATGTTGTGGCTTTGCCGAGGATCGACTGTGCTGCCCCGCTTTCGGTTTTAATCTTCGCGTAGTATGGCTTCCAGGTGATATCCAGGGATTCTAGGAGTTCTCTACAACCTTTTCCTAACCAAAAATAACACCAATACAAAAAAAAACAAAACTCGACAGATTCCCAATCAAATTTTTCAATATATATTGGAAGAAAGAAGATCCCCGGGTTGTGAGTGGTATGTGTGTGATTCATAAATAAACATTTATGCCATGTCCATATGTGTGAGTAAACCAACAAAACAAAAACAACCCTGCAGTACCTGTCATCAGTAATTCATCAACGCAAATGTCGGTGTTGTTGATGAAAAGTTGATGACAGCCCATACAAACTACTGATGAATTTAACATGGGCATGTCCTAGGCTGTCATCAACACAAATTCATCAACTTTTAATCACCTTTTCATCAACACTTTAGACCAAAAATTCATCAACAATTTGATGACGAATTCATCAACATTTTGTTGATGAATTGTTGATGAATTCATCAACACTTTGTTGATGAATTGTTGATGAATTCATCAACAATGTGTTTGTAGTTTTTAATTTTAAATTTTGGGTTTTCTTCGCATTAAACAATTAATTTCACAGCTTTCCATTTAATACCCAATTTATTTTATATAATTTCACAGTTATACAAATTTGGTTTACTGCTATTCAAATAACACTCTCGCGATAATGGGAACTTGTTAAAACATTTTAATTTCTTTCACTTTTGTCGACCACAAAGTATTACTCCTCACTCCTTCAAAAGATAAAACGCAAATAAAAAACGCTCACCCCGCTCATATTTTTGAGAGAGGGAGAGTTCAAGAGAGCAAGAGCCAACATGCCGTTTTTGTTGATGAATTACTGATTAATTTAGACCTTTTCGTCATCATCTTTTCATCAACAACTTTTAATCATTCTGTCATCAACCTTTTTTGAGAAGAGAGAGAAATGAGAGCGCGAGAGAGTCGGGTTTGACACGATGGTCGAATGAGAGCGTCGGCTCGGTAGAAATCGACGTCGGCTGTTGATGAATCGTTGATTACAGAGGCCTATTGATGACAAGTGGTACTGCAGGGAAACGCTGCCTGGCCTGTCAACTATAAAAAACCATCAATTGGCTTGATGGTTTGTAGTTAAGTACGCCAGAAAACATTTAAACTAATTATATCCTTTTTGTTTCAGACGGACTCCTGCCTCGGATAAGATGCCACTCCCTATGCCATCTTTGGTAGCCGAGGTCATTCTATTCATCCCTCTGAGCGCTTCCAAAGGCTCACCAAACGTTACCCTAGGTCGTCAGATTTTGCAGGATTTTTTTTTGCTTCACCCCAATAAAGAAAAATTAATAACTTTAATTTGCTTATTTATTTATTATTATTATTTTTTTTTTTTCTTTATGTATTTATGTCCCCCTTTAATTAATTTTAAGTATTTTATTATGTATTCCTTTTAATTTATATAACGAGCTACAATTTTCAATGAATTTCCTATTTAATGTTATGTTACTGTCCCATGTCATTTGTCATTCTGCGCGTATTATCACAAGTTTTTAATTTGTTTAATGTCGCAGTTGACCCCTCCCTTTTGCTGATCGCAATTTGCCATGGTTTAGATTTCTGACACAGTCGTCTGCTTTTTCTCGTCCTTGTCCTTTATGTTTATTATTAATTTTAAATCTGAATTATAATCCTATTCCTATCCTACTTATGGCTATATCATAGATTTATATCACATATGGTTAAATTGTTCCTTTTATGACAGTTCGCAAATTAGCTTCTTAACAACCGCTGATGTCGTCCTTGTGTTCAGGAGTAAATACCAAACGTGGTATAAATCTTGCTGCCACTTAAACATTTTTGGTTCGTGAGTCCTTCTTCCCGGCGAGAGACCTCTCCAGACCCACTAACCAGAAATATGTCTCCTTATTATACTAAGCAGGATATAGTGCTGCCATTTGAGATTGGGCGCCATACTGTTAGGTCCCTAGAAAGACCTGCGTGACATCTTGGGCTGGCTCCGGCTAGCTTTGTCATCGAGCCGTGGGCTCCTTAACCCTTGACCGTCACACGCATAACAATAAACATCGAAAGTCGACGTTTAACAACACTATAACTTGCGCGGTTTACATTCAAACACACAAAACATTAAAATTCATATTTTTTAATTTATTAGTAGATTTCTTGTGCGTTTAATTAATTTTTATTTTTAAAGACAAAAAATTGTGACTCGATCCAATTCCCACTTTAAACGATGTTCAGACCTACCCGTAAGAGCTCTCAAAGGGGGGTTTGCGGGGAAAAATATGCGTATAAAAAAGGAAATAAATATGGCCAACACAAAAATTCACCAACAAAAAATGTACAATTGTTTGCTCGCATACAGATTAAATAAATAAATAAATAATGCAGGAATATACATTAACATAAATAAATAAATAAATATGGACAAATAAATAAATGAATAAATAAAAAGAAAAAATTATAAATAAATATCCAACGAATTATTAAATCAATAAGGAATAAATAACCCATATATATATTTATTTTTTCTGGACGTTGATGCACTACGATCAGTACATTCAAGTGGCCCGTATGACTCAAGCACGTGCTTGTTCGTGTTAGGTGTTAGTAGGCGCGATAAATTAAAGTATAGAAAAGAAACTCGAGGAAGTAACTACTGGCGTGCTGCCAGATTGTTTGCTTGCATGCGTGCTAAGTGGGATAGAATTAATGTTTTTAGTTTGGGAAGAGTATCTACGTTAGACGTTATTATGTACAAATCGTTATAATTTGCACATAAGACTCTAAAGGGTTCATGCAATTCAAAGGACGTTCTACAGTGGCGCAAAACTAAGGGAATATAAGATCTAGTATTTCTACTTGGTACGTGAAAGTTAAGCTGACCCAAAAGATCAGCACTTTCAACGTCACCTCGGATAAGGTTGTAAATGAAGGTAATGCCTAGCATAGTTCTACGATTAGATAAGGATGGTAAGTTAATTAGTAGGAGTCTACTGGAATAAGAGGGTAACCTCTGGTTTGCATCCCAGTTTAAACCGCGTAAAGCGAAAAGTAAAAAGTTCTTTTGAACCGACTCAATGCGTTTACTGTGGACCCCATACTGAGGGCTCCACACGCAAGATCCATATTCTAAGATAGGACGAACTAAAGAAATGTAAAGACACTTAGTAACATAGGGGTCATTGAATTCTTTTGACCACCGTTTAATGAAACCAAGCACACCTCTGGCTTTATTTACCATGCAGGAAATATGATCAATAAAGTCAAGTTTAGGATCCAGGCGGACTCCCAAATCATCAACTATATTGATTCTTTCCAAAGAACGGCAGTTCAGCGTGTAAGTTGCAAGCTTGAGAACGACACGAGAAAATGTCATCAGCTTGCATTTAGAGCCGTTTAAATTTAATAAGTTAACGCGGCACCATGTTTGAAAATTATTAAGATTTGTTTGTAAATCTGACTGGCAATAAGCGTCCTTATATTGCACGCAAAGTTTGACGTCATCCGCGTACATAAGTACTCTGGAGTTAGTCAGCACTTTGGGAAGGTCGTTAATAAATAATGTAAACAACAAGGGTCCCAAATGGCTCCCTTGCGGGACGTCAGAAATAACCCTGAGAACATTTGATAAAGTATTTTTAAAAATGACCATTTGCGTCCGGCCATTCAGATAACTAGAGATCCATCTAAGAAGATCAACCGGAAATCCCATTAAGTCGAGTTTCCGAACAAGAAGAGAATGGATAACAGAGTCGAATGCTTTACTGAAATCAGTATAGATTACGTCTGTCTGAAAGTTGTTATGGAAGCCCTTTATAATGAAAGAAGTGAGCTCCAAAAGATGAGTAGTAGTTGATCTTCGCTTTATAAATCCATGCTGACATGGAGAAATTATTGAACTGCAAAGGTGCTGCAAATGTGGAGTAATGATATTTTCGAAAAGTTTTGGGATGGCCAACAGCTTACAGATTCCTCTAGAGTTGTTGGCATCCGATTTGCTACCTTTTTTGTGGAGAGGAATGACAAACGACTCCTTCCAAATAAGGGGAAAGTGGGAGGTTTCTAAGGATAAGGTAAACAATTTCAGAAGGGGATTGCACAGGGCGTCGGCACAATATCTGAGCACACAGCCAGGTATTCCGTCGGGACCTGGCGAATAAACTGGCTTAACACGGAGAAGATCTGAATGAATAGAGCTTTCGTTTAAACTAGGACTGAAAATTAAGTTCGATTTGGGAATGATGCAAGAATAAGTCTGATTTGAGTCAGTTGAGTTTGAAAATTATTTACGGTTGCATTTTCAAATGAGAGCGAGGAAGGATGAGTAACTGGCTTACGTTTAGTGTTAACAAAATTATAGAACTGTTTTGGGTCCCGAGAAAACTGGGCCCTACAACGAGCAAGATAATTTTTGTAACACTGCGCGTTCAACACGGTGAAGCGTAACCGAGCTGATAAATAAAATGATAGAGCAGATTAAGAACCGGTGCGTTTAAATTTAGTATACAGCCTAGACTTTTTGTTTTTAAGGCGACTCAACTCTTTAGTAAACCACGGAGGCTTATTAGAGGTTGACGGGTAGTATAACGGAACACATTCAGTAAAACATGAATTCATGGCACTGTAAAAAATATCCACGGCTTCCGCCATGTCAGTGCACATGTATAGGTCGGACCAATTAAAATCAGATATAAGATTATTCGGCCGCTCGAAGTCCGCCTTGCGAAAACAAAGGACTTTTTTGGCTAGACGGTCAGATATATTCTGTAAGTCGGCCCCAACATCGAGGGTCACATCGAAAGTAGGATGATAGGGATCTTCGGGTAGCGTCAGCGGCGCCACCCTGGCTAAACTTACTCTCGCAGGATCTGAAACAAAACAGAGATCAAGCAAGCGCTCTAAAGAGTTTCGTACATGGTTGACTTGAGACAGCGAAATGTCAAACAAGCCAGCAAGAAAATCATGCTGTGTTGTAGTAAGAAGTGAGTTTGTGGAATTATTAGAGGACCAAATAGCCCCTGGGATATTAAAATCACCAAGAACTACTAAGTGGTCCTTATCCGAAAGACGATTGGAGACCATCTGAATAGCGGAAAGATGGTTCCAATAAATAGAAAGTTCCGACAAGGGAGGAATGTAGGAACAAGTAATGAAAATGGAGCTACCATTAACTGATAGCTTCACACAAAGGAATTCAACATCGTTGCACTCCTCAAAAGTTAATAAGACGTGACGACGTCTTGACTGGAGTCAACCGCTATGAGGACACCACCCCCACGTCTGATAGGCCGATCCACTCGGTAAACCGTGAACGCAGCTGGAAAAACTTCGGAGCTCTAAATCTCCGGCTTTAACCAGGTTTCTGTGAACACGATAACCTGAGAAGCAAACGAAAGACTATTAGAATACAATTTGGGAAGCTTACTACGTAAACCTCTTGCATTCTGATAGGAGATGAAGAGGGAGTCAGTTAGTTTTTTGGAGAGGGAGTCGTAGAGGGCGCAGTGGTCTGGTCAGGCCTGGGAAGACTTATTCCTACTGGCCGCCTTTTCTTTTCTTAGCTTCAAACTCTTTGACGACAATATACTCCGGCCAGAATTTGGTAGATCATATTATGTCAAAGAGCTCATTTGGGACATTTATCTTGAAAGATGAAATGTCCCTAGCATAGGAAAATTTGAATTTTTCCACCTTAATTTTCTTTTTTTTTGGCTTTAGTTTTGCCTTGAATAAAGGCTATTACATCTTCCGATGTCTGAGAAGGGGAAAGCCGCGAAACAAATATCTGTTTCGTAGGTGGGACAACAGTAAGGGCTTTCGGCAATGCAGACGCATTACCTGGATTGCCAATGTCGGCCGGTAATCCGGCCCTGACGCCCTGGGGAGATACATTGATGGGGGTCTGAGGAGTCGCAATTTGCGATCCACCAGGGGACAAAAGGGAAATCACCGGCACCGTCCCTCCAGCGGCACATTCGTGTACCGAATTATTTTTCGCACTCGACCTCAGAATTCTAGTATTTAATCCTGAGGACGATGGCTGAACCGAGGGAGGCTGCTGTTGAGAGCCCGCTGCGGGTTTAAGAGATCCGTCGTTATGTTGCAGACCAGTAACAGTTTTTTTGCGCCTGGGAGACTCATTTAATAGCTTAAGGCTATTAAATTGAGTATCTAGCGCTAAGATCATATCATGAGTTTTGCGAAAACTCGATAATACGTCCTTAAAACCGCTCTTGGTTTGCCGCATAAAAGACATCATCTCGCTTTCAACCTCGCGACAGGCATCACAGCAGTAACGCAAACCGATGTTCCTTCTCAAATCGTCTACCGTTCGCGCTACAACACCAATGCCCTTGGCATGCACAATGTTGTCGCACAGCCAGCAGCCGATCGAAAGATCGTTAGCCGCAATTACCTTCTTACAGGTTTTAACAGCGCAGACAATAGCGGACATTATAAAAACTTACCACTGTACCTTTACGTGAAGATAAGAAAATAGTGCAGCTGCACAGAGAACAAGAGAGAGAGAGAGAGAGAGAGCGGGTGAGCGTGGGAGCAAAAGCTTGCAAGATTTACGTTTAGCTGTCGCGAGGGCGCAAACAACTGCTAAACGAAGAAGGCACAAAAAGGAATACAAAAAATAAGCACAAGCAAAACACTGGCAGCACAACTAAAATTGTGAAAATAATTTAATTAAATGCACAAATCAGGAAAGCTGCATGCACGCGAAGTGAACGGGAACTTTATTAAACACAAGGTAGAAGATTAAAGTAGAACCCCGGTGGTTTTTTAGTAAAATTTACACAAAACGAGAGCGCAAGAAAAAAACACGTCCGTTCACTTGGAAGAGAAAAAAATTGTTATGATATATATAGATATTCCCTAAAATTTGTTGCAAATAAATATATTAATGAAATTTTTGATTAAAAAGACTTGACAAAACACAAAATAAAATAATTACACGCTAAAACTGAACCTAAAACTAAAAAAAAAATCTTGCTGAAGCCTTCTGGCTCCCGGTGCCGCCACTTGGAAGGCGTGCCGGTCTTCTACTATAAAAAGTGTCCTCTATAGGCGCCCCAGAAGAATAAAAGGCAATGGCGAGCGTTCTAGGGGCATCTATGCCTCCAAATAAAATTTTTTGGTCTCGCCGCCGTTTAGGTTAGGGCGAACATAGAAGCTTGGAGTCCCTCAAATCCTCCAGAAACTCAAAAATACTGGGCCAGGCAAGTTTAATGACCTGCCCAATCTCGTCTTGCGAGGATTGGGTGTGGTCGAGCCTGGAAACGAGAGCCATTGGGTTAGGGCTTCATCTCCTGACCACGACGACTCACCTCTCGGTTTCCTCGATCCGGCTTCCCGTCCTCTCTAGCCTCTATTGTCCCTGGGTTGGTGGTTGGAAGGTTCACTTAAATCCCGTTTAACATTTTTTTTCTCCTTTTATTTAGTATATACAAGGTGCGTTCCAAAGTAAACAGGATGTTTGTAGGGGGGCCTTTAGTCCACCCAAGATTAGAAGAAGGGTACAAAAAATCCCACGGCGCAGGCGAAAGAACTGGACAACCCAAGTTGTCCAAACGAAGACGAAGAAGAAGAAGCGGGGGCGTCGTGGGCATTAATTTCATACGTTTTACTTGGCTTCATACATGAGACCAACTCTAAGCTTAAAACTAAAGCCGCACTCCAGCTCGCTTTGCTTCGTCAAAGCGAGCGTGGGAGATCGACGGCGGCCGACCGCCGTGGTCGGTCACAACCCGAGCTCCGGAGCGAGAGGGCACAGGGGAGGCCGAGAGCGTAAGCGCACAAGCGGGGCGAGCGCGGACGAGAGCGAAAGCTCTGTGCGCGGCAAAGGCACAGTGGCCCCTCACATAAACATTCTCCCCCCCCTTGCAATCACTCGGGTTGCAACATTATCGTCCTTATGGTGGCAGGCAGTCGAAAAGCGGACGCTAGCGACGCGTCGACGCAGCTCGTAGGCGTGCACGGGTCGATGAGTGCCGCCGTGTCGAAGAACTGAGTCCCGGTGTGGATCCGCACCAGAGCCGTCGGCAGCAGATTGACGCTATGCCGCTGCAACAACGACGACAGCGACGGAGCGGTGGCCGTGTTCGGTGAGCTGCTCGGACGGCCGGCGGAGAACTGCCTAGGCGCGGCGGACGAGTGCCGCGGCGTAGCCGAAGCACGACGTGGTGTGGCGGACGAGGACCGAGGAGCAGCTTGAGCGCGCCGTGGAGCGGCGGATGAGGGCCGAGGAGCGGCTGGATCGCGCCGTGGAGCGGCGGAGGAGGTCCGAGGAGCGGCTGGAGCGCGCCGTGGAGCGGCGGATGAGGGCCGAGGAGCGGCTGGAGCGCGCCGTGGAGCGGCGGATGAGGGCCGAGGAGCAGCTTGAGCGCGCCGTGGAGCGGCGGATGAGGGCCGAGGAGCGGCTGGGGCGCGCCGTGGAGCGGCGGATGAGGGCCGAGGAGCGGTTGAAGCACGTCGTGGCGCGGCTGTAGAACTCCGCGGGTAGGCGCCCGGCAACTGGCGCGCCTCCTGACGCGACCGGCGCTGAGCCAACGGTTGATCGGGGAGGTGCAGTAGCGTGTGCTGATCCTGGCCACATGTTTTGCAGCAGTCTCCTCGCCGACACGCTCCGTCGGAATGCTCGTGGGCCAAACAACTGGGGCAGTACCGATTGGCGAGAACTGCCCGTAGCCGCTTCTCAGCACTCAAACGAAGAAAACGGCGGCACTTTCGTAAAGGGTGGATCTCCCTGCAGACTCGGCAACGGTAGGAGTCGGTACCTCGGGTACGTCTGCTTTTTAACTAGGATGCGTTGGGTGGAAGTGGATACATCGGATCTGGTCTGAATGAAGAAAATATAGAATAAGTGATGTTCTGTAATGTGTGACTTAGGAGTACGGAGGTGCCCGATGCTGCGAATGGGGCATATGCACTTGATGTTCGTGCATATGCAGGAGCGTATGGTGGTGCTTATTGCACGTCTTGCATCGGTCACCACTGCGGCAGGTTCCCTCGGAATGTTCGTGAGCCAAACAGTTCGAACAGTAGCGGTTGTCAAGAACCGCGCGGAACCTCTTCTCTGCATTGAGCCTGAGGAACTGTTGACATTTCCGAAGCGGGTGGATTCCGTTGCAGACTCGACACCGGTAGGAGTGAGTGCTTTTGGAACGCCTGCCTTCAAAGGCAGCCGTTCTGCGAGTGGCAAAACATCTGCCCAACGGACCCTTGGATGTATAGGAAACTCGCGTGGAGAACACAGATACGGTGCGCGCGGTTGTCGTGGACACTGGGCCCGTGAGTACCCATCCGAAAATTGTCTCTTGTGCCAGAAGAGAGCCCAGAATGCTGCTCTTGGAGCCGCCCAGAAGCACAGACGGAAGAATATCAGCTCCTATCAGGACGTCAATTGCGGAGCTCTCGAAAAACGTCGGATCCGCCCAGGTGAGATTCGGAAGCTCCTTCAGGAGATCTCTTGGAATGGGGTATGATGGAAGTTTTCCGGCTAGTTGAGGAAGAACATAAGCATTTGTTTCCAAACTCAGCCCGGGTCTGGAGGGAGCGCAAATGGAAAAATTGCAAGACTTCGTGGATTGGGCTGCAACTGTGTCATTGAGACCGGAAACTTGGGTCTGAACTGGCTTAAATGGAAGTTTGATTCGGTTGAAGAGTTGCTCAGTAATAAATGTTGCTTCGGAACCAGAATCAATTAAAGCGCGGGCTTCGAAGTTGCGACCAAGATGGCAGATATTAATAATCGCCGTGCCGAGCAGGACAGCTCTTGATCCTGACGCAAAACACACTTGCAAATTCGCGTGGTCGTCAGAAACTGCTGCGCGTGTCGCAACGGGAACGGGTCGTGGACTAGAAGGAGCGGAAGGTCTTGAAACGGTAGCGACCGGATCGTCGCGATGCAGAAGAGTATGATGCCGGCCACGGCACATAAAACAGGAGTGGGGACTAGTGCAGTCCCGCTGTAGGTGGCCTCGGGCAAAACAATTCAAGCAGAGTTGCTTTCTTCTGATGTAGTCGGAACGACCATTTACATTCATTTCGAGGAAGCCGGGACAGAAGCGAACTGGATGGTTTTCCCTGGAGCAGATATCGCACCCTCTGGGGGCTGGAGTCACTCTGGCCTCATATGAGTTGAGCCGGCGAGTTGATGCACTCGCAGGGGTCGACCTGGGCGGAACTTGCCCTGAACTGCTAGGCCTGATATCGTCGATGGCCTCCAGCGTACGGTGGCGCTCTGTCAGAAACGAGTCTAACTCGTTCCAGGTTGGAATTTCGGCCTTGTTGTGGATGGATTGCTCCCACATGGACAGAGTAAGTTTGGGAAGCTTTGAGGAAACCATGTAAACAAGGAGACAATCCCACGCCTCGACCTGAATAGAGGACATCTCTAAGGCTGTGAGACAACTTTGGATCGTGCCTTGCAGCTCTTTTAAAGCGCCTCCGGACTCTTGGGGGACAGCCTGGATGTTAAAGAGAATCTTTAACTGGCTGTTTACTAGCAACCTCCTATTTTCGAAGCGCTCCGTAAGGCTTCGCCACGCAGAGTTAAAACCCTCGTTGGTCAGTGGCGCCTTGGAAACGATGGCGTGCGCATCCCCACTTGTCTTGGAGAGGAGGTGGAACAACTTTTCCACAGGCGTTAGGCGCGAATTCTGGATATAAATTGCGGAGAAGAGGTCTCTGAAGGTGGGCCACCTAAGGTAGTCACCAGCGAAGACTTCGGTGTCGACCGGTGGCAGGCGGCAACCCGTAGAAGGGAGTGGTTGAGGAGTGACGGAAGTCTGTGTGGATTGAGAGGTGGCCTTCTCTATGAGCTCTTGAAGATTGGCGACACACTTTTCGTAGACGGAGAAACAATACTCATATTTGGACTGGAGTGTTAGCCCTATATCTGAACGTTCGACGGATGCCGCAAGAAGCTCAGAACAACTGTCGTAATCTTTCTCCACTTTTTCCCACAGTGCTCGGATTTGATCGCGACGCACTTGACACAGATGGGGGGAGAGCCTGGTAGTTTCTGGGGTGCCTGGAGTGTGAATGTTGGCCTCAAATTGGCTCACACGATCCGTGGTGGCAGTGAACTTCCTCACGGCGATATCGATGGCGGCTTGAGCCATTTTTGTTGTCGATCGAGTGTGTCTTGACGATGGACCTGGGCTGATATTTAAAGAATTGTCGCTACTAGCCCGTGGATTGGAAACGGAAGCGCTTGATTTCGGACGAAGGGGGTGCGGAGATGCGGATTGGGACCTCTCCAAACGGATAGATGGGGTCAGACGCAGCTTCTTGTCGTCTCCCGTTGGCATTCTCAGAATCGAATTCTTTTGCTTGGCGTGTGTCGCCTAGTGTGAGCAACAAGTGTCTCGTACGGAGCGGGCAGACGGTCACACTAATGCTCGGCGCGACAAGTTTGTCGTCGCCGAAGAAAAAACAAAAAAATAGTCACGCCAACAAAAAAAACAAATGACAGGCGGCCGCTGAAGCCCGTTGGAAAGAAGAAAATCGGGATATTTGAGCGCAGCGGAAAGGCCAAGAAAATCCAGAAAGTGCTTGGCGGCAAATCCTTTTAATCCGCTAAAATCACGGGTTGAAAAAATATACTCGGCTACTATTGCTGCGGGCGGATGATGCCCTATGCGGATTGGACAGCAGAATTGAGAATCGAAAGAAGGCAGGAAAGTACGCGATCTTGATGTTTTCGAAAAAAAACCCAAATACATATGTAAATTAAGGTGTCTATATATGCGCTCTGCTCGGACGTGGAGCTTGCTTGTATTTCAGTCGAGTCAGGAAAAATATGAGACCGACGAAAAGTTGGATTTAAGAATTAATTTATAGGTTTAAAAAATGTTTCAAAATAAAATCATTAATAATTTTTTGTTTAAAACATGTATCCAAAATGAATTAATTGGCCGGAACGGTGGATATTAACCTTGGCCGAGAGCTCACTGTTATGCCGTCGGCAAAGCAGTGCATGCATAAGCGCAAGAAAATAGAACACAAAAAACTAGCAACAACACAAAAAATTGCGGCTGCTGCAGCGGCTAAGTCGCCTTCCCGCCCGTGTGTTTTGTAATAATGTTTCGATTTGTAATGTTGTAGTTTTTCTCGCTTTTAATTTGTATTTTATATTTGTTTCGTAGCGGAGGTTAGTTTCTGAAATCGGAGGCAGAAAATATATGTATGTGTGGTCATGTGTTGGCACAGTGGAGAGTCGAGAAGTGGACTGTATTTGAATTTGAAAGGACAGAGAAATTATGTGGCGACAAATTGGCACACTCCAGAATGAGGAAAAAAATTTCGCGACCACGGCGGACTGTCCGGCGAACAGGGAAACTCCCGAAAACAGTGCACATCCGTTGGCCGATATTTTTTATGCCTTTTTTCACCACACAAAATCACTTTTCACTTGGCGGATTTTTGCCGGTCAAATTGCGCCGAAAATGTATGTATGTAAAATATATATGTATGTACATATGTTGATGTACAGCGGTGGAAGAAGACCGGCGAGGAATATGGCGGCGCACAAAACGGAGACGAATTGAAAAAAATTCGATAAGGAGAAATATAAATTTCTCAACTGCCTTTGTGTCAGGAAAATTCGCGGATGTGGAATTGACACGGAAAATAAGTCTGACAGCAGTGCGGACGAAATGGAATGTTCGTAGCGCTGCTGAAGACCGGCAGTAAGAAAATGTAAGAGGCTCGTACTTATCTTTGGCGGACAAATGGCCGGGAACTGCTGGCAGATGACGGGAGAATTTCCTGATCCGGCTCGAAGGACCAATGTTTGTAGGGGGGCCTTTAGTCCACCCAAGATTAGAAGAAGGGTACAAAAAATCCCACGGCGCAGGCGAAAGAACTGGACAACCCAAGTTGTCCAAACGAAGACGAAGAAGAAGAAGCGGGGGCGTCGTGGGCATTAATTTCATACGTTTTACTTGGCTTCATACATGAGACCAACTCTAAGCTTAAAACTAAAGCCGCACTCCAGCTCGCTTTGCTTCGTCAAAGCGAGCGTGGGAGATCGACGGCGGCCGACCGCCGTGGTCGGTCACAACCCGAGCTCCGGAGCGAGAGGGCACAGGGGAGGCCGAGAGCGTAAGCGCACAAGCGGGGCGAGCGCGGACGAGAGCGAAAGCTCTGTGCGCGGCAAAGGCACAGTGGCCCCTCACATAAACACAGGACTTTTTGAATTTAGCGCCCTCTGGTGGCGCGATCTATATGTCGGCTAGTGCGTTGGAATCTGCTATCTTTTATCGACTTCCAGTAAAAATTTCATGACATTCCATCGATTGGAAGTGAAGTTATTGTTTTGCAAGTGTGCGCATCTTTTTGTTATCGGTACAAAAATGAGCTTCGAACAAAGAGCCAACATTAAATTTTGTTTTAAACTTGATAAAACTTTTACCGAAACGTTTCAATTGATGAAACAAGTTTATGGCGATGGTTGCCTATCCCGTAGCAGAGTGCACGAGTGGTTTCAACGTTTTCAAAGTGGTCGAGAGGACATAAATGACGATGAACATGTGGGCCAGCCAAAATCCGTGATCACCAAAACTTCCATCGAAACTGTGCGTGATTTCATAAAAAATCAGCCGAAATAATCATTGAAATTAATGGAAATAGAATTGAACATCTCCAGAACATTGATTTATCGGATTTTGACCGAACATTTGGGCTTACGAAAGGTGTGTGCACAGTTTGTTCCGCACAAATTGACTGACAACCAAAAATTGCTCAGAATTCAACATTCAAAGGACCAAAAATCAAATTTTAACAATCAACCACTCCCCGTATTCACCTGATATGGCACCGTGCGACTTCTACCTTTTCGGAAAAATGCATTTGCCGATGAAAGGAAAGCGTTATGCAGACGTGGAGGCCATTCAAAAGGATTGTACCGGCATACTGGCGGCCATACCGGTCAATGAGCTAAAACACTCGTTCGACATGCTTATGGACCGTGCCAAAAGCTGTATTCAAGCAGAAGGAGAATATTTTCAATAAAATTAATTGATTTTGCCGATAACTCCATGTGTTCTTTCTTTTTTTTAAAAGTCCTGTTTACTTTGGAACGCACCTTGTATTACTAATCTTCACGGGAACCCGCGAAATTTTTTTTTAAATAGATTCGTCTATATGCACCGCACTTTTCGATCCCGCTTAATAAAAACATTTACATATTTATTTAATTTATACTTTTTCTAAATCAAAAGCAGGATGGAGAAAACCCAAGATATTGCCAGGGGCTGCTCCAAGCAAGACAGAGTGGCGCTGGAAACCAGATGATTAAGTCTGGGTTATACTGCTTATAGTTGCTCAGACATTTGAATCGGGACGGGCAAATCAGCAGACATCTGCATGAGTTTTCCAATACTTCTTGCCGACTATTTCAAGCTTTGCCTATAAAAGCAAATGATTGCGACTTGGAATGTTAAAAATTGACTTTTTACGGCCAAGAATGCTGGAACCATTGATTTTATGCAATGAATCAGTACCCCATTAACGACCTTAGGTTAATGTTAAATAGAAAGCCGAAAATGTTATCAAAATATATAATTTATAGGGTCGGAAATGTCTCCTTCACTGCGTTGCAAACTTCTGACTAAAATTAAAATATCTAGCAAGGGTATACAAAAACTAAGGAACGCCATACGATTTTTTTGCACACTATTTTTTTCGGGCTGGCTTTTGAACTGGCTTCAGGCTCTCACTGGCTTCAGGCTCTCTCTCGCTGGCGGCTCTAGAGCCGCTCTATTTTTCGCATACAGCGAGAGTTGCCGATTGTTTGTGTTCACACGAATTCTCATGGTTGTTCTTGTGTTTACTCATACAAGCAATCTCATTATATTTTTTAGAATTTTACGCTCTCAACTTTGTGAGAGCGGACAGAGAGCGATTATCGTTGCCATCAAAAAAGCAGCCTCATATTGCAAAACTAATCTTAATATTAAATCATCTTTGCTTTTACGTTCACAGATTTGCATTTCCTCTACATTTATCTATCGTTTGTATGACAGTTATGTAAATTGTCATCAAATTTTTAATTAATTAATTAATTCTAAAATAATACAAAATGGACACATCTCTGAGTAGATACAATAATTTTTAAAAGCAGCGAAGTTACAATTGTTTTCAATCAATTTCCTTATGAAAACTGTGATATAGTAGTCAGATTTTTGATTAATTAAAACCAAAATTTAAATAATTCAGAATGGCAATGTCTAAAAATTATGTTCATGTGGCGACTTCTATACATACAACAAGGTGCATTCCAAAGTAAATAGGACTTTTTTTTTTTGTCAAAATGAATTTATTTTATTTAAAATATTTTCCTTCTAAATGGCTTATACGTCTGCATAACGGTTTCCTTTCATGGGCAAATGTATTTATCTTTTAAAAAGAAAGAGTCCCACTGTTTTATTATTAAAGTGTCTTCCCACACAGTCCATTAGTGTGAAACAGTTGGGATTTATATATAAAGTATGTAAATTACGAGAATTTTATTTTTATTTTATTTATTCTTTTTATGTGGCATTCCTTAAAATGGATAGCAGTTCTGATTGAAACTGCGTCTGGCTCTCAGTCATTTTCTGTACGATCGCAGTTTGAGTTCGCTGCTCCTCCAGCCTCTCCACCAGCTCGCTTTACGGGTCTGTCTTGGAACGCTTCGCAGGAGGCTGACTGCCGAATCCTCGAGAACTGCTTACGTTCGACTCCTCTTCGGAGTCAAACCCCATGTCCCCGGAAAAGTACCCCTTTGAATCTGCAATAAAAACACATTAATTAAATCTTAACAAAAAATCGGTGTCTGGACAACTTACTTTCGTTGTCCACAGAATCCTGCTCCAATGTGTGGACTCTGAACGATCCGAGGAAACTATGCAGCGAATCAAATTGCTGCCAAGCTGATGGAGCCCCACCGCTTGGCCCCATTTTATCCTTTCGCCCTGACGTCCTTCCACGAAACATCATGCCCAGCCTCCATCATGGACTGGGCCATCTCCATATAGACGTGGATATTTTTTCGAGTCCCTCGCAGCTGCCATAAGTCTATGAGAAGGAGCTCCATATCAAGGGTCCACCTCAGCTTCCCACCGACGGTTCTGGTTTCAACCGTAAAATTAAAAACAATACTTGTAAAAAAAAATTTTAAAAACGTATGCATATAAAACCTGTTTCTTCGGCGTTCTCCATTTTTTAATTGTTCCGGGCCGTTTTTGTTTACTTTTTCGTTGTGAATGTTGCCGAGAAGAAGAAGAATTCCGAGTTGCACCGAAAAACCATCGCCTAACTATCGGTAAAATACGTACATAATACTGGCTTCCCACAGAGTCCATCAGTGTGAAACAGTTGGGATTTATAGCCAGATGTGAAACTCGTGTTCCCATAGAGCACATCTGCATCAACCGTCGGATAACAGCTGATCGGAACAGCTTTTTGTCATTCAAAACGTAAACAAAGGTTGGCAAATAAGTAAATATGGAAGATTTAGGAACTATTTTGGCTGTTGTAGAGCAACAAAACAATATGTTGCTGCAGACTTTAATGTCTTTAAAATCGGACGACTGCGACGAACTCGAAACTTCCGAAATTATTGCCTCAAAGAAAGTGCAAATGCCACGGAGAGTGTGGATGGTGGTAGGTGCTCTCAAACTCCATTAAAGGTTTATATTAACTAGGAATTTTATAATATACATATAGAAGCGTTTCGGGACATTTTGGGAAAAGGATGTGCCGGAAAACACCGAGGACTTCTTCAAAGAGAGCTTTCGGATGGAGAAGCGTACCTTTGCGTTTTTGGTAGATCGCTTGGGAGTTCTGCGGAAGCAGGATACCAATTGGCGAAATGCAATTCCTCTTGAAAAGAGGATTGCAATCGCCTTATACACATTGGGATCCTCCTCCGAGTATCGTGCCGTTGGGAGGCTATTCGGTGTTGCTCCTAACACCGTTTGCAAAATTCTACACGAATTCTGTCGGGCTGTCATTGCCGAACTTTCAGGCGAATTTATGTCCCCCGACTATTTAATAAAGTAGACGAATGCATCAAGGGTTTCGAACAAATCGGATTTCCTCAGTGTCTAGGAGCAATTGGCAAGTAATCAATTTATTAAATAAATTCAAGTTTATAATTATATATATATTCTAGATGGGTGCCATATTGAAATAAAACCGTCTGCGGCAGATGCAGTCGATCACCATAACTATAAAGGTTGGTACTCGATTGTACTATTTGCTATGGTGGATTACAGGTAAGTTATCTGCTAATTGATTCCATTTACTTTCCACTAAAGATACAGATTTACGTATGTAAACATCGGATCTGCAGGGCGATGCAACGACTCTACAATTTTTAAAAACTCCAGCCTGGCAAGGAAATTAGCGTCGACCCCATTCCTTCAGGAGAAATCGAGGGAAATTTGTGGCGTTCAAGTCCCGGTGCTGCTTATTGGGGACTCGGCCTTTCGATTTTCCCAAAATCTAATGAAGCCATACGCATTCTCTACGACTGCCTCTGTGGAACAGCGTACCTTCAATTACAACTTGTCCAAAGCTAGGCGAGTTGTAGAAAATGCATTTGGCCATTTAAAGGCCAGATTTCGATTTATTGGAAAGGAACTAGACAGCCACTACAAGAACAATAACGCTGTCATCTTTACTTGTTGTATTTTAGACAATATTTTAAACGAGCACAATAGCGCAATTAACGATAGTTGGCAATTATCGGTAAGTGAATTAAAAGAACAGCCAAATCGTACAAATATGTCAGCAGATTTCAGCGAATCTGCTGAGAGAATAAGAACTGCAATTGCCCAATATTGCCTCATTTATAATCCATAAGAATATTAGAATAAAGTATGTTAATTCTTAGAATTGTGTTTTTATTTAATTCTTATTTTTTTGTGGAGGTTTTTAAAATAGAGAGGAGTTCTAGTTGGAATTGCCTTTGACTCTCAGCCATTTTCTTTATTATAGCGGTTTGGTTTCGTTGTTCCTCCAGCTGCTCTCGAGCAATTTGGACCAGCTCGGCCTTGGGGTCCATCTTAAGACGCTTCGATGGAGGCTGACTGCCGGAAAACCTGGAACTACTCATGTTCGACCCCTCTTCGGAGTCGAAGCCCATGTCCCCGGAAAAGTATTCCTTTGAATCTACAATAAAAGCACATAAATTAAATATTTACAAAAAATCGATGTCTGGACAACTTACTTTCGTTGTCCACCGAGTCCTGATCCAATGTGTGGACTCTGAACGACCCCAGAAACGAATGGAGGGAATCAAAATGCTTCCAAGCTGATGGAGCCCCACCGCTTGGTTTCATTTTCTCCTTCTCCACCCTGAAATGAGAACAAATTCAACGGATTAAATTGAGAATATATTCTTGCAATCATACTTACTTATACTTCCTCTTCAGGTTCTCCACTTTTGTCCTGATGTCCTTCCACGACACATCATGCCCAGCCTCCATCATGGACTGGGCCATCTCCATGTAAACATGAATATTTTTTCTGGTCCCTCGCAGCTGCTCAATGCTTTCCTGCCACAGATCTATTAGAAGGAGCTCCATGTCCAGGGTCCACCTCAGCTTTCCACCGGCGGTTCTGCTTTCAACTGTACGAACAATGCTTTACAAAAAACAACAAAACATTTAAAAAACTTGTAAATATACAACCTGTTTCTTCGGTGTTCTCCATTTCCAATTGTTCCGGGCCGTTTTTGTTTACATTTTCGTTGTGAATGATGCCGAGAAGAAGAAGAATTCAGAGTTGCATCGAAAAACTATTGTATAACTATCGGCAAAAAGCGTCCATCAAATTCTGATGGACAACTGAAGGAGAACAAAATGAGAAAATTTGGAACGGGTAAACCTTATGGACCGTCAGTTCAACTGATGGAAAATAGCCAGATGCACTCCTGTGGGAAGACCCTATAAAATTCTGATGGAAAACTGATGAAGAACAAAATGAGTAATTTTGGAACGGGTAAACCTTATGGACTGTCAGTTCAACGGATGGAAAATAGCCAGATGTACTCCTGTGGGAAGACCCTATTAGGTAAAAGTGTTTTTTGATCAAATAATCAGTCACAAGCGTGGATCGGTAATAGGGTCTGGCTATAAATCCCAACTGTTTCACACTGATGGACTCTGTGGGAAGACAGTATAAGACGCCGCATTATCATGCAAGTGAATTTGTGCGGAACAAGCCGTGGAACACCTTTCGCAAGCCGAAATGTTTGGCCAAAACGCGATGATCGATGTTTTTGAGATGTTCAATTCCATTTCATTGAATATCAATGATGATTTCGGCTGATTTTATATGGTTTTAGGCACAGTTTCGATGGAATTTTCGATGATCACGAATTATTATTTGTCACGAATGTTATTTGTCACGACCACTTCGAAAACGTTGAAACCACTCGTGCCTCTGCTCCGGGATAGGCAATCATCAACGTAAAATTGGTTTCATCAAACGTTTCGGTAAAAGTTTAACCAATGCTTTTTGTTTGAAGCAATAACTTCACTTCGAATCGATAAAATGTCATGAAATTCTTACTGGACCATCGATAAAGATTTTAACTCAACAACCGTCATATAGGTGGCGCCATCGGTGGGCGCTAAACTCAAAAATTTCGGTTTACTTTGGAACGCACCATGGATAGCTTTAAAGTTTTAACAGATGGACGAATACACGAACAGACGGACATGGCTAGATCCACTCTGCTGTTGATGCCAATCAAAAATATTTATAAATATATAATACAATGCAATGTAATATTAGTTTGAGAGTAATATACGGCTTTTATAAATAATTATTTTATTTTATTTTTTAAGTAAATAACTTTTTGTGTTCACTTTAAACATTTAAGACCATTGAAAGTAATTTGTTTATAACTTTACAATTTAATAACCTTTTTGTGCCTTTGCTTCAAATCAAACCATTTAGGGGGGTCCACGCCGTATCTATGTTTAAAAAAATTTTAACATTTTTTTCTATATATCGTATCTATTGTATAAAGAATGAGTGGTTAAACGAATTTACGATGCCGTTAGAAAGCTATATCAATATTTTGATAAAATGACTAAATATTATAAAATCGAGCAAATTCCCCATAGTGCACTGAGATGAAATGCTTTTCAGAGCAACTTACTATTAAAAATTCTTTTAATTTTTCTGGCTATCAATTTATATACGCAAAAAAATTGAGGAAAATTATTTACTACGGGCCACATTATACAGTTTGTCGGAATCGTAATAGCCAGCGGAAAACTTTATTTTTGAGTTTTTCATCGCTACATTTTTCATAAATTTTTAAGTGAAACATAAATATATATACATATATTGTTTATATATATTAAATATCCAGATAAGAGAAAATATTGTAAAACTCTAAGCACTTAAAAATCACTCAAATATTTACCAAAAACCCAAACACAAAATTTCAGGACTGGTGTTTTATAAAATACTTATTTAAATACTTGTGTGACCTACCCACTTTATGTTAACTTATTGACTTGACTAAAAATATCGAAACTTGGAACAGCTTTTCTATAAATCTTGATATTATGCATTTATTGACCAAAGTTTTCTAAAAATATCAGCCATTTTATAAAACGGCTGTGTTGCTAAAGAGTTCGTACAGAGAAATGTTTTGGATTGCTCAAAAAAATATTTTAAAGTTTAGTATGACTCTGGAGAATATAAAAGATATATCCATGGCTTGCAAATTACATAGAAACTTTAAGACTACCTAAACAGTAAACATAAATTTAGAGAGTACCTATATAATAACTACATGAACTGTGTTTAGCCATTGTCATTGCGGTGTGCACAATGTGTATACAAAAATTATTTATGAGAAGTATAAATAAAAAACGTATTGGTATTTTTGGCATGCTGATTTATTAGCCAAATATTATTTCATGTGGTTTTTAAATGAAGTTTACACATTATCGCTTCCTGTGCATGTGCTCGCGGTTCTTGCGCTTCCAAGCAGCTCGCCTAGATCCTCCAATAGTCTGAGAGTATCTATAGCCCTTGCCAATACCGCGGGAACTCTTTCCGGCTGAAGTAAGACCGCGCAATTCACGATGCTTATGGACATGCTTGCAGATCCAATTAATTTTTGGATCACGTCTAATAGCACTGTGATGAGTGTCAATCAGGATTACCTCAAAATACTTATATGAAGCATCTTGCGCAATCCAATACGAATTTAAAACTCGCAAGCCACCCAGTCGACGACCAACACGTTCCTTAAAGTAGATAAAATTAGGAATTAATAAGTGTACACATAAATTATAAAGCTCGTATGTATATATATAATGTCAGACATCTAAGGAAGTTTAGTCAACATAATTTATATGTTAATATTTTTTGTCATCATTATATATCTTTTTGAAGTCCAATTATTTCTTATATTACCTCTGCAATCGACTGCAGTCCGCGATAGGGCTTCAGTTGGTTAACTCCGTGACTCTTGGGCTTTCCATAGGTGCAGCCCTTTGGCACTGGGCGCTTTCGGCCACCACGGCGAACACGGATTCTATAAATAACGAACCCTTGCTTAGCCCGGTATCCAAGACGCCTTGCCTTATCCGGGCGAGTAGGCCTGGGTGAACGATGCAATTTAGTCAATTGACGGTATTGCCAAACGCGAATGCGCAATAAATATCGCATAACATCGCTTTGCTTCTTCCTATACAGTTCCTGCATATAGCGGTAGGCCCCCATCTTCGAAAATTGATAGACCTAGTAACAAATTCAATCGTTATTTAATAACAGTCACATCATTGGTCCATCAACTTATTCGACCGAATCGATTATTCATTGTTGTTTCCAAAGTTTATTGATTCTACAATGTAGACGTTAAAACGTTAAAATTTTTTATGAACTCGTGGGCGAACCAAAGTTTATATAAAAGTGTAGATATGTTCAGCACGATAATGTTCAAAACCACTAAGATTAACAATAATAAACACAAAATAATCTAAAATCCGCAATTAAATTTGCCGATTCAGCCAAATTTGACAGATTTTTCAGGTGTGCAAGAAAACTCAACCAACTTACGAGACGGTAAAATCCAAAAGGAAGTGATAGCAGTTCAATTGTAATAGCAACACCATTCAGAGGTGTTTTGAAAATTCTTATCGACCTGGCTGTTAAACATCGAGAGTACGACAGTAAACTTAAAATACCACGCTCGCACTGAAAATATGCTATTGAATACAAATTTGTATACCCTTGCAGGGTATTATAATTTCAGTTAGAAGTTTTCAACGCAGTGAAGGAGACTTTTCAGAGCCTATAAAATATATATATATTCTTGATCAGCATCAATAGCCGAGTCGATCTAGCCATGTCCGTCTGTCCGTCTGTCGGTCTGTCCGATTATACGCAAACTAGTTCCTCATTTTTGAAGCTATCTCAATGAAACTTTGCAGGTAGTCTTCTATATGCTCTCACTGCTATATAAGTCAGAACGGGCCGGATCGGACGACTATATCATATAGCTGCCATAGGAACGATCGGTAAATTTTCAGAAAAAAAATGATTACTTGTCAAATTTTCAACATTTTTCATATAATTTCAGTTTTAATTTGATCTCAATCGGACTACTATATCATAAAGCTGCCATATGAATGTTCGGGAAATATTACGTATACGTAATGTTCAACCGAATTTTTATATGTATAAATGTTGTATACAATTCCTGTTAGTTTTACTTTCCATTTGATAAATTTTTAATAATTTATAATGATCCAATTGTAAGCTGCAAGGGTATACAAACTTCGGCGTGCCGAAGTTAGCTTTCTTTCTTGTTTTGAATACATTATATTAAAACTGCCCAATTATAGATAGAAATATATATATGCTGTAAAATAAACAAAATTGTAAAATCAGCTGTTTGTCAGAAAACAAATAAAAACGAGTAATATTAAATAAGTATAAACCATTATTGTCCCCCTTTACTTTGGCATTATCATTTTTCATTCCGTTTATTCTATTTAATAGAAAATACCCTAATAGGATCTTCCCACATAGCTCCATCTTCCATCCATCATGCGTTGAACGGAAGAGCATAAGGTTTTGACGATCAGAAATTTTAAATTTTATTCGCCAGCCGATGTCCATCCGAATTTGATGGACTCGTTTTGCCGATGGTTTTTCAACGCATCTCGAAATTCTTTCTCTTGTTACCAAAAAATTTACCATTAAAAACAAAATGGTAAAACAAGAGAAGAACAATTGGAATAATAGTTGGAATACCCATAAAACTAGACGGTGTTTTCGGCGATTGCTCTTTTTTGGAAAAAATTACCCGAGAATCAACAATCCTCGTTATCTAATTAATTTTAATGTTTTCTGTTGGTAAAATAAGTAAATAGTTGGCAATCCTTTCATTTAAGTTTCGCAGCAGTCACTTCAGACATATCTGTTTATATTTTGGATGACCCATAAGCCGCTGTTTTATAATAATTTTGTCTAATAACCTCTCCCCACAAGGATTTATTCACCAACAGTCGTCTTTTCATTCCCAACATCTTTCTATTAAGCTTAGTACTAACATAAAATATATTTGGTTTCGAAAAGTTTAGAGTGAAATTGTTACATATTTCGATCGGGAATCAGTGTGAACAACTAGTTTAAAAAAGGCGATAAAAGATCAAACTGACACGGATAGCTATCTGTGTTTTGTAAACAAACTTTCTAATGTGATATTAAAAAACGAATTAAAATGCCCTTTGTTTGTTATTATCGCGACCTTATCGTCGCGAGAAAAAAAAACGCTGCAAAAAATGTAAGCAGAACAACTTTTTTCGTTTCCAGACCAAGAGAGTAAACAGCTGATATTGTGCTGTTACAATAATTAATTTCAATTATTCCAACAAGCATTATGGAAGAAAAGTTGAAGGAAAAAATAATTCTAGGAATGAGAATTTTTCTGCCCGCGGGGAAGGCGAAGCCCTCAAATGCATTTTATTGCCATATTTATTAACAATGACTTATAAAATTCGTTTGAAAAACAGCTGTTCAATATTACCCCTTTCATGGCGTTTCAAAGCGTTTCATTGCCTTTTCTTAATTGCTTTGGTCACACTGGTTACCGAGCAAACATTATTGCGATTGTGCTATCACAATTGTGAACGTGGATTACTGTTCTCTCAGTACTAGGCTTAGGTTCGAAATCAAGCCTGTTGTTCAAGTTAGAAGGCCCTCAGTGTCGCCCTCTGCCCACCGAGCTTCAGAAAGCTCGACCGCTCTTGCCCTCCTGTCTTTCGGGCCTCTGCGCTCTGTCCGTCGAGCGCTTCAACGCTCGTCCGCTCGCCGCTCCCCATCCAGCTACGGCCGTTTCTCGGCACTCCTCCACCACCTAGCGTCACTCCGACGCCGCTTCTTAGCACCGTTCTGGACCAAGTCCGACCGCTTTCGCCCCTCTCGCAGCTTCCGCGCTTTGAATCGCGGACCTCGGGTTCGGAACCGAACTCCACGGTCGGCTGCTGCCAGTGTTGCCAATTTGTCCTTTTTTAGGATAGATCTGTCCTTTTTGAAACAGCTTTGTCCGCAAAAATTTGGAAACATCCTCTATCCGAAGAAACAGCCTTTTATTGGCTTGTTGTCCTTTTTTTCATCCTTTTTTCAAAAATTTTTTATTTCTTAAATGTTCATGAAATATGTATAATTTTCAATTTATTTAAAACTGTGTGGCATCGCTTTCATATCGAATTTCTGCAATCGATAAGCATTTTTGAAAGCAGTGCAATGGTTTTGTGTTTTTGTGTAATCGACATCAAACGTATTTAGTATCGGTTAAATGTGCCTAAAAGTTTCAACATGCCAAAGGAACAATACAAACAAAAATTTCGTGCATCATGGTTGCAAGAACCGGCGGAGATGAATTGGTTGTGCCGAGATGCCACAGATTCTAACAAGGCATACTGCAAATACTGCAAGTGTACATTAAATCCAAAAATTGACATGGTGCGTGCACATGGAAAAACAAAAAAACATATACAAAGTGCATTGCCGTTC
This sequence comes from Drosophila jambulina, assembly GCA_018152175.1. Lineage (NCBI taxonomy): Eukaryota > Metazoa > Arthropoda > Insecta > Diptera > Drosophilidae > Drosophila > Drosophila jambulina. The sequence goes on along the minus strand of JAECXH010000027.1, from coordinate 1,510,784 downwards.
GCGCGTCGAAGCGGTGCATGTTGCCATGATTATAAGATACCTGATAGTTGCCTTAAGCTTATCGGGTCGAATGCAGCATAAGCACGACAGGAAGGCGAAATTGAAATTAACGAAAAAATCGACGAAATTTTACTTGAAACAAATGAAAAATAAGAAAACTATGTTTGTCATTTTTTTTGTCCTTAAAAAAAATGTCTGTCCTTTTTTTTGTCATTTTTTTTTTTATCATCTGTCTTTTTTTTGTGCTGAGGCGCTGGCAACACTGGCTGCTGCCCATCTCCCGCTCTCGCTTTAGCGGAGTAAAGCGGACGGGAGCGCGGTCTTATGCTTAAGCTTAAGTAAGTCTCATGTATGCAGCCGAAAAAAGCTGACGAAGCCCAAGGACGCACCCTGCCTTCGTCTGCGACGTGGGAATTTTCCTACAACTTCAGGGATCTATTTTTTCTGGAAGAATCGCCCCCCTACAAACACCTGTTAAGTTTTTGATCTCGAAACGCTTTTACCTTTTCGCTCACAGCATATATCTTATGTTAATAATCTCCTCCATTCTCCTCTATTCTCCTCTATTCTCCTCTATTCTCCTCTATTCTCCTCTATTCTCCTCTATTCTCCTATATTCTCCTCTATTCTGCTCTATTCTGCTCTATTCTCCTCTATTGTACCCTACTCTGCTCTATTCTCCTCTATTCTCCTCTATTCTCCTCTATTCTGCTCTATTCTCCTCTATTGTACCCTATTCTGCTCTTCAGAAAGTTCTTTATCTTTCTCCTTTAACTTGGTGTCTTTAATATTGAGTTTTGCTTATATCAGAAAATGTATTTTATGCTAGTAAATGGCTTTAGATTCCTTTCCAAGTTAGACGGCCTTTTTCGTAAAGAAACTTTTGCGGTGTTTGTTTCCGTCCAATTCTGAATTATGGCACTAACCATACAACATATAGACTACCCATTTCATACAACGAAAATGGACACAAAAATTTCTTAGCGACAGGCCCCAGAGCTGTTCGCGACGGGCCCCGAGGCTTCGTGTGCGCTCTTCGGGCTGTTAGCGGCAGGCCCCATAGCTTCGTGTGCGCTCGGATTTTTCGCTCTCTCAATCTTATGCTCGAACACTGATTTCGAGAGCTCAGTCGCAGAGTGGCGCATCCTGAGAAGGTTGATCTGCGCTTGAATTCTTCTTTATATGTATGCGTGTTCATGCATTCACGTACACGTGTGCATGTGTGCGATCATTTCATTTCGGCCCAGCAAGAATATTTTGTCTTTTGCTACTTTTCATACTAGGTGCCCTAACAATATGGGCATATTCACTTTTGGGTTAATGATAATAATAAGAATGTTATATGTTAAAATATATTTATTAATGTTTCAGCATACATTTCATATTTGTTTACAAATTCAAATCAGTGGCAGCAGTGGAATGTTTTGCATATATGTATGTATGTATTCGAATGAATGAAAATCCATATACTGAGATAGAAACGGCATATTGCAGTCGGTGTCACTTAAAACACCGACTGCTCTTATGGGGTAGAGAAATCAAATCAGCTGTTATTGTTGTTCTGCAAGCGGATGGTGCCTGCATACCTTACCGACGATTGCTTTTTAGGGGAGCGGGCAGAAACAAAAACAGATGTTTGGCTTTGTTTTGTTTACATTTTTTAGGACACTTGTTATGAATTTGGTTTATTGTTGTTATTTATTTTATTTCTAGTTGTATATATTTTCATGTATGTTTGTTTTTGAATATTATTTATATTTTCTTTATTTAAATGTCGCCGCTCGAATTAGTTACCGTTAAATATACATACATACATATACACCTGTGTTAAATAGTAGTTTTTAAACTTTTTCGAAAATTAAAAGAAATTAATTTAGATAAAATGTCTAAAATACTTTTTATATTTTTGTCAAGGTAAATGGAACAATATACAATAATACCAATATTTGTTAATATTTTTACCTGTGTTTACAAAAATTTTAACAAATATTGGTATTATTTTTACCTGTGTTTACAAAAATATTAACAAATATTGGTATTATGTTTACCTGTGTTTACAAAAATATTGTAAATGTATGCTGAAACATTAATAAATATATTTTAACATATAACATTCTTATTATTATCATTAACCCAAAAGTGAATATGCCCATATTGTTAGGGCACCTAGTATGAAAAGTAGCAAAAGACAAAATATTCTTGCTGGGCCGAAATGAAATGATCGCACACATGCACACGTGTACGTGAATGCATGAACACGCATACATATAAAGAAGAATTCAAGCGCAGATCAACCTTCTCAGGATGCGCCACTCTGCGACTGAGCTCTCGAAATCAGTGCTCGAGCATAAGAATGAGAGAGCGAAAAATCCGAGCGCACACGAAGCTATGGGGCCTGCCGCTAACAGCCCGAAGAGCGCACACGAAGCCTCGGGGCCCGTCGCGAACAGCTCTGGGGCCTGTCGCTAAGAAATTTTTGTGTCCATTTTCGTTGTATGAAATGGGTAGTCTATATGTTGTATGGTTAGTGATTATGGATAACATGCCTCTACGGAAGCGTAAGCCATGATGACACCGAACAATTGATAGATGGCAGGTGTCAAAGCTAGACGATTTCACATATTCAATTTCACAGGTCTACAAATATCGGGGTATTCTGATTTGTGGGAAAGGTAGTGTCATTTCCGATGTACTTTGCTACGTAGAATAATTATTAAATTAGTTTCGCAGGATACACTTTAGCAATATTCGCTGACATATAGAATATTTTAATTTTTGGCGAAACTATGTGGGAAGAGGCTTTAATGTGAATTGGTTATTACCGTTTACTGTATATGATATAAGTAAAATATTGATAATCCACATTTTTTCAAAATATTACACTTTACTTATATTTATGTATACTCAAGTCTCAGCTGCTCTAGCTGCGGCCTTCTTTAATACTAGCTATTCGTGTGAGAAAACTAATTCCCACAAAGCTTCATTTTCATCCACCAACAGATATGAGCTGATAGAACAGCTGTGAGTCCTCCAAAACATAAACAATGATGGCTGTAGTGGCTGCCGCGGAACTAAAGTAAAAAGATTGACATTTATTTTGGCTGTTCAACCACAGAAAGAGCCGATTGCCGCAGATGCTGTTTGCACTAAATAAATATTAATTAGATAACGAGGAATTGGAGACTATTATTTGCTTTCAACATATATAAATTGATATATTTGAAAAAGAATGATGGAGTGGAATTCAAAAGATAAAAAAAATCGCACGCATGGAGCGCTGTTCTAGCCGGCAGGAAAATGGTAATTTAAGAAAGGGCTTATTCACAAAAGACATTTTAAATACGAAAAAATCTGGTGTTGCTTAGGAGCGATCAACTCATCAATTAATAGTCTTCCAATATCCAAACTGTTATTATTATTCGTTATAAATTCGTGTTTGTGTGACCCTTTTTACGACAAATTTGTAACGGAAAACCTTAAGGACCGTCCGTTCAACGGATGGAGGATGGACAATTGATCTCTATGCATGGACCCTGTAACATAAGCGAAATTTTTAAGAGCGAAATTGCTTTATTTCCGGATACCAGTGTGATCAAAGAGCCAAGTCACACTAATACGTATATAACAATGTCATAGAGTAAAATGACAATGGATTCGAATGGATATTGGAATATTATTTAGCTTATAGCTGAAGTTAAATAAGTGGAGGTGCAATTGTCGTCGGCGGCCAATAACAATTTTGTTTCCATACGTACGGTATACATAGTGTAAAACCTGTTTCTAAGTAGTGAGAGAGAACGAGAAGAAAATATTTAGAATGGCTGTTCGTGAGCGCCGCTTAAAGGGGCCGTATGAAGTCGAAATTATTATATACTAAAAAATGTAAAGACGTAAGGAGATTTCTTAAGGGCAACGTTATAGTATTTTGAGAGCGGGGAGCGAGAAAATTTAAAATAAATAATTAAAAAGGCTGTCCTGAACTGTTTGCCTCTTGCTCTTCCCTTTATCCCATTCTTATATTAAAAATTATGGATCACGCCATGAACAATAATGTGCGGAAAAGTCGAATTCACGTGATCAAGGAGCATATACAATTCCACTAATTAAGGGTTTGGGCCAAGTACTATATTTTGGAATTATGACATTTATACATTTTTGCATGGAAAGAACATGGCAGGAACAAGTAAATATAAAAATAAGGATGCCGTGGATCATCGGGGGTAAAATGGTTTAGCTTCTGACCACGTTGATAGTATTGCAGGTCTCGCTGATCTCCTCATTCATTTGGCGCAGGCTTTCAGCTTAATCTAACACTAAGAAATATTTTTCCTTACCAAAAAATATTAAACGTTTCCATTCAGTACCTAATGAGCAACTAAAACATTTCTGGTTTCGCCCATTTCCATTGAAGCAAATCGCATCAACATCAATGGTCGCGTTCAGCAGAACATGATCCCCTGATCACTGATGGATTTCTATCGATAGGTCTGCTGAACGCGTATGATCAGTGATCATGATGCAAGATTTCTTCCACTATGATCAGCAAAAAACTAGCGTAAAAATAGTACGTTACCGATGATGGTTGAAGTATCGGTAAAAATGGGAATAATATAAAAATGTAAACAAGAAAATATGAATTATTTATCATTTAATCGGTTGCATCTTAGTTATTCTTTGATAATTAATTATTTCAAATCAATTTTTAATTATTTAATTACTTATTGCTTCCTTTTCTGTAGCCACGAATGCAGTGAACAGTGCAATTACAATTACGGAAGTAAACAAAATAAGTTAGAAAACCTGTCTTTTCAAGAATTAGGGGTGCCACATTACGTAACAAAAAATATTTTATGAGGTGCCTGTTTAAAATTTATTTGGACAATTTAAAGTTTATTTTTAAATGTTTTGAGCTGTTTATCAGGTATATTTACACTTGTCCAATCAGTTGTCTAATTATCACCATCAAGCGATTGTTGGCGGGAAACCGGACGATAACGAAAGGTTCCACGCCGATTATTGTATGACAACGTAATGTATCATGAGCGTTCAGCAGAACACACTTTGTTATTGATTACTGATCCATCACTGATCGGTTCTGCCGAACGCAACCAATAATATACTTCGAAAATCGTTTACAAGATGTCGTGAGCAAAATTGCTTTACATTTCGCGAGGAATCCCTTGGGACCAAATATAAATAAAAAAAAAAAAAAAAACGGAAATAAATTGGAACGGATTAGTTTTTGTAATTTTTTTTAAGCCACGCTGCTATGGAGCTAAAGAAAAATAAACGGAGGCGTCCAATAGCAAATTTTTTGCGTAAATAAAATGTCTTTTGTGAGTGTTTCATATAATGGAACCTTTGTTTACGATATTTATCAAATAAATTTTTTTCTTTCGGCTGGAAAAGCTCTCCAATCGAGAAATTTTGTGTTACTTTGAAATTCTCTCTTCATTGCAATTTAAAATATATTAATTGTATTGATTTAACTTCAAAAATACAGCTGTTTGGTATTTTGATATGACAAGGCTTTACATTTTTCATTCCCAATATTTCGCTTAGCGAAATACCCGGCCAAACGAAAAATCAGAAAGTATTTTTTCTTGTTTTATTTTGTAAGTAAACTTTAGCGTCTGAATCACAATTATGTTTATGTTGGTACAAGACTTAAATCTTACCTCTTGGGCCGAACCCCAGCTTCATATATCTGCTATCCTCACTCTTTTTTATATGTGAATGTGAAGCACCTCAAGCTGAAACGGTGCATTATGTATTATGAGTAAAGTCAATATATATCGATTTCATTGAGAAATTAAAAACATTTGACTTGTCAAACTTTATACGAAAATATTTTTGTTCTATAAGTTTTAGAAAGGTAAATTTAAAGAATGAAGTCCGAAGAGAAGTTTATTGAGGAAAAGATTGGAAAACGTTTGGATCGTTGTATTTCAGATACATTAATTAAAGGATGTAAGTAAATCGAATTATGTAAGCGGCAGCAGCACTATAATCTTACGTCTTAGAGAAAATATTTGTACTATGCCTGTACATTAGAATGTCCTGAACTCTTACAATTAGACCTCATTAAAAAGTGAATCTCTTTGAAGATAAGTTTTAGATTCGATTTTAGATCTTTGGTTCTTTTTGGTTCTTGTATTCCCAAATTACTTCAGTTGACCGCTAACAAATAGATAAGCTGATCCATTTTTGGCCGGCTTTACTCTGCAACCTATTGACAAATTCATCAGCAATTAATTGATGGGGTTTAAACAAAATTTCATTAATATTTTGTGTTTGCTTCTTTTAACTCCGTACGAAGCAGAGCTAAGGTTAAGGTCGACTAAAACCCCATAAGTACATATGTATATGTATTTCGACTACTGGCTTGTGTAACCAGCTTTAAGGACATTCATCTAAAATCCATAAGCTATAATCACAGCAGCTGTGCTTTTTCATTTGAAAATAAAATATTGTGAAGTATTGTGAGCGAGATGGATGGCGGTTCAACGAACAATGATAGTGTCAACCAGAGAGGGCACAAAATGCTATTTTTGCTTTCACCACAAATCCTAATGCGAGTTTTCCACAAGGCTCCAACACAATACCGCGAAGCACGGTTTTGATCGACCTACAAGCCTGCCATCAAGTTCGCCCATAAACTTAATAGGAAACTTTTTTCCCACAGTTTTACCCTTCCTTTATTTAATTAATTAAATGCTTTTGTATTCACGGCTCGACTCAATTTCAATATTTCAAAAGGCGGCAGTCGAAATCGCCCTTTTTTTTTATACTTTTGACAGCCCAAGATCGAAAATGCATCCGAATAAAAATACCTAACGCTTGTGATCTTTATAGTATTTATCCTAATATCGAATTCTAATCGGCATCCCTTTCGCACTAATAGGGGTTGGAAATTTTAGTTCTGCTCAATACGGAGCTTTAGTTAACTCATTTGGATGCCATTTATTACAATTGTTTGAAAGGCAAATGTTTTTTTGCTTAAAAAAATGTTTGTAAACTTCTGAAAATTTGTTAGGTCCTCAACATATACAGTAACATTACAGTAATTTTATTTTAATCTGATCTATTATGCAACTCACCTGTCTGTCAAGAAACTAATGAACAATGTAATTCAAGCAACGAATGAAGCAATCCAATGAATTCCCATAATTCCAAATGATCTTCCATTTCAATTTAAGCAGATTCACTTGCCCGTTCGGTTGAATTTTGCGATAGGAGGACCCGAAACAGTTTTATAACTTTGTTAACACTAAGCGTAATCCAAATGTATATCCTTCCTCGCTTTCATTTAAAAATTATACAGCAAACTCAGATCAGGCTATCGCTGATCTTATTGCTGAGTTTTAAAAAAAAAATTATTCTCCCTAGACCAACTTAAACCCGACTTTCCCTTACTCTATGCCCTGTTCAAACCTAATTTTCAGTCCTATCGTACATGAAAGCTCTCATAGTCTGGATCTTCAGCGTATTAAGCCGGTGTATTCACCGGGTCCCGACGGAATACCGTGCTCAGGTATTGCGCGGACGCTCTGTGTAACCCCCTTCTTAAACTTTATTATTATCTTTAGAAATTTCAGTATTTCCCCTTATTTGGACGGAATCCTTTATTATTCCTTTCCACAAAAAAGGTAGCAAATCGGATGACAGCAACTATTGGGCTACCTGTAAGTTGTCTGCTATTCGGAAACTCTTTGAGAATGTAATAACTCCTCACTTGCAGCATTTGTGCAGATCCTATATTTCTCCATGTCAGCATGGATTTATGAGGCGAAGATCAACCACTACAAATCTCTTGGAACTTACCTCATTTGTTATTAAAGGGTTCCAACTCAACCTTCAAACCGATGTGATTTACACGGACTTTAGTAAAGCTTTTGACCCGGTTAATCATTCTCTTTTTTAAAGAAGCTCGACTTAATTGGGTTTCCTGTTGATCTCCTTAAATGGATTTTGAGTTATTTGTCTGACAGGACTCAAAAGGTTCCGTTTAAAAATGCTTTCTCCAAATTCCTCAGTGTCACATCTGGCGTTCCACAAGGTAGCCACCTTGACCCACTTATATTTTTATTGTTTATTAATGACCTTCCTCTAGTTTTAACCAACTCTCGAGTACTAATGTACGCTGACGAAGTTAAACTATGTGTGCAGTATGAGGACAGCTCATGCTAGTCAGATTTACAATCGGATCTTAATGACTTTAAAGCATGGTGTCGTGCTAACCTATTACATCTCAACAGCTCCAAGTGCAAACAGATGACATTGTCGCGTGTCTCTCCCCAGTATGTCACCAATATGCTCAATGACTGCTCTTTGGAAAGAATAACTCTTGTCGATGATCTAGGAGACCGCCTTGATCCTAAACTTTCGTTCTCCGAACAAATTTCCTGCATGGTTAACAAAGCCAGAGAGAGGCATGCTTGGATTTCTAAAAGGGTGGTCGAAGGAATTCGATTCCCCTTATGTAACTAAGAGTCTTTTTATTTCGTTAGTTCGGCCCATTTTGAAATATGGCTCTTGCGTTTCGAGTCTAAGTTTTGGAGTACATATTAACCGCATTAAATCTGTCAAAAAAACTTTGCTTTTCGGGGCTTAACCTGGGATGCTAACCTGAGATTACCGTCTTACTTTAGTAGACTTCTATTAAGTAACCTTCCTTCCCTACCTAACCGTAGAACGATGCTTGGCGTCGTCTTTCTACATAAGCGCATTCGCGGGGTCGTGGAGAGTCCCTACCTGCTAGGTCAGCTCAATTTCCATGTTCCCCGACTAACATCCAGATCAAATATCCCCTTAATAAATTGACCACTGTAGGAGGGAGTTTGAAGTGCACGAACCCTTTAGGGTTTTGTGCGCCGATTACAACCGCCTCTATGACTATTGTTGGTAGTGATTGTTAAAATTGTTTTGCTTGTAGAATTAGCTCAGCACCCTAGTAAAATCAAATTTTCCTCGTTCTTTTATCTATTTTTCTTCTAATGCGTCTATCGTGCCGTACGTCACATGGCTTAGCCTCTCGGTCGGTTGGGCGGGGGAGGTGGGAATCGCTGGGATCCGCGCGAAAAAAAAAATAAATAAATCAGGGGTGCCCAAACGTTGCTTATGGCAGAGCAACTCACCAATACACATAAATGAAAACACAAATACATTTACGCAAACGTTTTTTTTACTTCCAATTTCTGCACTGAAAAAAATGAAAGTAAATTCAAATTTCAAAAATTAAACTTCCTTTCATTTATTAACACGTTGAAGCAAACAATACATTGGGGCTCACAAAAGCAATTTTCAGAAAAAAAGAAATTTGTTTCTTCAATAGCAATTATCTTGCCTGCAACGCAAAATACGACTGATTTTTCGCGATGTACATTTTTCGACGATCCAACAACAATTTACATTCGTGCAAGCGAGATAACGGCGAAGCCTATGCAAGTGTTGTTGCCGAGATCAACGAAAAAGCGGAGAATGAAGAGAATTCGCAAAATTGTTAGTGTAGTCTGCTTTGCTTATGGAGTGAGTCGTGCATGTATACGGCGATTGCTTTGCCTATGCCTAGGAGCAGAAACAAAAACAATGCGGGCGGCAAGAGCAATGGGCTGGGCATGACTGAAATAAATAAAAATTAATCTTTTTTCATGGGTTGGATGACTCCAGCTGTTCGATCAGCTGTTATCGGGATGGAGATAGAGCTCTTTGAGACTCGGAGTTTCACGTCCGGGAAAATTACCCACTGTTTCAAACGGGTGGACTGTGTAGAAAGACATTATACACTATTTTGTTTCCTTTGAAAATAAGATCCGATTTGACGTAGAAAAAGGTATTTCATTTTCATTTCGACAAGACAAACTGTCTCGTTTTGCAAATCGAGAGCACTTGTTTTCGTTTTCAGAAACTATGCCAGAATTTAGTAAAAGGGAAATTAGAGCAAGACTAATAGATTAAAAATTTTGCACATTAAATATGAAATGTAAATTATTAAATATGGAGTCATTGAGACACTTTTTGAAGCTTTGAGATGCCAAAAAATCTTTTAAGCCCAATACCTTAGATCAAAAATCTTACTATAACTTATAGCCTTTTGACACAATAATGGAATTTTCATTAATTAGAGGCTTCATTAGAACCTTGACAGAGATTACTATGTGTGTTAGTTTGATCAAAATTTCTTCGAAAGCCGACTAAGGTCGCACCAATTTAAAAAGGAAAACAATAACAAGAACCGCAAATCGGAACATATAAGTATGAATATTTTGAGTCCTTGTCAAAGTATATATGTGGAAAACCTTAAATTTATTTTTCTTCCTTCTAATACCTACAAATTGTATAATTAAAATCCAAAAATTAATTAAAAATAATTTTGCAGCTTAAGAATCGAAAACATATTGTTTACAGCTTCTACTCAGTTTTCTTTCAGAAAATAATTGCTAGACACAAGCAAAATGCCAGTCTTATTTTAAGACCAGGCCTTTAATGAGACGGCTATACACTTGTTAACTAAAAATGTTGTTCATTGGAGTAGTAATTTGCTATCGTTTTAAATTGGCATAATTTGTATGTATATATTTATTGATTTTCTCAACTATTGCATTTTAAGTTTTTGTCATATTTATACCCTTGCAGGGTATTATAATTTCAGTCAGAAGTTTGCAACGCAGTAAAGGAGACATTTCCGACCCTATAAAGTATATATATTCTTGATCAGAATCAATAGCCGAGTCGATCTAGCCATGTCCGTCTGTCCGTCTGTCCGATTATACGCTAACTAGTCCCTCAGTTTTGAAGCTATCTGAATGAAACTTTGCAGATAGTCTTCTATATGCTCTCACTGCTATTTAAGTCGGAACGGGCCGGATCGGACGACTATATCATATAGCTGCCATGGGAACGATCGGTAAATTTTCAGAAAACAAATTATTACTTGTCCAATTTTCAACATATTTTCATATAATTTAAGACATGGCCATTTTATATTATTATAGAATTTCGGTTTTAATCTGATCAAAATCGGACTATACTAGCTATATGAGCTGCCATAGGAATGTTCGGGAAATATTACGTATACGTAATGTTGAACCGAATTTTTAGATGTATTAATGTTGTATACAATTCCTGTTATTTTTCCTTTCCATTTGATAAAATTTTATTAATTCATAATGATCCATTTGTAAGCTGCAAGGGTATACAAACTTCAGCGTGCCGAAGTTAGCTTTCTTTCTTGTTTTTTTTATATTTTTTATTATAAATGCCCTATTTTAAGAATATTGTGTAAAAGTTTACATCGAACATGGCAAAATAGACGAAGTTTTGAACGAAATTCGTTTGGAGTTCAATACATGCACATTAAAAACTTTTTGGTCACAAAAATTGTTTAACTGATTCTACAAGTACTCAGGTCGCGTTTTTTAAATTTTTTATTTGTCTATATTTTTTATTTAACAAAGTAACATATGTTTTTTTTGTCAAAAATCAGTTTTTTACTTTTAAATTTGATATAAAAAAAAATCAGTCAAAAAAGGAAAGGAAAATGCCACGTGAGTACCTCGGGACACATAATCAGATTATTTATATATTTTTTTTAATATCTGATTATTCTGGGGACAGTTTGGATATTCATCACAAACCAATTCGGGAGATTCCCTATAACTATATACCTGCAAATATTTTTCAGCAAAAAATATGTGAAAAATAGTTCAAATATTGTGTTTTTAATTGGTTTTTAACTTATTAAGCTAACTTCAACTGTTTTGCCACAATACACTATCTAAAAGTTTTTTTAATTAAAACCTTTTCCTGAAATGTTATTTAAATAAGTTTGTACGGTCGAACAACCTCAAGTAGGTTTTGAATTCTGCGTGTTTGATGTCAACTTGAAATTGTACCTATTTGGCAATCAATCAGTCTGTATAAAAACTATTAATTTAAGGAATCCTTTTTAATCTTTCAGGTGGAGGGCTTCTTATTGGATCTGCGGTTTCTCTATTATTTTTTAAGCGACGTGCGTGGCCTGCATGGCTTGGCGCTGGTTTTGGAATCGGCGTTGCGTACAGGACATGTGAGAAGGATATCAATGTTTTGAAGTGATAAAAATAAAATAAAAGTAAATAAACACTAACTGTTGCAATAAAAAGTGTGAGTTTAAAAATTTTAATATTATTTAATATAAAGAATTCATATATAGACTTCGCAATGATGCAATCCTGAAATATTTGTATTGTTCTTGTTGTTTTGAAAATCGGAATATATACGTTTGCCCACCGTTTAGAACTTTGAAAAATCTTAAATTAAGAAATTGTTCAAAAATGTTCTACTAAATTTCGCATTTTAAAAATCTGAAAGATGGAATCGTTTGCCCATCGTTCGCCATGACTGCCCACCCTTTAGAATTTTGAAAAAAATTAAAACTAAAAAATATGCAACATAAAAAATTTGCTTCGGTTTACCAAAGAAAATAAATATTGCCCGTCTCTCAACACAAAATATTTCCAACTAAAAACTTTTGCCCACATTTTAAAACTAAATATATTTTTAAAATAAAACGTTCCGTTTCCGTTCATTCAATTTTACACAAGGAAGATCAAATATTTCCGATTTTCATCATAAGGCATGAGCCGGATCGGGTGAGGAACGGAGAGTGGGCGAGCGTTGACACGCTCGACGGAGAGGGCACTGGGCCCGAAAGACGGGAGCGTAAGGGCTGCCGAGCATTTCAGAAGCTCGGTGGGCAGAGGGCGACACTGATAGCCTCCTCACCTGAACATTCCGTCCCCCTTACAATCACTCGGGTTGCAATCAATCCGCTTATGTCTGATGACAGGTGTGCTGGTATACACGTTTCGCGATTCGCACTAGCGTAGGTCGTTGATGCTGCGACGCTGAATCGGGTATGAAGGGTGTAAAAGGCTGAAGAGTTCCGTTGATCCGCGAAAGCCCGTTGTGAAGGGGCAGCTGTGCGGCAATTAGAAGACGTCTGCCGTAATCGGCACGAAGCGTAAGGAATCGTTGATCTTTCCGTTGCGGAGGGATTCCGTGCACACTCGGCAACTGTAGGACTAAATATCTAAGTATGTCTGCTTTTTAACTGGTATGCGTTGCGTGGAAGTGGATACATCGGATCTGGTCTGAATGAAGAAAATAGAGAATAAGTGATGGTCTGTAATGTGTGACTTAGGAGTACGGAAGTGCCCGATGCTGCGAATGGGGCATATGCACTTGATGTTCGTGCATATACAGGAGCGTATGGTGGTGCTTATTGCACGTCTTGCATCGGTCACCACTGCGGCAGGTTCCCTCGGAATGTTCGTGAGCCAAACAGTTCGAACAGTAGCGGTTGTCAAGAACCGCGCGGAACCTCTTCTCTGCATTGAGCCTGAGGAACTGTTGACATTTCCGAAGCGGGTGGATTCCGTTTCAGACTCGACACCGGTAGGAGTGAGTGCTTTTGGAACGCCTGCCTTCAAAGGCAGCCGTACTGCGAGTGGCAAAACATCTGCCCAACGGACCCTTGGATGTATAGGAAACTCCCGTGGAGAACACTGATACGGTACGCGCGGTTGTCGTGGACACTGGGCCCGTGAGTACCCATCCGAAAATTGTCTCTTGTGCCAGAAGAGAGCCCAGAATGCTGCTCTTGGAGCCGCCCAGAAGCACAGACGGAAGAATATCAGCTCCTATCAGGACGTCGATTGCGGACCTCTCGTCGGATCCGCCCAGGTGAGATTCGGAAGCTCCTTCAGGAGATCTCTTGGAATGGGGTATGATGGAAGTTTTCCGGCTAGTTGAGGAAGAACATAAGCATTCGTTTCCAACATCAGCCCGGATCTGGAGGGAGCGCAAATGGAAAAATTGCAAAACTTCGTAGATTGGGGTGCAACTGTGTCATTGAGACCGGAAACTTGGGTCTGAACTGGCTTAAATGGAAGATTGATTCGGTTGAAGAGTTGCTCAGTAATAAATGTTGCTTCGGAACCAGAATCAATTAAAGCGCGGGCTTCGAAGTTGCGACCAAGATGGCAGATATTAATAATCGCCGTGCCGAGCAGGACAGCTCTTGATCCTGACGCAAAACACACTTGCAAATTCGCGTGGTCGTCAGAAACTGCTGGCTATTGACGAGCAACCGCCGATTTTCGAACCGGTCGGTGAGGCTTCGCCACGCAGAGTTAAAACCCTCGTTGGTCAGCGGCGCCTTGGAAACGATGGCGTGCGCGTCTCCACTTGTCTTGGAGAGGAGGTGGAACAACTTTTCCACAGGCGTTAGGCGCGAATTCTGGATATAAATTGCGGAGAAGAGGTCTCTGAAGGTGGGCCACCTAAGGTAGTCACCAGCGAAGACTTCGGTATCGACCGGTGGCAGGCGGCACCCCGTAGAAGGGAGGCGGCCTTGTCAATCACGTCCTGAAGCTGGACCACACACTTTGAATACACAGAATAGCAGTAATTGTATTATTTTTAGTACTGATGCAGTGGTCGTAGTGTCGTCGGACTCGGCCAGGAGGTCGGAGCAGCTCTCGTAGCTTTTCTCCACCTTTTCCCACAGGGCCCGGACTTGGTCCCGGTGGTCTGTCTGTGTCAGGGGCAGCCGGAGTGTGCAGGTTAGCTTCGAAATGGCTAACACGGTCTGTTGTGGCAATTAACTTTTTTAGGGCAACCTCTACCGCATTTGGAGCCATCTTCGACATGGATCGCGTAGTTTTTGGCAATGGACCGGGGCACAGGTTCACGGACTTTTCGCTCTTTTCCCTTGGGATGACAATTGCTGCCTTTGACGTTGACGGAGTCGAGCACGGAGACGGGCGCGGAGATGCGGATTGGGACTTGTCCAAGCGGATTGACGGGAGCGAACGTGGCTTCTTGTCGTCACCTATGGGCATTCTCGGACTCACAGATGGTCACCCTAATGCGCTCGGCACGATCTGGGTCGCTAAGAAGCTAATCGTAGCCCAAAGGATACATAAGAAAAGAAGACCCAAATATGGTTCGTGTGACGTCAACGGAACAGCACCCACGGAAAAAAGAATGTCAACGGCAGACGAAGGGAAACAAAGCCGAGTCCTCGGCGGAGAAGTTCGGCCACGAAGCACAGGTGGCTGAATGGGATAGAAAAAAAAACACAGCGAATGCTGCTGCAGGCCGTAGGATGCCTTATGCGGAGATACCCTTCGAGTTATTTGAGGATGTCGAACTTGGACTCTGGACTTCAGGAACAAGCTGTATATTCTATATATATCTATATTCCGTGGCTCGGATATAAATTGGAAATTTTATTTGTTGTATAAATTGGAAATTTAATTTATTAATTTATAAAATTAGAAAATTAATATATTAAAATTGAATTAAATATTAATGTCGGAAATAATAAATGTGTATTATTTAATTATTTGCACGTAATTATTACGGAGTCGGAAAAGCGGATTTAAAAAATAAAGCTTGGCTTTGACTCGGGGAAAAAACTCACTGGGTTATGCCGTCGGCAAAGCAGTGCATGATTCTGGCGCCTATGATAAAACGAAACAACAACAACAACAGCACCGCTGAGGCGGCGGTTAGCACGGGAATCCGGAAACAACCATAAATCGAAGTTTGGTTTAAGATGAGCCGTCGGCAAAACACATAAGTGAAGAGCTCAGGAGAGAGGACAAAACGGAACCCAAAGAACAGCAACAATAACAACACGTCTGCTGCGGCGGTTGTGTGGATTTGGAGTAGTAAAACACTTGCGGTCGCACTCGTGTGTTATTATTATTATTATTCTTAGTTATTTTTTTCGCGTTTGTTTGTTTGAGAGTTATTTAATTCCTGTATGAAATGGCAGAAAACATAAATAAATATGTATGTAATTGGATAAGCATGCAAATGTGTATGGATTTGTGGTTTTTATTTGTACAGTGGAAACCCGATAACGGAACTGCTAAGGGCGTACAAAAAATATTTTGGAGGCAGAAATTATTTTCAGAGATGGGCATGCAGAGCGGGTGTGTGTGGGGGCTTTGTGGTACAGTGGAAACACGATAAGTGGACTGTATTTGGAATTTGGCCTATTAAACTGTGGAGCCTGTGAACCTTGCGTGGAGAAAGAAAAAACAATAAAAGGCACACACAAAAAAAAAATATATATATATATTTATATATATATTGACCACGGCGGGTTGTTCGGCGAAAAGAGGAACTCCCGAAACAAGTGCACACTGGTTGGCGAATATTGAGCCTTTTTGTTTTATTTATTTTATTTTATTTTATTTTTTTCTCACCACACAAGTTCACTTTTGGTCGGCGGAGGTTGTTTGGTTGCGGAGACGGACTTGCACGGAATAAGTATATGCATAAGTTGTCACACGTATGTATGTATGTATGTCCGTATGTGAATGCACATATGCCTTGACCGTTGGCAAGTGGAACGGAGAAACGAAGGAAAAACGGCAAGCAATATGGCGATCACACAAAACGGAGACGGATTGAAAAAAAAAATTGATGATGGAATTAGGGAGAAATTAAACTTTTCTCAAACTGCCGCTGTGTTGGAAAAACTCGGATCTGGAGTTGACACAAAAAAGGAAAAAATAATCTTGCAGTAGTGTGAACGAAATTTAATGTTCGGACCACTGCTGAAGACCGGCAGAGAGAGGGAGATGGAGAAAGCTCGTACTTAACTTGAGCGGAAGAAATCACCGGAACTGCTGGCTGTATTCCGGAAGGATATCCGGATCCGGCTCGAAGGACCAATGTTTAGTAGGGGGGCGATCCTTCCGCTGACGATCCTTGAAGGAGTTGGACGAAAGGTTCCAACGACGCAAGACCAGGAAGGGAAAAAACCCAGAAGAAGAAAAAAGTCGGGGGCGTCGTGAGGAACGTCAGACCGCTTTATTCGGTTGCATACATGTAACTAAACTAAACTTAAGCATAAGACCACGCTCCCGCCCGCTTTACTCCGCTAAAGCGAGAGCGGGAGATCGGCAGCGGCCGACCGTAGAGTTCGGTTCCGAACACGAGGGCAGCGGTCCAGAGCGCGGAAGCTGCGAGATGGGACGAGAGCGGCCGGCTTGGTCGAGAAAGGTGCCGAGGAGCGGCGTCGGAGTGCCGCGAAGCGTCGGAAGAGTGTCGAGCTTGATGCTGCGAATGGGGCGCGTGCACTGGATGTTCGTGCATATGCAGGCGGTGTCGATTACAAGTCTTGCGTCGAATGTTAGTGGGCCAAACAGTTGGCACAATAGCAGTTAACGATAACCGCGCGAAGCCTCTTTTCTGCATTGAGCCTGAGGAACTGTTGGCATTTCCGAAGCAGGTGGATTCTGTTGCAAACTCGACACCGGTGGAAGTAAGTGCATTTGCAACGCCTGCCTTTAAAGGCGGCCGCACTGCGAGTGGCAAAGAATTTACCCAACGAACCTTTGAATGCGTAGGAAACTTGCGTGGAGAACACAGACACGGAGCGAGCTGTTGCCGTAGACAATGGGCCCGTAAGTACCCATCCGAAAATCGTCTAGTGCTCTTGGAGCCGCTGAGAAGCACAGACGGAAGGATGTCAGCTCCTATGAGGAGTTCGATTTCGGAGCTCTCGAAAAATGTCGGATCCGCTAAGGGGAGATTATCAAGCTCCTTCAGGAGATCTTTTGGAATGGGATATGATGGAAGTTTTCCGGCTAGTTGAGGAAGAACATAAGCATTCGTTTCCAACATCAGCCCGGATCTGGAGGGAGCGCAAATGGAAAAATTGCAAAACTTCGTAGATTGGGGTGCAACTGTGTCATTGAGACCGGAAACTTGGGTCTGAACTGGCTTAAATGGAAGATTGATTCGGTTGAAGAGTTGCTCAGTAATAAATGTTGCTTCGGAACCAAAATCAATTAAAGCGCGGGCTTGGAAGTTGCGACCAAGATGACAGATATTAATAATCGCCGTGCCGAGCAGGACAGCTCTTGATGCTGACACAAAACCCACTTACACACTTGAGTGGTCGTCGGAAACTGTTGCGCTTGTCGCAATGGGCGCGGTTCGTGAACTAGAAGGAGCGGAAGGTCTTGAAACGGTAACGTTGTCATGGCGCAGAAGAGTATGATGCCGGCCAAGGGACTTAAAACAGGAATGGGTACTCGCGCAGTCCCGCTGTCGGTGGACTCGAGCAAAACCATTCAAGCAGAGTTGCTTTCTTCTGATGTAGTCGGAGCGACCACTTACATCCATCTCGAGAAAGCGGGGACAATAGCGAACAGGATAGTTCTTCCTTGCCTCGTAAGAGTTGAGGCTGCGCTCAGGTGGGCTGATAATTGACGTTCTGACGGACAATGTCCTGAACTGCTAGGCCTGATGTCGTCGATCGCCTCCAGAGTGTGATAGCGTTCCGTCAGAAAGGCTTCTAGCTCGTTCCAGGTTGGAATCTCGAATTTGTTGTGTATGGATTGTTCCGACATGGAAAAGTAATCTTGGAAAGCTTTGAGGAAATAATATACACAAGGAGACAGTCTCACGCCTCGAGTTGCATGGAGGATATTTCTAAGGCTGTCAGACAAGTTTGGATGGTGTCTTGCAGCTCTTTCAGAGCGGCTTCGGACTCATGGGGACAGCCTTAATTTTGAAGAGGATTTTCAACTGGCTCTTGATCAAGAACCGCCGATTCTCAAAGCGGTGAGTGAGGCTTCGCCACGTGGAGATGAACCCCTCATTGGTTAGCGGGGCCTGGGAAACAATAACATGTTTTTGATAGTAGGTGGAACAACTTCACCGGTGTGAGACGCGAGTTTTGGAAATATATCGCTGTGAAAAGGTCTTTGAAGGTGGCCAACGAAGATAATCGCCCGCGGATACTTCGGTGTTCAACCCCTAGGCGGGGGTTAGGGAACACTGGCTGAAGCCTGAGTGGACTGGGAGGCGGCCTTGTCTATGATGTCCTTAAGCTGGAAAACACACCTTGAATAGACGGAGTAACAGTAACTGTACTTGAATTCAAGCACTGTCGAGGGGACCGTACTGTCGTTGGAAGCGGAAAGAAGATCGAAGCAGCTTTCATACCTCTTGTCCACCTCCCGATGAACTTGGCACATGCCAGGGTAAAATCTTTTTGTTTCAGAGGCGCTCGGAGTGCAAATATGCGCTTCAAATTGACTAACCCGGTCTGTCGTGGCAATAAACTTTCTGAGAGCAACATCTACCGCAGATCGAGACATCTTGGATACCGATCGAGTAAGCCTTGTAGGGGGCCGGGGATAGTATCGACGGACTTGTCGCTTTGTGCCCTTGGAATGGCAGTGACAGCAACAGGAGTTAAGCGGATTGTGACCAGAGAACGTCAAAGGTGTCACTTTTTGGCACCCGAATCACACTTATAAATTTGGAGTGCAAACAGCAAGAGTAGAATAACACACCCAAACGCACAAATCGCTTTGGGTGTTTTGTGTTTTTGCATTTCGTCACTCACTTAAACAGTAAACGTCGATTCTATTTCACCAGACACCTAAAAATTTTCCGTAGATAAGTGAACGGCACAGTGCACTCAAAGCAAATGTACCAAAAGCAACGGTAGATCACAAAAATAATGCGTAATAATGAGCTGTGAGCGAAACACTCATGTTTTACAGTTACGATTTCGAGTGTCTTCTTTTCTTTTATGCATGAGCAGGGCCTTGAGCACTGATCGCTGGTTTGTCTTTTAGTCGCATGATTTCAGTTGTTAATTGAAGCCTTAAAAGGAATAAGCAAAATGACTGAAACGCCAGATTCTATAAAAAGTAAAATTGATTGTGGAACTTACACTTTAACACAAAAAAATAAGGGAAGAAGTTATGTGGAACATTTTACTTTCCATTCATTCTATTTTGCAGCACCTGCCGTAAGGTTCTGAAATTTGTGGCTGGCCACACATCAAATTTGTCACCGCATAAAAGTTGCATGACATTGAGGCAATCAAGTGAAGTGACGAAAGCAGGGACCGTAAATAATGATTATCGGGAACATTTTTAATAAAAAAATCAACCACTTAAAATCCACTTAGAACAAAAAGGATAACATCGGGTGAATCCTTGTTGGATAATCTATTCATTTCTGAGATGATTTTTTAATATAGGACTTTTACGATTATTATCAATAATAATGATTAAAATTAATTTATATTGTAAAAATCAATAAAAATTATTTTTTTTGATCAAAACAATAAAAATTAGTACATAATCATTATAACTTGATTTTTAAAATACAATTTATAATGATTACGGTCCCTGGGCGAAAGTCTCGGCAAGAAACAAAAAATGCAGTCAATGGATTGTCCGTTTTCATCAGGGCCCGGATATAAAAGCTAAGTGCCGTTTTTTATCAAAATTGGTGCCGCCTATGGGGATCATATAGATGTGGATGACTTAGCTGCCACTTGATTGATGGTCTGACCAATATCTACAGCGAAACTTCTTGTGTATGACAATTCATTAAAAAAAAAAACAATGTTTTTTGTGGTTTAATTTTGGGTCTTAAACCCATGGCATCAGAGAAAAGCAGCGGAGAAAACATTTTAACTGGAGTTAAAAGTTTCTTCTCAAAATTTAATATTTAAAAAATTGACGAGATCATATTTGTAACGGATAGGGGCAGTAACATGATAAAAGCATTAGAAAACATCAGGCTTAACTGCACCAGTCATTTTTTAAACCAACAATCCTTTACAAAAACAACGAATCTAGTCGAAACAGTGACAACATGCAAACAAATCGTTAGATACTTTAAAAAAGCCAATTTGCAGCTTATGTTAAACACTTCTTTAAAGAGTTCATGCCCAACTAGGTGGAACTCAAATTACGCAATGCTGAAATCTATCGACGATAATTGGGTGGCTGTCTACATTGGCCGAATGATTGATGGATGTCAATAGGTCAACATTAAAAATGTTAGTTGGGTTGCTGGAATTCTTCGAAAGGATTTTTAAAGAACTTCAAACTTGCAGCAGCTCGCCTTCAATTTGTTTTGTGCTGCCTTCAATTACAAAAATTGGTATGCTATGCGAGCCCAATGTTTTAGACATCTCATCAATTGCAATATTAAAATAAATAATAAAAACAAAAAATGTTGGCATATGGACAGAAAATTTGACCATAAGGCAAAAGGTTGCATTGTTTTTGTATCCCCCGGCGGCACATATGCAGGATATTGACCTGGCCGACATTAAACTGCGTGTTTCCGAAATGTTAAAATTTTTTAGTTCAAAAGAAAGTGATACAACCCATTTTTCTTGTACATATAAATCTAGCACAGAAAGTTTCTCTTAATCAGAGACGTCACCAAGCTTTAGATGTATATCAAAACCAGAATTTTTTCCCAACATTAGTTGCTGCACCATCAAATTAGAACTCTAAGGAATCCCCAATAGAAGAATGAAAATCGCTACTCTCTCCTGTCAAAAGTGGCATTGAAGTTTCTTTTAATACCTTCAAGTAGTGCACCGGCTGAAAGAGTATTTTCATTAGCAGGCAATGTCATTACTGAAAAGCGGAATATGTTGGAACCAACATCTGTTGACAGTTTGCTATTTTTACACTCTTTGTAGGAGCTGTCTAAATGAAAGACGTCCACATTTGTTGAGTTATAATTTTAAACTGATTTTATTTCGTGAAAGTCTTAGCTTAGGTAGCTAACATGAAAATCGCATAGATACTTAACTCTAGAGCCACGCGTTACCGCGGCTATCTGGTGACCCGAGCAGGTAACCTTTTCTAAGTGCGATAGGAGGCATTTCAGGTACTCTGATAGCACTTATCTTTGAACATATGCTGAGACCGCTCACAGGCAGCCAAGTTATTTATTGGACGTTATTTACATATATTTCGGGTAACAGATACAATTGATATTCATAGATTTATGGTAGGAAAAAAAACAATATTGTCTTAAAAATAAATTCATGTTCATGCGTGAACACTCTTATTACAAGCATATTAACAAATTAGAATAAGTATTATTTACTTTTTTTTATAATTCTCATTCTCAATTTGATTAATTTTTTTTAATACTAGTCATTGAAGACAAAATTGCTTTATCTTATTTATTATTAGTCACTGAAGACGATCTCAAATTCATATAAAATATGAATATGAATGAATAAATAACACGCAATGAAGCAGCAAAACACGGCTTTTTATTTTCATCTCACATATATGTATATGTGCATATTCAAAAACAAATATATATACATGCATGAAGCTACCCTGCAGTACCTGTCATCAGTAATTCATCAACGCAAATGTCGGTGTTGTTCATGAAAAGTTGATGACGGTCCATACAAATTACTGATGAATTTAACATGGGCATGAATTAGGCTGTCATCAACACAAATTAATCAACAATTCATCACCTTGTAATCAACCTTTTAGACAAAAAAATTATCAACAATTTGATGATGGGTTTTTTAATTTCTTTCACTTTTGTCGGCCACAAAGTATTGCTCCCCACTCCTTCAAAAAAAAAGCAAATTAAAAATGCTCACCCCGCTCATATTTTTAAGAGAGGGAGACTTCGAGAGAGCAAGAGCCAAATTAATTTAAGCCTTTTTGTTATCATCTATTCATCATTCTGTCATCAACCTTTTTTGTAAAGAGAAAAAAATGAGAGCGCGAGAGAGTCGGGTTTTTGCCTTTGTCTTTGTCTCAAGTGTTGTGTTCTCAATTTCTCTCATTCCTTTTGCTTTAGCATATTGATCGGCCTCAACTCATGTATACATGCAGAAAAAGAGCACGAAATCGGTTTGCGATTGTGCGTATGTGCATGTCCGAAAATATCAGTACAAGGCAACAAACCTTATTTTAGAGTGCCGATCACACTCTAAGTGTCGTAAACGCACAAATGATTCGGGTACACTTAGCCGTTCTCTGATTATGACCTGTCTATGCGGATTAATGTGATCGGACGTGTCTTCTTGTCCTCGTCTATGGGATGCCAGGACTCGGGCTAATCACCTAATGAGAGTTCTCCACAGACTTGAAGGGGATTCAAATTGAAATTAGAGAACTGGAGAAATTCGAGAATCAAACAGGTTGGCTAAAGGAGGAAATATAAAATTCAGAAATAAGTTGATTCGAATTGTGGCATCGGAAACAATTTAAACTACTGCCACTGGCAAGTAGGATGTTGACTTGAAAAGAAGAAGGAGACGTTGATTTTCCTTGTATATTTTCCTTAGTGGAGTTGGTCAAAAATCGATATATAAAACGATATAGAAAACAGCAGAAACAGCGAAAATGGAAAAACAACGACAGAAAGTAGTCAGCTGAAAGTGGATGAATAATTGTGCAAAGTGAAATTTAATAAAATATCAAGAAAATTACAGAACGATATTTATATGGATTAGAGCTGGGCTTTTGTTATTTTGTTATTTCATTGTTTATTTTGTCTCGCTTTACAACTTAATTTTCGAATACAAAGTTAGTTTCTTTATGGTAGGAAAAATATGCGAATGTATGGAATGACATGCATGTACCCTGCAAACCATTTGGCGATTCTCGAATCGCCGCTCGCCAGAAAGAGTCTTCTGCGAGTCGCGGAGGCGATTGTTAGAAGACATATTTATAAAAATCCCCAAGAAGAGTCTTCTGCGAGTCGCGAAGGCGATTGTTAGAAGACTTATTTACGAAAATCCCCAAGAAGAGTCTTCTGCGAGTCGCGAAGGCGATTGTTAGAAGACTTATTTACGAAAATCCCCAAGAAGAGTCTTCTGCGAGTCGCGGAGGCGATTGTTAGAAGACTTATTCACTAAGATCTTCAGGAAGAGTCTTCTGCGAGTCGCGGAGGCGATCTCTGGGGGACTTATTTACGAAAACTCCAAAAAGAGTCTTCTGGGAATCGCGATTATTTGGCGATTTTTTAAGCAGCGTTAAAAACAAGGAAATGAAGGAATGAGGGATTAAAGTACCGTACTAAGATGCAAAACAGAGAATGTGTCCAAGAGCAAAAGAAGTTTACAAAAACAAATTGCATTACTTTTGAGTAAGAATAGGGGTGACAACCGAACGTCTTTGAATTTTCTATGCTCATTTAGTCTGACTTCGTTATTTGGTCATTGCGGTCGATCTGTGCATCTGTTTACATTTCTATTGTTCGGTAAACGATTTTTGTGTTAATTATTTGTTTTTGTTTTATATTCTTAATAATGTGTTCCTTATCTAAGGCAATAAGAGCTCGTAGCAAACGCGAAGCAAAGCGAATGCTTAATGCTATTTATTCCGAGCCACAAAAACATTTTAAGCCTTGTGAGACTTCAGAATTAGGACAAAAAGAAACATATCAAATAAGTGAAACAAGTGACAAGTGACTCATTGGAAAACCTGAAAATGTTTGACGTGGCCTTACTATCAGACGAAGAGACAATGGAAAAAATGGTATGGGTTAACTTTATCTTACTTTTTTTAGTTATTCATAAGTAACAAAAAAAACAAACTGCAACAAATTGGTGGGAGCGATGTGCCAGCATTTGTGAGGAACTCATTAAAAGCCGTACATACGGATGAATTATGTGTCAATTTGACTTGGCGAGGAACTAATTTAAAACCGAGCATCCAACAATTCAATATATTTTCAACCATAAAAGGTATTTTGTTAAATTTAATATAAGTTAAGTCAAATGAATGAAAAAATGTTTACTTACTCATGTTAAATTAAGAAGAGAAATAATAAAATTAAAAGAAAAAAAAAACTCTTATACTCTTTTAATGCTCGTCCAGGCGACACTTCAGCGATCCTTTTCTAGGAGTCTCCAACGACTCTTCCACAAGACTCTTCCGCGACTCTTCCAAAAGACTCATCCGCGACTCTCCCAAAAGACTCCTCAGGGACTCCTTCTGAAGAGCCGCCCGCGACTCCCTTAGAAGAGTCGCATTCGGGGAACACTTTCTCCCAACGGAAGATCGGAAAGCGATCAGAATGCGATGTCGCGGGCGATCAAATTAATCTTCTAGAAATTGATTGAAATGGTTTGCTGGGTAAAGTTGGATATATGTATGTATATGTGTTGGCACAGCGGAAAGTCGATAAGTGGAGTGTATTGAAAAGGAGGACACGAATATTATGTGGGGAAAAAACGGAACATATAAAACAATATCGAGACAGCGCGGATCGTTCGACGAAGGTAGAAATTCCCGAAACTAAAACACAACCGTTGGCCGATATAAGTTTTGCCTTTATTTTAACTTCACTTTTAAATTTGGCGGAGTTGCACATATGTAAGTATGTATGCCGCGACCGTTTGCAAGGGGGTGTACAACGGCCAATAGATGACGGCAAGGAATATGACGGCACACAAAGCGGATTAAAGAATATAAATTTCTCAACTGCCGTTGTATCGGGAAAACTCGGACATGGAGTTGACAAGGGAAAATTAATCTTGCAGCGGTGTGAACGAAATTTATTGTTCGGACCACTGTTGAAGACCGGTAGCGAAAAAAGGGCGGAAAAGGCTCGTAGTTATCTTTTGCAGAAAAGTCACCGGAACTGCTAGCAGATGGATATCCGGATCCGGCTCGAAGGGCCAATGTATGTAGGGGCTGATCCTTCCGAAAAAAAAAGTGAAAAGCGAAAAATGGCTGAGTTTAGAATAAAAAGTCGGGGCGTCATGGGATAAGTGCGTGCATTTTTATTTAACCTTAAACATAAGGCTGCTCTCCCGCGCGCTTTACTCCGCTAAAGCGAGACCCTGAGGTCGGCATGGGCCGACCGTAGAGTTCGGTGCCGAACCCGAGGTCCGCGGTCCGGAACGCGGAAGCTGCGAGAGGGGTGAGAGCGGACGGGCCTAGTGCGGACGGTGCCGAGGAGCGGCGAAAGAGTGCTTAGGAACGACCAAAGGTTGATGAGAAGCGGAGAGAGCCCGAAAGACGAGAGCGCAAGAGCGGCCGATTTTTCGGAAGCTCGGTGGGCAGAGGGCGACACTGAGGGCCTCCTCACCTGAACAATTGTTGTTGTGTGGCTAGGGAATCCACGAGCCAAGGACAAAGCTATCCAGTGCCAGCCCAAATGCTACGCAGGTCCTTATAGGAACATATCCAACCAAAAAAAAAGACCAGGGTCTGGAAGGGAGCCGTCTATCGCCTTGAAGACGGACCCACTAATCAAAAATGTATAAGTGACAACACGGGATTTTGTCATATTTGGTGTTTGATCCTGGAGAATAAGGACATCAGCGGCTGTTAAGAAGCTGACTTGCAAATAGTGATATAAGGAACAATGTTACCATACGTGTTAGATAGACTAATAACTGAGGCAAAAAAAAAAAAAACAGACGACTTTGCCGCTTAGTTAGTTGACGAGTCGGACGACAGCGTTGGTTTATTTTTGTTATAATGATGACATGAATAATAATAGGTGCAGCACACACCCGGGGAACAACTTTCCCCTAATTTATATATTTTTCGTTGAAATTGGACACCCGTCGAGTTTTTATTTCTTATTTATTAATTATCGTCAGTGAGTAACCGTTTTTCCGTGGCTATGTATGGCTGAGAAGGATAATGCTGAGGCAGATCAGGGCGAGAAAGTTTACCAACGGTTGAGTCCAGTGTCGATCGGGGGCCGATTAAGTGAGCAGCAGAGAAGATTAATTACACGGACCCTGAACCTGGACCCAATAGCCACTCCATACGGGTGTTCAAATATTCAATTGGATTCAGAAGCAGGAGCCTGGAGAAGCCTCCAGATCAATAAACAAACGCGAGAACTGCAGGAGATAATACAGGTTTCCCAGGAACAAATTCGAGTGAACATGACGCACCTGATGGACCATCGCATCGACCAATGCATTCGGGCAGACTTTGCCGATATGATGAAAAGGATGGATCATCGAGATGCATCATCATCGTCGAACAGGTTTGGGGCCATGGAGAGGGGTCAAAAGGAAGGCCAGCTTTCGAAACAGGAAGGCGAACAAAACCAAAGACAAGCCGATCAGCAGAGAAACTCTGAAACCCTGAAAAAATCGCCTGTGTCTAGATGCCAGAAAGCTCAATCAAATCACAATAAACGATTTATATCCACAAAAAAGCATCGAAGGTATACTGAGCCTTTTTAATACCAAGACGTATATATTAAGTTTGGACTTGACGCATGTTTTCTGGCAGATTAAACTGGCAGAGTCTATTCCGGAGGTAATAAACGATTTATATACACAAAAAGCATCGAAGGTATACTGAGCCCTTTTAATACCAAGACGTATATATTAAGTTTGGACTTGACGCATGTTTTCTGGCAGATTGAACTGGCAGAGTCTTTTCCGGAGGTAATGGCTTTTCCAGTGCCAGTACGTCCACTATACCATTTTGTGCCGGTGCCATAACAAATGCGGCCTAACGCTTGTGTCGACTCATGGTCAATGATTCCACAGAGGTTGGGGGAGAAGGTTTTCATATATCTAGATGACCTGTTGGTCGTGACTCCGACATTCCAAGAACATTTGAAGACGCTCAAAGAAGTAGTGGAAGCTTTCTTGACCATTGGGCTTAAAGGAGCTCCGATATTAGGGCTTTATCATAGGCGGCGGAGTCCTGAAAACAGACCTAAGGAAAGTGGAGGCGATCCAAAAACTGGGCATTCCCCGGAGTATGCGTAAAGTGAGAAGCTTCTTGGACGTGGCGGGATGGGTTTCGCAGAACTCGCAGTACCACTAACAGACACTCTACAAAAGGGAAAAAAATTCAACATGACGGCGAAGGCGGAGTAATCGATTTAGATTGCGCTCATGACGGTACTGGCATAACCGGATTTTTCTAAAAGATTCTTTGTCCAGTGTGATGCTTCGAATTCTTGAGTGGAAGCGGTATTGTTTCAGGTGAAAGCGGACGGCGAGTGACCACTAGCATTCATTTCACAAAAACTCAACGCATGTCAGCGTTTTGCGGCCGTCATAGAAATAAAGCTATTCCGACCCTATATCGAGCTCACGGATCATGCAAGTCTCAAGTGGTTAATGTCCTCTAAGAATTTGAGTGGAAGGCTGGCATGATGTATCGCTCAAAACGGCAAGCTTATAGCTTCAACATCGACACCGGAAAGGATCGGAAAAAAGGTTCAGCAGAAAGAAGGCGATTGATGTTGGGGGTCCACACCCCAGAGGTGACGCAAGAGGTCTTTCATAAAATTATACAAAATAAATATTTTGCGACAAACAAAAGACTGGCTATTGATTCTCGGCGAGAGAAACTAGCGAGGGTGGGATGACGGTTCGAGAAAACCCAAGAGGTGGTCGTGGTAAGCTAACATCATAGCCCAAGTTATTTTTTGAGTTGACCCCGAGACGATACGTCCAAAAAAGTGTTCTTAGCTTCGTGGAAGACGAACACGGGGCCGGGGCATTGAGTAAGTAAGATTGTATGATTTGAGCAGGGGTAGTTACGGGTGATTTCGCGAGCAACTGCGCGGATGGATAGGGATGAACATGTGGCCTCCGGTACATCATTCGATCAGCTATGTGTGTGAAAGTTTTTAAATTTTTGTGTTTTGTGTTAAAATGTAGTTTACAGTGCTGCATTAGATGGATTATCATTGTTTGTTGTTGTTTTTTGGCGGGCAGGGTTAGGGGATCAACGACGCGGGGGCAGAGCTTGCTGGTTCCAGCCCAAATACAAGGCAGGTCCTTTTTGGGACATAACATTTTTTAATACGAAATGAACAGCAATTTATTCTCCGCAATAAGGTAATTATTATTATTATTTTTTTTATAATAGAAAATTAATGATATCGAAAATCGGAAATGATCCAGAGAATATTAACCTATTGCGAAAAAGGGGTCACACTGCCATGTATAGCCAGCTATGTTTTTATAACAAATTTTATAAATTGATATTTTAAAACGAATTAAAATGCCCTTTGTGGGTTAAATTCCATAACACGGACATCGCCTTTGCTGCACATATTAACGCCACTTTATTTTTTTTTCCTTAAATTTTACCTCCACATTTCCTTTCGGAAGATATCAATTTATTTATTTTGCTTCGAAATCACAACTTTTAAGGTTTTTGATCTTATGTTGGTACCCGCAAAAGCGAAAGCTTTACTATATCGTTTCGGTCGGGTTTTTATGTGGAGTTTTGCTGATTTAAGAAAAGTTATTTTATATTAGTATCCGGCTTTAAAAAAAAATGACAGTTTAATTACAAATTAATAAAAGCGAATAAAATTAAGACCCTTTTGATAAAAATTTTTAAAAATAAAACTTTAAAACTGTAAAGAAATTAATTTAAGGTTTTCCGATTTGCAGGAATACTTCGACGAGGACTCAAAAAATACATACACTGGTGGCCAATATAATAAGTACACGAAGTAAAACTTGTTTAATAAACCTATGGAAAAAATTCACTTTATTATTAGTTTTCGACTATAGTCTAGATAATCAAAAAATAACTAACAAGAGTATGCTGCGATTTCCTGCTCTAGTTATTGTTTACCTTTCCTTACTTTATTCACCTTACCAAAATATTCCGTATAGTTGTCTCTTTCAAAGTTCTAATGAAGTCCTTAAATAATGAAAACAGCATTACTGTGTCAAAAGGCCGTGAGTACTTTATAATTCTAATAGAGTTTCCCACAGGAGTACACCTGGCTATTTTACATCAGTTGAACTGACAGTCCATAAGGTTTACCCGTTCCAAAATTTCTCAATTTGTTCTCCATCAGTTGTCCATCAGAATTTGATTTACGTTCTTTGCCGATAGTTATACAATGGTTTTTCGATGCAACTCTGAATTCTTCTTCTCCTCGGCATCATTCACAACAAAAATGTAAACAAAAATGGCCAGGAACAATTGAAACAGGGTAGGCGCCAATGTTTAAATTATGTCCAAGGAGCTTGTCGATGTTTTCCGGAATATTTTTCTCGCAAAATGTATAAAATTGTTAGAATTTAATAAGAAACCCCTATTTCTACTTTACCTTGAATAGATTTGGGGAGCCTTAACCACTATGGGCACTCTTCGGGGCATTTGCTCTTTGTTGGAGAAAAATCATCAGAGATTCTTCAATTCCTCGTTATTTAATTCTTTTTAATCTAGTGTCAACCAAATATGCGACATTCTGCTGTTTCCTGTTGCTAAACAGCCAATATAATTGGAAATCTTTTCATTTCAGTTCTGCAGCATGCATTTCAGCAATCTTTGCTTATGACTTTGCATGACTCACAGCTGTTATCCGACGGTAGATGCAGATGTAGCTCTGTGGGAACACGAGCCATGTCCGTCTGTCCGATTACACGCAAACTAGTCCCTCAGTTTTGAAGCTATCTATATGAATGAAACTTTGCAGATAGTCTTCTATATGCTCTCACTACTATATAAGTCGGAACGGGCCAGATCGGACGACTATATCATATAGCTGCCATAGGAACGATCGGTTAATTTTTAGAAAAAAAATTATTACTTGTCCAATTTTCAACATATCTTCATATAATTTAAGACATGGCCATTTTATATTATTCTAGAATTTCGGTTTTAATTTGATCAAAATCGGACAACTATATCATATAGCTAGCATAGGAAATATTACGTATACGTAATGTGAAATCGAATTTTTATATGTATTAATGTTGTATAGAATTCCTGTTAGTTTTACTTTCTATTTGATAACATTTAATTAATTCATAATGATCAAATTGTAAACTGCAAGGGTATACAAACTTCGGCGTGCCAAAGTTGGCTTTCTTTCTTGTTTTTTTGTTATTCTTATCGATACTCAACGATCAATATAGTCCATCAACATCTCCATGCAATTTAGAAATGCGAAAATATCCTTTAGATCGATGTTTAGCCGGGAATTAGAGCTGGGAAAAAATCGTTTTTTTTCGATTTTTTAGAAAATGAAATTGATTAAACCGAAAACAAAACTTTTTTATTTTTTACTCCAAATAAATTTAGAAAAAAACCAAAACTTAAATTTATTTATATTATCATTCATAAAACAATAAACCAAAAATGTATTCATAATAAATCAAATAAATTTTTCTGGCCATAACCAGTGATTAATTGATTTTGATTATTTTATTTTATGAACCTTTATTTTAAATAAAATTATTTTTAAATAACACACACACAATCTTAACGAAATCTAAAAACGTTTATTTAAAGATAAATTTAAACTCAATTACCCCTGTGTTCACGTCCTCTGCTTCTTTATAGGGGTGGAATTTATCTTGAACATGGACTTTGTCGATTAATCGATTCTTTCTAAACCGAATCAATGCATCGACCAAAAAGAAAGAATCGATTTAATCGACAATGACATCGATTTTTTCCCAGGAATTTTTTACCGGGAATTATAGATGTTTTCTCATTCTGCAAATTAAAGTATAAAGTATCCTTTTGTAACGGAACTGCTTCTTCTGGGCAACGCCGGGCTAGCTCATGGATGCCCAGGGCGGGTTGGAACCAATGCCCGCAGTCCGCACAATAAAATACCGATTAATCGGACGTCTCGGAAAAAATCTAATCACCAATACACACATCTCTAACACAAAAATGTAAACAAAACAAATTATTAACGACATTTATGGGACCGAATTGGTGGCTTCGTTGGATTTGCCACGACGCTCCTACCCATCCAGTGATGCCTCTCGTTCATCTCGGGGCATCACCCATCTCCGGCGGACCGGAGTCTATTCCAGGCGGTCTGGCAACCGGCCCATCTCCCCCAGGTAAAGTCTCTACTTAAATTTCATTTCCAAATTTAACCTTTATATACGTTTCCAGATCATTACAACTAACATGGCAGGACACTTATGTTAACAATAGCAAGTGCCCGCACGTTCCACTGGGACCTATTCCCGGCGAAGCCGTGACCCTAGCCAGGGATGCGCTTGCGCTAAGGCTGCCCCGAGAACCTCAAAGAAGTCGACGGCTCGGCACTTTCGCCGGCAAAAATTGGCCAAAATCCGGCCGTTGACGAGAAGGACCACCCCTTTTCCTACCTAGGGTCCCTACTGGAGCTCCAAAAGAAACCACAAGGGTGGGTTAATTTATCAATATTCTCTTTTCAACTTCTTTTTAATTCTTCTGATTCAATTTACAGCACCTGTGTTGCACCAATCCCGGACCCGACTCCGGAAACGCGGAGGACAAGACACATAGGAACTGAGGACAAGCAAGTAAGTATAAAATAATATGAACTGTATGGCAATAAATGATTCTAACATTTACAATAACAATATCTAATTTTATTAGCAGCACGTGAAGGCCAAAAATCGGCGGCCCGCTATGGCGGCAATGAAACGGCCGTGGCCTCAATTATTCCGCACAATAGCCGTTGGCGGCGGGTAAGCACGTAGCACAAAACACTCCACAATAAAACTGCCGTGGCCAGTGATTTTACCACTGCCACGCTCAAATAAAATTTCATTGAAATACAAATGTTTTTTCACTTTTTTATATTTTCACCCACGTTTTTATTCCTAGCTTCCGAAACAGCGTTCCTTCTGGCTGCTAATCTTCCACGTTGCTACTGCCCTTTCGGATTTCGGATTTCGGAAACCGTTTTTTTCTTAGCGCAACGGCCGAGGCAGAGGGTAAATCCCCTAATCTTAGCCGGTTACATATTCCCGGTTCGCTTATTCAAATCCCTGCCCCCTCTGGTCCTACCGATCCTAACCCCTATCGATATATCGATAGTCCTCCAGCCCATTCCGACTAGAAATGCAACACCACCCAAGGATTTGGAGAGATGCTACTGGATCACGGCGGCTCGACAAGATCATTGGGAGCATTTAGGATAATGATCTTCCGCGCAGTTCCGTACAGTGCCCAAGGAAGTATTAGCCGTCTTTCGGGTTCCGTCCTTGTATACTTTGTATTTCCTTCGTTTCCTTCCAGGTCAGATGCGGACGTCTTTGGCGTGGTAGACGCCCAAACTTCGGCCCTGCAGATCCTCCAGCTCGTACGCATTGTTGCCTACCGCCTTCACTACTCTGGCCTTCAGGAATTTCTTCGCGATCTTGGCATTAAACTGCTTCCCAAAGTCGCTGAGGACAAAGTTCCGGCGATACACTTCTTGCCCTGGCTTCGCGGTGAAGACTCTGACCCTCTGATCATACCGCTGGCGACTGCGATCGTAAGAGGTCTCCAGACTCTTGCGCACCTTTTCCTAGACAACTCCCAGTTTATCCGCTGTGGGCATCCTGTCCATCTCATGATCGCACAAAGACTGCAGCTTCTTGGCCAGCCTGTAGCTGGAACCGTGCATGAACATGTGATGTCCAAAAATGGTGAACAATGGAGCTTCTCCTGTAGCCTAGTGTACAGCATTGCGGATGGCAACCTCAATCTCGGGTAAGTAGGCATCCCACTCCCGATGGTCGTTCTCCAAGTAGCCACGGATCGCCGCCAGGACACTTCGGTTTACCCGCTCCGCTGCGTTGCTCTGGGGAGAGTAGATTGGGGTCTTTAAGTGCCGGATTCTGAAGCTCTCCATCGCCTCCTCGAAGATCTTCGAAGTGAACTGCCGCCCGTTGTCTGAGTGCACCACATCCGGTACTCCAAACTTGTAGAAGACCTCTGTAACGAGGAAATCTACCACATTTGAGGCTGTTGCGTCTATCATAGCCTTGAAGAATGTGTACTTGGGAAAGTGGTCCACCACAATGAAGATCCAGGCGTGTCCCTTCTTCGACCTCGGATATTTGCCAAGGAAGTCGATGTACAGCTTCTGGAATGGCCGCTCCGTCTGTACTCGCTCACCGATTCCGACCATCATCCGGGGGTTCGGCGACTTTGACTCCTTGCAGACCTGGCATCCACGCACCACCTCGCGCACCTGCAACACCATCCCAGGCCAGTAGAACTGCCGCCGCAGAATCTCCAGTGTCTTCGCCATTCCACCGTGAGCTGCCTTTGGGTCCGTGTGGGCTCGCTCAACCAGGCTATGGGTCAGACTCTGTGGAATCCAAAGCTTCCACTCCGCTCCTTCCACCTCGTCGTCCACGGTTGCCGGGGAGACTCGCTTAAAGATGAGACCGTCCTCGATCCTAAGGTCCGGTAAGTTATCCGCATTCTTCTCTATCTCGCGAACTAACTTCTGGTACTCATCTCCAGCAAACTCAGTGGTCTCGAAACCCAGCAACGCCGCCGGATCCACGGAGACCTCCACGCATCGCGAAAGCGTGTCTGTCACCACGTTCTCGCTGCCCTTCCGGTGCTCGAAGGTGAAATTGAAGCCCTGGAGCTGCAACGGCCACCTGACCAGGCGTCCTGACAGATCCTTCATGGACATCAACCATTTGAGGCTCGCGTGGTCCGTGATGCACGTAAACGGCATTCCTTCCACATACGGACGGAACTTCCGGATTGCTAAGAGAGCTGCCAGGCACTCCTTCTCGGTGACGGTGTAATTCACCTGGTGCCGGTTCATCTTCGCCGAGAAGAAGGCAATCGGCTGCTCCTGGTCGTCCTCGTCTTTCTGGAACAAAACCGCTCCAACGCCAATGTGAGATGCGTCGCACTGGATGTAGAAGTGCCTTTTGAAGTCAGCGTGCACTAGGACCGGTGCCGTCGTCAGGGCCATCTTCAACACCTCGACTGCTAGCTGCGCCTCCGGACTCAAAGAAAACTTCGTGTTCCCGGTCTTCTTGAGCGTTTCGGTGAGCGGTGCTGCTAGCGTCGCGAAGTTTTTGACGAAGCGCCGATACCAGCCAGCTGTTCCAAAAAACGCTCTCACCTCCTTCATCGACCTCGGCTCAGGCATCCTCCGAATCGCTTCCACTCTTCCCGGATCCATGCGCAGACGACCTCCACCTACGATGAAACCCAAGTAAGTCAACGACTTGAAGCAGTACTTGGATTTGCTCAGGCCGATTGTTAATCCTGCCTCCCTTAGGCATTCGGCCACTCGTCGCAGGTATCGGAAGTGCGTCTCGATGCCCGGAGCCAGGATGAGCAGATCGTCCAAGTAGACAAATACGTTGGATCGGATCTCAGCTGGGATTACTCGATCCATGAGTCTCACCAACCGCTGCGCCGCGTTGCAGAGTCCGAACGGCATCACCCTGAACTGGTAGAGAGGCCGACCAGGAATCGTGAAGGCCGTCAACTCCTTGCTCTTCTCGTCCAGCTCGATCTGCCAGAACGCGAATTTCCAATCCACACTGGAGATGAAGTGCGTTTGATGGATTCTGGACAGGATTCCATCGATACTAGGCAAGGGGTAAGCGTCCTTGACGGTCACGTCGTCCAGCTTACGAGCGTCTAAACAAAATCGATCCTTTCCAGGCCTTGAAACCACCGTCGTCCGATTGCTCCAAGGGCTCTTGCTCTCCTCGATGACTCCCAGGGCCAGCATCTTGTCGACTTCGTCCTCGACCACCGATCCTTAAAAACCCTCGCGCCTTCAACCAGCTTGATGGTGTGTTTCTCCAGGCTGGTGGTTCCCAAGCCATTCTCCTCGAAGATGAGGAACTTCCGCTTGATCTCCTCCAGCTCCCGTGACTCGGCTTCGGATAATTTCCACGATTCGGGGTCATCTTCTCTTCGGCGTCATCTTCCTGGTCGGCGTAGTGCTCCATCTCCCTGGCGTGGATTTCTTCAGCCTTCTTCACGCCTTGCGCCGGGACTTATCCCACTACAGCCGGAGTCAGGCCAAAAGTCCGCCAGAAATCGACGCCGAGATACGCCGGCTGCTCCAGGTAAGGGCAGAGATAGAAGAGAATGTTCTCTACCCTCCCTTTGTACTCCACAGGTAACTTCAATCGCCCGATGATTGAGCGATCTTCACCTGCGGCAGTACGCACTACCGAGAAGTACCTCTGGACCGACACCCCCAACGCCTCCACCAGTTCCCTGCCGCCTTTGCCGAGCAGACTGACGCTTGCTCCGGTATCCAATAACCCGGTCAGCTGCCGGCTCAGGATGTTGATTTCGGCAAAGGGTCTGGGGTCGTGAGTGCCGCCCCGTCGAACTGCTGCGACGACTTCTCTCCGCCTCTCCCGACGATTCCGAAACCGCTCCCGGGCCTTCCTCACGCTTCGGGACACTCTGCGCATGCCACTCAGCTGATGTTGCCCGAAAATCTGGCTCCTTATTTCCAAATAACGTCTCATGCGCTCTTCATAGGGTAAGTATTTTAAAGTTTTATTACTACTATCCTTACTAACTAGTGATTTTATTTCAGGCGCTTTTAACTCCTCACGGGATTTCTCGCTGGACGAGTTCCTCCCGCTCTCACATCGCCCAGCCGCCCGTTTCCCGCGCAGTTTGGACACTTTGGCGCGACGGTATCAGCCTTTCCACACCGGAAACAAAGATCTTCGTCAGCTCCTGCTCGCAGTCCCGGAAACCATGGTCCATGACTCCGCAATTCCAGCAGCCGGCTCGGAAGGGGTTTCTTGGCCTGTCCCGGACTTCCTCCACTGCCACGGGGTTGTCCTCCTTAACTGCTGGTTCCGGAACACTAGCCTCACTGACTCGGTTCCTCGCTTCGCCTTGTTAGCGCGTCGATGGTGGGAATTGGGTGCGACTCCTGCGTCCAAAACTGCGCTCGACTTCGATGGCCTCCTGCCGCAACTCATCCACGGTGAGCAGCTCCATCGCGTAGACATAGCGCGCGATTCCCTCTCGCAAACCCTTCTTCATCACCTTCACCAAATGCCGCTCTGGCATTGGCTTCTTCAGGCGAGAAGCAAGGGTCTGCATCGCGTGAAGGAAATCATCTACGCTCTCTCCTGTCTGCTGCTCACGCTGCAAGAGCAGGTGCATCCTTTGGTGCTCCGTCTCATGGCTCTGGAATCTGTCTAGCAGGGCTCGGCGTAGCTGACTCCAGTGGTCTAGCCGGTGCTGCTGCACGTGCATCCAATACCACTCCAGAGCCCGCCCCGATAGCAACGTATGGAAGTTACGCAGAACTTCGTGCCACGGACAGCGAGTTTGCCTCTGGAGGTACTCCAAACGGAAAAGGAAGCCTTCAACATGGTTCCTCTCGTCCTCGCCACTGAACGAGACGTTCCAGCGATCCACTTTGGTGTACTGTGAACCGCCTCTCGAGTCCCAGTTTACATACTCCCGCTCGCCCTGGAACTCGCGCGCTCTGCGATCCTCCACTCGGCAGTTCCAGCCTCCGCCATCGTCCCGACGTAGCTCCTCGGCCTCCGTGGACCCACCTGGACTGCTGCTGCACGTCCCGTACAGGTCCGGTGTCCTGGGCGGCTTAGGTGGAACCTGTGGAGCCCTTGGTGCTGGTCCACTGGCCGTCGGGAAGCTCCGGGGTATTGCTCCGCGACCGCCCTGGAGTGCCTCCATCGATCGTCCCATGTTAGGCGGTTGCTGTGGCCTTTTTGCTGGAAGAGGCTGCTGCTGCCGTCCTCCTGGATGCGGCTGTTGCTGTGAACCTGCTGGAAGCGGCTGCTGCTGCTGAACTGGGATCACCTCTGAATCCTGTCGATGAGTATCTGCCGGCCTCTGCACCTGATTCATCAGTTTCATCATTTCCAGGAACCCGGCCCGCAACTCGTCCCGCAAGGTTTGACCGATCCCAGCCTCCCGCGACTTGCGGTATGTCTCCGCCGCCTGCGCCAGGGCGAGGTTCACCGCCGCCTTGAAGTCCAGCGGTCGCGGATGGTTCCGCTCCTCCGGCTGCTGTTCTGGCCGTCTTGATGGAGGTGTCCTCATCAACCCCGTCGAAACCCGCGGGGGCACGAGCCCAATAGCCCCTTCCGCATCCGTGGACCACACCTCATCTTCCAGGGCTGGAGGAACCTTCGACCTAAGCTGATATTCGTGTCCTTTCTCTGCCATTATTTTCTAATTCCTAAACACCTAACAATTTATTTAAGACCCACTAACAAATATCTTAATCAATAAAATAAATAAATAACCAACGACGAATAACCAAATATACGAAGAAATTAAATAAATAAACATGCAACCATTATATAAACAAATACGAAAATAATAAAAAAAATAAAAAGGCAATAAATAATTAAGCAATAAATAAATAAGTGATATTTATTTAATATCGACAAATAAATAAATAATGCTAAAAGTAAATAAATAAATAATTTCCCATATATGAATACACTCTGTCTGATTTACTTCTTTTCTATTATTTTCTGGGGAGATGGAGCCGATCACCCGCCGGTGGACTCCGTGCCAGTTTTTCTGCGTCTTCAATTCGCCCAAGTCGTCCCTACTCCGGCCGTTCTTCAACTGGACTAACTTTCAGCTGTGCTGAAAGTCGCCAGTTAAGGACATTGGCCTTCTGCATTATCCCGTAGGATTTTCCTTGATGCCTGTGGCTTGAGGTGTTCCAAATTGTGATGGCCGTGCAGCGCGCAGTGAGTCCTGCGGGTCACGATACCACCTCCAAGATGATTCCAAAAGCCACATACACCAAGAAAACCCTAGGATCTGCACATAAATACAATTAAACAATTAAACAACAGACTTTACGTTAATAAATAAATAAATAAAATGTATCCCTATCCTTTATATCACAGTTTTTATCACAATGTTCTATTCGTGCAACTTGCACGAATCTGTGGCCCACGGGATGCAAATCCGTCGCTTGCACGCCTGGATGCCACCTCCTCGCCACAGCAGAACCACTGCGAACTGTGCCCGGGAGCAATTGTCCGCTCTTCTGCGGCACAAGCCTCCCGACCTGACAAAGAAGAACAACAAATAAACAAAACTGTCTACGCCTTGACCACCAGTCTCCCGCTTCTCGGTGCAATTGCAGGCCGTAAAATAGGCCTCGCAAGCCACCGTTCGTGGGGGGCTGGATGGTCCAGGACGTGACTCGAGGAGACGTCGTCATCCCGCTATCTTTTCTATTTGTTTTTTTTGTTTGGGCGCCATATTGTAACGGAACTGCTTTCTTTCCTGGGCAATGCCTGGCTAGCTCAGGATGCTCAGGGAGGGTACGAACCAATGCCCGCAGTCCGCACAATAAAATACCGATTAATCGGACGTTTCGGAAAAATCTAATCACAAACAATACTCACATCTCTAACACAAAAATGTAAACAAAACAAATTATTGACGACATTTATGGGACCAAATTGGTGGCTTCGTTGGATTTGCCACGACGCTCCCACCCATCCAGTGATGCCTCCCGATAATCTCGGGGCATCACCCATCTCCGGCGGACCGGAGTCTATTCCAGGCGGTCTGGCAACCGGCCCATCTCCCCCAGGTAAAGTCTCTACTGAGACCTATTCCCGGCGAAGCCGTCACCCTAGCCAGGGATGCGCTTGCACCAAGCACGTAGCACGAAACACTCCACAATAAAACTGCCGTGGCCAGTGATTTTACCACTGCCACGCTGAAATATAATTTCATTGAAATACAAATGTTTTTTTAACTTTTTTATATTTTCACCCACGTTTTTATTCCTAGCTTCCGAAACAGCTTTCCTTCTGGCTGCTAATCTTCCACGTTGCTACTGCCCTTTCGGATTCTGACTTCACCTCTCCATATAGACTCGGTTCCGACTTAGAAACCTTTTTTTTCTTATCGCAACGGCCGAGGCAGAGGGTAAAAGCCTTTTCTCTTAAAACATCTAATCTTAGCCGGTTACATATTCCCGGTTCGCTCATTCAAATCCCTGCCCCCCCTGGTCCTACCGATCCTAACCCCTATCGATATATCGATAGTCCTCCAGTCCATTCCGACTAGAAATGCAACAATTGAAACATATTTAACATATTTAAATTTTAAATTTTCTTTCAGAATTACCTTCCCATGGGCCAAAGCAAATGTTAATTAAGGATAAACAACAAAGACCGATAAAAATGGGACAATGACGACAAGGACACGCAACGTTGTATGGGTATGTTTATAAACGGCAAGAATTCGTATTTACATATACATATTTTAACCCTTTCTTTTCTTTTTCATCAGCAGATTTCCTACCTACTTGGAGCTCCAAACAGGGATCAAGGGGCTGAGACGGGTCAAGGACAATATTACGGATTCATACCCCTACACAGATGATGCCCCACGCAGCAGAATTTAGAATTAGTTATAAATTTTTGGTTAAATCGTAGTTTTGCTTGGGCTCAGGTCCGATTTTTACATGTTTTTATTAATATTTGTTTACGCGTAAGTTTTACTCTTGTTTCTCGCTTATTGTTCAATTATTTTTACTCTATTTTTGTTATTATAGTGCCTTTATTGTTCGCTTTAAATGGTTAAAGTGCTTGTATTGTGTCTTCTGTCTTTATTATGACGTTTGTGCGTTTTTTGCCAACATTTTAGCCAATAAATAAATTAAATAAATGACTCACACATAGACAAATAAATATGTTTCAATAAATTAGCACTGGCACTCGGGGTAATAAATAACAGTTAAATAAATATATAAATAAATAAATATATGAATAAATAGTGTGATAAATAAATAAATAATTGCATAAATAAATAATATAGTAAATAAATATAATAATTTTTTTAACGTGCATATTTGGGCCTGGTGACTCTTCCGCCGGCTCGGCGGCGGGTTTCAGGTTCGGATCTCGAGCAACAATTGTAAAAACTGGGTTTTCTCCAGAGGTGGTTTTGGGATATGTACCCTGTCCGCGACCGCGAGTATGCGGTTTGGATCCTGTGAAGCGTTCTATTTATATTAATCTACTTTTTGTTCCACTCGGAACGGACTCAAGTTTTTTATTTTTTTTCCTCCTAACCTCTTGTCAAAGTTCCCTCCTGGTCCTTTCTTTTTATGGGCCCTGTATGACCCCTTGTCTTCCTTTTCCCTTTTTACTGGATGAGGTCGTCCACTTGGCTGCATCCACTCCCGAGATTTCGACGTTTTAATTTTGTTATTTTTTTAATATCACTCGAATTAACCGGCGGAACACGCAGTACCTAGGAGCCCGAGGTTTCGCTATCGTCTCTGGTTGTCTTTACCATATTCTGCACATGGCGGTCCCCTTTGCCCTATATATGGGCTCGGTTTCGCCTGTCCCTCTTCCCACTTACCCGGTTCACTCCCTTAAGGTCGAGAACCGCATTCAAGGCCAGTGTTCTCCCTTGCCTAGGTGTGTGTGGATGCACCTCTCTGGCGATCTCCACTCCATCCACACTTCCCCTTTTCTTGGGTGTGGTTGGTAGGGGGCGCTCGACATAGGTTCTACCTTCCAATCCTCCTGGACCAGCCAACCTCGCTTCTCTGGTATTCCTTCCCCCTGCGGCCCGGCCAACCCTTCTCGGTGTGCATTACAGGCGATATTTGTTTCGCCTGCGGCTATCGATCACCGTCAGAATGCAACAAAATTAATTATATTTTTAAAAAGTGTTGCATTTCTAGTCGGAATGGGCTGGAGAACTATCGATATATCGATAGGGGTTAGGATCGGTTGGACCAGGGGGGGGGCAGGGATTTGAATGAGCGAACCGGGAATATGTAACCGGCTAAGATTAGGGGATTTAAGAGAAAGGGCTTTTACCCTCTGCCTCGGCCGTTGCGCTAAGAAAAAAACGGTTTCTAAGTCGGAACCGAGTCTATATAGAGAGGTGAAGTCAGAATCCGAAAGGACAGTAGCAACGTGGAAGATTAGCAGCCAGAAGGAAAGCTGTTTCGGAAGCTAGGAATAAAAACGTGGGTGAAAATATAAAAAAGTTAAAAAAACATTTATATTTCAATGAAATTTTATTTCAGCGTGGCAGTGGTAAAATCACTGGCCACGGCAGTTTTATTGTGGAGTGTTTTGTGCTACGTGCTTACCCGCCGCCAACGGCTATTGTGCGGAATAATTGAGGCCACGGCCGTTTCATTGCCGCCATAGCGGGCCGCCGATTTTTGGCCTTCACGTGCTGCTAATAAAATTAGATATTGTTATTGTAAATGTTAGAATCATTTATTGCCATACAGTTCATATTATTTTATACTTACTTGCTTGTCCTCAGTTCCTATGTGTCTTGTCCTCCGCGTTTCCGGAGTCGGGTCCGGGATTGGTGCAACACAGGTGCTGTAAATTGAATCAGAAGAATTAAAAAGAAGTTGAAAAGAGAATATTGATAAATTAACCCACCCTTGTGGTTTCTTTTGGAGCTCCAGTAGGGACCCTAGGTAGGAAAAGGGGTGGTCCTTCTCGTCAACGGCCGGATTTTGGCCAATTTTTGCCGGCGAAAGTGCCGAGCCGTCGACTTCTTTGAGGTTCTCGTGGCAGCCTTGGTGCAAGCGCATCCCTGGCTAGGGTCACGGCTTCGCCGGGAATAGGTCCCAGTGGAACGTGCGGGCACTTGCTATTGTTAACATCAGTGTCCTGCCATGTTAGTTGTAAGGATCTGGAAACGTATATAAAGGTTAAATTTGGAAATGAAATTTGAGTAGAGACTTTACCTGGGGGAGATGGGCCGGTTGCCAGACCGCCTGGAATAGACTCCGGTCCGCCGGAGATGGGTGATGCCCCGAGATTATCGGGAGGCATCACTGGATGGGTGGGAGCGTCGTGGCAAATCCAACGAAGCCACCAATTTGGTCCCATAAATGTCGTCAATAATTTGTTTTGTTTACATTTTTGTGATAGAGATGTGAGTATTGCTTGTGATTAGATTTTTCCGAGACGTCCGATTATTATATTATTATTATTTATTGTGCGGACTGCGGGCATTGGTTCGTACCCGCCCTGAGCATTCTGAGCTAGCCAGGCATTGCCCAGGAAAGAAAGCAGTTCCGTTACAATATGGTGCCCAAACAAAAAAAACAAATAGAAAAGATAGCGGGATGACGACGTCTCCTCGAGTCACGTCCTGGACCATCCAGCCCCCCACGAACGGTGGCTTGCGAGGCCTATTTTACGGCCTGCAATTGCACCGAGAAGCGGGAGACTGGTGGTCAAGGCGTAGACAGTTTTGTTAATTTGTTGTTTTTCTTTGTCAGGTCGGGAGGCTTGTGCCGCAGAAGAGCGGACAATTGCTCCCGGGCACAGTTCGCAGCGGTTCTGCTGCGTGCAAGCGACGGATTTGCATCCCGTGGGCCACAGATTCGTGCAAGTTGCACGAATAGAACACTGTGATAAACTACTGTGATATAGAGGATAGGGATACATTTTATTTATTTATTTATTAACGTAAAGTCTTTTGTTTAATTGTTTAACTGTATTTATGTGCAGATCCTTGGGTTTTCTTGGTGTATGTGGCTTTTGGAATCATCTCGTGACCCGCAGGACTCACTGCGCGCCGCACGGCCATCACAATTTGGAACACCTCAAGTCACAGGCATCAAGGAAAATCCTACGGGATAATGCAGAAGGCCGATGTCCTTAGTCCAGTTGACGAACGGCCGGAGTAGAGACGACTTGGGCGAATTGAAGACGCAGAAAAACTGGCACGGAGTCCACCGGCGGGTCATCGGCTCCATCTCCCCTAAAATGTAGAAAGAGAAAAAAAGAATTAGTTGAGTGACATTATATGGTAACAACTTTATTTATTTATTTATATATGGGAAATTATTTATTTATTTACTTTTAGCATTATTTATTTATTTGTCGATATTAAATAAATATCACTTATTTATTTATTGCTTAATTATTTATTTTTTATTTGCATATTAAGTTACATAATGGTTGCATGTTTATTTATATAATTTCTTCGTATATTTGGTTATTCGTCGTTGGTTATTTATTTATTTTATTGATTAAGATATTTGTTCGTGGGTCTTAAATAAATTGTTAGGTGTTTAGGAATTAGAAAATAATGGCAGAGAAAGGACACGAATATCAGCTTAGGTCGAAGGTTCCTCCAGCCCTGGAAGATGAGGTGTGGTCCACGGATGCGGAAGGGGCTATTGGGCTCGTGCCCCCGCGGGTTTCGACGGGGTTGATGAGGACACCTCCATCAAGACGGCCAGAACAGCAGCCGGAGGAGCGGAACCATCCGCGACCGCTGGACTTCAAGGCGGCGGTGAACCTCGCCCTGGCGCAGGCGGCGGAGACATACCGCAAGTCGCGGGAGGC
Source organism: Drosophila jambulina (assembly GCA_018152175.1). Classification (NCBI taxonomy): domain Eukaryota; kingdom Metazoa; phylum Arthropoda; class Insecta; order Diptera; family Drosophilidae; genus Drosophila; species Drosophila jambulina. The sequence continues at coordinate 1,466,899 of JAECXH010000027.1, read as the reverse complement.
TGGGATCGGTCAAACCTTGCGGGACGAGTTGCGGGCCGGGTTCCTGGAAATGATGAAACTGATGAATCAGGTGCAGAGGCCGGCAGATACTCATCGACAGGATTCAGAGGTGATCCCAGTTCAGCAGCAGCAGCCGCTTCCAGCAGGTTCACAGCAACAGCCGCATCCAGGAGGACGGCAGCAGCAGCCTCTTCCAGCAAAAAGGCCACAGCAACCGCCTAACATGGGACGATCGATGGAGGCACTCCAGGGCGGTCGCGGAGCAATACCCTGGAGCTTCCCGACGGCCAGTGGACCAGCACCAAGGGCTCCACAGGTTCCACCTAAGCCGCCCAGGACACCGGACCTGTACGGGACGTGCAGCAGCAGTCCAGGTGGGTCCACGGAGGCCGAGGAGCTACGTCGGGACGATGGCGGAGGCTGGAACTGCCGAGTGGAGGATCGCAGAGCGCGCGAGTTCCAGGGCGAGCGGGAGTATGTAAACTGGGACTCGAGAGGCGGTTCACAGTACACCAAAGTGGATCGCTGGAACGTCTCGTTCAGTGGCGAGGACGAGAGGAACCATGTTGAAGGCTTCCTTTTCCGTTTGGAGTACCTCCAGAGGCAAACTCGCTGTCCGTGGCACGAAGTTCTGCGTAACTTCCATACGTTGCTATCGGGGCGGGCTCTGGAGTGGTATTGGATGCACGTGCAGCAGCACCGGCTAGACCACTGGAGTCAGCTACGCCGAGCCCTGCTAGACAGATTCCAGAGCCATGAGACGGAGCACCAAAGGATGCACCTGCTCTTGCAGCGTGAGCAGCAGACAGGAGAGAGCGTAGATGATTTCCTTCACGCGATGCAGACCCTTGCTTCTCGCCTGAAGAAGCCAATGCCAGAGCGGCATTTGGTGAAGGTGATGAAGAAGGGTTTGCGAGAGGGAATCGCGCGCTATGTCTACGCGATGGAGCTGCTCACCGTGGATGAGTTGCGGCAGGAGGCCATCGAAGTCGAGCGCAGTTTTGGACGCAGGAGTCGCACCCAATTCCCACCATCGACGCGCTAACAAGGCGAAGCGAGGAACCGAGTCAGTGAGGCTAGTGTTCCGGAACCAGCAGTTAAGGAGGACAACCCCGTGGCAGTGGAGGAAGTCCGGGACAGGCCAAGAAACCCCTTCCGAGCCGGCTGCTGGAATTGCGGAGTCATGGACCATGGTTTCCGGGACTGCGAGCAGGAGCTGACGAAGATCTTTGTTTCCGGTGTGGAAAGGCTGATACCGTCGCGCCAAAGTGTCCAAACTGCGCGGGAAACGGGCGGCTGGGCGATGTGAGAGCGGGAGGAACTCGTCCAGCGAGAAATCCCGTGAGGAGTTAAAAGCGCCTGAAATAAAATCACTAGTTAGTAAGGATAGTAGTAATAAAACTTTAAAATACTTACCCTATGAAGAGCGCATGAGACGTTATTTGGAAATAAGGAGCCAGATTTTCGGGCAACATCAGCTGAGTGGCATGCGCAGAGTGTCCCGAAGCGTGAGGAAGGCCCGGGAGCGGTTTCGGAATCGTCGGGAGAGGCGGAGAGAAGTCGTCGCAGCAGTTCGACGGGGCGGCACTCACGACCCCAGACCCTTTGCCGAAATCAACATCCTGAGCCGGCAGCTGACCGGGTTATTGGATACCGGAGCAAGCGTCAGTCTGCTCGGCAAAGGCGGCAGGGAACTGGTGGAGGCGTTGGGGGTGTCGGTCCAGAGGTACTTCTCGGTAGTGCGTACTGCCGCAGGTGAAGATCGCTCAATCATCGGGCGATTGAAGTTACCTGTGGAGTACAAAGGGAGGGTAGAGAACATTCTCTTCTATCTCTGCCCTTACCTGGAGCAGCCGGCGTATCTCGGCGTCGATTTCTGGCGGACTTTTGGCCTGACTCCGGCTGTAGTGGGATAAGTCCCGGCGCAAGGCGTGAAGAAGGCTGAAGAAATCCACGCCAGGGAGATGGAGCACTACGCCGACCAGGAAGATGACGCCGAAGAGAAGATGACCCCGAATCGTGGAAATTATCCGAAGCCGAGTCACGGGAGCTGGAGGAGATCAAGCGGAAGTTCCTCATCTTCGAGGAGAATGGCTTGGGAACCACCAGCCTGGAGAAACACACCATCAAGCTGGTTGAAGGCGCGAGGGTTTTTAAGGATCGGTGGTCGAGGACGAAGTCGACAAGATGCTGGCCCTGGGAGTCATCGAGGAGAGCAAGAGCCCTTGGAGCAATCGGACGACGGTGGTTTCAAGGCCTGGAAAGGATCGATTTTGTTTAGACGCTCGTAAGCTGGACGACGTGACCGTCAAGGACGCTTACCCCTTGCCTAGTATCGATGGAATCCTGTCCAGAATCCATCAAACGCACTTCATCTCCAGTGTGGATTGGAAATTCGCGTTCTGGCAGATCGAGCTGGACGAGAAGAGCAAGGAGTTGACGGCCTTCACGATTCCTGGTCGGCCTCTCTACCAGTTCAGGGTGATGCCGTTCGGACTCTGCAACGCGGCGCAGCGGTTGGTGAGACTCATGGATCGAGTAATCCCAGCTGAGATCCGATCCAACGTATTTGTCTACTTGGACGATCTGCTCATCCTGGCTCCGGGCATCGAGACGCACTTCCGATACCTGCGACGAGTGGCCGAATGCCTAAGGGAGGCAGGATTAACAATCGGCCTGAGCAAATCCAAGTACTGCTTCAAGTCGTTGACTTACTTGGGTTTCATCGTAGGTGGAGGTCGTCTGCGCATGGATCCGGGAAGAGTGGAAGCGATTCGGAGGATGCCTGAGCCGAGGTCGATGAAGGAGGTGAGAGCGTTTTTTGGAACAGCTGGCTGGTATCGGCGCTTCGTCAAAAACTTCGCGACGCTAGCAGCACCGCTCACCGAAACGCTCAAGAAGACCGGGAACACGAAGTTTTCTTTGAGTCCGGAGGCGCAGCTAGCAGTCGAGGTGTTGAAGATGGCCCTGACGACGGCACCGGTCCTAGTGCACGCTGACTTCAAAAGGCACTTCTACATCCAGTGCGACGCATCTCACATTGGCGTTGGAGCGGTTTTGTTCCAGAAAGACGAGGACGACCAGGAGCAGCCGATTGCCTTCTTCTCGGCGAAGATGAACCGGCACCAGGTGAATTACACCGTCACCGAGAAGGAGTGCCTGGCAGCTCTCTTAGCAATCCGGAAGTTCCGTCTGTATGTGGAAGGAATGCCGTTTACGTGCATCACGGACCACGCGAGCCTCAAATGGTTGATGTCCATGAAGGACCTGTCAGGACGCCTGGCCAGGTGGTCGTTGCAGCTCCAGGGCTTCAATTTCACCTTCGAGCACCGGAAGGGCAGCGAGAACGTGGTGACAGACACGCTTTCGCGATGCGTGGAGGTCTCCGTGGATCCGGCGGCGTTGCTGGGTTTCGAGACCACTGAGTTTGCTGGAGATGAGTACCAGAAGTTAGTTCGCGAGATAGAGAAGAATGCGGATAACTTACCGGACCTTAGGATCGAGGACGGTCTCATCTTTAAGCGAGTCTCCCCGGCAACCGTGGACGACGAGGTGGAAGGAGCGGAGTGGAAGCTTTGGATTCCACAGAGTCTGACCCATAGCCTGGTTGAGCGAGCCCACACGGACCCAAAGGCAGCTCACGGTGGAATGGCGAAGACACTGGAGATTCTGCGGCGGCAGTTCTACTGGCCTGGGATGGTGTTGCAGGTGCGCGAGGTGGTGCGTGGATGCCAGGTCTGCAAGGAGTCAAAGTCGCCGAACCCCCGGATGATGGTCGGAATCGGTGAGCGAGTACAGACGGAGCGGCCATTCCAGAAGCTGTACATCGACTTCCTTTGCAAATATCCGAGGTCGAAGAAGGGACACGCCTGGATCTTCATTGTGGTGGACCACTTCTCCAAGTACACATTCTTGAAGGCTATGAGAGACGCAACAGCCTTAAATGTGGTAGATTTCCTCGTTACAGAGGTCTTCTACAAGTTTGGAGTACCGGATGTGGTGCACTCAGACAACGGGCGGCAGTTCACTTCGAAGATCTTCGAGGAGGCGATGGAGAGCTTCAGAATCCGGCACTTAAAGACCCCAATCTACTCTCCCCAGAGCAACGCAGCGGAGCGGGTAAACCGAAGTGTCCTGGCGGCTACTTGGAGAACGACCATCGGGAGTGGGATGCCTACTTACCCGAGATTGAGGTTGCCATCCGCAATGCTGTACACTAGGCTACAGGAGAAGCTCCATTGTTCACCATTTTTGGACATCACATGTTCATGCACGGTTCCAGCTACAGGCTGGCCAGGAAGCTGCAGTCTTTGTGCGATCATGAGATGGACGGGTTGCCCACAGCGGATAAACTGCGAGTTGTCCAGGAAAAGGTGCGCAAGAGTCTGGAGACCTCTTACGATCGCAGTCGCCAGCGGTATGATCAGAGGGTCAGAGTCTTCACCGCGAAGCAGGGGCAAGAAGTGTATCGCCGGAACTTTGTCCTCAGCGACTTTGGGAAGCAGTTTAATGCCAAGTTCGCGATAAAAATTCCTGAAGGCCAGAGTGGTGAAGGCGGTAGGCAACAATGCGTACGAGCTGGAGGATCTGCAGGGCCGAAGTTTGGGCGTCTACCACGCCAAAGACGTCCGCATCTGACCTGGAAGGAAACGAAGAAAACACAAAGTATACAAGGACGGAACCCGAAAGACGGCTAATACTTTCCGTAAAGCGTGGGCCCCGCGTTGGGCACTGTACGGAACTGCGCGGAAGATCATTATCCTAAATGCTCCCAATGATCTTGTCGAGCCGCCGTGATCCAGTAGCATCTCTCCAAATCCTTGGGTGGTGTTGCATTTCTAGTCGGAATGGGCTGGAGGACTATCGATATATCGATAGGGGTTAGGATCGGTAGGACCAGGGGGGGGGCAGGGATTTGAATGAGCGAACCGGGAATATGTAACCAGCTTAGATTAGGGGATTTAAGAGAAAAGGCTTTTACCCTTTGCCACGACCGTCTCTTTGCCGCCATAGCGGGCCGCCGATTTTTGCCTTCACGTGCTGAAAAAAAGTGAGTCATTTTTATTGTAAATGTTAGAATTATTTATTGCCTTCCTTAGTTTTATACTTACTTGCTTGTCCTCAGTGCCTATGTGTCTTGTCCTCCGCGTTTCCGGAGTCGGGTCCGGGATTGGTGCAACACAGGTGCTGTAAATTGAATCAGAAGAATTAAAAAGAAGTTGAAAAGAGAATATTGATAAATTAACCCACCCTTGTGGTTTCTTTTGGAGCTCCATTAGGGACCCTAGGTAGGAAAAGGCGTGGTCCTTCTCGTCAACGGCCGGATTTTGGCCAATTTTTGCCGGTAAAAGCGCCGTCGACTTCTTTAAGGTTCTTGTGGCAGCCTTGGCGCAAGCGCATCCCTGGCTAGGGTCACGGCTTCGCCGGGAATAGGTCCCTGTGGAACGTTCGGGCACTTGCTATTGTCAACCTAAGTGTCCTGCCATGTTAGTAATAAGGATCTGAAATTTATAAGGAATTAAAAACACTGAGATGAACGTGGAGTAAATTTGTTTACCTGGGGGAGATGAGCCGGTCGCCAGACCGCCTGGAATAGACTCCGGTCCGCCGGAGATGGGTGATGCCCCGAGATGAACGGGAGGCATCACTGGATGGGTGGGAGCGTCGTGGCAAATCCATCAACGCCACCAATTCGGTCCCATAAGTATCGTCGAATTTGTTTTGTTACATTTTTGTGTTAGAGATGTGAGTATTGTTTGTGACTTTTTCCGAGACGTCCGATTAATCGGTATTTTATTGTGCGGACTGCGGGCATTGGTTCGTACCCGCCCTGAGCATCCTGAGCTAGCCAGGCATTGCCCAGGAAAGAAAGCAGTTCCGTTACAAAATATTAAATTGTATAAAAATATGATTTGCTAAGCGTTTCTTAATGGGGGATAAGACGAATCAGTGACCAGGAAAAAGCCAATCATAACCCTGTAGGGAGATCCGATTTATGCCGGGAGCGTCCGGATCTCTGGTAGGGTGGGTGCGTCAGGGGCAGATACCAGCCACGCCCCAATGATCCGATTTGGAGTCGATCCGGATGTTTTTTTCGTGTTTGTTTTGTTTTGATGTAAAATTTGTTGTGCAGTTTCCTTCTAAATGGCATCTGGGGAAAACCCCGCGTGAGATCGACTGGCTAGCCGTCCTTGCCCCATTCAAAAAGCATGTCGTAACAATTTTCTATATTTTTTCATAGAGGTATAATAAAATACTATAATCTACTGAGGGACTGCTTAGAAAAGTTGACCAACTAATAAGTAACCATTGCACAAGTCTTTTATCGGCCGGTGTCGATAATACTTTTTTTTAACAAGAACAAACATATAAATAGTGACTAATATTATTCGTTGCTTTTTCATTTCCTTATACGGAAAAGTTGTGATTATTATAACAAACAGTATCAAAACTTGAAAAAAAATTTAATTAATATTGTTCTTTTTCTATGAACATCGATGTTTTTCCACCTCTTTTTCAAAATTGTTGTCAAATTAACGTCGCGTACAATTTTCGGTTTTAATTATAGTGGTTGCAGTGTGTAGAAAAACAACACTTCATAAAGAAAAAAGGAACAAAATAATTGATACTAACTTAAAGTACGCTACGGAGAACACAGCGATGTATTGTTTTTTCACACATCTACGAGTTTCTTAGGAACACTTTCTTTGTACTTTTCTGACAATATTTAGACGTTGGTTATTTTCGGTTTAACTCTGAAATCATGTTCATTTCTTTTTGTTAATTTTCTCCTTGTTAGGAATTCGTTACCTAATTCATTTTAATTTCGTTCTTAGAAGTTTTGCCGCAGTCTGAAGCTTTTCTTTATTTGGACAGCAAAAATAGTTGATAACCTTATGATTTTAGTTCCACAATAGCCATTTTAGAAGTCTCTGCTCATGTTTTGGACGACCCACAGCTGTTTAATCAAGTGTTTTCCGATGATAGATGTAGATGAAGCTTTGTATGAATCAGAATTTCACACTTGCAAAAAAATGTCAACTGTTTTGCAGGGATGGACTGTGTGGGAAGACGGCATTAGCTTCCTCGTACCGTTTTTTACTTAAACGGGATACTGTTTTATCAAACTTATTTTTGTAACCTCTGGATTTCTATACCGTCTACAAGGGAAGAGACAGCGTAGATCTAAGATTTATAATTGGAGCGTGATTGCACATACACAGTCCACCTATGTGTTTGGATTTTTAGACAAATAGGAATTTATGATGATCCCTGTGGTTTATCCCAAGCTTTTACTGAAATGAATTGTTTACCAACTTATTTGGCTGCGGCTTGGTTTATCCCAAGCTTTCACTGAAATGAAATGTTTACCAACTTATTTGGCTGTGGCAGAATTGATTAACATTTGAATGAAAAAATTACTTATTCTTAAATAAAAAAAACGTTTTCACTTTTACAGCGAACGGTCGTGTTTTTGTTTTGCGCTCCGAATTTGTGTTTTTATTTGCCACCGGGGTATCATTTTTTTGTCACTTAAATAATTATTATTAACGTATACCGTTTTGCTGCCGCGCGTGCATGTGCTATTTCTTTTTCTGTGCTAAATTATTTGTATTTCTTCGCTTTAGTTATTTTTTACTTAGACGGTTTTTCTCGCCTTCCTTTTGTGTTTTCTCTTCCCGCTTAAGCTCCGTTGCGTATAGCTGCAGCTAAGCGGTTTCAAGCTCTCCCGCTCTCTTGCCCTTGCACGCACTCTCCCCGCTAACCGTATTCTTTCTTATCTTTTTATTTTTTTTTTCTGGCACAGTGGTCTGAGTATTGTGATTATGTCTGGAAATATTGTCTGCGGAATTAAAGGCTGCCAAAAAAATGTTTTGGCAGATACGCCTTCGCTTTACTGTTGGCTTTGCGACGCGGTAGTTCACGCCAAGTGCGTTGAAGTGACGGGCCGTGTCGCGGATGTAATATCCAAGAATATTGGTTTACATTATTGTTGCCATGCCTGTCGCGAGGTTGAGAAGGAAATGTTATCCTTCATGCGCCAGACCAGAAGCGGTTTTAAAGAACTAATGGTCAATTTTCGCAAAGCGAACGACCTGTTCTCCGCGTTAGACGCTCAGTTTAATAGTCTGAAGCTGTTAAACGAGTCGCCAAAGCGCAAAAAATCAGCTACTGGTCGGCAGCAACTGTGCCAATCCCAGCAACCCAAGATTGGGCACACCCCATCGGCAGAGCCCCCGACCCCAATACCATCTCCAATGGTTTTGCGATCGGGTGCAGTAATTGATTCGGTAACCGAATGTGCCGGGGTGGAATTGTCGACAGCTCCGCCAGTAATTACAGTTGAGTCCGTTGAGTCCGCTGCGGTGTCTCAACCCCTGACACCGCAGACTTCAATATTAAAAAATACCCAGGGTCAAACAAGGCCCGGATTACCGGCCGGTGTTCTATTAAAGACCCTTACAGCTGTTCCACCTTTAAAAACAATATTTGTTTCGAGGCTTGCCCCTGATCTCGAATCTGAAGATGTACTTGCCTATATAAACGGCAAAACCCAAGCCGAAAATTTAAAGGTGGAAAAATTCAAGTTTTCCTACGCCAGAGATACTCATCTTTCAAGATAAGTGTCTCGCTCAAGTTCTTTGACACAATTTGCTCTGGTGACTTCTGGCCCGAGCATGTTGTAGTTAAAGAATACGAGGCTAAAAAGAAAAAAAAGCGGCCAGTGGGAGTACAACTCCCTAGGCTGTCACAAACCTCTGCGACCACTGCGACCACACCCATTTCAGCTGCAAAAAACTAACCACCTCCCTCCTACTTTCCTATCAGAATACTAGAGGCTTACGCATTGTACTCTGATAGTTTTTCCTTTGCATCCCAGGTAATTGTGTTTACTGAAACCTGGTTAAAGCCGGAGATTTTCAGCTCAGAAATTTTTACAGGTAAGTACACAATTTATAGATTGGACCGTCTTTCCCAGCGAGGAGGTGGAGTTTTAATTGCCGTTGACTCCTGCCTTATCTCCGAACTGGTCGTCTTAGATGATATCACAGATTGTGAATTCATCTGCGTAAAACTATCATTCCCAGGTAGTTTTATTTACATAACATGCTCTTATGTTCCTCCATCTGCTGATGAGCCTATTTATTGGAAACACCTTTCGGCAATTCGGGCCGTTTCCGATAGACTCTCAGATCGAGACCAACTTGTGACTTTAGGGGATTTTAATATACCTGGAGCGCGTTGGTCATCAGATGGTGTGTCAAATGTTCTTCAGACTGCGGCACAGCATGACCTTATTGATGGCCTGCTTGACTTGTCTTTGTCGCAAGTTAACCATGTCTTTAATTCTTTAAACCGCCTACTAGATCTCTGCTTCGTCTCCGATCCCGTAGGTGTGACCTTAAAAAGAGTTTCTCCATTGACGCTACCTGAAGATCCTTACCATCCTACTTTCGATGTGACTATCGATACGGGCATCGTTGTAAGGGATAAATCTAACCGATTGGCCGATAAAGTTCGCTGTTTTCGTAAAGCTAACTTTCAAAGGCTAAACAGTTTAATATCTGAATTTAATTGGTCTAACCTTTACATGTGCACTGACATGGCTGCCGCCGTGGACATTTTTTACAGTGCCATGAACTCGTTCTTCTCATTATGTGTTCCGTTAACCTATCCGTCGGCCTCCAGTAAACCACCTTGGTTTAATAAGGAGCTGACACGCTTAAAAAACATAAAGTCTAGGCTTTATAATAAATTTAAACATACCGGCTCTCTAACTGCTTCATCTAATTATATTAAAGCTCGGTCGAATTTTACCGTGCTCAACGCTCAGTGTTATAAGAATTATTTGACTCGTTGTAGGGTTCAGTTCACGCAGGACCCGAAACAGTTTTATAATTTTGTTAACACTAAGCGTAAACCTAATTTATATCCTTCCTCGCTTTCATTTAAAAATTCTACAGCAAAATCAGATCAGGCTATTGCTGATCTTTTGCTGAGTTTTTTAAAACAACTTATTCTCCCTCGACCAATTTAAACCAGACATACCCTTACTCTATGCCTTGTTCAAACCTAATTTTCAGTCCTATCTTAAACGAAAGCTCTCTTAGTCTGGATCTTCGACGTATTAAGCCAGTTTATTCACCGGGCCCCGACGGAATACCGGGCTGCGTGCTCAGGTATTGCGCGGACGCTCTGTGTAACCCCCTTCTTAAATTGTTTAAATTATCTTTAGAAACTTCTGAATTTCCCCTTATTTGGAAGGAATCCTTCATTATTCCTCTCCACAAAAAAGGTAGCAAGTCGGATGCCAGCAACTATAGGGGTATCTCTAAGTTGTCAGCCATTCCGAAACTCTTCGAGAATGTTATAACTCCACACTTGCAGCATTTGTGCAGATCCGTAATTTCTCCATGTCAGCATGGTTTTATGAGGCGAATATCAACCACTACAAATCTCTTGGAACTTACCTCATTTGTTATTAGAGGGTTCCAACGCAACTTTCAAACCGATGTGATTTACACGGACTTTAGTAAAGCTTTTGACTCGGTTAATCATTCTCTTCTTGTAAGGAAGCTCGACTTGATTGGGTTCCCTGTTGATCTTCTTAAATGGATTTTGAGTTATTTGTCTGACAGGACTCAAAAAGTTCTATTTAAAAATGCTCTCTCCAAATTCCTCAGTGTCACATCTGGCGTCCCACAAGGTAGCCACCTAGGCCCACTGCTATTTTCATTGTTTATTAATGACCTTCCGCTAGTTTTAACCAACTCTAGAGTACTAATGTACGCTGACGACATTAAACTATGTGTGCAGTATAAGGACAGCTCATGCCAGTCAGATTTACAATCGGATCTTAATAATTTTCAAGCATGGTGTCGTGCTAACCTATTACATCTCAACAGCTCCAAGTGCAAACTGATGACATTTTCGCGTGTCACTCCCCAGTATGCCACTTATATGCTCAATGACTGCTCTTTGGAAAGAATAACTCTTGTCGATGATCTTGGAGTCCGCCTTGATCCCAAACTTTCGTTCTCTGAACACATTTCCTGCATGGTTAACAAAGCCAGAGGCATGCTTGGATTCATTAAAAGGTGGTCGAAGGAATTCGATTCCCCTTATGTAACTAAGAGCCTTTTTGTTTCGTTAGTTCGGCCCATTTTGGAATATGGTTCTTGCGTTTGGAGTCCTAGTTTTGGAGTCCATATTAACCGCATTGAATCTGTCCAAAAAAACTTTTTGCTTTTCGCCCTACGGGGCTTAACCTGGGATGCTAACCTGAGATTACCGTCTTACTCTAGTAGACTTCTATTAATTAACCTTCCCTCCCTAGCGAACCGTAGAACGATGCTTGGTGTCATCTTTCTACATAAGCTTATTCATGGGGACGTGGAGAGTCCCTACCTGCTAGGCCAACTCAACTTCCATGTTCCCAGATCCTATATCCCCTTAGTAATTGGTCACTGCAGGAGGGAGTATGAAATGCATGAGCCCTTTAGGGTTTTATGCACCGATTACAACCGCCTCTATGACTATATTGCTAGTAGTGATAGTCTTCCTAAACTTAAAACTACTTTGCTTGTAGAATTAGCCCGTAATTTAGCACCTTAGCAATATTAAATATTCCTCGTTCTTTTATACTTTCCTCTTCTCACGCGTCTATCAAGAACGCGTTCGTGCCGTACGTCACACGGCTGCGCCTCTCGGTCGGTTGGGCGGGAGGTGGGAATCGATGGGACCCGCGCAAAAAAAAAAAAAAAAAAAAAAAAATTCTATGCGAAAACGTATAGAATATTGATAAGAAAAAATTTAAACACTTAAATCGACGAACCTGGATCATGATTAAATAATCGATTAATATTATAGAACATTGTTAATAATTTTACGGTCCATCAAAACTAATGAAGTCCCAAAAATAAGATGACTAGTGTAGAATATTACACATTTTAAATGATAATGAAATATATGACGGAAACTTAAGTTTTTCTAAATCGTGTTTTGTTTTTGTCTTTACCATATGATATTGCTGATCTTATTGCGTAAAATCTGCAAACATATTTGAGCGATTGAGTTTTTCTTTTAAGTCACTCGCAGCAAGTTGTAAATTATCAAAATACTCATTCATATGTTATGCCAAATGAAGACAAAATTAAGTGGAAACTGAGTATAATTTTGGTATGGAAATACGGCATTTGAAAATTTTTTAAATACATCGATATATTACAAAAAATTAATATCGACAAATCCTAAGTGCTTGATTTCATGAAATGATTGAATATTATATCTTGTCATTTCGCTGAATTATTATTTATGTCTTCTATATGTATATGCCCACCCATGTGAATTTCAAAATAAGCGATATATGTAGATTTTATTGTGCACTAATAAAAATACTATTACAACTTACATCATAATAGTAATTTCGCAAATATTAAAAAAGTCTACCACAGGTGCAGTTGTGATTTATTATTTATCTAATATGTACCAAATGTTTTAAAACGTACCACGGTTATTAGGTGTTCATCATATAGTGCATATTTTAAATATGCAAGCACTTGCATATAAAAGCTTTTAAATCCTATAAAATATCTTAAAATAACCTTATAAGCGCAAGCAAAACAATTTATGCGCCGGGCTATTATTACCATGTACCGATGTACATATTTGTAAATGTACATACAATGACGAGTAAAAGTGATGATAGTTGCAAATATCACATTTAAATGTTTTGTCTTATGAAGCATTTTAATGATTTTTTATAATACGATTGAATTGAAAGTTTTACAAGACACTTTTGGTACTTGTTAAACATTTTTACAATTACAATTGTTTTTCTATACGTGAGCCTTAAATAATTGCCTTTAAAGGCGCTGAGCACCAATTGTACATATTCAGTAGCTTGTGATAGATAGAAATCATGCATTCATGTGAAGGAACTTTAAATATCAAGCTTCAGGAGTAGTGGTGGAGAAACATTGTAATTTGCAGATATCGATCATTTTCGATGACAAAAAAAAAACATCGATGTATCGGCGTTATTATCAAAAGTTTGTCGTTCGTATGGTAGCTATATAGTCGTCCGATCTGACTTGTTTCGACCTTTGAATGTGCTAACAGGAATATAAAGAAGGCTATTTGCAAAGTTTCGTTCGATAAACTGATAAAGCTGATATACAGTGGCGAACTTAATTATTGGCACAGTTAGTGGTATTTAAATGAAACCAAATTTATGCTCATATATTGATCAACTTCCAACTAGAGGAACTTAATTATATTTTTTATATCCTTTAATAAATTTAACAAAATTGAAAATTTAAAATAACACCCAAATTCCTCTGACTAATAGTGGACTATTCTATTAAAACTGGATAGATTTGGCAACTTTTTGACTTTTGAAAGACTCGATATCTTTATTTCGGTCAGTCCTGTTCAATAGTTTCATTCATTCATAGTCATTTTTTAAAAGCAAAAATAGCAAATGATACTAAAATGAGCCGTCGGATAACAGGCGAAAATAAACTTTATACATGCATAAACAGGAAAAATCTTGTGCTGAGTTTGGGGAAATTATGTATAGTAGCCTCTTTACCATTCCGTTTCAATATATTCACCCTATTACGGTTCGGATGACAATGCTAGATGCTAACTACAAGTGCCTCCAATTGCTCTGGTATCAGCTTTTTGAGCTTGCACATTATGGCAGTCCTATCGAAATTGCGCGTGTTTCAATCGCCCAATGTCCTGTAGCGACTAACGTGAACCTATCCCGTTTGCTGTGGATAACGGCTCCTTAGTTAGATTTATGTCGAAGTTCGCCAACATTTCTTCGATTTCCTGCGTTCACTATTCTTGAACATTCAGCTCTGGCTTTCCTTTTGAAATGGTCATGGATCTTTGTCTGGGCCGAATTTAAGAGATTGAAGGCCTCTTTGATCCTTCCAGCCTAGAGCCGTCGACTATAGGGGTGTAATTCTAAAGTCGGTATGTACTCATATACGGTCAAGTACCTTATCATGTCCTGCGCGGCTGTTCCTCCAGTAATTACTTGCATTCAATTGTACGGCTTTCTGAGCTGCAATGTCCTCTACGATCACGTCGATTGGTATTGTTTCTAGTATAGTATTAAGCTTCAGCGGCTCTCGCGCACGTCGCTTCTGTATCCTCCTTAAGTTTGTAATATTGTACTTCCTCGTAAGTACTGGCCTGCATACTAGGGCCCCATAAGTTCAAATTAGTCATACCATCGCTGTACAGCAATATTATGGTCTTTGGGTGTAGTCCCCCGTTTTTTATACCCTTGCAGGGTATTATAATTTCAGTCAGAAGTTTGCAACGCAGTAAAGGAGACATTTCTGACCCTATAAAGTATATATATTCTTGATTAGCATCAATAGCCAAGTCGATCTAGCCATGTCCGTCTGTCCGTCCGTCTGTCCGATTACACGCAAACTAGTCCCTCAGTTTTGAAGCTATCTATATGAATGAAACTTTGCAGATAGTCTTCTATATGCTCTCACTGCTATTTAAGTCGGAACGGGCCGGATCGGACGACTATATCATATAGCTGCCATAGGAACGATCGGTAAATTTTCAGAAAAAAATTATAACTTGGCCAATTTTTAACATATTTTCATATAATTTGAGAAATGGCCATTTTATATTATTCTAGAATTTCGGTTTTAATTTGATCATAATCGGACTACTATATTGTATAGCTGTCATAGGAATGTTCGGGAAATATTACGTATACGTAATGTTAAAACCGAATTCTTATTTGTATAAATGTATACAATTCCTGTTAGTTTTACTTTCCATTTGATAAAATTGTAATAATTCATAATGATCCAATTGTAAGCTGCAAGGGTATACAAACTTCGGCGTGCCGAAGTTAGCTTTCTTTCTTGTTTAGGAAATTTTTTTGCATAGGTAAATGGCAGTTCTTGCGCTTCTTACTTCGTTTTGCAACGTTTCTCTTCCATGAGAGCTTCGGTTCTGGTCGATACGACCATTTTTACGGTCCACGATTAATAACTCTGTTAATTTGAAAGATTTTAAGCTTTTAATTACATGAAAATTTAATTATATGAACCTTCTACGATTCTAAATTAGGTTTTGGGATGTATCTTACCTATAAACTATATGTTTGTGAAATGGAGGGGGGTGGCTAACACCTGGAAACACTCGATAAGTAAAACACGGAAGAAACTATTTTCGGGGTATTGCGCGACGTGCGGTCTTTATTGGTAGAGTAAGCAATTAGAACTAAAATACATGAAGACTTAAACTAACATCTCAGAGCGTATTGGAAGCTCTATGGACCGAAAGTCCAAAGTAAGATGGAGAGAGAGCGAGAGTGTACGGGATCACACTGCCTCTGGAAAATAAACGCCCTTTTGGCGTGAACAGTTTGCATGAGTATAAAGACATTATTATAGCTTTTTAGCAGGCTATATTTTATATAAGTTGTTGCGATCTTTTATTGCATTCGTCCCTACATGAAATTAAAGTCCAAAATTCCCTAGAAATCCCAATATGTCTCAATGTGGGGCTATGTGGGACACACTATGTACACATTTTCAAAAATAAGTTTTCAATAAAATGTTGTTTTCTAATTCATCGAGATCAAATTGTTTTATTTGGGCAGTTTTTAAAAATTGAGTTTGCCAAGTAAATTGGTCGGCTAGGCCGTAGGGCATTCTTCGCTTGCTCTGATAGCTTAAACTTTCTGCCGTCTATGTCAGACATGTTTGTATGTTGGTATATTGGTTCTTATAGTGAAGAGCATTGGTTCAGTTTTGTTGGGGTTGCTTGTCAACCCAGCGCCCCCGTCCTTCACTAATACTAGCAGAACTACGTCGTCAGCGTAGGCTACTGCTTTGATGTCACCCATATTGAGCTCTTTCAATATGATGTTCATGACATTCAGTACCAGTCCCCGAAGATTCCCCGCGGAATTCCCGCGGACAAAGTGGACGTCCCCGGGGAATCTCTGGGCACATTCTATACAAGTCCCATGCGGACATTGCTTAGATCAGGCGTTCACGGTGGGGACGTCGAAATACGTAGTGATTTTCGAAGAAAAGTAAACACAGATTCCCATGTGAATGGCGAATCCCCGAGGAAACCCCAGAGAAAACTATAGAAAATACCCTGAAAATCTCCCCTATCTAGTAAAAATCAGGAGAAATTTCTTCCTTATTTGTGTGTTTATTTATAAAATGTTATATGCCGGCTGGTGGCCCTTTAACGGACTAATGCTATCTGTAAATAAAATTTATTCATAAATGTTAAAGTCAAAGTGAACATCGCAATATTTTGCACAAATATACATACATAGATATGTATTAATTTCAACAG
Source organism: Drosophila jambulina (assembly GCA_018152175.1). Taxonomy (NCBI): domain Eukaryota; kingdom Metazoa; phylum Arthropoda; class Insecta; order Diptera; family Drosophilidae; genus Drosophila; species Drosophila jambulina. The sequence continues at coordinate 1,450,537 of JAECXH010000027.1, read as the reverse complement.
AAATCAAACTCCGCATACGTAATGAGATTTCCATATTCACGAATAATAAAATTAATTAATTACTATATATGCTCTCGTCTTACCCGCTTTGTTTGTGTGTTAGTAGTACAGGAACCCTCAGGCCGATGTCGATGTTTTAGGGAGTGCTACTTGAGGCTCGTCTTCGTCGATCTCCGGTGTGGATTAAAATGCCGCGCCCTGCCTAGGTCTCAGCAGCAACTCCTCGTTCATCTATGAGATTTTTTGAGGTTTATCCTCAAGCCATCCGAAGCTCGGCGTTGTGTATTAATTTTTCATTGATAAATGCCCCTTTGCTCGACCAGTCAAGCGCAGCGGGCTAGAAAGGGCATTGAAGAGAACAGACGTGGCTTCGGCCCAAAGCCACAGTAAGTCACGGTTGCTTGGATTTACCCCTCAGGTCTGCCCGACTACTATTTGTCAGCATCCGTTATCCAAGCTCGACCGAGGACCTGCTTTCAGTCGTCCTCACTCGGAGAGTATAGTCGCACTACCGATGGTGCACACAGTTACTGGTGACTCGGTTATCCGTTGCTCCTTCTATGTACCCTGACGGCCTTTTGATATTTGGATATTCCGTAAATATTTTTTTTAGGCCAGTGTTGGTGAGATAATCAAGATCGTCCTGATTAAGACTAATTAAGACTGGAGACCGTGTTGCTTAAATATACGTTTGTAAAAAAATATGCATTTTCTCTTGCAATATAGCAATACAATTATAAAATACTAGCGTACCCTGTGCACACTTCGTAGTGCATTAAGGAAATAAAATTGAAACAAAAGCAAAAAATGAAAAACCCTGATTTTATAAAGTGAAATGAAAAACAATTTTATTGAAGTGCTGTATGGTACACAACGTTCTTTGTTTTTGAATTTGTATTGCTAACGAATACATAGAGAACAGATGGTTTTCCAACACGTGAACATGCAACATAAAGTTGTCCATGTGAAAACACTGGATTCTCTAAATTCACACCACAAATTCCCAACGACTGGACTTGTGCCTTATTGATAGTAACAGCAAACGCGAGGCGCACTGGAAATTGCAAACGCTTAAACTCGAAGGGCATATCAGATGATCTCATTGGAATTCGTGGTATCAATACATCTTCACCTTTGAATTTGCCAGTTAAAATAGTTGCTTCGATCACATTTGCCATTAACTCTTTAACTGCGAGTCTGGTTCCATTACATAAACGCGGCTGATTGATATTACGCAACATTATTATAGTAACACCAACTTTCAATTGTAAATTATGAGGTGGTAATCCAGGAAATTCCAAAGAATTCAAAAATTCAGTTGGATATTGAACGACATCTTCTTCCTCGATAACCGTATCCAATGACTTGTACGAAATCAATTCGCCAGGAATTTTTGATTGTATGACTAAGTTCAATTCACTGACGTCTTTGTTTTTCGCAGCTAAAATTGCTCTTTCACCTAACCAAGTATGGCATTTATAATGTTGTGCTATGTTTGGAAAAACACTTTCAATCAATTCATCCATGGATTAGCAAAACGGCAAAAATCATTAGGCAACGTTATCAATCCATTTTCATCGACTGACATAGCACCATTTCCAATTTTTAACAATTGCTTGGAGAATGTATCAGCAGATGGATCATTCTGCAACTGAACACGAACATTGGTAGTTAATTTCAATGTTTTGACGTGTCTCCACAAATATGATGATTTCAAGCAAGCATTAATCTCATCAGCAGGTGTTGATTTCGGAATGACTGGCAATGTTTGTCGAAAATCACCAGCCAATAAAATCAATGCGCCACCAAACAACTCCGCATTACCTCGAAGATCTTTCAAAGTTCTATCCAATGCTCCGACTGATTTCTTGTGTGCCATCGTACATTCATCCCAAATAATAATGGAGCATTGCTGCAATACTTTAGCTGTGCCAGATCCCTTTGATATGTTGCACGTTGGAGTTTCATTCCCTTGATAATTCAATGGTAGTTTCAAAGCAGAATGAGCCGTTCGACCGCCATCCAATAACGTAGCAGCTATACCGGAAGAAGCCAATGCCAATGCAATTTTACTTTGAGAACGCATTGTTGCCAACAACAATGATATCAAAAACGTTTTTCCAGTTCCGCCTGGAGCATCCAAGAAATAAAATCCACCAACACCACTTGTAACAACTTGCATGATCTTGTCATAAGCGATTTTCTGTTCAGCATTCAATTTCGTTAGATTTGCCTGCACAAATGCATTCAATGCGTTTCGGTCGTACTGTTGTTCACGTTGCAATTCTAACTCGTTTTTATATATATAGTTTTGTATGTGTGTATGCGTGTATGCGTGTATGCGTGTATACGGGCGAAGTAGTGTTCGCTTAAACGTTCATAACTTACGAACCAAAGCACATACAGGCATCGTATATACATACAAACCACCGTATTGATACCACCTTTCAAACAAAAAAAAATTTTTGAAATCGGTCAACGCACTGAGCCTAACACTGGCTACAAACACTTTTGGCGTTTAATTTTTATATATATAGATTTCGAAATATGATAACGGTGCATCTTTTAGATATGGGCGTTATATTCGCGAATAATAAAAACAACTTCTTATAATTTTAGATACTATATTATTTCAGAATTTTGTTTAAAATTGTATAAAAATCGGACGACTATATCTTATAGCTGCCATACAAACGATCGATAAATGTGGATGTAAATTACATTGACTTTACATGTAAAAATGTAAAAACTGTAAAAATAAAATTGAATTGAAAGTAATTCAATTTAAAATAGATAGGCTTAGATTATAATTAATGCAATTGAAATCTGCAAGGGTATACAAACTTCGGCGTGCCGAAGTTAGCTTCCTTTCCGAGCAAATGCCTATATGTACACGGCTATTGGCATGCGTCAATGCTAATTGCAAAAACATTTTTTCACTTTCGTTTTCGTATCTCTATTCTTCATCTCCATTTGAGCAAGGTAACTGCATTTGCATGTGGTTGTTGTTGGGTCATAAAATAAAACAAATTTTATCTTTACTAGTGTTGGTGTTTTCATTTGAATGTATTGAAATTTGCTCCATCGTAAACAGCGTTTGGGCGCTCTGGCGTATAGCGTAAGAGCGTAAGCGCTCTCGCATACCCATACACGCAGAGTCTATCTGTGTAAAATCTCATCTGTCGCGGAAACGGCAGAAAATCCTCACCCACAAAAGTGCCCAACGCGCCATAAGAAGTTTTCACTTCAAAAACATTTCAATTAACATTATTACATGACTGACCTATCAAAAGACAACATACATGAATTAAAAATTGATTATTTAATTTCAAAACATCCGCCTTGACGTTTCTTGAAATATGTTGCATATTTATTGCTTTTATTTATTTATTTCCAAAAATAGATAATTTCTGCCATTAAAAGCCTTACTTACGTCCGGGAAGGGAGTATTTTAAGCGACTCACATCAGGTGGGCAGAGGCAAGGTTAGGTGTTTAATTATAATTTCTGTGTTAACATATTAGGACAATTCACTATGCGACAAACAGTATAATTCATTATAAGACGAACATAAAACGCGAAAAGGGTCATGCATCTCGAAATTTGATTTACACGTATCAAGAGCGATCGGTCGGAAGTGACGAGGAGGTCTTTCAGGGACTGAGAACTTGACTTAAAAAATAGAAAGAAGGAATATGTCCATTACTTAATTTGAATAGGAAAATCATTTCATGGCAGGTTTGACGATCCTTAAAAGTGGCAGGCTTAGAAAGCGCAGCCAGTCGATATAAGACGTTAGACTACGACGTAGTTCCTAGCGTAATCCCCGTAAAACAAACAAATGGAATAGTTTTTGAACCGATACAATAAGGTCTTGACACTTGAGTTGACCATACACACAAACAATGTTCGAGAATAGGATGAACAAAAGAGACATAAAGAAGTTTTGTGGTGTAAGGATCATCAAACTCCTTAGACCAACGCTTGATAAAGACAAAAATCCTTTTAGCTATACCAACAATTAAACCAATGTGGAGGGTTCAAGATCAATCGACCCTATAGAATAATTTGCAAAGAAACAAATTTTTCAAGAAAAGGACATAAATTTACATTTAGAGTTGATGAAACTGGACTGCATGTTGTTCAAGTCAGTTTGTATATATTTAGCATATAATTGCTACATTTCCAGTTGGAATGGGTTAAAGGGTCATCGCTATATCAAAAGGGTAGTATCAAGAGGGTGGAGGTGAGGGCATTCAAGAGCCTACCGGCAGAAGGGGAGAGTCGGCGCCCCTTAGATCTTGGCAAGCAGTTTTTAAGAGAAAGGGATGTCGGCCTTGAACTCGACCGTTGCCCTGAGCGTTAAAAGAACTGTTTCCCAATTTTGGAATTCGGGAAACGGACGGAGGAATAGAAGCAGTGAATAGCTATGAATAAGTTGTACGGCTACAGACAGAAAAGACTAAAATATAAGAAAACGTATGTGTGAGAGAAAAGGTGAAAAAAATGTTACAAAAAGATTTTTCCTTTCAGCGTGGCTGTGACAAGGAATTTTATTATTTCTGATTCTGAATGAGCCTCGAGAGCAGCTTCCAGCCACCAGCCGCTTGCTGGCCAACAACAGCTGAGATGTTAGCTACCAGTCTTTAAACAATAGCCATTAAGGTCGAAGAACTCACCTCGAATCTGGAGTCCAGGCCATGTGGGAATCGACACGTGAATGGCGATCCCCGAAATGAGCTTTCCTGTTCAGTTGGGGGAACCCAATTAACCGGGCGTGGCCGACCTTACACTTAGCTGTTACCCTCTCTATTTCTCTTGAAGCTCCAGTAAAAATTGTAACGACCCTCTTTTGGAGTTGCACGGCCTACCTCGCAGAGGGTGGGGCTTGTACTGAAATTTATAGTTCCGTGTCCATCGTGTCCCAAATACTAAGTGAAAAGAGAGAGTGATTCGGTTCACTTCAAGTTTATTAGTGCTCATTCTATTGATCTCTGTTGGGAGAAAAATGCTCCACCTTGGCCCGTACCTATGCTTGCTCGTGCGAGTTCGGCTACCCTGCTCTTAGCAAGGCCAGCTAGCAATAAGTATCGAGTTATGAGCTTTGTGCCGCTCTATATAGGCCACCGTCGCCCGTTATCTCCCCGATCGGTATCCAATATTTATCGAGTCTCAATTGTTGGGAGTTTTGCCAGATCATTGAGATTTTATCGAATATCAGCTGATCAGGACTGGAGTCCATATCCTCCGCTTAGCTTTGCCGTATTCTTTGGTGTGCCCGTATTCCAGGACTGGTATTTTCCCTCTTTTGATTTCTTTCCCTCGTTTTATTTCTACATTAAATTATTCTTGGCTTAAGCATAATAATAGATAATTATTCAGTTCAGTATTCCGTGATAGTACTAACACTAATCATTCTGCGTAATAAGTAATTATAATAACAATTTAGTTCAGTTCAGATTAAGCCTGTGAATGGCCGATGGAGGTCTTTACTATGCTAATTATTTTTATTGTGTATAGCGTTTTCCCTATGGTCTTTTTAAAGTTGATGCGTTTATTTCTTCTCGGAACGTTTCTCGAGCTTTTGCTTGATTTCGTCATTGATCTCGTCGGGGAGGTTTTGTTGTCCGCGGCTGGTGTTGTTGGCATGTCGTCTTCGGTGTTTGGATGTAGATCCAAGATGTCCTCCCTTTTGTCTGATTCGATGAGTGGAGTCTGGCTCATCCGTTGGGGCTTCTTGGGTTTTTTCTCTAAACTTAAGATCTCTGCCGACGGTATTACCCGATCCAAGATTATTTGGTTATGACGGTTGGGTGTGTGTATGCTACTCGCTGTATTGTCTTCGTGGTGAACCGTCCTGAAAATGCGTCTGGCTGCTGGCTGGGTGTTGGTGGGCGGGCGTTTTCTCCCTTTTGGCTCTCAGTCGCGTTTGGTATGTTCGCGATTGCTTTTAAGCCGCCTTCTCGTTAATCTTTCTGTCAGCGTTTCTTCGTTCATTTCTGATCCTTTAGTTAAATCGTGAAACAGGTTACCACCTGTTTTCGGCTCTTTTCCGTAGATCAAGTATGCAGGTCTGTACCCTGTAGACTCTGAGCAGCTACTGTTGAACGCTAGTGTTAATTCCCATCGCTTATGCCGTTCTCCAGTGAATTGCGCGATCATCGCCTTTAGTGTTCTGTTAGCTCGTTCTGCCGTGTTTTTTTTGCGGAGTGTATAATGTAGTGATTTCTTGTTCCACTCCTCATCTCATCATTTGAGTCTTAAATTCGTGGCTTGTATATTGTACTCCATTATCCGGGATCACAATTTTAGCGCTTCGATGCGCGACATAATTTTTTCGCGGATTGTCTTGAATACTGCCTCTTTGGTTGCTTTCCGTATTGCTGTTAGTTCTAAAAACTAGTAGCATGTTGTAGCGTTGGCTCGTTCTTAGCAGTGGTCGTATAAAGTCTACACAAACTGTTTTCCATGGTGCTTCTGCTAATATGGTTAGCATCCTTCCGGCATCTGTCTATGAATTGCTTGACTTCCCTGTGCTTCCTCGCCAATCGATTTGCTATCCGATGTTTGGTTTTCCCATGATTTTCTTCCAGGACGCGTGCTCTCTGGGGATTGCTTACGCATAGTTTCAATGTAGTAGCATCTCGCTACTCGTCTTGGGCTATAAATGAAGTTGAGCCATTTGAGTGCAAGGTGATCCGTAATTACTATGAAGCGATATCCTTGCAGGAAAGCTCGCATTTTGTCGATTCTACGTTGTATCGCTAGACACTCTTTCTCGGGAGCTGAATCGTTTCGCTCTACCTCGGGAAGTTTGCGGCTCGCTTATGATATCACGTGTTCTCCACAGTCGTCTTCCTGCGTGAGTACCGCTCCTAATCCGCAGTCGCTGGCGTGGGAGCACAAACGTTTTCGTGAAGTCAGGGCATGTGAGTATTGGTGCCTCTTTAATGCATTTTTTAGCGCTTTGGATGATTTCCTCTGTCCATTTGAACTTCGTATCTTCTTTGAATAATTTGAACAGCGGTTTTGCGATTTCCGTGAACCCTGGGACAAATCTTCGGTACCAGAATGCCACTCCAAGAAAACTATGTACTTGTTTTGTTGTTGCTGGTCTAGGGAGGTCTTAGATCGCGGCCACTTTGTCTTGGTCCGTGTGGATTCCCTGTGCGCTTATCACGGTTAATTCTCAGGATTGCGTTTCGTAGTTGTGCTAGCACTTCTTGTAGTTTTTTGAGATAAGCGAATTGTTCCACACCTGGACCGAGTCAGTGCTCTTCGGAAAGTTGCTGGGGCTGTATGTAGTCCAAAAGGCATTACCTTCTGTTAAAAAATTTCCCGACCAGATACAGTGAAGGCCGTGTATAGTTTGCTTTGGTCTTCGATAGGTATTCGCCAGTAGCCGCTTTTCAAGCCAAACGTGTGCTGATTTACTTGACTTCTATTAGCTGGTTGAGGATATGATCCATCCGTGGAACTGGGTAGGTAATCAATACAAAGTCTTCGCTGGTTGTTTTTTTATTTAAAAGTACCACCGGTGAGCTGTATGCCGAGTATGAAGGATCTATGAGGTGATGTTCCAGGGATTCGTTGATTTGCTAATGTATTATTGTCTGCATGGTCGGATTCTTTGGATAGTACCTCTTCTTCAAGGGCCGGCCGTGTTTCATGTAAATCTCATGTTTTGCGATATGTTCCTATGTTCCTTTTATTCTGTCCAACAGATTAAGTTCTCTCTCAAGGAATTCCTTGATCTCGGCATCGGGTTCAAGAAAACTTTTTATAGCCGCTGGTTCCGAAAAAAAATTTGCATTACAGAAGGCTTAAGTTAGAGCAATATTAAGGCTGAATTTGTCGGTCGCACAGCTAAATAGCAGCTACGTGCAAATTTGTTTTCTGCAAGTTTTATGAGACGTATTTCAAAATGGAGGGTCATGAATGGACTCCAAAATATTACTTTAAACTTCCTTATACTCAGATACAAAAACAAAGTTTCCTGAAAATGTTTTATTGTGGATGTGCGCTCAAACTGCAAAAACTTCAAAATGTGCCTCAGTTAAGACCAATAGAAAAGTTTTGTCAAATTTGAAAAGAAATGTATATAGCAATGATTACAAGCCAAAAAACGTCGACTGTTTAAAATTAAAAATCAAAAGGGAGCACAAGGTACCTAAAATCTAAGGAGAGCTGTTCGCTATGGTCATGAATGTCTTTTGTAAAATAGTCTAATAAAAAACATATTCAAAATTTAAGTTTGTCAAACATAGAATAAATTTGTTATTTGCATCCATAAAATAAAAAGTTGGTAATACAAATCCAATCATTAAAACCCGTGAATCACAGGAGATAAAAACTTGAAGTCAGCCTGACATTCCTTATTTTTTTTATATCCTTACACAAAAGGATACAAAATTACAATAATAAGCTTAAAGAAACATTTGATAATGCAGATAGTATCGTGTATCGGGTATTTAAACCCGAGCAATCTACTAGAAGGTTGAAAATGTTTGGAGGAAGGTTCGTCGTGACCGACAAAATATTATTTCCTATAAGTAGTTGGGTTAGCTGCTCAGAACTTTAGAAACGAAAAGCTAAGTACACTGTCAAATCATTCTACTTTCATTAAATATGGAGATACCATAAACAATCTTTAATTATTTATAATACCTGACCTTAAGCAGGAATTATATTTAGGAATTGATTCCTGGCAAAAGTATGGATTACCAAAATAAGTTACAAGTAATCCGACCATTACTGAGTTCAACATCGGTATTTTGGATGATAATGGAAAGTCTCCGAAATGCCATGAGCTGAATGAAGCAGAAAGACTTCGTCTTGAGACAGTAATTAAAACATTTTCATCCTTTGCTTTCGAAGGTTCATCATAGTTTGTCCACACATAGCATGGATATAGGAAATGCGAGTCCCGTTAAACAGCGGCATTGGCCAGGCATATGAAAAGGTGTTGTTTGCTGAATTAGATAACTGTTAGCCTTAGATGTTATTGAAGAGTCAACTAGCGCTTTGAGTAGTAACGGCATGTTAGTAAAGAAGGGAGACAAGACTGTTTCGCGAGAAGTAAAGAAGTTCCCAGCGAGATGCATATTCACCACCCCATATTGATGGTATTTTATAATGGTTACCACCAGCTAAATTCATAAGCGGTATCGACATGAAGCATGCATACTGGCAGATACCGCTCAATAAATATTATAATCAATACACTGCGTTACAATACCGTATAGACCGTTATATCAATACAAAATTAGGTCCTTTGGTCTATTTAACGCGGCCTAAACTGCTTGTCGTCTGATAGATCGAGTTATTTCAGCTCATATCAGGACTAGAGGATTAGTTTTGTTCAAGGATTTGGGTCACATATGCTTTTACTGCAACAGATAGCCAAATTTGTTATAGGCTAGGTTAGGTTAAGCCGGATGGCCCTCACGGGGCCGCGCAAAGGCCAATATGGCCCATAGCTGTCCGGAAGTTGCTAAGTGGATTTAGGGAATATTCGCGCGGTTTTCAAAGTCCTTGAGGATCAAGATGTGCTTCGCGAAGGCAAGTAATTGGCCTGGCTTCTTCTTGGAGGCATCTTCTAATGATGCCAGAACCGGAGCGCCCAGGTATCTTATCCTTGCCTTTGTTACGGCCGGACATTTACAAATGAGATGCTCCAAGGTTTCGGTTGCCTCGGATTTATCACATTTCCGGCATCTGGCGTTGTCGTTGGCAACTTTGCAGGTTGTGGAATTTCTCCTCCATCTGCTCTTTGCTCGTGCGTCCGCTTGTCTCCCTATCTCGCTTTGGAGCGTTCTTAGCGAGACAGGAACGTCTTCTGTTCTTTCACTAGTCTGTCCAACGCCTTCCTTTGCAAGTATGCCCTGGTGGCTGGGAACCCAGTAGATTCGCACTGACTTAGTCGTGCTAAGGGTATCTAGTGTCTCCCTGCTTGCCAGTACAGTTTTGGAACTGACCGCTGACGATTGCACGGATCTTATCGCCGCTTTACTGTCTACGAACAAATTGATCGCCTCATGTGGACGGTCTATGGCGAATACTTCCGCCTGGAAGATGCTGCATTGGCTTGGTAGCTTATACGACAGCCTTATCTCAGGGTCTGTGCAGTATATGCCCGCTCCTACTCCTTCTTCGATCTTGGAGCCGTCGGTATAGATATTGAGGTGGTGAGCATGATCCTGACCTATTTTCCAGTCGTCAGGTCCCATGAATGTTGCTGCTTTTACATCCGGGCAGGTTTTGGGTATCATGTAGTCAGATGCGCTGCTCATGTCTCGACCAATCGAACTATGTCCGAATCCTTGCATTGACATATTTCCTGATGCAATTAGGCGTTGTGCTGCCTTTCCTGTAGTCAGTTGCGCGTGGATATCTTGGGGGGTTTATTCCAATTATGGTTTCGAATGCTTTTTTCGGGGTTGACCTCAGTGCTCCTGTTATGCAGAGCAGGGCCTGCCGCTGGGTTCTCTCCATAAGCTTGTTGTACGTCTTCTTTTCCATGGCTTGCCACCACACTCCATACACAAGAGTCGGACGCACCACCGATATGTAGACCATGTGCTGCTAAGCATCTTTTTGGATGCGTATAGCGCTATGGTGGCCTTTTTCACCATCTCTAGTACATTTGGCTTCCATGCCAGCTTGCTGTCTAGTACAATCCCGAGGTATCTTACTTGTATTTTCGGGGTCGGCCTGGTTGTGTTGATTTTTAGGGGGATCCACAGCGGAACCTTGTATTTCTTGGTGAAGAGAACGAGATCCGTGTTGTCCGCATTGATACTGAGTACTACCTTCTCCGCCCACTCACATATCTCCCTGAGTGTTGATTCCATAATCGAGCTGAGGGTCGATGGACAGACTCCAGTGATAATGATGCTTATGTCGTCGGCATAGGCTGTTATCTTTGGGGCTTTCCTTTCGAACCTCTTGATCAGGTCGTCCACCACAACATTCCTCTGTGAGCTCCTTTCACCATGGAGGCGGTACCCCAATCGGATTGTACCCGCCTAAAACTTAGAAGATTTCTTATCCACAAGTTTATGGCAGAGTGCGTGTTGGTCACTCCTAAGCGGTCCATTAAAGCGTCTGTGGTCACGTTGTTGAATGCTCCGGATATGTCTACAAACACTGCGAGCGTATACTCCTTATTATTTAGGGCTCTCTCAATGGTGGCTACTAACGAGTGTAGTGCCCTTTTGTGTAAGCATGCTGGTTGGTTGACAGCACTCTTCCACATCGTTCCTGATGTGTTAGTCCAGCTGCTTTTCTAGCGTCTTAAGTAAAAAAGATGTGAGGCTTATCGGTCTAAAATCCTTGGGGCTCACGTGGCTCAATGGTGGCTACTAACGAGTGTAGTGCCCTTTTGTGTAAGCATGCTGGTTGGTTGACAGCAGTCTTCCCACATCGTTCCTGATGTGTTAGTCCAGCAGCTTTTCTAGCGTCTTAAGTAAAAAAGATGTGAGGCTTATCGGTCTAAAATCCTTGGGGCTCACGTGGCTGCACAAATTTTGTATAAGGGAGATCATATATGTCGGCTTTATAATTGGAAATGGGCAAATAAGAACCAACCCGATAAAGTTAAAGCAATAGGAAAATTTACGCAACCAACTTTGATTAAGCGGTTGAAAAGATTTTTTGGCTTAGCGGGATGGTACCGACGTTTTGCTGCTATTAGTTTTCCTTTGACGGAGCTCCTTAAAAATAAGAATTCACTTAAATGGAACTAAGAGGTTCAGCCCGCTTTTGAACCCTTTAAATCATGTATTACTGCTTCGCCAATTAACATGACACCAGATTTTTCCGAGCAATTAATTTTGATGCTGGTTGCGTACTGGTTCAGTCCGAAAAATTGTCCAAAGCGCAACGTAACTAATCAGTGTCCGTATTGGAATACCTTCCCGTATAAAAGGAATTCCGCGCTTATGTTGAGGGCAAAGATTTCTTGGTCATAACAGAGAGACATAACGCAGCTTTTCAATTGTTGATGTTGCATAAGGACTTATCAGGAAGGTTAGCTCGATGGTTAAAAACCTTTACATTCACTATTAAACAGCACTCCATCTAGACAAAACGACCTGTAGGAATTAAGGAATTTTGTCGAAAGGGACCCATAATTGACTTAGATTCTCTACTTGGACCTAATAGAGTAAATATATACCAGTCATTCAAAATTTCCCGATCTACAAATTAGGGATGGATATATTTACAAAACAGCAGTCAGTTTAAGCCAAGCTATTTTTAAGCGTTCCTTACTAGTTTTGGCGTACAGCAAAGACTTACAGCCATATTTTTGTTCTCCGCAGAATGCGAGTGAAAAGCTTAATAGATCTTTATTACCCGCTGTAAGAGTCTATATAGGGAAGATCACACTATTTGGTATGACAACTTAGATGCTACAAGTGGCTCTTTAAGAGAGTCGTTACACCGAAGCACACGTTCATTTGCTTTTTTCTTAACGCCACGGACTATAGTCTCTTGAGTAGTCTTAATCTGTTATCTGACAACACTCGGTTATCCAAACCGGACACTTTACAACTGCAGAGACGACAGGCTAAACTGAACCTAAACAGAACCACTGAAGAAAACTCGAATAGGTACAACCTACACACTAAGTAGATTAAATTTTAAAGCGGCCACTTCGTATACGCTAGTAATTTTACGCAACGTTTTGCCAAAAATAAACTTAGTAGTAAATTGTTACCTGTGTTTCTCCCAGCCAGAGTTTATAAAAAACGTAGCTCGTACTACTATGAATTGGAGGATGTGAAAGGAAAGAAATGAACTAAAGTCAGTGTAAATCACATCGGTTTGAAGGTTACGTTGGAAACCCCTAATAACAATAACGATAATAGCTTGGATTCAAGAAGTTGCTCCCGTCGCACATTTTTTGACTTTGGAGACTAGTTTGAAAGCTTTAGATTATTAATCTGATGGTCTAATGTGGTGAAATGACCATTCCCTTTGCGAAAATTGACCATGAGCTGATTGAATACATTTCTGGTATCAAACGGTTAAAGACAAATTAAAAAGTTTTGTGACATTTTAACAAAACCCAGGCGGTTTAAAAAGGCATAAAGTATAAAATTTCATGCACAAAAAAAAAACACGACCGTTCGCTATTAAGTGATAGACGTCTTACGAGCAGCATTTTTTCTTTTCAAGTGTTTGGCGTTTCGAAAAGTTCGTTTCACTGTGGCCATCCGATTCAGTAAAGCGGAATTTTGAATTTTTTTAGTCATATAGCTGATATAGAAACAATTGTTAAATGTAAAGGAAAATGCAAAACAGTGGATGTAAAATTGCAACTGTAAAACTGTACATAAAGTATGTGTAGGTAAATGGTAAAACCAAATTATTATATTTATAAATGTTTTATAATAATAATCCTATTAGTTTTTCTTTTCATTTGAAGGATATACAAGCTTTGGCCTGTCAAAGTTAGTTTCCTTTCTTGTCTCTAGCTCATTTCCGTTTTCCGTTTCCTGCAAAATTTTATAGTTTGTTTAAAACGTAATCATAAGCCAATGCTTTTTATTAGCGCACGTTGTATTGAAAAAATATTGCTAAAGGAAAATATCAGCCTGAGCGAAGACCACAGAAACCTATCCTGAACCACGCTGCGTTCGATTCAGGTACTTGAACCACTCGCTTCTGGCTTTGCTGAATTGGGAATCATATAAAGGGCTATCCCCGTTCGACATAATTTTCTAAAATTGTTCACCGCGTGAAGAAAAGTCAGACTTGGAGGGCGACCGTGGCTTCGGCCTTAAGCAGGGCATCTTATGACCCAGGACTTGCAGTTCGAACACAGCTGGATTAACCCCTCAGCTGCGAACACAAAAGTTCCGCCTGACTGGAAGTCAGGAATTTTAGGGACTTGCCCAGGTCCGCCCGACTACAGGACCGAGGACCCTTAGAGTTTTAATTTTAAAAAATTATATAAATGGAAAAATACATTATTTTATTCTTTTATTTATTATTTCTTTTTAATAACAGTATACATTTTGCAGTTTTTTTAAATTATTTTTAGGTTAAAGACAAATTAGACTTTAATTATTTTATCTGTTTCGATGTATTGTTTTCTAAAAGTAATTTTAAAAGAACATCTTTCCAAAGCAGATTTTTTAAATGCAAATAATACCACCAAAGGCATATTTTTTTCCACTTTATGTCGTATAAATATCCATATCCATATCCCGACAGTGTTTACAGATGAAAAGTTGGCTTTTCCCTTAAAAAAAGTGGAACTTCCCCAAAAAAACAAAGTGTTCCCCTCAATTTATTTAAATGTATGCTTCATTATCGTTATGGCCTCGTGGGAACTTTGCGGGAAAAAAAGCAGTGGAAAAAATCGTTAACATGTTTTACTTTATCTAGCCAAGTTTGTGTTTGTATTGTTATACATGCTTTTAAAATAGATCCTAAACTTTTCCCCACAAAATTTTCCCCCCCTAAACACCCTTTACGACTTCAAAAAATTCCAAAATCTAGGGGGAAAACCCCTGAACTGGGATCCAAGCACAAAAATTTAATTCATTTGATTATTTGTAATACATTATAAAGAATGTGTTTTCTCTTATCCCAATTTTATTATATCTCTGGGTTTCTATCTTTGCTTTACATTAGGTCGAGTCGAAGTTCTTCCGATATCCTAAGTATACATTAATATGAGATATCTAATATTTAATTGTGTTTGTTATTTTTATTACAGATAGGATGTCGGGCGATCCAAAAGTTGGAGTTGCAGATATGACAACCATGTCCGAAATTAATGAAATCGGCATAAACCAAAATCTGCACATTCGGTACTGCAGTGATATTATATATGTATCCTTTACAATTTAAAGACATTAAGGTATTCAAGGAATTCTATTTAAAATTAAAGTTATCTTGGGACTTTTTATGACTTAAGAGGTAAAAGTTAAAATTTTAAAAATAAATAAGAAAGTTACAGACAAATGACAAGTGACATCTATGGTATACCCGGTACTCAAACGTTTGTACATAAAAGTTAAATGCTTATTTCAGACCAAATAGTTAAAAACCAGCATCCTCCCAAGAGCAAAAACAATTCTTCCGATCAACCTTAAAAAAATGTTTTAGAATAAACGTAAGAGTAACAAGTAGAAAGGCGGGATACGGGTACTCGGTAGCAATGTGGGTGAAATTATAATGAATCTTGGATATGGCTAATTAATTTGCTTATGTTCAGAAAAATTTTAATTGAACAAACTGAATGACAGAAGAACATTTTGACATATAAAGAAAATTGTTGACAATTGCTAGGAAAATATTGCACAATATTGCTCCCAAAAAATGTAGGTGCTGTTGCTACACAGAAACTTTAAAGATATATGCTCCGATGTACTAAATTTTCAGAAAATGGTGGCACCGGTTGTTCGATAAACTTTGTTAAATACTAGTTGAGGTTATTGGTTTTATTATTATTATATAGCAATGAATTATTTCGGTGCTTATTTAATTAGTCGATGTACTGCTGTACCTGATGGTTTTGTAGTAGACTTAGGATTACAATGTTTGTATGGTCTGCATGTTTCATTAGAAGTACTCCAGGATATCTGATGGGTTGAGGTTTTTTGGGGTGATCATGATCAAATGAAAATTATTTGCGTTTTTTTGCTGTTTCGGGACCCTGATTCGAAAGATTTTGATATATCTTTTATTTGTTGAAAATAATTTTTATGGTGATGGTGTAGATGTTTTCAGTTTTAATGTACTTACTTTCATGTAATGATGCGATCATGATGCAAATACATTTAACTTGAAGTATTAAATTTTAAGGGTGTTGCATTGTTCTATGAATTATGTTGTATTGTGAAAACAATTATATTTCTTACATAGACCTGAGATTTATTGGTTTCTGTTTTTTTATAACTTCTATATATTTGTATGCATTTATCTTCTTTGGAATATCAGTATAATTAATGGTTTTGAAAATTCGCTTTTAATTCTATAAATATTAAGTATAAAGGCGTCTCTATTTTATAGCTGCCATAGAAAGGCTCGGGAGTTTAACATTTTAAATTAAGAAAGGAAACTAAGTTAGGCAAGTCAAAGTTAATATACCTTTCCTTTACATGGTGAGGTCAACTTGACTGTTGATAGGATTCGAGAATATTTGTATATTCTTTACAGGCTCACCTTAGACTCCTTTACCGCGTTGCAAATTAATCTCAACTTTCATGCATTTACTTACACATATAATATTTACAGTTTTACAGTTGAATTTTTAGACTTACTTGTTTTCATTTTCTTCAACATTTTCCGATCGTTTCTTTAGCAGCTATAATATAAAGTATTGAAAAAAAATATATTAAAATAATAATAAAAAACTTAGCGACTTGTTTGCGTAGAAACACAAACCCTGAAAAATCGGCTGTTGATATAATGATAAAAGGAATATATATATGTCGGAAATTTGTTTTATTTTCCGTAAACATTCTAAGAATTTCGTTAAGAATTCTTTTTTCAATATATTGTGTTCCAGGAGCTTTAAGTCAAAGCTGTTAATTTAAAGGATTCTATATTTTTTCACCAATTTAAATCCATATTTGTTTTTTAATTTTAATTCCAAGTGCACACGGTAAATAATAATCACACTTTTAAGTAGTTCAGTTTTTGGAATTCTTTTAGTTATTTTTAATGCATACGCTCCCAACGCTAAAGGAAGACTAATGTGAGGGAAAACAAGTTTAACAGAACGAGGCTAAAAATTCCACACTCTTTATAAAACAATTTTCATGCCCAACTTTATACTTTTATCACAGTCTCACCTATTTTAAAGATGTGTACGTACTTATTTTTTTAATATTTGTCACTAATGTTAGTTAATCGCACTTTTTTCACGGACACTTTTTGGCAAAATTTTTCGGCAGCTGTGGTCGCTTCGAATAATTAGTGATAACTGAGCACACGCTGCAGCTGCATTCGCAAAAATTACCAAAAATTAAAGAACATTTATAAGGGGAATTCCCCATAAAGTTCACAAAAATTTTGAATCGTAACCGAAATTTAAATTTAAAGTCAATGTTGCCTATAGGCAACAGTGGGCATGAAAGGGTTAATTCATAATGATTAAATTGTAGGCTGCAAGGGTATACAAACTTCGGCGTGCCGAAGTTAGCATCATTTTTTGTTAAAAGGTAATTTAAAATTCTAGTTATACTTTTCTGAAGCAAGAAAGCAAATTTTAGTAGATTGTTGTCCCTTGCAGTTTACAATTTTATGATCTTTCTTTTGTATAAACTGACCGATCTCTCCGGTTAAAGATATTTTATAGATATATATGTATAAGATAGATTTATAAATAAGGTTTTGATAAAATGTAACTTATTATTTTATAATAATGTAAAATAAATATATCTTTGGGTTTACGCATATGTATATGCTTAAAACATATATATAAATATTGCAGAGCAGATGAAATCATAGATTCATTTGGAAAATTAAAACAAGGGGGGTTGCACTCCGGGAGTGCAAGCAGAAGTGAAAACTTGAACTTATGGTGCGTTGGGCACATTTTTTGGTGAGCATTTTTAGGTGCGCTCGCGCGACATGAGAAATTGTACATAAAAAATCAGGTTTATCAAACAATGTGGGCACTTTTTGAATGGACATGAAGTATAATAATATAGAAACTTTATTCGAAGGAAGTGGTTTTATTTAAATGAGTAAATATTAGTAAACAGTAAATACAAAATTTATTAATTCTCATCCATAATTTCAACAACTCTTACATCATCATTATCAGCATTTTTATCATTATTATCAGCATTTTCATTAAATTCTAAAACTAAAAAACTAAAAATAGGTCTATGGTAACTAAAGTATGAAATGAACAATTTTGACTGAAATCTATATATATATCTTGTAAATACTGCATCAATAGTAGTTTTGTATTTTGTTGTGCTAAGATTGCGATCATTGGACATCGCTAAATCAAATTCTTCACATAAAAATTCAATTAATGATTGATTTTTGACATCTGCAAAGTTTATGTTGAAATCTCCACTCAAAATCATAGGATAATGATCAAATCTTTTATTAATTTTCATCATAAGTAGTGCGGAAGCAGCTTTAGAATAAAAAAAAGCATAGGCGAGCAAATGCCTATATGTACACACCTATCGGCATACGTCAATGCTAATTGCAAAAACAATTTTTCATTTTCGTTTTCTTATCTCTATTCTTCATCTGCATTTGAGCAAGGTAACTGCACTTGCATGTGGTTGTTGTTGGGTCATAAAATAAAACAAATTTTATCTTTACTAGTGTTGGTGTTTTCATTTGAATGTATTGAAATTTGCTCCGTCGCACAGTAGCGCCTCTCGAACAAAAGCCGTTGCAAAAATAGGAAAATTCATAATCGCAAAATCGATTTAAACTATACAAAGACAGACAGAGAATTTCCCAAGGATTCCGAATCTGAAACCAAAAAAATTTTCAGATTTTTTTTGTGGAAGATATGAGCATTCAAAGTCGAAATTGTTTTCCGTGTATGCGTCATACAACAAAAAATAGGTAAATTGGTCGACTTTCAGGTAATATTACACAAAAAATACATAACCAATCGTTATGATTTTTTTTTTAACGATAGGTATATTCATTAACTCTTATCCAAATTAAAAAAAGGGTAGTTTTGTGTGGGCTTGTACAGGTAAATCGCTACCTGCCAGGTGTTCATTATTTTCACATTTTTCTGGCTAAAGTAGTCTATAACTTCTGAAGCTGCCCAGAGCCGGTAACCACACTATGACTACACATTTCGTGTATCTTTCCTGAATCAGAATCCGTTTAGATCGGCTGCGTCCAGCTGCGACTCTGGCATTGCGAAGCAAAAAACCGAAGCAACTCAGGGTAAAATATACCAAAATACAAAAAAAAAGTATGCGCTTACCTACAAATATACCAACTGTAAGGCGCAACCGATTAACAAAAAAAAAAAAAATTTTTTCAGTGTTCAAAATATTTTTATTTGATCAAATAAACAAAAATAAAGCAAAACAATTAATAAACTTTTGTTTTTAAAAATTCGTTTTCATAGGAAAAAATTGATTTTTTCACTTTGATACCCTATAAAAAGGCGAATTTGTGGGCGTGGCACATTATACAGTACATATATAAATTTTACAACAATTACCTGTCGAATGCCGTTTAAATTTTTCAATTATCTTATTTGGTTCAAAAGTTATGATTTTTGCAACGTAAAATGAGAAAAGGCGCTACTGTGCGTCGTATAGCTCTGGCGTATAGCATGCAGCGCTCTCGCATACCCATACATGCAGAGTCTATCTGTGTAAAATCTCATCTGTCGCGAAAACGGCAGAAAATCCTCACCCACAAAAGTGCCCAACGCGAATAAGAAGTTTTCACTTCAAAACTATAATAAAATAACATTAATAAGATATTTAATTAAGGATTCTAATCAATACATAATCTATAAATGCGAGCGGGAAGTTGATGTTTATATTTGCTAATTCACTCCCATGGAGGGCCATTTTAATGTTAAATATAAGCTCAATAGCCTAATCAAAAAAGGGTTTTCAAAGCCTAGACTTTTTCTATTTAAGAACAAAACAAATCAGAAAAGGCAGTAAACGCATTTTCGGCAAGCCAACACATTGTGGCGGAAAAGAGCCGCAGCCAATTATCGCTTTGCTGGCGGAAGAGGAGAGTAGCTGGCAATGGCTGGATAGCAGCACATAAGTTTTCAAGATTAAGGGAAACAGGAAACAGACAACAGAAGAACCTGTACCATCATTTTCCATTAGGCACCGAGTCAGGAACATAACGGCTCTACAAAAGTGTCTTGGTAAAGTCCAAAGCGCCCTTCAGCGAACTGGCCGAGGGCCTGGAAGACTTAGTTTGGGAGTGTGCCTTAGGGACCCTAGGGAGGAAAAATTTTAGAATACCTTCTTTTAAAAAAACAATATACATATTCTGTAAACCGAACTCGTAACTCTTTCACGCTACCATTGCGCTATCATATTATATTTCGACAATAAGTCCATAAATGTGCATTATATTCTTCTTAACTTGCATTTCTTTGCACACCCCCTGTTTTTTGTGTTATAAATTATTACTAATTGTTTATAATATTCTTAGACATAATTATGTTAAGTATTTCAATATTTTGTTTGGGTTTCAATCAAACTACATCATAGACTTATACTGGTTCAATACTTATAGCTGTTAATCCGTATAAAACCGTTAATATATTTAATAAGGTAAGTAAGGAATACAACCGGTAATATATTAAATTAGGTAAGCATTTGATTTGTTCTTTTATCTTGACGCCTACGAAAATAATCAAATAGTGTTATAGAGTAAATGAGATATAACAAGAAAGAAAGCTAACAGAGGTTGATGGCAGGGTGCTTATTGGGCGCTTCTAGACGGTTAATTATTGCGCTAGTGCTTACGTAGTTTAATGGCACGGATATATCCACAAACACTTTGAGAGCATATTCCTTATTGTGTAAGGCTCTCTGAATGGTGGCTACTAACGAATGTAGTGCCGTCTCCACTGATTTTCCTTTAGTGTAGGCATGATTGACAATAGTCTTCCCACATCATTCTTTATGTATAGGTCTAGCTGCTTTTCTATAGTCTTGACTGTGGTTGCGAATATTCCATTGAGTCACGATGCCAAGCGTGTTCTTGAGAGGTTATTATCAGTCGGAACATGATTTTCTTCAGTTGCAAGGGGTCTATATGGTAGGTTGCATTAATAGCAATTTCCGGAGTCATCGTTTTTGGAACTGTCTCTATATTGGAGCAGAAGTTTCTCCATTAGCATCTGTACGCTATGCAAAATTCCTTCTTGTAATCCTTGGATAGGATTATGTATTCGTCATTAATTATTCATCTTTCGTCTGCTTGGCGAGTTTAAGGAATTCCCTGAAATTATTGCGTCAGAGCGAAAATTCTCTATTCCAACAAGGTGGCCCTCTTCTTGGTTATCGATTTCGGACATGATGGATGGATGGATGCATAATCCAGTAATGCCATGGAGAGGGTCTCTAGGGACTTTTCTTGTTTTCGGCGAATTTTACTATGCCTGGCGTGTTAGAAACATTTTTAATTACGGCAGGAAAGGATTGTTCCCTGGACCGGAAATTTGGTGTATACGAAAGCGGTTAGTAGTAGTTCAGGAATACGGTCGGGTTACGAACCGTCGCCGGAGGTGCGCGCAGGCAGGAGGTTTCTATTTGTGTTCTTATATTTAAATATATATAGTTATATATTTATTTATATATTTATATATATATTTATATATACATATATATTTATATATTTATTTATAAAGGGTATCCTAGTTATAGTCCTATCATATCTAACATAAGCTTTTCTATTTCTTTCACTTTTGGGGTTGGCCCTCGACCAGTCTTTGTCGCATGTCCTGTTCATCCTTGCTGCTGATGTTCCTAGACGTCGCGGTATAAGTTTTCTCCTCCGAATTCCTCTTTGATCGACTCGTGGCTTCCGGCTGCCCGGACGACCTGCGGGTCGTCGTTGTTTCTCTCGACTGCTGGGGATCGCTGTCTAGGTAGCGCGTCATCGTTGTTTCTCTCGACTGCTCCTGATGAGCTTTCGGTCTATTTGCCTTTTGTGGGTCTTCTACTACTCCCTAATATATATAGGCATTGCGTCACAGGCTTACAAAGTTTTACACGTTAAATATAACTATTGACGGAATTTCACGATCTGCCGATGAGCTTGTGGTACTACTACTACTCTACTAATCTCTATGGAGCCATAGAATTGGAGTTGTCGTTTCTAAAAGGACAACAAAAATTATAGTGAAGTGCGAAAATTCATGTACAGTTTATTTCTTTATTTATTTACAAGAAAAATAGTCGTAGCCTTAAAAAAATGGTATAAAATATATGAAAACCTCGACCTTAATTTCAGAAATGTAATTCGTTTATAAAGAGCCGAAACCCCGAAGGAATGGGAAACATTCCATAATTTTCTTATGCTAAGTAATAATAACCTTATGCTCAATATGTACAGAGTAAAAAGTTTTTACATATGAATATAAATTTATAAATAAATTTATAAATTTTAATAATTTCAGGAATATGTTGAGAAATATCATACGTACAAACTGGGAAGTTTATCGCCCCATGTGTTCGCGTTAGCTGAAGCAGCTTACGCCAATCTAGTTGATGATCACACAAATCAGGTAAACTTATTTTATAATTGTTTCTACAAAAGAAAAATTAATAAATAAAAAAAAATATATATATATATATTCATTTAAAAGGGTATACAATAAAAAAAGCCTTAAGTCGCAGAATATAAGTATGCATTTCTTGCATTTGTGTTTGTAAAAGCCTTGAAATTAATATAGTTAACCTATTAATAAATACGAATTGAATAATTACACTCGCAAAATTAATTTGAGCTTGTTCGGCAGCGCAAGAACCCCGCGTCTATGTTTTTTGTTTCGGGACGTTGATGCACTACGATCAGCCCTTCGACCACAGGTACCTTCTTGTTCTTGATAGGTGTTAGTATGCGTGCTAAATAAGTTAGGATTCAAGTTTTTAGTTTGGGAAGGCTATCTTCATTTAATGTTATTGTGTAGAAATCGTAATAATTTGCACATTCGACTTGAAAGCGTTCTACAGTGGCTCAAAACTAAGGGAATGTGATCTAGTCATTCACTTGGCACGTGAAAGTTAAGCTGACCCAACAGGTCAGCACTTTCAATGTCACCATGGATTAAATTGTAAATGAAAGTAATGCCTAGCATGGTTCTACGGTTTGACCAGGCTAGTAAGTTGATAAGTAGGAGTCTACTGGAATACGAGGGTAACCTCTGGTTTGCATCCCAGTTTAAACCGCGTTAAGCGAAAAGTAAAAAGTCCTTTTGAACCGACTCAATGCGTTTACTATGAATCCCATACTGAGGGCTCCAAACGCAAGATCCATGTTCTAAGATAGGACGAACTAAAGAAATGAAAAGATATTTAGTAACATAGGGGTCATTGAATTCTTTCGACCACCGTTTAATGAATCCAAGGACACCTCTGGCTTTGTTTACCATGCATGAAATTTAATCAATAAAGTCGAGTTTAGGATCCAGACGGATTCTCATTGATTATAGAATTCATTTCATTGTTCCAGCATTCGTGCAGTTTAGTTTCAATAAATGATTGCAAGACCTCACCAAAATGCAAATCGAATTGTGAGACGATACCATAATAAGACTGCTAATAAAATTTTTAACGACAATTGTTTTTCATTAGAGCAGTACTTTTGTTATTGCTCAAAATTTTGGTAGATCTACCAATTTTCTAAGTTAATGAATTAACCAATGCCTTACAATTTGCATTAAAAGTGCTATATAGTCGTCTCGCTCGCACATTTGTACAATCCTTTGGAGCTGCCAAATCTTTAATGAAATCTACAATTATTGCGGCAGTGTCATAGGAGTATTAATGAAGGTTGGCGAAGATGGGACGATTTCGCAAGGAGTAAGAGAGAGTTTGTATTAAAGACAATTTGTTGATAAGCTCCATTGATCCTCCTAAGGTCGAAGATTCTGACCATGCCGTCCTCCCCAGCGTGTGTCGTGATGATCCTTCCGAGGAGCCACTGTTGCGGCGGCAGATTGTCTTCTGCTACATTGGCGAGCTAAATCTCCTTGAGGTTTTCCTGTGGTTGGGGACATTTGTCGAATTCGGAGACCCATGAAATACTTTCTGGGGTCCGATAAGCTGGTGTTGCAAATGCTTGTCAGCATTTGCCGGGAAGTTGCCTCTCCGTCGCACAGTATAAGATTATACCAATCTAGGGTGCCTTTATTCAATAAAAGTCGTAATTTTTAAGATATTAACTGGAAATTTTGAATGAACATTCTGGAAAACCCAATAAAAAAGTCTGACATTTTAGATATTTTTTAATGAAATTAAATAAATTTTTTTTTTTTGGAAATTGACTGTTTTTGAGTTTAGGCTCATGCTTTTAGTTATAACTTCAAGATTATAAGTCGATCGAACTGAGAATAAAATTGATAAAGTAGTGCGATTTTGATCAAATTAATACCGAAATTCTAGAATAATTTAAAATGGCCATTTCGCAAATTATATGAAAATATGTTGAAAATTGGCCAAGTTATAATTTTTTTTTTTTGAAAATTTACCGTTCGTTCATATGGCAGCTATATGATATAGTCGGCCCGTTCCAACTTATACAGAAGGGGGAGCATATAGAAGTCTATATGCAAAGTTTTATTTAGATAGCTTCAAAACTGAGGGACTAGTTTGCGTATAATGGTCAGACGGACAGACAGACGGACGGACAGACGGACATGCCTAGATCGACTGGGCTGTTAATGCTGATCAAGAATATATATACTTTATAGGGTCGAAATTCTCTCCTTTACTGCGTTGCAAACTTCTTACTAAAATTATCATACCCTGCATGGGTATAAAAATGAAATATGAAATTTTACAGTACATCTTTACTGCACTTTTCATATTTGGTTTAGAGCTATCGGCACTATATTAGTTTTATGACAATAGTTGGGCAAATCTTCTAAAGCCCCAAGTGCCTACTTTTTGGCGGTATTCAAACATTTTCAACAAATTTTAATTTTTATCAAAATCAATAGCAATATTGGTGTGTACATGCGAAGTTTTTTTAAGTTAATTTGAATTATTTATAGTCTTCTTATACTCATGCTTTTGTAAGAAAAGCTTCAATATATTTTTGCGGTGACAGAGTTTTTTGAAAACTATACTCTTATCTTAGTAATTTCTAATGAAGCGAAACATTGAGGTGTGCAGCGGTCAGCCCCACAGCAGTCTTTCTTGATTCCTTGCGCAAGACTTCTTTATCTATCCCGAAATATACATTTTTGGTTTCAGTTTCAAACGGTGGTCAAGTGAACTAGAAAGGCTTCCCAATTTGGACTCTGCTTTTTTGGAACACGCAGTCATGTATCCTGATCATTCGTGAATTTCCGTTTCCCGATTTAAAACAAATGCCGACAATGACGATATTACAAATGCCTAAGTTGACTCTGAAAATAGGATAGGTTTTGATTCAACTGTGCTCCCAGATGCAGTCCCCTTATGTGAGTTTAAAAACCACTTTGTCAATCAAAAATATGGCTCTTTAAAGAACAAGAGACACTTCATACTTGATATTCTTTAGCTCCTTTACACATGCAACACCAGTTTAAATGAAAGTTACGCAAACTCAGTCAGTGAATATCTGTGCAGCTTGTCTTCATCGATTCTTTTTTCGGATAAATGTATTGGTAAGGTTTCTTGGGGAAACTTCAGATTAATGCGATATTTTTGGAAAATACACAATGTTTAAATATAATTTATAACTACAAAGGAAAGCTTACTTCGGCATGCATACAAAATTGGTTACCTATACATACTATATTTACAGTTTTACAGTTGCAGATATACATTCACATCTTAGAATGCTAACCAAAATTTAAAATAATAAAAAATGGCAACATATCTGAGCAGAAAGAAAAAATATTGAAAAACAGTGAAATAAAACTTTTGTTTCAATTAAATTATGGTGATATAGTGTTCTACACCCACTAAATCTCCCTCGGAGAACTTTCTAACAATTTAAACTGTTTGTGGGAAGACACCGTATATGCCACACTTAGGTTAAAAATAATAACGCACGAAATAGGTTGTGTTAAA
This sequence comes from Drosophila jambulina, assembly GCA_018152175.1. Lineage (NCBI taxonomy): Eukaryota > Metazoa > Arthropoda > Insecta > Diptera > Drosophilidae > Drosophila > Drosophila jambulina. Next base: position 1,424,814 of record JAECXH010000027.1, on the reverse strand, counting down.
TGTGAGCTGCAATCGGACTGTGTTAAAAGCTTGGCTCCCAGAATCTTATATGCATATGTAAGCTTACAAAGTAGTTTGCTAAATGGCGCGACCGCTTTAGGTAGATAAGAAAGAGAAGAAAAGAAAGAACGAAAGAGCGCTGCAGGTGCAGTCGTACACCTAAGCTTTGCCGATCTGCCCCGATCATACTGCCTCCGTTGGAAGGGGTGAGGTTCCAACTATATCGGAATCGATGGGCAGAACGGCTAGTTTGGAGGCTCTCTAAATCAGACCTGCAGTTGTACGGACCATAGCTATTCTGATGACGCCGTCCTTGACTTCCTCGATGCACCCAAGCTGCCATCTAAACGGTGGAATGTTGTCCTCCTTCAGCAACACTATGCTTCCAACTTTGATGTTGGACCTTTTGACGCGCCACTTGCTCCTTTCTTGAAGAAGGGAAAAATACTCGCTGCTCCATTTTTGCCAGAAGTGTTGCTGCATCTGAGTCACCCGTTGCCATCTGCTGAGGCGGCCTTCGCGAAGATGAGTAATATTAGGGTCAGGAAAATTTGTGTAGCTGGAACCCTTTAGGAGATAAGGCTTAAGGCTTAAGGCTTTCAGCATTTTCCGAAATGGGAAAGAGTGGACGGGAGTTAAGGATGGAAGAACTCTCATAGGCAAGAGTTCTTAATTCATCGATGGTTAAGATGGGTGCACCGACGACTTTGTAGAAGTGATTTTTTGCTGACTTAACAGCAGCCTCCCATAAACCACAAAAGTACGCGGACGGATGAACTTCCTATCGATCCCATCAGCTAAACAGGCAGAAGATATCGATGCCGTGTGTTTTTCGCTCAAAAAAAGTTCTGATGAATCTTCTCAGCGCTGCGATGAAAGAATCCGTCGTGAGATCCTGGAACACTTCCACTTCCACTTGCCTTAATTCTGGTCTCTGCCTTTAAAACAATGGCCCACAATAGTCCACACTGTAGTATGAAAAGCTGGATAAGTCTGCACTCGATTTGCTGGCAGGCTGCCCATGACGTGCTTCCAAATCACAGGTTTCATTCGGCGACGAACTTGCGGCCTCCAATCGGCCAGCAGCGCCTGTGATCCTGCATGCAAATATTTTTCATGATTATGAACGATTATTGCCTTGGTGACTGTATCGGATGCCTCGTATCGGAGTCCAAGTTTGCCTTCTGAAGTCTTCCACCAACGCAAAGTAACGCATCGGATCCGAGCATAGGCCTAAGCGAAATCAGCTTGCTTTTCTGCGTACGAGGCTTGCCCAGAAATGTTTACTCCTTCGCTAAGTTAACCTGTTGGATGCTCCTCAAAAGAAGTACAAATCCAGAGTTAATCTCCTCCACCGAAAGACGACTTTTTAACGGCGCACATTTTTTTTTTTTTTTAACTTTGCTTTTATTTATTGAATCTTTTCCTTACGAGACTAACAATAAGTGTATCAAATCTTATACTATAACCTAACTATTAGTCATGTAGACTGGAACAGTAAAAGTGGCCCTGACAAATTTTGGCTGGGTTGGAAGGTCGTTACGTTGTAGGCGGGTTCTTCTGGAAACCCGAGTAAAGTCCCTTGCGAGAGGATTTGGGTGGGCTGAGAGTTTTTCCTTGTACGACGCTTTTTGCTTCTCTATTTCATCTTTTACTGCGAGAATGCCAAGATCCCTGTGGATGTTTTGGTTTCGAATATACCATGGTGCCCCAGTGATAGTTCTCAGGATTTTTGATTGAGCGCGCTGTATGATATCTATGTTGGTTTTGCTCGCGTTCCCCCAAAGCTGGGAGCCATACGTCCAGATTGGCTTGAAAGTGGAGTTGTAGAGCAGGACCTTGTATTCCAGACACTATATGTCTGCGCCATGTTAGACGTCTGTCGAGGTGGACGCCGAGATACGTTACTTCGTTGACTTGGGGGATCTGTGTGCTATTCAAGTAGAGCGGAGGGCATGTTTGTCTGTTAAGAGTAAACGTTATGTGTTTACACTTCTGCTCGTTTATTTTAATACGCCTGTCGGATAACCACTTCTCCACTACCGTAAGGTGGTTGGCGAGTTGAGATGTTGCACGGACTGGGCTTCTGGAGCGGCTGAGGATGGCAGTATAGTCAGCGAAAGTGGAGGTTATTAGTCGGTCGTACGTGGGAATATCCGCTTTGTAGAGGACGAATAGAGTAGGTCCAAGTGTCCGTGTCCTTGTGAGACTCCAGCTTCGATTTTGTAGTTGTCGGATGTTGTTGTGTTGCACCTCACTGCGAAGACTCTGTTGTAGAGATATGACCCAAGTAGTTTATGGGTATACCCGGGCAAATGTTTTTTGATTTTATGCATGAGACCATTGAGCCAGACGCGGTCGAATGCTTGAGATACGTCGAGGAATATCGCGATACAGTATTCTTTATGTTCGAAGGCTGTGCGATTCTCTGATGTTATTCTGTTAACTTGCTCGATAGTTCCATGTTTTCTCTGAAGCCAAATTGATGCGCTGGGATAATGTTATGCGTGTTAAAAGTCATTTTTCGAATAATTTGGACAGGCATGATAATAAGCTTATTGGTCTGTAAGAGGACGGTATCGTGTGATCTTTCCCGGGCTTCGGTATCATTATGATAATAGACTTTTTCAATTTTTTTGGGTAGTAGCCGAGACTTATGATCCCATTGAAGAGTTTGCAGATGACCTCATTAGCACAGTTCGGAAGTTTAATATCATTTTTGGAGTTATTTGGTCACCGCCGGGAGCTTTTTTTGGTTTTAGCTCCCGGATGACTTTAGTGATCTCGTTCGGTCGAAGTGCTGTTATCGCGGATTCACTTTCAGGGTGAATTTGCGGTAGAACAAAAGAATTTGCAGCAGGGTTCGGCTGGAAGACGCTTCTAAGATGTGAGGCAAATGTTGCGGCTCTGTCTATGTCGCTGCGCGCCCAGCAACCTGAAGAATTTCTTATCGGGGAGACGGTGTCAACCGGAGAGCTTAAATTTGGGTGAGCGCTCCACAAAGGATGCTTTGCATTAGTTGGTGAGAGCTTCTCAATATATCTTAGTTGTGCGTTTTCGGCATCTTGCTTCAGAGCCCGGTTTAGTTTGCGGGTTGCTTCATTTAGGCGTTGCTTTGAGCATGGCAATCTGCTGGTTTGCCACGCCCGTCGCAGACGCCTCTTTTCCAGAACGAGCTGTTAAATTTGCAGGTTGGTTTTAAACTTCTTTATTTGCACATCTTTCCGTTGTGGTGTTGAGGTCATGGCTGCTGTCGTTTCCTGACTGCACTTTTATAGATGTGGCTTGCAAGTAATATGTTGCAAACCTTTGATGAAAATGATGTTTGATGCGTTCTCTAATTAAGATGCCGGTGCCGTCGTGGGCTTTACCATCGGAATGATCTGTGCGGTAGAAGGTATAACACCGTATATGGAAGTTATATCTGCTTGTGAGGTGCGTTTGTTGCGTTGTTTAATTTCAAGTTTATGCCGTGAAATGCCGTTGGCATTCCACATGAATATGCGTAGATTGGGCATTGATCATTTGGACTGTTGCGACACAAGCAGCTGAATCACCATATTCTGGTTCTGAACTAGCGTTTGCATGGGCGCTTTCATAAAGGACATGAGCTCCATCATACTTTGTTGCATGGTAAACATCATAGTTTCCAAATTGTTTTGCGGCTCGACTGGGACCTGCTGAGCGTTTTCTAAGTATGGCTGGAGTGGATTTTCCATGTCCGTTCGTAGAGCATCAGCATAGAAGATGCCGTTGGTGGTCTCGTAGCTGTCGCTCGTCGCATACGACTCTTCAGCTCCTTGTACACCAAACAGCCGCTGTAGTTTGCCGTATGGTTCCCTCCGCAGTTTCCACATTTTTTTGTACGTGGGTCTTCTTTGTTAGTCCAGACACAGGGGCACGTTAGTTAGAAGGCATCGAAAGTCGCGTGCACTTCTCCGAGCTTCGGTATCATTTTGATAATTCATTTTTTGCATTTTCTTGGCTACTTACCGAGTCTTATGATCCCATTGAAGAGTTTAAAGATGACCTCAATATCACAATTTGGAAGTTTAATTATGATTTTTTGAGATTTTAGGCCCCCCCCCTTGAGCTTTTATCATTTTGTTTATTTTTATTTGTTATCTCGTATATTTATCTCGATGTTGGGGTAGACTCCGCTTCAGATAGTTGAATTTATTTCTCACATTTATAACTGCGTTATACAGTTGCTTTCCCTTGGGAGTCACTAGGCGTGGTCACCAGTGCGTTGTAATCTACTGCAGCTATGAGACGACCCGCAAGTGAGTTGTAGAAATCCATGAATTGACCTTCAGAGATTGTAAAGCGAGATAGTCAGTAGACATCGGCAATGCAACGGTTGCCGTTACCTGTCTGCAGTGGCTTGCAAGATACTTGTTGCAAACCTTTGGTGAAAATGGTGTTTGATGCGTTCTCCGTGGGCTTTACCATCAAGATGGTCTGTGCGGTGGAAGATAAAGTCCCTCTAATGGAAGCTGCATTTACTTTTTTCAACCAGCAGCATGGCGTCAATTTGATTAACATTCAGTAGAGTAATTTCAGGATTATGCCGTGAGTCGCCGTGACATTGCGTTCCACATGGATGTACGTAGATTAGACATTATTTATTTGAACTGTTGTGCTACATGCAGCTGAATCACCGTTAGTGAGTTATAATCTCATTTTGTGTATTTCGCTGTCGCTCGTCACATGCGACTTGTCAGTTCCTTGTAGACCACACAGCTTCTTTGTTTGCCGTATGATTTCCTCCAGAGTCTTCATATTTTTTCGTATGGGAGTATATTCGTTAGCAGAGTAGTGTGCGGAATTGTGGAAGTCTCCGCAGGCTACGCAGACTGACCGAAGTAGTATGCAGTATGTCCTGGTGTGTCCATACTTCTGACAATTTGTGCATTGTACTGGACCGTTGCGTTTGTGGGGTTCTTCCACGGTGATCCTCCGATGCAATAAGAACTGCAGCTTGTAAATCGGGTGCACTTCATTTTTCTTTAAGGTTTTGCTGTCTGGCTCGAGCTCGACCTTGAAGAGTGGTTGCGGCTTTTTGTTTTTGTTAATAATGTTGCTGACATTCTTAGCAGAGAATCCCTTGTCTTTAAGGGCTTCGAATATCTCAGAGGGGGCGATGTCAGGTTCGATACCTTTTAGTACTACTTGTAGTCCTTTGCTGTTTTTTAGTTTGTAGGTGTAAAAGTTCTTTTTTGTTTCCTCCAGGTAATTAAACACAGCTCGGAAGTGTTCTTCATATTTGGTTTGAGCTTTGGTTTCGTGGATGTTCCCTTTAATAAGCGGAACAAAATGAAAATTTTCATCCCCGACCAGCGCAACAATTTTGTTGATCAGGGCGTTTGAACTTTTTTCCCTAATATAAATAGGTGGGGGCTTTGATTTCTACTGGGTCACCTGCTCCGGCTCGGCTAGGCTCTCAGCATCTGCTAAGAGGGAAAATATGTTGATGTTGTTGGAACTCCTTGCTTGTTCGTTGGATTAGATAATCCGGTTGATCTTTGGTTTGTTACCAACCGTGTTTTGCGGACTAAGCTTACGCTTAATCTGGATGTAGCGATCCATACCGGTCTGTATGGCCCGAACCGCTTGTTGCTTATCGAAGCTTACAGTTTTTGTTGCCCTTGCAGTTGGCGATGGAGCCGTTGACACCGATTTCGCAATATTGGTCGTTGTTTTAGCTGTTGTCATTTCTTTCGCTGAGGTTTTTGTTGCCTTCGCAGTTGGCGATGGAGCCGTTGACACCGATTCCGCAATATTGGTCATTGTTTTAGTTGTTGCCATTTCTTTTGCTGAGGTAGCAGAAATTGCAGCACTGCTTGTTGTTGGTGGTGGTGGGGTCTGCCATTGATAGCTCCAAGATGTAGGAGTAGGAATTAGTAGGGCTGGTGATAGAGAGCGCGCTCACGTGTTTTCGACGGCCAGTAAGGCCGGGTTGCTCGTTTTTTCTACTTCGGTATCGCGTATTGAGAAATACGAATAACAACCGTTTCTTTGGTTAACGGAGCTTCTACGCTCTTTATTTTGATCGCCGCTCATTTAATTGAGCCTAACGCGCGTGGCACTTAAGGAAGTAAAATCGCACAGTTAACAATATTTATTTATATATCGCGTTCGATTTATATATATTGGAGAAAGAACTGAACTCGGAGCTCTTGAAAAACACGTCCATCTCCGTCGAAGACTATAGAATGAAATGTCTCATTCACTTCTGACTAAAATTATAATACCCATCAAAATCCCAAAGGAAAGGCGATGAACTTCGTTGGTGCAGATCACGTTTTATTCTGAAAGTAAAATTTAACTAAGCCTCACAGAAGAAATCTAATCTCCGCAAATTTGCCCGGCAAAACACGATGCTTATAACAGTGTGTTCATTTAAATTTAGGCCAAATAATCCTCTATTTCGTTCTAATTCAAAAGTTCGCGGCTTCTTTAAAAATACAGACTACGCCTATCGATTACAATTTTCGATCGTCGACATCCCTGACCCTGTAAAGAACCGCTTCATTCAAATTCAAAACTGCAAGTTTAGAGACGGGTCGCATCATTGTCCGACATCCTTTACGATGCCCTTGCACCACTCTCGTCGGGGCAAGGCAGGATTGCAGACGAAGGCCATATCGCCCTGGAGGATGGGCTCCGTTCTCCGGCACCAACCTTCTCCAGAAACGGTCTCGCAGTAGGCGGGCAATCCTACACTGCTTTCGCGTAGAACACGACAAGATCACCTTCTGTAGCACACGCCTCATCTTCGTGACCCAGAATCTCGTACGGATCTTGGTGTATGGTCATGTTGGCGTGAAAGTCTCGCACAATAATCTCCCTAAGATCGTGCTGTGTGACAATATCTCGGGTCTTCTCGCTTTGTACGGTATGCATAATGCGGCATCGATTATGCCATAAGCTCGCAGAACCCCGTTCTTGTCCAAGTAGGGCACCAGCCCTCGAATATCGCTCGAGCTAGCTCCTTTAAAGCTTCCGCCGATCTCATCTCGTCGGGAAACGCCTCCAGTTGTGCCTGTCTGACCAACAGGCTCTCCACGGCGTCACACTCTGCTGCAGTAAGGCCATATTACTCGATCTCGCTGCTCTGTTTGCGGCACCGGCGCGTAAATCTTAAGACCCACCAGGTCCTCATCCGGCGCTCTTGACATGTCCAGGTGGTCCCAAAACCGTTTCCACGTGTATCGTGTATCTCCTTCACTCGGGTTGATACGCAGGTAGCTTCACTCCCTGTAGCAAAACTGTCCACATAGTCGTCGACATAATGGTAGTCGATGATGGCCCTGACTTCTCTCGGATTCGAATCCTGAAACCTCATGGCATTCACAGTCTTCACGTAATGTGCAGCGCTCGGCGTAGGCTGCTCCAAACGTCATTAGGCTCATCTAGTATACATCCGGTTCCCTCCCGTCGTCGCCTTTCTTCCAAAGGAATCGTTGGGAACATCTATCCTCGGGTTGGATCTGCACTTGATGTCTCCAGGATCTCGCCGCAGAGTTGACTGCTCCCTCTTTCAAACGAAAGAGCACGTCTGGCAAACGCTTGTTGTGCTAGGGCCCTTCCAGCATCGATTTCAACGATGTTCCTTCAACTTTGGCTGCAGCATCAAACACAATCCGTACCCTACCAGGCTTGTTCGGGTTTTCGACACAAAAATGTGGCAAATACCATATCCGGTCGCTCTTTACCGCGACAACACACGGCTGCAACCGACAAGTAATCCTTCATGATCCGATCAAATTCCATCGCCAACGGCTTGTTGCGCTTCATCCTCTTCTCAATGTTGACCAGTCGGCTGTACGCCATCTCAGCTCTGTGGCCGGACAACGTGGCCTTCCAAAGTAATCCCGTCCGGTAGCGACGCCCCACTCTCACCGTGGTGACTTCGAGTACGCTTTGTGACAGCACATCGTCGCTGGCTGTGACCTCTGGCGCATTTCACTTCAAAGTTCTCGATATCGAAGTAGTCCTCCACCATCTTTTCCATCGTATCATCCATTGACACGGCAAGTAGGCAGACTTGCTGTAAGGCTCTCGTCGATTCAATGTCTGCATCGGCAGACTCAGGCTCAAATGGAATACACGTTTTTCAATCCTACTTTTGCACGATAATAAAAACACCAAATTTTCCCTGGAAAACACGATTCTTATAACAGTGTGCCCATTCACATTTAGGCTGAATAATCCACTAGTTAATTTTAGTTCACCAATTCGAAGTATTTTTAAAAATACTGACTACGCCTATCGATTACAATATTCGATCGTCGACAACATATATTTAATAATAATTAATCCAAATTTCTGCTGCTAGTTTTTGCGTCACGTCAAAACTAAAATTTTTAAATGTTTTCTAATTCTTACCATTACAATATATTGTTTTGTAATATTAATAAAATAGAAATTTGACTTTTATACAATCGCCCGCTCCGTACAATTTTTAGTAATAACACTATGGTTCTACCATAACTAGCGAATGGTTGTTCTTTTGTTTTATAGTCATTGTTCCAATTTAACGTCTTAAGGTAAATTAAAGTTTTAAAATATAAAAAAAATATTAAGTATCGTACATTGCATATCTCTTAAATCGCAATATTCATTGATTTCCCTATTGCTGATTTGCGAGAACGAGCCAACCATAGTATGTAAGCGTCTTTGAAAAATGTAAGGTCCGCTAAGTGTAAGCGAAAGAATGTGTGAAATATCTTTATTTTTTTTATAATAAAATTAATTAATTAAGAAATAAAAATTTAAGTGTAAAAGTTTTCTGTAGCCGGAGGCTCATTTTATATAGAAAAGCACTGGGAGCCATGGGCGTCTCACCATTGTGAAAAACTTTGCCATCCAGTAATTCCGTGCCCAGAGTGCACGGAGTGAGGGGTATACAGGAAAGGGGCAATGCGGACGTCTCTAGCCGGTAAAACGCACAAACGACGTTATGGTTCGGTTGGAACGTCAGTATTTAGTTTCACAGGACCATTCGCAGGCTTCTACTATGGAAGCTAGTCTGCCCAGACCGTCAGGCTCGGGTCAACCGCTTCAAAGTACGATTACGCCGATTATGAGGCTACACATTAAATAAGCACAGGATTCGAAAATACCTAATGAACATTATATGCATCAGAGATCTTCACCTGGTCCAATCTTGACTCTATGTTCAAGGAAAAACATTACGCCGCGGCTAGACTTCTAGCGTGGTTCCACCACGGAATGCGGCTGGGTTCATTGATGCTGCTAGATTCATGGTTAATAATGCAGTAATGTTTGGATGTTAAGGTATTTCAGCGGGTTGCAATCCACATTTCAACACCGGGCTTTCTCTAAACTCAGAATTTCGTACTTAATGTTGGCAGAGACATATATGGCGCAGATTGCCAGCCAACAGTATTTGCATGCAGGGAAAAATGCAGTTATATTAATACTGACTCAGAAAGCATTTAGTCGGTTCAAAAGAACTTTTCACTTTTCGGTTTATGCTGTTTAAACTGGGATGCAAATCAGAGGTTACCCTTGTATTCGAATCACTATCTTTATCTAACCATAGAACTATGCTATTCTTTACATCCATTTACAACCTAATCCACGGTGACGTGAAAGTGCTGACTTGTTGGGTCAGCTTAATTCTCACTTACGGAGTAGAAATACTAGATCATATATTTCCTTAGTATTGCACCACTGTAGAAGGTCTTTTGAATTGCATTAAGCCTTTAAAGTACAATGTGCACGCCAGTAGTCACTTTCTTGTATTCCTTTTCTATACTTTCATTGTCGCGCCTACTAACACCTAACACGAACAAGCACGTGCTTAGTGTCAAAAAGGCCACTTTGATGTACTGCTCGTAGTGCAACGTCCGCTTTAACTGAAAACATGAATATATAAAAAAGTTCGCTCTGCTGAATGGGTATACATTGAGGAAGACATCGTTAGCCGCAGGTGGCGGAAATTCGGCCACATTTAATAATTGGCTACTTGGCGTTCGATGGTGATGCCCGATCTTTATCAGCCAGTGGAGAAAGAAATGGGCGGCACACATGTGGATGAACGACGTCCACAATACGATGAATGGAGCTGACAAGAACGAGCAAAAATATTAGGATGTATAAGATTCATAGTCTGGGTCCATGAAATATTGAACTTTGAGCACGTCAATCAAGTCTAGACCGGAGCTTATAAAGGCAAAACTACTGTGCTTCTATTTCTAAGGAAAGCTTAATGCAGAGTGAAGAAGACCTGCAATGTCGATAAATGCCAGTTTCAACATAATAAGCTATTTCACCGAAATAGTTCGATGAGATCGAACTAGAGGGAAAAATCGCTTAGATAGTGAATCAACTGTTTTCTTTTTTGCCAAATGACGAAAAGGCTCTGTATTGTTACTAATGTAACTTTGCATAATAAGTCAAGATCCGTGGATGTTTCTTCTGCCTTTATCGACGAGGGAACGTCCTGTACGCTAATAGAAGAGCTGAAGAGCAACTCTGTTTAGAGTGGACCGGCTGCATGACGCAGGCTGAAGCCGAATTGAAGTTGGTCTGTTCCATTGTTTTCGATGCCGGTCGTCCATTTCTCTGTCTCGACGTTCTCAAATGTTAAGGCTCAAATAATCATTAGACTGGACCACATAAAGATATGCTTCGATGTTCGATGCGAATTATTGTGTCATATCTTTTTAAATGGAAAAGTCATTATATTATATTAATTTCTCATGGTTGTCTCGACTATCATAGAAATGGCGTTGACTCAGAAAATGAGGTGCGAGCTGGACAATTAAAGCCCGAATTCCGGAATATCCTTGCGTTGAAATACTTGCTAACGCAGCAAACATCGTTAAGCGTTGGATAATTTGTTAGATTGGCGGTTTATTTTCCAAAATTTGTGCCTCTATTCTCTCAGATCATGAAATCGATTAATTGCCAAACTTTTAGCAAAAATACTTTTAACGATTTGGAAAAATTTAGAAAGAATGCTATCACCATTCTTAAAAGTCTTCTTCTTATTTTTTTTTTTGATTCGCTCTGGTGCTTATGTATCGATGGTGTTTTTATGTGGTGGAGTATTCAGATAAAACAACTAAACCCGCTGAGTCCCAATATGATACTGATGTATTGAAAACAATGGCGGGACAGGAATACAAAATTATTCAGCAAGGCCTAATCGATTCCTAAGAGATCTCTATTTATTCTTCTTTTGTAGATAATTTTCGCTTAACTGTTTAAAATTTTATTATATAAGTTATTTCCTTCGATAATGTTATTTTATGCTATTTTATATGTTATATACATCTATATATATTGGCGCTAAATACCAATTAGTTAGATTATGAGGTTCTAAAAAAAAATGGCCTGAAAAATGTTCATAGAATTGTAGTCTTGGCACCTTCCACATTTAAATTGTTTCGTTTCATCTTTGTTCGGATTTTCGAAGTGAAGGATTACATTTTCATAGACAAGAACAAGATGTTAGACCGAAAAATCATTGTCTAACCTTCGGCCCAGTCTGCGTCGCCTGTTGATATTTGCACTACATAGACCCTGCTTTCAGGAAATGCAGCAACATACCGCTAATTACCGGGGCTGTTATCTAGCTAATCTTACAGATGACGATACAAAGTTCCATTCAAGATCTAGTGTACTTAAAAAAGGACTTAAAAACTATCATCCCTTGAAGGCATACGCTACTAACTATATACAGGCAAGATCTCTACGTTTCAGTATTGCAGAAAAACGAGATTATAAACTTTTACAACTAGGAAGCTGCTTTTTAGCTACTGGTAATTATTAAGAAAAGCACCTCAACTGGGGTTTTCGCTTATCAGCCCCAAAGGACGTCTTTTATTCAAAGTCATTGTCAGTCCTGCAAATAAAGTAGACTTTGTCTCGCCGGGAAGGCCGACATAATGGCACACAGATCCAAACGAACGACAAGACTATCGATTTCGCTGTAATCAGAAGAGTTCCGCACAGGCTATTACACGCAAAAACTTAAGGAGTTATTTTATCAGACCATTTGTCTGTTCTCCGGTGTCTATCTGAACAGTAAATGCACGCTTCAAATATGATTCTGATATTTCCAGTGAATTAATATTCTCATAGAAAAATTGCTTAAGCACCTTACCGACGTATTATCCGCTTCCGCCATAATTTCCACGCCAGAACCATCGGCCACAACCTTAACCAAAAATACAACTCTTATATTTTGAAAAACAAAGACTTCGCAAAGACTGGCAGACTCACAGGTTCCCAACTACTAAGAAATTCTTAAACGAAGCATCACGAAATTGTCGAAAGCCCTATCTATCGAAACAGGCTCCACTTGCCTACACTGCAAAACTATCTTCGATTGCAATTAATTTCCACTATAAAAAGCACACCCATACATGCAACCACCATTGAAATGCCTATTCGATCGAAAACAGGTGTCTGAGTGGGCAGTGACGAAGAAAAAGTTAACACCTTTTACCATACCGATTGTCCCGTTTATGTCACCGTCCTCCCCACTTGTTCTAAAAATCAGCAAAACCCTTAAAGCCATTAAATAGCAAATAAACCCCAAAATAGCTTCTGGTCCAATTTAATTTCTACAAAAATAATAATTGAATTGCCAAAATGCGTCGTCAGATGTATCGCTCAATATTAAAACGGGACTACTTTCTGACCAATGAAAGAAATCTGTAATTACAATGATCCCGATACCAGGTAAGGGCAAATCCCAGCCATCTTCATATCGGCCCTTTAAACTCATTACGTTTGTTCCGTTTCGTTTAAAAAACTACTTTCTCACCTATTCACAAATATAGAAATTAAGAGGGTGACTCCTGCACCAGTTTAGATTTAAGGAAAGGAACTATCAAATAGGTAAACCACACAACATCCGAAAATCGCTTTTGAACATTGGCAATATTTCAGTGTCCTATTTCAGGACGTATCAAAAGCATTAACGCCTGGATCAACTGTCTGGTATATAAGATTAAAGCCCTCTTACCGGAAAACACCCACATCTTGCTTGAGTCATTGCAGCCGTTCAAAATGTCCAAACAGCTGCCGGACATTTAATAGACCACCTGATGGGTGCAGAAAAATGGATAGCAGACTGGCTGGTCAACGGGCAAAAATCCAAGCTTATTACATTTAAATTAAACTTGTGAAAGTGCTCCTTACTGTCCCTAAACAACAAGCTGATTCTACAAAGCAAAAGTCACCTATCTTAGCAAACATTTAGTTCATAAACTACCGCTCCTTCTTCTACTCAAATACAAATTCCTCCTTTATAGCTCGTGCTTAAAGCCGCTTCCATACATAGGAAAAATGCCAGCAGAAGCAACATAAATCATTAAAAGAGTACAATCAAAGATTGTACGAACAATAACTGGAGCCGTCTAGTATATCCGCAACGTATCAACTCAGCCAAACCTACTAGCCAGATAACCGACTAAACTACCATTCCCGTCTACATAAATTTGCTTCTTAAGGCTTAGAGAAAATCCAATAAAATTATTATCAAATAATACTTATACAATTACAAATAATAATTATACAGTTTTGTGATAGTTGTTAGGTCTACCCAACGTCCGGATAGAATTGTGATATAAAATAATGCCTCTGCCGGTTACAATTAAGGTCAACTCGCTGAAATAGTCACTGCTAGCGACCGCTTCTGATCATTTTTTGTCGCAAATTAACTAGTCTGAACTTCGGTGGAGTGGACACACCGTCCTCCAAGTCAGTCAAGTTAATTTGCGACAAAAAGTACTTCAAGAACTTCAAGTACTATCAGAGCTTTATTACTTCATGTGTGAGTTCATGCAGTTCAGGCTCTGTGACGTATGAGCCTCGTTAGTAATCCACAGTTAAATACAACCCAAAAATCACTCAATTATTTTCTTTCTATCAGCCGGATCGTTTTACATTGCTCAAAAAAGGAAGTTTAAGCTGAAAGAGGCATTTAATCATTATTAAAAATTTATCAAATTTATATGTATTTATGGTGCTTTTTGTTATAAGAATTTACTGATTATTTATTCTCCTTTCCATCTGTAGTCATGCGTTATATCTGGAGAATCCGGGGCTGGAAAAACAGAAACCACCAAGTTTATATTACAATACTTATGTACAATTACAACAAACGTTTCTTCTTGGATGCAGCAGCAAATTTTGGAAGCTAATACAGTTTTAGAAGCGTTCGGTAAGTTTGACTTAGAAGGTTTGTACTTATTTGTTTGCTGGTTAAAACATCAAAATATTTAGATATAAGATAGAAAAAAGCAATGTTTAAAAAACTTCAGTCAAGTTAGCAAAAGTCTACTTTTTTTTTGCTATTTAATACCTTAACTTCCGAGTGATTATTTGAAATGAGCAATTGCTTCAGCTTTTGCTTCTGAATTTGTTCTGAAGTCAGAATCAAAGCATAATCAAAAATCAAAAAGCAACAAAAATCATCAAACAGCTGCAGTCGCCTGTTTCATATTTTTGTTTTCTGCTTTGCTGTTTCGACTTTTGACTATTTTTGATGAAAAATATGCCTTAAGGGGGTCATCCCGTATGACGTCCTGTATTTTAAGATTTTTTTATAAATGATATATAAATTGTCTTGCATCGTTTATAGTTATTTTATTAGTTAATCTATAAGTTCTTCCGTTACAAAAAGTGGCTGTGTCCAAAAATCTGGGGTTCAATTTGACTAACAATATGTTTTCAAGAACATCCTGGCTTAAGCGATTCCGATAGTCGGTAAGCACCAGTCTCAGCGTGGAGAATGCGCATTCAATCGACACCTGTTAAAAAAAAAAATAAATAAATAAGAAAACTTAAATTATTTATGCTATTTCCATTTACCTGAGTTGGCGGTACGGCATAACAAACATTGCTAATTGCGTATAACTCCTGGTCCGTATACTGTTTACCTTTCCAATAGGACAGAGCGTCTATGTCACTCCTCTGATGGGAATGTTGGAGATTTTCAATTTTTGTATAAACCCCTTGCGACAAAAATCAAAAGTAGTAATAAGTCGAATGTATCGACTTATTCGACTGTGACTTTCTACGACTTCCGAAAGTTGTAGTTGGCTTCAGCGCCAACTTACGTTTACGAAAAAGCAACAGCAAAGCAGAAAACAAAAATATGAAACAGGCGACTGTAGCTGATTTTTTATTTTTGTTGCTTTTTGATTTTTGACTATGCTTTGACTGTGACTTCTGATTTTTTCAGAAGCAAAAGCAGAAGCAAAATCATTTGAAATGAAACTTACTTCAGTTTTTTAAACAATGGAAAAAAGCATACAAAAAATAACTTTTCTTGTATGCAACATATTTTTTTTCTACTCAGAGTCATTTTCATCTATTATTCGGTTTTATATTAATAGGAATCTGACTTTAAAAATGTATATATAATATGTACGGGTAAATGTAATAAAAGTTGACACTACTTCGTTGTTTTTGAACATTCATATATTTTTTGTAATTTATCAGCCTAGAGCCTTCTTGTGTGCTGTTGTATTCGAAAGTTGGATTGTTGAGAAATTAAGTTTTCCTATGTCAGGCAACGGAAGCGATGCTACTGGCAGAGTATAATATGCATGAGGCAGGCCTGGCAGTCGTGCTGACCAGTCTCTTGCCGTTGTCCGCTAAATTTGGGATCACTGGCCACTTACCGTATGTACATATGTGTCTATGTCCTGCAATACCATTAATCAGCAATTCATCAGTAATTTATCAAAATATGTACATGTTGGGTTTGTTATAAAATCATCGATGACGTTTCAGATTACTGATGAAATTAGTATTTTATTTTTACTAATTTAATTTGTTTTTTTTTTCTCAACATTTTAGACTAACATTTTTTTAATGATTTTAAGACAATTTAGGCCTTATTTTTATGCATGGTAAATTAATATTAGTTAGAAGTTACTACATAGTTTTCAGACTATTCTCACTAGTATTTATGCCGGAACAGATCGGATCGGACGAATATATCAGATCAGTAAATGTATAGAAAAAAATTTAACATTGCCGTTTTTTAACATTTTTTTTTATATATTTTAACACATGACCATTATCTATTATTTTAAAAGTTTTAGTTTTTTATTTTAATTTGACGATTATATCATATGTTTAGGAACGATTGATATATTTCGAGAAAAATCTAAAGCTGTGAATGTAACTGTAAAACTGTAAATGCCATATGTAATAGATTAGTTTATAAAAGTTGGCATTAGTTAGTTTTTTTTTGTTCCGCGTATGAAGTTATAGATTATATTATATTATATTATATATTTAAAGTCTAAAATATTGTTAATTTCTACTATATAAAAATATGTCTTTGTAATTTTATCAAAACCAAATTGTTTGGTCAAACTCTTAGCATGTCGCATCTCCCAAAGTGTTTCTCTTTGACTACACAAGTGTAAACAAAGCTCATCAACATGCATTTTCCAACTCTGTTTAATACTCTGTTATCAACCGTATGTCATTTCGCTGCTGTTAATAAAAGGCAGTTGCTGATGTTAGATCTTATATAACGGTTGTCTTTTTCGCCTTATGTTCTTAGATTGCTAATAGTAAATGTACCCAACAACCTGAAATCTTATGAACAAATAGCGCTTTGTGCATTAAACATTTTGGCGCCCAACGTGGGGCAGTGTATACTCTAATTATTAACAATTTATTAATAAATAAATAAATAAATAAATAAATAAATAAAACAAATAAAAATAAATAAACAATTGTCGACTTATATCCCCGAACAATCACTCGCTTGACCCGCTCATCCCAACCCAACATCGTCATAATCGCATACAAAAGTGAACATTAATACCCCGCCAGTGCACCCAACCCATGAAATAAAAGAATTAAAAAGAATTAAGTTATTTCCGAAAACGCCAGCGACACGTTCATGTGCTATTCTTCTTCGTATATCTCTTTCCTTGTGTTCGTGCGTGTACCGCCAGCTCTCGGAGCTGGTAAAGTTTCGGAGTAACCTCGTTCCTCTCTCATCAGTTGTTTTTGCTGCGAATTTACTCTAGTTATTTCGCATTTGCATTCCTCGTCGCAGAAATGGCAACGGCTATATTGGAGTCTCTCAAACGCCAACGCTCGAATACTAAACACAACATTACACGCATAAAAGGAATGATCGACACCAAGGAAGAGGAGGAGAAGAAATCGCTAGCTGAGCTCCAGTGCCGTCTGGGAATCTTAGAATCATATTTTAAGCAAGCCCTTTTGGTACAATCGGGAACTGAAACCATGGAGTCCGCAGATAAAGGACGTGCAGACTCGGGAGACAGTTGCATAACCACAAAGTTGACAATTTTAGTAACTTCTTGGAGAGGAGCTGCACAGCGCAGTGATCGTCCACATCTCTGCATCATGCTGCAGCGCGCCGTCTCGACTGTCAAGATTGGCACTGCCTAGTTTTGACGGAAATCTTGAATATAGACAAATTTAGTCAATTTGCAATTGTTTACAGGGACTTTCATTGGAAGCTTTCGCAGCCTTACCGGTCACCGCAGAAATTTAAGCAAAGACTTTGGAAAATCTTTGCCGAAACATTCGATTCGCTTTTTAAACTGTCGTCCGCTGGCATGGCAAAAGCCCAGCAGTTCCGCAGCTTAATTGACAACGCATTCCCGTTAAATAGTGCCCTCTCATCGCTGGGCCCGAATGCTCAAATTGCTAAGGCAATGCTCATTTACGTGGTCATGGAGAAGTGAGAGAAGCAGACCAAAACAAAATGAAACGAATTACTGGATTCTTATATATCCACTTCCAGTTTCTAATTTCTAATGAGCAATGCCATGGATCGGAGCGGTCAAGACCGACGTGTCCCCCAGCAACATCTCATAATTCGTCGTTTTTGCTAACCAACGCACCGTGTAAATACTGCCACGCACCGTGTAAACACTGCCTCGCACCCCCGCACGCAAATTTAAGGACCTCAGTTTATTCGCTCGATTTGACGTGGGTAAATTACACCGTTTTTGCCTAAATTTTCTGTATAGCGCTGTCGACCTGCGCATAAAAAAAAGCAACATCAACCATTCGATGTATTTGTCACGTTCGCACCAACTCCCACTCGTATTCTGACCAGAAATCGCAGGTATTACTTGCCACTGCAATGGTTCTCGTCAAGGATGCAAGGAACTTCTTCAGGAGGTCTTTGCACCGGCCAGTCCCAAAAATATTTTAAACATTTCACAACTGCATCTGTCAAACCTTCAGCTCTCCAAAAAGAGGAGGAATTCTTTCTCCGCTCGCCGAAACCAGGCACCAGCTCCCTGTGCATTGACGGGCCAAAACGTTCAAGCGAGGGGATGAAGGCTAAGGAGAAGGTAAAGCTTACCTGGGCCGAGCAAAGGAGTGCTGAAGCCAGGTTGCATTTCGCCAACCTCCCACACATGATGCCCACAGGCAGATTTGAGAACACGGTGGAGAAGACGCTCGCCAACAAAAGGCAACGCTCAGCCGAGAGCGCCAATAAGGACGCTCCGGGGAGTGTTCACGCCGAAAGGGCGTTTATTTCCCAGAGGCAGTGTGATCCCGTACACCCTCGCTCTCTCTCCCTCTTCCTTTGGACTTTCGGTCCATAGAGCTTCCAATCCGCTCTGAGATGCTAGTTTAAGTCTTCATGTCGTTCAGCTCTAATTGCTTACTCTTCCAATACGCACGTCGCGCAATACCCCGAAAATAGTTTCTTCCGTGTTTTACTTATCGAGTGTTTCCAGGTGTTAGCCACCCACCTCCAATTCAGGGAGCAAGCTGCGATGCGGGCCCAAAGAGGCGGGCCCTCCCCAAAAAGCAATGAAGCCCAATATTGCAAAAGTCAATAAGGTGACCAAACGACATTTGATCGTGGCACTCATCGACAGAAGCGAAGAAAATGGCAAGATGACCGAGTCGAGGTGGAAGTTGGTACATGCGCGGCTCGTCGAATCATTATTTGACGGATGGAGGAAGAACCTGAAACTCCCATGCTCATATTAGATGGTGCCGGATAATTGAACGGGGAAAAAATCCTGAAGTGCATGGATGATCAAACGAGAAAGTGACTCACGCAAACGGTCTGCCAGTTGGAGGCGTTGTGGGAGGGGGCCAAGTTACAGGTGGTGAATAGGAGCTAATCCCATCCATCCCTAAGGCCAGGTACACTTTCCCATCGCAATCCAAGGGGACCGGGCGCTGAAGATGCTGCAGAGGCAGACTGAAAGGTTTTGCACCTTGCGGCCACATTACCCAAGGAGGGGGGCCAAACTGCAGTCCTCCAGATAAATAAAGAGGCGGAAGACATCCTCTGTCCTAGATAAGGGAAGCTGTGTTGGCATGGATAACGTATACCTGCACCTCAAAAAGCGCCATCCCGGGGATATGGATCTTCACACCCTAAAGGCAGGCGAGGTGGAGAAGGACATAGGTCTGGAAACCATCGTGGACGCCGCCCAGGGACGCTGGACAAGGCCTGCCAGGAGGAGGACGGTGACCTGACGTTAACAGTCAACCCGTCGAATGGAGATGAGCCTGGTACCCATGACTCTCAGGGTGCTGCAGCTCACCATCGGTAAGCAGAAACAGAACCTCCGTACTTGTATGGAAGGATCTACACGCTAACCATATATCTCATTACAACTCTGATGACCTGACTGTGGTGTTGCTAGAGAGCGAGAAGAAGCGCCTTCTAGTAGCTTCCTGCTACATGACACACGATAGATCGGCCCCACCGGAGGAATTCAGGTGCATGGGCAGCGAAGAGGCCCTAATGGCACTAATGCAAGCTCATTTCCCGGGATGCACTAAGGTAGCCAATGCGAACAAGCACCAGGACCTTGCAACTGGAGAAAAGCATCTTTCAACTAATCTATTATCCTCTAGAATAATTCACTGGGCTATAGACTCCTTTTTGGGGATAAAAGCACCAAGTGTATTATAAGATGAATTGATATTGTTCCATGTATTATTATAGAATCATATTTTATTAAAAGACCATGTCTTGTTTCTTCGATCGTCTTATTAAATGCATTTTGGTTTTCTTAGACAAAGGCTTGCTAGCTGTCGGCGCAGCGACAGAGCAGCCGTTATATATATTTTATATATAAGTAATGTAACAAAATGTAAGACGGGCAGAGCGAGAGAGTTATGCATGCACATATGTATATAAGCGGTCAGCGTGGGAACCATGCTGACTCGGCCCTAAACGATGAATGCACTGAATGCATATCACATTACGTTTGCACTTGAAAAGTGTATGGGCACTTGGCACGCTGTCGCTGAGTGACAAAGGCAATGCCCTATGTATATTATTGGCATAACAACAAAGTGTTCTGATTTCGGCTAACCAATATTGCCGCTCAATATTTATGCTGAGTTATAAGAATTCATATGTGGATGCACTACATCTCCCTCCTTTTGAAAAATAACGTAATTTTATAAAGTTATTTTAATTCTTACTATCTATAAATTTTTGGAAAATATTATTATTTTTTTTTAATTATTTTTTTGTATTTTTTTTTTTTAGTTAATATAGTAAATATTGGAAAAATTAGTAAAATCCAATCTTGAAAAATTTATGCGACTATTTCTTATTATTTATTATTATATATATATTTTTTTTTTTTTTTGATTCCTATATTCATTATTATAGTGAAGAAATTAAATTTTTAAAAAGGAAAAATTTTTATTTTTTTCTTATGAGTGGATGTAATTTTATTTTTTCTTATGAACGGCCATTCTACAAAATCTATTCTATAAAAAATTTGTTTAATCTATCCTTATGAACTGTCTGCGTTTTGTTTTTTGTATTTAAAATTGTTATATTATTATTAGGTTCTATCTTCTTAACCTTATATGGTCCTGTGTATTTAAAGTCTAGCTTATGGCCAGTTTCATTTTTTAAAAACATGGTCTCTTATTTTTAATTCAAAGTCTACGTTTTTTTTGTCGTATCTATCTTTTTGTTTTTGCTTATTAGTTTCTATCATTATTCTGGCTCTTTTACATGCCTGTTCTAATCTAAATTTAGATTCCTTAGCATAATCTTCTATATTATATAATGGTTCTATTCTATCTATGCTTTTGAATTGGTTAGGTATATTTGAAGTTTTTCCGAAAATTGTTCGTATGGACAATAATCATGTGCCATAGAGGGGGTTGTGTTAAAGCAGTATACGAAGTATTGTAGCCATACATCCCAATCTCTTTTATCAACAAAGATGTATGAGCGTATGAACTCGTTAAGTGTTCTGTGGCTTCGCTCCACTGTTCCGACAGTCTGGTGATGGTGTGCAGTAGGATTTATGTTTTTGATATTTAAATTTTTACATTAATCTTTAATTATTGAATTTTTATATTCTGTTCCCATATCCGTAATGAACGTCTTCATTGGACCGTACTTCAGAATAAAATCTTCAAATATAGCTTTGGCTATTGTTTTTGCACTTTTATTTGGAATTGGTATTGCCACAAGGTATTTTGTTAAATCGCAGATTAAAGTAACTGCGTATTCATTCCCTTGTTCAGACTTAGGCAGTGGACAGATCGTGTCCACGATTACGCTGTCGAACGCTTTTTGTGGTGTTTCAGTAATGGTTAATGGGGTCTTTGTATGCGTAGTTATCTTCGCTTTTTGGCATTTTAGACATTTTCGTATGTACTCCGTAATATATAGAGTCATACCTTTCCAAAAGTAATGCCTTTTGACCTTGGCCAAGGTTTTAGAAATACCAGTATGACCTCCTTGAATTGGTTCATCATGAAATTTAGACAGAATTGCTTCTTTTTCTTTTTCAGAATTTATTAGGGTCACCGGGTTGAGTAACGCTACTCTCAATGATTTTAATGTTTTATTGCCCATTTTCTTGAAATTAACTATTGAAACATGTTCAAAGATATTTTCCCACGGTGCCGCTTTCAGTTGGCTGATTTTATGTATACCGGCTTGCGTCTCAAGCCTTTGGAAAAACTGACCTAAGTCAAGAACTCTATTGGTATATAAATCGCTAAAATCATATCTTGCAGTAATTTTTTTTCCATGTTTGAATAAACATAGCATATTTTTTACGTGCAAGGGCTCTACTTTACGTACTTCGTCATTGTTTATGACTCCGTATACGTTGGGCTTTGAAGCTTTTATAGATTGCCTAGGCAAGTCTATTTCTTTTTCTCCTGCGCAGGATTTCTGTCTACTTTGGAATCTTGTAGTGACTTTATTTATATTTCCTGTTGTATTTTGTAGTTCTTTGATGGTTATTCTTGATAACGCATCAGCTACGTAATTATCTTTTCCCTTTAAATATTCAACTGTGAAATTGTATTCTTCTAGTTCTAGACTCATACGTGTCAGTTTGGAACTTGGGTTAGTCATTGGGAACAAGTATGTTAAAGGTCTGTGATTTGTTTTAATAGTGAAATGTTTGCCATAAATGTATGGTCGAATATTTAATATTGCCCAGTGTATTGCAGCTAGTTCCTGCTCGGTAGTACACTTATTACTTTCTCCCTTTTTTATGAATCGTCTATAGTAATTGCAGAATGCTACAAAACGTCTTGCGCTGTCTGCATCGTGTGGGGGTGGATAATTCTGTATGACGTCGTATTTCTTGTCCTCTGAAAGTATTCCTTTATCTGTGCACTTATGACCTAGAAAAGTCACCTCATGCATAAAGAATGAACATTTTTGTGGATGTAACTTTAGATTGTATTTCCTACATTTCTCAAAAACGTCTGTTAAGTTTTTAAGCATATGTTTTTCGGAGCAACCTATAACTATTAAGTCATCCATATAAAGGAATGCTTGTGAAGGTTCAAGTCCAGAGAATGCAATAGTCATTATTCTCTGAAATGAATTTGGCGCTATTTTTAAACCAAAAGGTAATCGCGTGAAGCGATACGAGCCATTGTTCGTTGAAAAGGAAGTTATATCTCTCGAGCCTTTTTCGAGTTCTATTTGGTGAAATCCTGACATTAAATCAAGACATGAAAAGTATTTTGCTCGACCTAGTTGATCTAAAATATCATCAATTCTAGGGAGTGGAAATTTATCAGACAGAAATTTTTAATTAATCTGACGATAGTCAATTACTAATCGCCACTTCTTTTCTTCGGAACCTGGAGCTGACTTTTTAGGGACAAGCAATAATGGGCTATTGTGTTCAGATACAGAGGGTTCGACTATCCCGTCGGTGATTAATTTTCCGACTTGCTTTTGAATTTCGTCTACCTGACTATATGGGTTTCTATAGTTTTTAATGTGTACAGGTTCATCATCTTTTAATCTCAGTTTCTGTTTATAGAAATTGTTTGTGGTTATTGATTCTGTTTGCAATCCGAATATATCGCTATACTGGGTGCATAAGCTAGAAAGCTGTGACTTGAATTGTGGAGGGAAGTTTTTCGAAAGTTGAGATAATACAGATTTTTCTCTATTGTCTAGATTTGTGTTGACTACATCGTAGTTCGAAAGTGATTCATATGTTAGATCATCTGTACTGACTACTTGGTCGGAATTTGTTGTATTAAGTAGCCTTATAAAAGCGTTATTGGATGTTGCTATGGTATTTGCAATATAAATACCATGCTGAATTTCTTGATTTGGAATTAATACACTGTCCTCTTTTGAATTAAGTTCAATTTTTCGAATAACTTGGGATCTTGCTGGCAGAAGTATTGAATTATTGCCAGAACTGTATGCTATTGGAACTTAAATTGGAAATTTTAAATTGTTTGGTCTTATTATGAGCCAATCTTCATATGGCTGAAAGTCTAATTGACAGTTGTATTTTTTAATGAAATCAATTCTTAATATGCCGTCACAAGGGACAGCTAAGTGTAAGTCTACGATATGAAAATCGTGTTGAATTATGTACTTGGTAGTCTGTATTTCAATTGATGTTAAGCCTTTGGATTTAGTAATTTCTTGGCTTATTCCCCGTATATCTATTATGTTATTATCTTGTACGTTTTGAAATATATCGGAATTTTGTTTTACTATAGAGATTTCGGCACCTGTATCTACCAAAAAGACAAGTTCTTTTCCGGTAGCCAGATGGGTGAATGAGACGAATATATTTTGGCTGAGATTGATAGTATGAACTGTTACTTTATCTACTGTTGAATATTTAAAGGGTTTTGTAAGTTTCCCGAATTGTCATTGGCTACTCTTACATTATTTGTGTTGTTGTTATTGTAGCCTCTGCTCGAGTTGCCACGGCTCCTTGAGTTTCCTCTGTAGTTGCTGCGACCATTGTTATGGTTGGTGTTGTTGTAGTAACTATAATTGTTACTACGATCACAGAAATTACCTCTGTAACTTCCGCGTCCTCGGTTTCCGCCGCGCTGTGTATATTTGTTGTAGTAAAGGACCGAGTTGGGTTGTCCAGTTGCTTCTGTGCAACTGTTTACGAATTTTGAAACGGCATCGTTCATTGTGTTGAAGTTGCCGGCTTGCATGATAAGTTTTACCTTATCAATCGTGCAGTTTTTAGTCATTGCTTTTACTGCGTGCTGTGTGGAATAACTTCTAGCTAGTTCTAGTGTTAAGCCGTCTGTTATATACGCACTTTCTAAAGCCTTCGTCTTCTGCTCAATCTCTGATGTGTATTGATTGGCAGTTTTGTTGCGTTGCTGTAGATTCATTAACTTCGCTGATAATACCTCTACAGTCTCGCCTTTGACGTTACTTTTCAACTTGGCAATCACTTCACCTACCGTTGTTTCATTTCCAATCAGATTTCTGGCTACACCCGTTAGCTTTGTCTTTATTATAGAGACAGCTAGGCTTTCGTGTTCGCCTTTTATTGAGTCTATTATATTTAATGCAACAATGAAACTAGTTAAGTTTTCTGCTTTACCATAGAAAACTGGTATTAGCTTTGATGCAGTATTAATGAAGTCAATATTTGTTTGGGCCATTTCGAAGTTGTTGTTTTCAGTTATGCTTTCGCTTAAGTCTAAGTCTGAGTCTGTTGTATTATCTTCGTTTGATAATAAAACGGCTGGGATGGTAAGATTATTTAAATCTTCTTCCTTTATTTTCGCGTTGAACTCTTCTGACTTTGTCTGATCGACTCCAGTTGGTTCTTCCAATGTTGATTCTTCATCGGTTTCAACTGTTATTGCGGTATTAAGAGTGGCAGGTACAGAGATATCTAAATTGAATTTTTCTTTTATCGATATTAGATTTTCTCTGAGCCTCTTCAAGAATTTTTATACTTTTGATCAATGATCATCATTTAATTTTTCTCGTTCTCCGTGTATTAATATACGCGCCTCGTTAAAGCAGTTGACCAATATTTCTGCATGTTTATTTATTGTACTCCCTTGAATTGGTCTGTTTTGATTAAGAGATTTGTATGATTTATCAAATTCTGTTTTTATTTTATTCAATTTCGCATACAAATCATTCCATTCCATGGTAATATTACCTATGCAATTTTACCTTTACTGCGACGTATGGCAAAGTATCTAGTAAATGCACGCATTTAAATTCTTTAATAATTGTTTCATTAAGACAGCAATCAAATTCTATAGTTTTAAATGGCATAATTTTATTTAAAATTTATATTTAGAGAATAGACAATGGGTATTAAATTGATCACTCTAGCCTTTTTTAGATCTTATCTAGATCGTTTGCTCTACTTAAATACTTCTTTTTTAAACATTTATTGTACAATTTGTATATTTTTTTAAAAAAATTTGCACTCATGATGACAACGATTATTATTAAGAGTATGATATATGTACCCAATATATATATATTGTTAGATTCTACTTTGTTAATAACGTTAGCAGTGGAGTCCACTGACTTAACGTCAACAACTCCCATTTTGGGAAGATATACTCCAAATATATAGATATTGTTATAATTACTATTATTTTCTGTAGAGAATTTATTTATTTTATTGTTATTCATTCATTTAAAGGGCCTGAGAGAAAAAAAATTAGGAATTTAGGAATTCAAATTTGCATAATTAAATAAATGAAATAAAGATGTCTGCTGACATAATCGCATAGATTTTCTTTTGATAAAATTGAAAATTTGAAAAAAAAAATTTTGTTGGTTTGGCTGATTTACAATATTTTGCTCTATATTAACCAATATCAGTTATATGTTTTTAGTATAAAGCCTAACAGTGGTTAGTATTTTTCGAGCAGCGCTTTCGCGCATCGGCTCGGGTTAGAAGTTTAAAATTAAAGGCAACTTAGGCATTTGCATAAATGCAGCCCTTGTTGCGTTACTTTGCTCGTTGGCAAAGTATTTTGTCCAATTTTTTAATGTTTCGCTCATGGACTTCCTTCTCCTGCGAGGTCGTTGCAATGTTCCTGTAGTCCTTTAGTAGTCGTCTTTGTTGCAGGAGTTTTACCCTTTTTCCACTTCTTTTCCGTTTGTGGATGGGTTTGCTGGACTCCTGTCGTGCCCTGTACTCAGCTATTGTGAGGGGGCGAGGTCCATCGTTGGGACACAACTCTAGGGCTTCTTGTAGGCTTGGAGCGTCCCTTTGCTCAACAGGAGCAGGTGCTTCCCACGTTGGTGCAGAGGGCGGACTGCCTTCCGCACTCATATGCCTCCTGCGTTGGTGTAGCCGGCGGTTTGCCGGCCACACTTTATGTTTCCCTCGATGGTGTAGAAGGATTTGCCATGCCTTCCACACATGTCCTGGTCAATTATTATGT
This sequence comes from Drosophila jambulina, assembly GCA_018152175.1. Lineage (NCBI taxonomy): Eukaryota > Metazoa > Arthropoda > Insecta > Diptera > Drosophilidae > Drosophila > Drosophila jambulina. The sequence goes on along the minus strand of JAECXH010000027.1, from coordinate 1,398,132 downwards.
CTCCTTCTCCTTTTCTAAGTAGGTTCTTATTATTTTTTTTCTGTTGTCCGGGCCTTTTGGGCTTAGGCGGCGTCGGTGCTGGTCATCGCACAGGCTGATTAAAAATGTTGATTTCGTGTGTTGTGTTTTATTTTTGCTGATTTGTTTTTGTTTTATAAATTTCTTATAGGTGTGTTGTAATGTTTTTTTTTATACACAAGGTTTTATCGATGGATTTGCACACCATGTTTGAGGGTTGTTTGCTGCCTTCTTTTATTTATTATTTGTGTCTCTTTAACTATTTGTAAATTGTCAACTTCACTTGTCACGGTCGCCATGTATTATAAGATGAATTGATATTGTTCCATATATTATTATAGAATCATATTTTATTAAAAGACCATGTCTTGTTTCTTCGATCGTCTTTTATTGAATGCATTTTGGTTTTCTTAGACAAAGGCTTGCTAGCTGTCGGCGCAGCGGCAGAGCAGCCGTTATATATATTTTATATATAACTAAAGTAACAAAATGTAAGACGGGTAGAGCGAGAGAGTTATGCATGCACATATGTATATAAGCGGTCAGCGTGGGAACCATGCTGACTCGGCCCTAAACGATGAATACACTGAATGAAAAGTGTGTGGGCACTTGGCACGCTGTCGCTGAGTGACAAAGGCAATGCCCTATATATATTACTAGCGTACCCTGTGCACACTTCGTAGTGCATTAAGGAAATAAAATTGAAACAAAAGCAAAAAATGAAAAACCCTGATTTTATAAAGTGAAATGAAAAACAATTTTATTGAAGTGCTGTATGGTACACAACGTTCTTTGTTTTTGAATTTGTATTGCTAACGAATACATAGAGAACAGATGGTTTTCCAACACGTGAACATGCAACATAAAGTTGTCCATGTGAAAACACTGGATTCTCTAAATTCACACCACAAATTCCCAACGACTGGCCTTGTGCCTTATTGATAGTAACAGCAAACGCGAGGCGCACTGAAAATTGCAAACGCTTAAACTCGAAGATCTTTCAAAGTTCTATCCAATGCTCCGACTGATTTCTTGTGTGCCATCGTACATTCATCCCAAATAATAATGGAGCATTGCTGCAATACTTTAGCTGTGCCAGATCCCTTTGATATGTTGCACGTTGGAGTTTCATTCCCTTGATAATTCAATGGTAGTTTCAAAGCCGTACCATATCGATGTTAAAATTGGTTCAAATTAAATCACACCAATTTCCAAAAACAACTGGAAAAAAAACTTTTGCTGTTTTTTTCACTTTACGACTGTGTGTCGCTATTCATGCCGAATAGAGAATGAGCCTATACGTCAGCATTCCCCAGAATGGGAAAAGGCTGCCGCCAGGCCCACTTCGACCCAGCCAATTTTTTATTTAAACCTTTTTTACGAATTATACATATTATAGGTTTCTGGTCACTATTATAATTATTATTAGTTATTCATCCGCTCCAGCTCTGGAATGGGCGATCCTGCAGGGGAGGTCAAGTTCTCTGTTTCGTCTCAAGGCACATCCATCGGTAGTAGATAGTGTTATACACTGTGTAGTAATAACTCCGTGGACCAGATACCGGTAGAATTCGTTGAACTTCAAGTGCACGCTCTCGCTCACGTTGTTGCCTTAGTCTCACTTTGAGAAACTCTTAATGAAGCAACGATTCTCGCTTTTCGAGTATGACGTCCCAAATTTCTACGTGGCCGTACCATATCGATGTTAAAAACGTTCATAACTTACGAACCAAAGCACATACAGGCATCGTATATACATACAAACCACCGTATTGATACCACCTTTCAAAAAAAAAAAAATTTTGAAATCGGTCAACGCACTGAGCCTAACACTGGCTACAAACACTTTTGGCGTTTAATTTTTATATATATAGATTGGCATAACAACAAAGTGTCCTGATTTCGGCTAACCAAGTGTTGCCGCTCAATATTTATGCTGAGTTATAAGAATTCATATGTGGATGCACTACACAAGAATAGACGGTATATTTTAAGCCATGCTACAGGTGACCAAAGAAGTGATCACCCCAAGGCTTTACGCTATATTCACAGCTTGCCTAAGCGCGGGCTATATCCCTATCCATTAATGGACCTCTCGAATTGTCTTCCTGCCAAAAGCAGGAGAGGGCAGCCACGTGAGCCCCAAGGATAAAAGACCGATAAGCCTCACCTCATTTTCACATAAGACGCTAGAAAAGCTGTTGGACATATATATAAATAAAACGATGTGGGAGACTGTTGTCAGCCAACCAGCATGCTTACACAAAAGTGTTGGTAGACATTTCCGGAGCATTTAACAACGTGACCACAGATCCTATAATGGACCGCTTAGAAGCGACCAACATGCACCCGGCCATCAACTTGTGGATAAGAAATCTTCTAAGCTGTAGGCGGGTACAATCCGATCCGACACCGCCTCCACGGTGAAAGGAGCTTACCCGCAAGGCGGCGTCCTGTCCCCCTCCTGTGGAATCACGTGGTAGATGACTTGATCAAAAGCTTCAAAAGGAAGGCCCCAAGGTAACAGCCTGTACTGATGATATAATCATTATTATGACAGGAGTCTGTCCATCGAGATATGTGAGTGGGCGGAGACGATAGACTCAGTATTAAATCGGACAAGGCAGACCTTATCCTATTTACAAATTTTCATATTGAAATATGTATTGTTACACATAGATGGAAGAATCGACGCGGTGACCTTATTATTATTTGAGGCTCCTACTAGAGTCTATCATTAGAGCCGGACTCCGTTTTGGTCCATACTTTCTGTGTACTGGTTGTTGCTTTGCCGTTTTCAGTAACATCGTGAATCTTTAAGAAAAAAAGGATTGCATTAATCTTAAGCTTGCCTACTTTCACCAGAGATTCTAGCTATTAGACGCTGAAATGACGCATTCTAACGCTGAAAGTGCTGAGCAGCCACAGAGCAATGCTCTGGTGTCTTTTATTCCGTCGATTCCATCTTTATTTAGTGCGATCATATTTATGACCAGTATAGGCTGCTGTGATTCTTTTTTATATCTTTTGGATAGCAGTTCCTATGTGCGCTTTTTGTCGAAATTTGGCTAACATAATTGCGATCTCCTATATTGGCCATCCTTAGTCTTTCTCTGTAAATAATTTTCTATCAAATATACTCTACAAATTTAAAACTACAGATGTTTCATTTAATTTGACTGATCCAAGTCAAAATTGGAAAGATTTCCTTTTATTGATATATTAAGTTACTTCCTGTCTCGAAGGTATATTTTGCCTCCCCGTACCAAATGGCCACATCCAGAAAAAAATGTCTAATCCATTAAATAACGAGGGAATTATGCGTGTGTTTACTATTAGGATGCGGACATTTATAGGCAGACATCCCTTAGTCTCGGACAATAATCGTTTCTGTTGAATGTGGATCCTAGATTTACACCTATTCAGACATACTAATACATTCTGCAGTGTTCTTGGTGTACATGTTATTCGGCATGATGGTGTTCAAAACGGCCACCATGCTCGAGAGCAAAAACCCCGTTCCTTCTCTTTAATTTCAGGATATTTTAAGCTCTAGTAAGCCCCGTATGGTTTTTCATGCAACAGTAGAATGCGAATCCTACTTTCTTGTGTTGTTTTCTTCCCCTGTCTTGATAGTTTCAGGTTGAATCGATGGCCTAATGTATCTTAGGATCTTTCCCTTTGCAAACATCGATTGTTTTCACTTCTCTATTAGGCAGTACCTACCCTTCAGTACCAGTCCCCGAAGATTCCCCGAGGGAATCGCTGGAGATATTCCATACAAATCCAATGCGGACATTGCATAGAGCAGGCGTTCACGGCGGGGACCTCGAAAAACTCGGGGATTTATCGGGGAAGGGAAAGGGAAGAAAAACTCGGGACTAATCGTGGAATCTGCGAAAATTTCCTAGGGATTTTCGATAAAGTGTCCCCACGGAATCTCATGTGAATTTCAAAGTAAAGTCATCGAGGAATCGCCGAGGACAGCCAGTAGAAAACGTGGGGAAAGTCCCCGTGGAATCGCTGAGGATAGCCATGGGAAAACATGGAGAAAACTATAGAAAATACTCGGAAAAGTCAGGAGAAATTTCTTCCTTATTTTTGTATTTATTTATAAAATGTTATATGCTAAAGTCAAAGTTAAGATCGCAACATTTTGAACAATTAAACATACAAATTAATTTAAACAGAAAACAGGAAAGAAAGATAACTTCGCACGCCGAAGTTTGTATACCCTTGCAGCTTACAATTGGATCATTATGAATTAATAAAATTGTATCAAATGGAAAATAAAACTAAAAAGGAATTTTTAAAGATTACGTAATTTTTCCCAACATTCCTTTGGCAGCTATATGATATAGAAGTCCGATTTTGAAAAAACTAAAACCGAAATTCTAAAATAACATCAATTGGCCATGTCTCAAATTATATGATATAGTCGTATAATCCGGCCCGTTCCGACTTATGTAGTAGTGAAAGTATATATAAGTCTATCTGCAAAGTTTCATTCAGATAGCTTAAAAACTGAGGGACTAGTTTGCGTTTAATCGGACAGACGGACGGACAGAAGGACGGACAGACGGACGGACAGACGGACGGACAGACGGACGGACAGACGGACATGGCTAGGGTCGGAAATGTCTCCTTCACTACGTTGCAAAATTCGGACTACAATTTTTATACCCTGCAAGGGAATAACAAATTCATCATATGTTATGAGATTTCCATTTACACCGTCTAGGTTGAAGGCTGATTGAAGTGCAAGATCAATTCTGCAAATGAATTTATTAATTATACATAAATATCTTTACTCACCTCATTTTATTATTTATCTTTTACGCAACTTTAACTAATACGCAAAATACTTCTCAATGCAGCAACAGTGAACTCTAAATGCGAAGAGAATAAGAACAAGCGAGACAAAAGAAGACCGAAGACCGAAAATTCTGGCTCGTGCCAGGGTATGCACGACCAAAAAAATGCCTTTTAATATGAACTACATTACGCAGAATATCAAATATAAACATTTTGGCTTTGCCTAAATTTTCAATAGATGCAAATATATAAAATGACTAGGGAACCCGGTGAACTCCGTTTCGCCACCAGGTGCGTCTATTTCTTTTGGTGATTAAAAGATGAACAATTTTTTTTTTTTTTTTTATTTGAAAAGGACAAATTTTGTTTCATTTCTCAACAGTAATCAATTCATTTCAACTACAACAAGAAAAAAAGCTAACTTCGGAACGCCGAAGTTTGTATACCCTTGCAGCTTACAATTGGATCATTATGTATTGATAAAATTTTATTAAATGGAAAGTAAAACTAACAGGAATTGTATATATATATAAATTTATTTATTTATACATATAAAAATTTGGTTTAACATTGCGTATACGTAATATTTCCCCAACATCCCTATGGCGGCTATATGATATGAGTTGTCCGATTTTGATCAAATTAAAACCGAAATTCTAGAATAATATAAAATGGCCATTTCTCAAATTATATGAACATATGTTGAAAATTGGCCAAGTTATAATTTTTTTTCTGAAAATTTACCGATCGTTCCTATGGCAGCTATATGATATAGTCGTTCGATCTGGTCCGTTCCGACTTATATAGTAGTGAGAGCATATAGAAGTCTATCTGCAAAGTTTCATTCAGATAGCTGAAAAACTGAGGGACTAGTTTGCGTATAATCGGACAGACGGACAGACGGACGGACAGACGGACAGACGGACAGACGGACAGACTTTATATGGTCGGAAATTTCTCCTTCACTGCGTTGAAAATTTCTGACTGAAATTATAATACCCTGCAAGGGTATAAAAACAAGGGCTGCACTCCGGGAGTGCAGGCAGAAGTGAAAACTTGAAAACTCGCGTTGGGCACTTTTTTTGGTTAGCATTTTTAGGTGCGCTCGCGACATGAGAAATTGTACATAAAAAGCCCAGGTCCCATGGCTCCTTGGTTTTTATACCGTGGCAGGGTACAATAATTTCAGTCAGAAGTTTGCAACGCAGTGAAAGGGTCATCTCCGACCCTATAAAGTAATATAAAGTAATTATATTCTTGATTCGGATTCGGATTTAATTTTATAAAAATCAAAAATAAATATCATATAGCTGCCATAGAAACGGTCGGAAATTTTTAGAAAAAAAATTATAACTTTGTCAGTTTTCAACACAACTTCTTATAATTTTAGTTACAAGCATTCTATATTATTTCAGAATTTTGTTTAAAATTTCATAAAAATCAGACGACTATATCATATAGCTGCCATACAAACGATCGGTAAATGTGGATGTAAATTACATTTGACTTTACATGTAAAGATGTACAAAATTTAAAACTGTAAAAATAAAATTGAATTAAAAGTAATTAATTTTAAAATAGATAGGCTTAGATTATAATTAATGCAATTGAAATCTGCAAGGGTATACAAACATCGGCGTGCTGAAGTTAGCTTCCCTTCCTGTTGTAATTGGCTCCGAAGCATAGGCGAGCAAATGCCTATATGAACACGGCTATTGGCATGCGTCAATGCTAATTGCAAAAACAATTTTTCACTTTCATTTTCTTATCTCTATTCTTCATCTGCATTTGAGCAAGGTAACTATACTTGCATGTGGTTGTTGTTGGGTCATAAAATAAAACCAATTTTATCTTTACTAGTGTTGGTGTTTTCATTTGAATGTATTGAAATTTGCTCCGTCGTAAGCAGCGTTTGGGCGCTCTGGCGTATGGCATGCAGCGCTCTCGCATACCCATACACGCAGAGTCTATCTGTGTAAAATCTCATCTGTCCAACGCGCCATAAGAAGTTTTCTCTTCAATAAAGTGTTATTTAGTTGAACTAGTTAGTTGAACGTGTCCGCAAATTATCCGTGTCATTGAAGTGCTCTTTGGTAAACCACATTTTTTTATTTTTGGTCTGAAGTTAACACAAACAAAGCGGTTTCCCAACTCGTGAATACTCAACGTATAACAGCCCATGTGAAAAACAATGATTTTCTAAATTTATCCCGCAAACACTAAGCGATTGGCCTTGCGACTTGTTAAGTGTCATTTTGAACGCAAGGCGATCTGGAAATTGCAATCGTTTGAAGTCAAACGGAAGATCAGTCGGAGTCATTGGTATTCGAGGAATACATACCGCCATTTCACCATTGATAATGGTTGCCTCAATTAAATTCGGCGTAAGTCTTTTTACCGAAAGTCGAGTACCGTTGCAAAGTCGCGGTGGATTCAAATTGCGTAATTTCATAATAACTGTACCAACTTTGAGTTGCAAGTTATGTGGTGGAAATCCTGGTAAGTCCAGAGAGTTAAAAAACTCAATGACTTTACATGCCGCAGAGATGCAATAAATGGGTCAGATGATGCAGCCAACATGTTGAAGAGGTCCTCATTTTGCCTTAGTCTTGATGACTTGTAAGAGTTGAAGTATCTATATTTCTTAAAGAATTTATTCAGCGATTCCTGGACTTCTTCCGAAAGTTCTCCAATAGGCAAAGATTGATATTCAATTATACCTTTACCATGTTCCAAAATTTTGTGGACTGTCGGAGTCAATCTCTTATGTGGATACTTCTCAGCCAAGAGTAAAGCTGTGATGGAAGCATATTCCCCATATTTCACAGAATCAATTTTTTCCTTGCAATTGAGTACATTCAAGATCGTACCCAATCTTTGAATGATTTCCTCGTCAATCTTAGTTATTTCTGCAGCAACATGGCAATTTTCAAAAAGTCTCCGAGAAGTATTTCCATCGTTTGAGTTTCCATATCCGGCTTTTGGGCAGTCCACTTTAAGTCCATGCTGCTTTGAAAGTGAGATTCCGTGTTCGTAGGTTGCCTCCTTGGTTGTTGAATCCACCAAGATTTCGAAATTTTGTGTGCGTTTTTTTTTTATCGGGCATGTTAAAGTCGATTTGGTATTTGTGAATTCATTGACCACCTTTCCATCGACCATGATGAAGTGAAACTCGAAGCTGCATTCGATATATTTGCCTTCTTTGACCTCCAGAATAATGGGTGCGTCAATTTCTCCCTGGATGTTTTCCACAGTTGTCTTTATGGGTTCCGGTGATTCCATTGCAAATTGAAACATTATTGTACGGCAATAATGAACAGATGAAGGCCATTCATTTTTCCAATGCAACAATTCTATTTTCTCCAAGGAATAATTCATTTTTCCTTTGGAAGCATGAGTTGCCTCTTCTCAGGTATAAATAAAAAACTTACAACTTCATACAAACCCATTTTAAAGGTATGTTTTGTCAATCAATACAAAACATAAAATTTATTGTGGTATATTTTACCCTTAGTTGCTTCGGTTTTTTGCATCGCAATGACAGAGTCGCAGCTGGACGCAGCCGATCTAAACGGATTCTGATTCAGGAAAGATACACGCAATGTGTAGTCATAGTGTGGTTACCGGCTCTGGGCAGCTTCAGAAGTTATATACTACTTTAGCCAGAAAAAGGTGAAAATAGAGATTAACCTGTACAAGCCCACACAAAACTACCTTTTTTTTTAAATTTAGATAAGAGTTAATGAATGTACCTGTCATTAAAAAAAATATTATGACGCATTCACGGAAAACAATTTCGATTTTGAATGCTCATATCTTCCACAAAAAAAATCTGTTACCTCGAGTCCTGAAATCCTTCAGTACGAGGGTCTTTCCAATACCCAAAGGATGCGATTTATCTTCTAAAGAGATCTATTAAGTGCCTATATGTCCAAGCTTCCCTCAGATGACGACAGAGGATCGTACCTCTGACGTCAAAAAAATCATTTGTCAATTGCTTTGCAAGCGGTCATCAACGGGTCACGGTCGGCATCACACTTTGTTGCATCCAAGCAACTGCTCCTCCAGTGTTCAGAGTCCTCCTGATACTGCAAGGCAAATATCCGCACCGATCCAAAGGATTTCCTTGTTCTCCACACGTGTTACTTCTTCTCGCGATTCCGTCAATTACTGGGTTCCATACGACGAAAACAAATGCAGACGATCCCGAGGTATTTCATCCTACCCGTGCTGAGTCTGCCAAGGGAAACATCCTCTTCGGAAGTGCCACCGTTTTCTTCGACTTAGCACTGAAAAACGGCTCCAGGCTGTCATCGAGAAGAAGTACTGCATCAATTGGTTGGCCCACCACCATTCCACAGGATCCTGTCGCAGTGATGACCGATGTCAGTCGTGTGGTCAGGATCACCACACGCTTTTAGATATCGACGAGCGCTCATATCTTCCTTGGGAAATTCTTTATCGAATTTGTATGGTTTAAAACGATTTTGCGATTATGAATTTTCCTATTTTTGCAACGGCTTTTGTTCGAGAGGCGCTAATGTGCGTCGGCAGAGAATCGGCCATTAGAGTATGGGTTTACCCAATATTGAGGGGACCTACGCTTGCTTTATCGGATGATTCATCCTCCATCGCCACAGCAAATGCGCACAGCCCAAAACCCATTTAATCGCACGGTTATAAGCCCCCATATCTCAATGGTGCACTTTTAAAATTAATTTTTTTCATCGTAACTGATAGTGATATGAGAATAATGACTGCCAGGATAACGGAACTCAAACACAAGTGTTGAGAAGTGGTTTCGCACTTATGTTGACATGTCCAAGGTCATAAAGGATGTCAAATCCAACGAGGACATACTAATGATACGTTAAAAAAAATAAACATCAATTCTGAATTCTACGATAAATGCAGTGAGAGAAGCAGTTCACCCACCAACGAACGTATCCAAACTTTAGAGTGACAATTAGAAGCTTTAAACAGAGAAGGAGGAAAATATCAAGGCGCCTACTTGCAATAAGCATTTATGGTCCTAACAGCCCTGCTAACTCGGTTGCAAAATAAGAAAGACAGCGTACACCGAACGATTAGCCCCATGATAGTGTCTATCAAACAAGTAAGGGATAAACTAGATCAGATATAAGTATCATCAACTCTATAGAATCATGCAAGCGAGGGAACAACAACTTATGTTATCTTTAAATTAACACTACCGTTAGGGTCCACGGAGCAGGAAGAAGTCTTCAGCATCTTCCTTATCCCTATATGGAAGGCAGAAAGCTGGCATCAATTTAAGCATGAAACAGAGATCATAACTGTCAATGCACATAGAGTTCAATTAATGGGACTAATTAATGACGATTTTAAGCAATGTCAACAGTTGCCGAACAATAAGCACATATGCGACAATCATCAATGTACTTTTAGCGTGGATAATCAGTGTGAATTTTAGATATTCAACAACAAGACTAAAAAAAATCGTTTTAAACAATATGTGAGATTGTTCAATCGAAAACCGATCTGATACGGTCTGCAACACATAAATAAAACGGCAAGCTGTGGAAGGGAATTCCCTCTACAGTACACATTGAAAAAACTCGCCTGAGAATGGACTGCGCGCAACTCAAAAATCTGTGTTAGCACTACGATCAGCGAGATGAAATCAACATATGTTCGTTTTGGCAATATCACAAAGAATGACATAGAAGAGACACCAAGTTCAGTTGGAGAATCTACAACCAAGGTAACCAAAGCCGAAAATCAAGGCTTCTTATGTGGCACAAGCAATATCAGTTATATTGATCATTACATTTGGTATTAGACAACAACGCACCAAATGGAAATCACCACAACAAATCTCCAAGCCCAGGACAATCAGTGAGCAGCCAGCACCAGAACCTGCAATACGCAGTTTGGCGTTCGAACAATTGTTCAACGGCCAGGAATATGTGAATTCACGGCAATAATAATAATAATAATTTGTATAATTCATCAGTCGCAGCAATATTATATGAGGCTACAAAAAATTATCAATTACCAGGTCAAGCGTATATGAATATTCTGCTGACACCAAGTAACAACACAGCAAAAAACATTATTCTTTGCACAAGTTTCAACAAAAAAATTAGAAATTGTCTTTATTTCAAAGTGGCTGTCGCTGTGTCTTCATACCCACAATCGCAAAGCCCCCATTCCACCTAGTTCAAGTGCTAGTTGCGACGACCACAGGGAATAGTTTATGCACTAAATGCCAGGCATCTAATTTTTCTATAAACAAAAACCTAACTGAAGTCAAGACGACATAGCATTGGACGTTCACAACGCCTTGCCAAAACCTTCCCTTCAGTACAAAAATTCTAGTTCTCTGGGTTTCCTCGGGGCATTGTCGAAAAACAAAAACAAATTATATGGGCCTCGTTTAGCAAAGTTCGAAACGAATTAGTTGTTGTTTTCGAACTGATTCGGAGCAGCGGTTTATGACAGTTCGCACATTAGAGAGAGAGAGTAATTTCCAGTGGAACGCCTGCAGATGAATTCAATGATTCTATAGAGTTGATGATACTTATATCTGATCTAGTTTATCCCTTACTTGTTTGATAGACACTATCATGGGGCTAATCGTTCGGTGTACGCTGTCTTTCTTATTTTGCAACCGAGTTAGCAGGGCTGTTAGGACCATAAATGCTTATTGCAAGTAGGCGCCTTGATATTTTCCTCCCTCTCTGTTTAAAGCTTCTAATTGTCACTCTAAAGTTCGGATGCGTTCGTTGGTGGGTGAACTGCTTCTCTCACTGCATTTATCGTAGAATTCAGAATTGATGTTTATTTTTTTTAACGTATCATTAGTATGTCCTCGTTGGATTTGACATCCTTTATGACCTTGGACATGTCAACATAAGTGCGAAACCACTTCTCAACACTTGTGTTTGAGTTCCGTTATCCTGGCAGTCATTATTCTCATATCACTATCAGTTACGATGAAAAAAATTAATTTTAAAAGTGCACCATTGAGATATGGGGGCTTATAACCGTGCGATTAAATGGGTTTTGGGCTGTGCGCATTTGCTGTGGCGATGGAGGATGAATCATCCGATAAAGCAAGCGTAGGTCCCCTCAATATTGGGTAAACCCATACTCTAATGGCCGATTCTCTGCCGACGCACATTAGCGCCTCTCGAACAAAAGCCGTTGCAAAAATAGGAAAATTCATAATCGCAAAATCGTTTTAAACCATACAAATTCGATAAAGAATTTCCCAAGGAAGATATGAGCGCTCGTCGATATCTAAAAGCGTGTGGTGATCCTGACCACACGACTGACATCGGTCATCACTGCGACAGGATCCTGTGGAATGGTGGTGGGCCAACCAATTGATGCAGTACTTCTTCTCGATGACAGCCTGGAGCCGTTTTTCAGTGCTAAGTCGAAGAAAACGGTGGCACTTCCGAAGAGGATGTTTCCCTTGGCAGACTCAGCACGGGTAGGATGAAATACCTCGGGATCGTCTGCATTTGTTTTCGTCGTATGGAACCCAGTAATTGACGGAATCGCGAGAAGAAGTAACACGTGTGGAGAACAAGGAAATCCTTTGGATCGGTGCGGATATTTGCCTTGCAGTATCAGGAGGACTCTGAACACTGGAGGAGCAGTTGCTTGGATGCAACAAAGTGTGATGCCGACCGTGACCCGTTGATGACCGCTTGCAAAGCAATTGACAAATGATTTTTTTGACGTCAGAGGTACGATCCTCTGTCGTCATCTGAGGGAAGCTTGGACATATAGGCACTTAATAGATCTCTTTAGAACAGAGATGGGCACGCCGTGGCTCAATTTGCTCACACTGCTCAAACCGTTATCTTTTTTCGAAGGCGCCGGCAAGTCGTACAAGATATTCGGTGCTCGCGATCAGCGAACCGTGAAGATTTACAAAAACAACGACACTGACTTTTGGCGCAGGTAGCAAGCACATCGCCGCGATCTCGAGCTTGCAACAACACAACCCTTGGCTGCGACGCGTCGCGACGCTGAGGGTTGTTGTTGTTTTTTTTTTTCTTCTGGCCGAGCTGCTACCCAAACCGTTAGATCTCGTGCCCATCTCTGCTTTAGAAGATAAATCGCATCCTTTGGGTATTGGAAAGGCCCTCGTACTGAAGGATTTCAGGACTCGAGGTAACAGATTTTTTTTGTGGAAGATATGAGCATTCAAAATCGAAATTGTTTTCCGTGAATGCGTCATAATATTTTTTTTTAATGACAGGTACATTCATTAACTCTTATCTAAATTTAAAAAAAAAAAGGTAGTTTTGTGTGGGCTTGTACAGGTTAATCTCTATTTTCACCTTTTTCTGGCTAAAGTAGTATATAACTTCTGAAGCTGCCCAGAGCCGGTAACCACACTATGACTACACATTGCGTGTATCTTTCCTGAATCAGAATCCGTTTAGATCGGCTGCGTCCAGCTGCGACTCTGTCATTGCGATGCAAAAAACCGAAGCAACTAAGGGTAAAATATACCACAATACAAAAAAAAAGTATGCGCTTACCTACAAATGTACCAACTGTAGGGCGCAACTGATTTAAAGCCTTTATTTGTTACATTGAATTTTATGTTTAGTATTGATTGACAAAACATACCTTTAAAATGGGTTTGTATGAAGTTTTAAGTTTTTTATTTATACCTGAGAAGAGGCAACTCATGCTTCCAAAGGAAAAATGAATTATTCCTTGGAGAAAATAGAATTGTTGCATTGGAAAAATGAATGGCCTTCATCTGTTCATTATTGCCGTACAATAATGTTTCAATTTGCAATGGAATCACCGGAACCCATAAAGACAACTGTGGAAAACATCCAAGGAGAATTTGTCGCACCCATTATTCTGGAGGTCAAAGAAGGCAAATATATCGAATGCAGCTTCGAGTTTCACTTCATCATGGTCGATGGAAAGGTGGTCAATGAATTCACAAATACCAAATCGACACAAAATTTCGAAATCTTGGTGGATTCAACAACCAAGGAGGCAACCTACGAACACGGAATCTCACTTTCAAAGCAGCATGGACTTAAAGTGGACTGCCCAAAAGCCGGATATGGAAACTCAAACGATGGAAATACTTCTCGGAGACTTTTTGAAAATTGCCATGTTGCTGCAGAAATAACTAGAATTGACGAGGAAATCATTCAAAGATTGGGTACGATCTTGAATGTACTCAATTGCAAGGAAAAAATTGATTCTGTGAAATATGGGGAATATGCTTCCATCACAGCTTTACTCTTGGCTGAGAAGTATCCACATAAGAGCTTGACTCCGACAGTCCACAAAATTTTGGAACATGGTAAAGGTATAATTGAATATCAATCTTTGCCTATTGGAGAACTTTCGGAAGAAGTCCTGGAATCGCTGAATAAATTCTTTAAGAAATATAGATACTTCAACTCTTACAAGTCATCAAGACTAAGGCAAAATGAGGACCTCTTCAACATGTTGGCTGCATCATCTGACCCATTTATTGCATCTCTGCGGCATGTAAAGTTACGAAGAGAGATAGAATCAAGTAATTATAGTCCAGAAATGCTAAGTCTATTAGAATTCCCCAAATATAAGCATGTCGGAGAGAAAGCCTGAAGTAGGCATAGTACTTAATGGTGTGACATGTGTTGGGCTGGTTATTAATCTTGTATTAAGGACAGTTCTGGTGGTATGGGGATTCAGTTAGTGAACTGGTCTGGTGTGGCTTCGTCTGCGTTGCTAGGTTTTGGTCACACTCGATTTCACTACTTTCTCTTTTCTTCTGGTTTTGATGCGGCGAGGTTGTGACACGTGTGTGGATAACACGATAAGATGGAAAGCAACTTTCTGGAATTGGTGAAGCAGATACAGAGGCCAGCGAGCGATTTACAATCGACGAGTAAGATTTGCCTGCCGAAGTATAATCCCGACGTTGCTGGTGTGGATGCCACACCACAGTGGTGCGCTACGGTTGCCATCATTTTGCGAGCAAAACCACTGGCAGACAGCGCTCTCATATTAGCGTTGTTGTCTCAAATATGCTATCCAGGAATAACTTGGCAACAGTTTCGGCAATTGTTTGAACAGCGATACGAGACATCGGAGACGCCAGCCGCAGCCATCTTGAATTTTCTTTGTAGTCGTCCAAGCAACGGTGAGAGTTTGCCTGTTTATGCAAGTCGCAGCGTGACGTCACTGAGCACAAAACTACGTAATTTAAATTCTGAACAAATTTTCATCGCGCTGGTCCTTGGCCACATGGCTAACTTCGATCGGCGTATGCAACGAATGGTACACACAACGCATGTAAACAATCGCCGTGAACTGCAAGCGGAGCTGCAAATATTTTCAGTGCTGAAAGAGCGTCCTTCTACATCCAATTGGGAACCCGAGACCAAGCGAGTTAAAACTGAACTCAAATGCTACCAGTGTGGAAAAGTGGGACATAAGAAGCAAGACTGTAAATCTCGAACGGGACCTCAACCTTCGCCGGTTGAAAACGAGTGGCGTTCTGGACAGCCTCGACATGGAAGGGCAAATGTGATTTGCTACCGATGCCAGGAGCCGGGACACATTGCAACTAACTGCCAAAAAAAAGGGCAGAATACTGGAATGGGAGTGAGAGCGGAAAAAAGAGTGGAGCTGTGCGCTGTTGGGGAGTCTAAATCGAGTATGCTGGTTCATGGTGAGAGATTTCCAATTACCTTTGATTCGGGAGCTGAGTGCTCATTAATTAAGGAAAGCGTTTTTAATAAGTTAGTTGGTAAGAGAATTCATAACGTTATCTCTTTAAGGGGAATAGGTAATGCCAATACGTGCAGTACCGCACAAGTCGAATCAAACATTATGATTGATGGTAATTCTTTGGTTGTTTTGTTTCATATAGTACCAGACGAATGTATGAAAAATAATATTGTAATTGGCAGAGAACTATTGGCTCAGGGATTGTTAGTGGAAGTTTCTTACGATAATTTTAAGATTGTTCAAACTAAAATTGTAATCGTTTGTGAGACCATTCAACCCATTAATTTTGATAACATTGAAACTGAAATTGACAATGATGAAAAAGAAAGTTTAATATCATTACTAAAGCAACACTCAAAATCCTTTATCGAAGGAACCCCGCAAACGCGTGTGAATACTGGGGAAATGCATATTCGTTTAATTGAATCGAAAGGCGACCATACAGATTTAGTCCAAGTGAAAGGGAGTTAGTACGCGCTAATATTAATGAATTATTGGAAGCTAAAGTTATCAGGCCTAGTAGTTCGCCATTTGCTAGTCCTTCTTTGTTGGTAAAGAAGAAAAACGGTTCAGCTAGGCTTTGTGTTGATTATAGGGAGTTAAATAAAAATATAGTTGCAGATAAGTTTCCATTACCGTTGATTGCAGATCAAATATCTAGACTTAGGGGAGCCAAATATTTTACTTCCCTTGACATGGCTAGCGGGTATTATAAGATTTCAATGCACCCTGAGTCAATTGTTTATACTGCTTTTGTTACTCCTGATGGGCAGTACGAGTTTCTTTCAATGCCCTTCGGATTAAAACACGCACCCGCAGTGTTTCAAAGAGCTGTGTTGAAGACACTTGGTAGCCTTGCTCATTCGTTTGTTATAGTTTATATGGACGATATACTAAATGTGCCTCCACCGAAGTCAGTTGCTACTCTAAACAATTCATAGAATTAGCGTCATATTTTCGTCAGTTCATTCCGGGGTTTTCATAGCTGATGAAGCCCTTATATTTTCTGACATCTGAAAAGAATAGTTTTGACTGGCAAACACAGCAAGAAGAAATTTGCAGTAAAATCATCGATGTATTAACAAACAGGCCTGTTTTGATTATTTTGATCCACAATCTCCGATAGAACTACATACCGACGCCAGTTCTATCGGGTATGGTGCTATCCTTTTGCATCGCATAAATTCTAGGCCTCAAGTAGTTGAATATTATAGCAGAGCAACTAGCTCCTTTGAGTCAAGATACACATCTTATGAATTGGAAACGTTAGCTATTGTGAATTCTGTAAAACATTTTCATCACTATTTGCATGGCAGAAAATTCGTTATTTTTACTGATTGTAATGCAATCAAATCTTCCCGAAACAAAGTCGAATTGTCACCTAGGGCTTATCGTTGGTGGGAGTTTCTACAAGCATTTGAATTTAAAATTGAATACAGAGGGAAAACGCATGGCACATGTAGACTTTTTATCTAGAAATCCGGTGTGTCAAAAGAGTAAGACAGTACCAAGTAAAATAGAGGAGAAGCAAATTGATTTAACAGAAATATCGGAAAACTGGATTCTGGATTCAGAAATTATAACTAAGTTGAAGAATGAAGACTTACCACTGGAATTAGTTGCCACTTACGAATTGAGATCAAATGTTTTGTATAGAAAGATTCAGAGGAATTCAAGAACACGTTGTTTACCTGTTGTCCCTCGTACGTTCCGCTGGTCAGTTATAAATCAGGTACATGAGTCGATCATGCATCTAGGATAGGAGAAAACGCTAGATAAGGTGTATGATCATTACTGGTTTTCTGTTATGTCAAAATATGATCGAAGATTTGTGGAGAACTGTATCACACGCAGAGTCTCTAAGGGTACGTCAGGAAAACCTCAAATCGAATTATACCCAATTCCGAAAATAAGCATTCCTTGGCACACCGTTCACATAGATATATCCGGAAAATTAAGCGGAAAAAGTGATCGTAAGGAATATATTATTGTACAAATTGACGCTTTTACTAAATACGTGTAACTGTTTCACAGTTTTTCTTTGGATGCTAATACTTGTATAAACGCAATGAAATCTTTATATCCATTTTTGGCGTACCAACACGTTTAATTGCTGATCAGGGGCGCAGCTTCACGGGCACAAAGTTTGTGGAATTTTGTTCTAATCAAAAAATACAATTGGAACAGATGCAAGTGGAGCCAACGGTCAAGTTGAAAGGGTCATGAGTGCACTAAAGAATCTGTTGACGGCGCAAAGTAGCGCCTTTTCTCATTTTACGTTGCAAAAATCATAACTTTTGAACCAAATAAGATAATTGAAAAATTTAAACGGCATTCCACAGGAAATTGTTGTAAAATTTATATATGTACTGTATAATGTGCCACGCCCACATTCGCCTTTTTATTTATTTATTTTTTCCTATGAAAACGAATTTTTAAAAACAAAAGTTTGTTAATTTTTTTGCTTTATTTTTGTTTATTTGATCAAATAAAAATATTTTGAACACTGAACTTTTTTTTTTTGTTAATCGGTTGCGCCCTACAGTTGGTATATTTTTAGGTAAGCGCATACTTTTTTTTGTATTTTGGTATATTTTACCCTGAGTTGCTTCGGCTTTTTGCTTCGCAATGCCAGAGTCGCAGCTGGACGCAGCCGATCTAAACGGATTCTGATTCAGGAAATATACACGCAATGTGTAGTCATAGTGTGGTTACCGGCTCTGGGTAGCTTCAGAAGTTATAGACTACTTTAGCCAGAAAAATGTGAAAATAATATACACCTGGCAGGTAGCGATTTACCTGTACAAGCCCACACAAAACTACCCTTTTTTTAATTTGGATAAGAGTTAATAAATATACCTGTCATTAAAATAAAATCATAACGATTGGTTATGTAGTTTTTGTGTAATATTACCTGAAAGTCGAATAATTTACCTATTTTTTGTTGTATGACGCATACACGGAAAACAATTTCGACTTTGAATGCTCATATCTTCCACAAAAAAAATCTGAAATTACAGATTCGGAATCCTTGGGAAATTCTCTGTCGAATTTGTATAGTTTAAATCGATTTTGCGATTATGAATTTTCCTATTTTTGCAACGGCTTTTGTTCGAGAGGCGCTACTGTGCGGCGGTTGAGACAAGCTCTAGATCGTGGCAAGATGCACTGGGAGATGTACAGTTGGCCCTTAACTGTACAATTAATCGTAGCACTAAGTGTAGCCCTCTAAAACTTTTGATTGGAAAAGTGGCGCGTCCACTGGGATTGATTCCTATTAGTGATACCGAAACGGAAATTGACAAGATTGAATTAAAGGAGTTGGCCGCTAAAAACATGAAAGAGGTCGCTAGATATGAGAAGGCAAAATTTGATGAAAATATGGCTAAGGTAATTAGATTCGGTGTGGGTGATTTTGTGTTGCTTAAAAACAGTGACAGTCAGCAAACGAAATTAGACCCAAAGTTCAGAGGACCTTTTTTGGTGGTCGAGGTATTGGATGGAGACCGATACGTTTTGAAATCTACGCAGAACAATAGGCGTTACAAGTATCCACACGAAAGTTTGCGAAAGTTACCGGATTTGCAAATTCTAGAAGAGCTGGATGTAAATAATGAGGAACAAATACAGTTGGAAGAGTCTGTTGAAATACAATAGTGTTCGTCATGTGTTTGACGATGGACGAGGGTTGCTTTAGAAATGTTAATGAATTCGTGAAGCCAAGTGTTGGGCGGTGGACGAGAAATGTGAATGAATTCGTGAAGCCAAGTGTTGGGCGATGGACGAGAAATGTAAATGAATTCGTGAAGCCAAGTGGGCGATGGACGAGCAGGGAACTGATTATCGCATAAGTTAATAATAGTTAAATGATCTTTTGGATGAAAATGAAAATTTAAGAAATAGGATATTAACATAATCCTACAATATGTTAACAATAGAAGAAACGTTTTGGTTTGGAATATAATGTGGAATTAGTGGACTAAGTTTCTGAAGTACTCAATAAAATTATAAAGTTATAAAATTGTAGTGAGATTGATATTTTTATTGTGGACACGGAGAGAAAGCCAGAAGTAGGCATAGTACTTA
This sequence comes from Drosophila jambulina, assembly GCA_018152175.1. Classification (NCBI taxonomy): domain Eukaryota; kingdom Metazoa; phylum Arthropoda; class Insecta; order Diptera; family Drosophilidae; genus Drosophila; species Drosophila jambulina. The sequence continues at coordinate 1,378,461 of JAECXH010000027.1, read as the reverse complement.
ATGGTGTGACATGTGTTTGGCTGGTTATTAATCTTGTATTAAGTACAGTTCTGGTGGTATGGGGATTCAGTTAGTGAACTGGTCTGGTGTGGCTTCGTCTGCGTTGCTAGGTTTTGGTCACACTCGATTTCACTACTTTCTCTTTTCTTCTGGTTTTGATGCGGAGAGGTTGTGACACGTGTGTGGATAACACGATAAGATGGAAAGCAACATTGGCAGCGAAGACCCACCGCATCAGCCGGAACCTGGTACGAACCAACAGCGGTTGGGGCAAGAGGAGAACAACATCGACGACGTGCCTCTAGGAAATATCAGTTTGCTGACAAGCCTATATTTAGAAATAAGAAGTCAAAATAATCCAAAAATAATCAAAAAAATACTAAAAAATTAACGAAAAAAAAATTTTTTTCAGTGTTCAAAATATTTTAATTTGATCAAATAAACAAAAATAAAGCAAAAAAATGAACAAACTTTTGTTTTTAAAAATTCGTTTTCATAAGAAAAAATTGATTTTTTCACTTTGATTCCATATAAAAAGGCAAATTTGCGGGCGTGGCACATTATACAGCACATATATAAATTTTACAATTGCCGTTTAAATTTTTCAATTATCTTATTTGGTTCAAAAGTTATGTTTTTTGCAACGTAATATGAGAACAATAATCTCAAAAATATAATCAAAAACAGAGAAAAATAAAACCATAATCGTTTATTTGGGACATTCATTCAATCGTACTTATCGCTGTTTGCGACGCCTCGTGTTCATTCATGTACATACACCCAGTGCCAACAAAAATGCCGCACTCTGAATATTCATGCACTTCAAACTTTTCTTGCCTGGGGTTTCTTCAAATGTTTGTCGAATCGTCAAATTTTTTTTTTGATATATTAATGGAACAATTTTAAACAAAAGTGCATTCAAATTTTTATTTTAAGCCAGTGTTTTATTTAGATCTAATGTCTTTTTTAGATACACATTATTTTAACACTTTTCAAGTATTATGCCAAATGAAAATGAAAAAATTAATATTAATTTTAATAACTTAAAAATTCAACAAAAAACAATTTTTTCCAAAGTTATACTTAATTTACTTAAAAATAATATAAACTTTCTGCCATTTCAAGGTAAATTATATTTTATAAATTTAAATTAATACTTTGTAGTACCCCCTCTTAGCCCTTATTACGCATTTTACCCTATTGTGTATCGAATCGTATAAAGCCTTCAAATATTCTGCTGTTATCTCCTCTAACCATACTTTTTCTATAGTTTGCCTTAACTCTGCCATTGTTTTAGGCTTCCGCTTTTTTATTTTTGAGCTCATATGGGCCCGGACATTCTCAATTTTGTTGAGGTCGGGGCAGTTTCCGGGCCAGTCTAAGGACTTAATGCCCAATTCATCCTTCAAATTTAAACCACACATATTTACTTCAGTATGCATCAAATATATTTAGTCGTACTTACCTTTCCCTCTCTCCAACCACTCTTTCCCATGATCTTTTCGAAAAATTAGAGTTAAGATCCAACTAAATTGGTTCTTCCTTGATTAAATTAAATAAGTTAATTTTTTCCTCGCTGGAAAAAGTGTCCATACGGATTTTATTTGTGCGACTTTTATCCATTTTTGAGAGGGGCAGTAGAAAGATTAAATATTTGAAACTTTTGACTTTTTGACTTGTCAAAAATGCATCTAATTAAAAAACCTAATGCTTGTGTTCATTCTAGTGTTTATCTTATCAGTGCTCTATACTGCTTGCTAATCAGGCTATCGAAATCATATAGGCATCCCCTTCGCACTTATCGGGTTTCGAACTTTTAGCTTTTTCCATATGGAGCTTAAGCATGGGTTAAAAATTTGCTGATGTTAACAGAACTAGTGTGCAAGGAATAATGTTGGTTACTGTGTTGTTACGAAATATACGGTGTATATATAGTGCCAAATTATTATTTGTATTATTATTATTTCTGCGACTGAACAGTTTTAGTAAGGATCTCGGTGGGCCCGGGTGTTCTTCGTTTATTTTTTTTTTTTTTAAGTTTATGTTGTGCAATTAAAAAGCTTCAAATCTTTTCTCCTTATAATAGAAGTATCTTTTGACCAGAAAGCTTCCGTAATTTGTGATTAAATTGCCCACGCTGAACATTTTTAAATATTTTTTTTTTTTTTTTTTTTTTTATGGGTAGTACTGTCAATAATTACTATGCAAAAAATGAACGTGATCCGTCTGCCAGTTATATTTCAGCAGCTATTGAAATCAATCGACCTTAGTGGGGTTTTATGATATTTACAAAGGGAACAAATATTGAACAAAGAACATTTTGTGTTTTGAACCAAATTTCGTTTGCTGAATCGTTGCAAATGTTCAAAAGGACTTCTGGTGAATCTCTCCTATTGAAAGCACAAGTTTACAACTGGAAGAAAGCGTTTAAGGATGCTCGAGAAACCGGCCAATGCATGCCTCGTTCCAGTCGTCCTTCGCCGTCTACCACTGGAGAACATTGAAAATTTAAGGATATTGGCTGCGTTCAGTAGAACAACTTGATCACTGATCACAGGTGGATTTTTATCGATAGTTCTGCTGAACGCGTATGATCAGTGATCATGATGCAAGATTTCTCCCATCATGATCACCAAAAAAGTAGCGTAAAAATAGTACGCTACCTTTTCGCGATACTGATGGATTATATCGATGATGGTTGACGTATCTGTAAAAATATTAAAAATATAGAAATGTAAGCAACTGAAATATGAATTATTTGTCATGAAATCAGTTGCATCCTTAGTTATTAATTTAATTAATTTAATATTTAGTTATTTTAAATTAAAATTTTATTATTTAATTACTTATTACTTTGTTTTCTGTAGCCACGAATGCAGCGAATGGTGCTGCACTTGCGGTAGTGGACAAAATAAATTTGACAACCTGTCTTTTCAAGAATTAGAGGCGCCACATAACATAAAAAATTTTAAAATATTTTATGAGGTGTCTGTTAAAAAACTATTACTCTGACAATTTAAGGTATATTTTAACATAATCCGAGCTGTTTTTTTAGTACATTTACTGTTGTCCATTTCAGTTGTCTAATTGACACCTTCAAATAATTGTTGGCGGGAAAGCGGACAATAACGATAGTTAACACGCCGATTATTATATGACAACGTAATGTATCATGAGCGTTCAGCAGAACACACTTGATCACTGTTTACTGATCCATCACTGATCGGTGATCATGTTGTTCTGCTGAACGCAGCCATTGTACTCAAAAATTGCCATTCGAGTGTTAAAGAGATAGCAGGAGAGATAAACATTGACCGTGAAGAAGCTCATTTGATTATAACTAATACTTTTAGAATAAAAAGCGTCACAGCCCGACTGGTTCCAAAGGAGAAAAAAAGGGAGTTGTAACGAAAAATAAATGTAACGGAATAACGTTAAACGTTCTCGTCACAATTTTGTATCATATAACTAGAACGAAAGCTACCTTCGGGAAAAATAAGGCTGTGTAGTCTTGCAGTTTAAATAAAAAAAAATGTACTGACCGTGTACAAAAAGGGTCGAAGTGGTAGACTATAATATAAGCCGACTCGCGGGCTTCCGTCGGTGGCCGCTGGATATATACAGAAGTGGTTGATGTTGTCGGGGTAGCTTCAGAGTTTTATTCTCTCAAGTCTATGTTAATACCATTTTAGGTCTAAGAATATAAGGCTTCCGGAACCGCTTAGTGACTTTGCTGGCTGAAAGAAGGGAGCGAGGGAAGAATAAAGGATAGCAAACGCGAGCTAGACCGGAATCTAGATCTAAAATGCTAGCTTCCATACTGCCGCTCGAAATTAGGCGCGAAAATAAATTATATGAGAATATATTCAATATTACGGACTTGTCATTTTATTCTCTTATTTATTTATGATACAAATAGCTATGCTCTAATTCGTTCACTGCATGACAAACATTCTTCCTTATTGCTCGTATGTTGCACAAATATTCTTTTCTTTATTACTGTAATTTGTAAATTTTTTAACGAAAAATCGCAAAATTTCTTTCATTTTAGGGAATGCGAAAACGATTCGGAACGATAACAGTTCGAGGTTTGGTAAATTTATGCAAGTATGCTTTGATGATAACAACTGTATAAAAGGATGCATTATTCAAGATTACCTGCTTGAACAATCTCGAATAACATTTCAAAGTGAAGGGGAACGAAACTATCACGTTATGTATCAATTGGTGGCTCAGGGGCAGAAAAATATTGAAATGGCACAAGCATTATATTTAAAACCACCTGAATTTTATAAATATCTTAATATTTCAAAGACTGAAAGAATAGACGTAAATTTAGAATCAACGAAGTTCAATGCCCTTACAATGGCGTTTACTGTTTTGCAAATCCCCCAGTTTGTAATAGATGGTGTTTTTAAAGTTTTAAGCTCAATTCTTTGGTTAGGTAATATTGAATTTATGGATATTGACGGAGAACGTTGCGAGTTTTCGAAGCCTGACCTGGAAGCTATATCGAATGTCTCTCAACTTCTTGGACTTCAAATTTGTGATCTGAAAAAGGTCCTATTGATTCGCCAAATAAATGTTAGAGGAAATATTACTGAAATACCTTTAAAAATGCAAGAGGTAAGTTAACATATTAATATCTTTGTAATTAATGAAAATTTGTATTAAAACTTTAAGAACGCAGTTCCTGGTAGTGAAATATATTTAATTTACCGCTTACTTGTTTATCGATTTTATCTGCTGCTTATCGAATTTCATTCTCTTTTTAAAGACTTCCCCGCTGCTGTTCTGTTAGACTGAGTCGCGTGACTCACTGCTCGACCTGTGACACCGCATTTAAATGACAATGTGCATCTGTGGGGCTTCCAGGGATAACTGTCGTTCTTCCATTTGGTTTACCAGTGCTTCACATGATCTAATGGGGGTGCGGATAGTTGCCATAGATTGTAAGCAGCATATAGTCTCATTGATCGCAGGCCTAAAAAATAAAATAGATATTTTGAGTCTCGGTGTCGAATTGTCAACTTAGTAAGTAAGTAAAAGTGTAGCGACGATTAATCAGGAGGCTTAAAAACTTCGGTTTTGGAAAAGACTTGTGAACTTGTGTGTCCCCTTGCATTTGGTTAACAAGAGGTCATTGTAAGAGAGGTTCCCAGGAAAAGTAAGCAACGAATAGAATTAACTTCAAAAACGTTATAATTTTTCACTTTTATTTATGTACGAATCTACGTGTGTGTGTTTATGCAAAAGCGCTAAACGTTAGACCGGCGTCGTGCGTTCAGCGTCGTTTAGAAATGCAGACTAACTTGGGTCCTCTCGTCCGCTCTCCATCTCCCGATCTTACGCACCGCCCCTTAGTGAGCGAGCAAGTGGTTGATAACAGCGCTTCCGCGCAATGGGACAAGCAGTAAACTCTATGAGGCGCCCTTAATGCTAGAACTAGAATGAGAAACCTTTTCTTGTCCGGTCCATCCAGGTGGGGTAGAATTTCTAGTATAGAGAGAAGACACAAGAAGCGTGCGCAAGAAACAATTCATTATTATTGAAGTGTTAAAGTGAGAGCGCCTAAGAATGGATTGACAGTGGACACAGTTTCGACACAGCGCTTCAATTGGTCTTACCACCCGGACCGACGCATCCGTCCCTGGGTGTTACTCAACTACACGCCATAGTAGCCATTGTGACAGCGGAAATCGGTCATCCTTGATGGTGACAAAGGTCCTTGAGCTGGAACCCTTCAGCCTCACAGCACTACTTTGGCCTCTGCTGTAGATGTGTTAGCCAGTCCTTACTCCAAGACTTCCAGAAATGGCTTGCTGGATACGAAATTGCTCTGCGAAGGACTGTGGTCGATATCTTGGAGGTGTAAGCATGGAGTCCCCAATCACCAAAATTGGGCGACAGAGAAGTGTTAAAGTGACGCGTTGTATTGAGTTGGCAAGAAAGTCATGTCGTTTTTTTTATTAATCGTTTTAAATCTAATTTATTTACGACTAATCGAGCACTAAGGACACACTTTTTAGTATCGTTTTAAAGCTTATTGTCTTAGGTACTATCGACGAAAATTTGGTAATTATTCGATAACATTTGTGGAAGCTATAGCAAATTAAACATGGAGAACCATAGTGAGCATTTTCGGCATATTTTGCTTTTTTACTTCCGAAAAGGAAAAAAAGCGGCCGAAGCTCGCGAAAAAATGTGCGAAGTGTATGGTAAATATGCCATGAGTGATCAAGACATCAAAGGCCGATATCCATCAGAGGAAAGTTATGCTGTTTGTTTGGTGGAATTGGAAGGGTGTAGTGCACTTTGAGCTGCTGGGACGGAATGAAACCATCAATTCAGATATGTACTGTCGCCAGCAAAAGGAGCCGGCACTAGCTAATCGCAAGGGTATAGTCTTTCACACATCTTTGGTCACTCGACAAAAATTAACGGAGCTGAATTGGGAAGTGCTACCACATCCACCTTATAGTCCGGACTTAGCACCTTCAGATTAACATTTGTTTCGCTCTCTTCAAAACTCTTTAAATGGTAAAAACTTTGATTCAGATGAGTCTGTCGAAAACCACTTGTCTCGATTCTTTGCTGGAAAAGACCAAAAGTTCTTCGAGCTCGGAATTATGCAGCTGCTCTAGAGATGGTCATTAGTGGTCGAACAAAACGGCCAATACATAATTGATTAATTATAAGTCCTGATATAAATAAATCATCTTTGAAAATATTGAAAAAAAACGACATGACTTTCTTGCCAACCCAATACATTGCATAGCAAGCTACGGAGCTATGAGGTTTTTGTAGTCACCTTGAAGCTTAGCGTACTATTGCACCTTTATTAAATTTTCCGCCCCCACAAAATTGGTTTTGTTGTCACTACAAAGGTATTGGACCGTCCCTTGCCGACCAATGTTTCCTTTCAGAGCCAGCAGAATATGCTTCGTGGTGAAGCCGGCCACGGCTTCCAAGTGCACTGTCTTTGTCGCAAATCAAATGAATACGGCGATGTATCCCTTATAAAAGCTAGCGACCTCTAAAGCGCCTGTGTAGTCAACTTCTGTTGCAATGAACAGTGGTCGACAGGGTCCGGAACCAACGAACGCATTTCGGTACAAGTCTTCGGACTGCTTGTCTTTGCCTTTGGCGGGTGTGCACCAAAGTCAGTTGCGCATCTCCGTGCAGATTTAAAACATTGAAGTGGTGGTAAAGCTGTGCAAAATGATGAGAGCTTGGAAGGATTATGGCATGACGTACTAGTGTGACAGCCTAAAATGGCGTCATCGGCCCCTCACTCGCAAGATTCTTTCTGACAAGATCGGCGACAAGCTCGAGAGTTCACTCGGTAAAGGCAGACGCATAGAATTCTATACTGCGGACAACTCAGCTAAGCAAGATTCCCGTTGAACGATGCGAACGATAGGTAACAGAGCATAGTCCACCTTGTCTATGAACGTCTCCCCTTTGCCGACGGCATTGTCCTTGAACCGCAGAATATGGCGGTAACTCGTACAGCCTGGCTGAAAGAAGAAAACGTCTTACTTATTGATAGAAGTTTCACTGCGTGGTACACGAGTACTCTGTCCGCATTTGCCTCTAGGGCATCACCGACCTTTGTCGAAGGCCAGTCACCTAGACTGTGTATAAGCCATTCAGGGCCTAATACCTACATGTATTCATTGCAATGGAGGAAAATTATCAAACATAAAGGCCGTGGAGAGAGTGTAGAAGAATTGTAGCATGTTAACTTTGCTAAAAAATGTTGAACAACTTTCCTATAAATTCGTTAGGGCCTTACCGATGAAATCGTTTTCACTAATAAAATAGAATAACTAGTTAGCGCAAAAATACCAATGTGAGCTTTGTGATCCGTTGTTTGTTTAAATAATGTTTGATTGTTCATAATCATCGATCACAAGATGAACGCAAAAAAAATACTTTGAGGCGGATCCAATATGCAGAAACACTACATAAGAATGGACGAAATTTTACTTGAAGAAGACAATCTGTAAATATAGACTTGAGTCGTGCTGCATTCCGATACAATTCTACCAGGGCCTATAAAGATTTCAGCTGCGTTATTATTGGTTAATTTTTTTTTGTACATCAGCACTCCAATGCACCGAAGTTTAAAGTGGAATCTGATGGATTATGTTGCGCCGATGGCAAAGTAAGATTGGCCGTTTTGATGCATCTGCCAGAGCCATTGTATTCGCTTCTCTTTGGAAAAACAACCCAATCAAACCATTCCTTGACGTAAGCACAAAAATATAATGGATCCTTTCAAATGACCTCTGGTCCGACATTGACCACTCGATCTCCTGAGCTCTGTTCTCCCAGGCTGGTGGAGCACTAAAATGAGGCGTCGCTGGCCGGACCGGAAGCGACGGTGTTATGATAGGGAGATGGGCTATTAGCCAGCACTTGCTTAGCCCACAAACTTCTCAGCTCTTATTGCTGGTGCAGTGTGAAAAAGCATGCGACTTACTCAATTAGCCCTGTTCACTGTGTCATTTTTCTTTTAGCAGTCTCGATTCAAGAAGGTTGTGTAACGACGCAGGATAACATTCGCTATTCGGGGACCTTGAGCACTCCTGAGCATTATGCATTCGCACTGGATTTCTCGGACCGATAGAGCCTTTTGCAGTCGTAAAACGAGCCTCTGTGGTTGATCACATCCATTGCCGTTCAAAAATGATTCCATATTCTTGATGCTTGGAAGCATTGTGCAGCCGGGGCAATTAATAGATAACGGTTATAAGGTGGTAGAAAACGAGACTTGGATTATTTACTAGCAACGCCACCTTGAGAAGGTGGAGCTACCTGAATAGCTTGAATTATATTAAAAAATGTTTTTTCATATCATGGTAATAATAATAATAATATTTTCTTAATTAACAAATTTAAAATCTGCTAAAGTAGATCTTCCGCTCTCCACAAACATAAAAAAAAAAACGTTTTCAGATCTTCTTCTAAAGCTATGTGATCTCTTGCAATTAATAGAAGGATTAGGCAATCAATATTTTTTTGACAAAATGGAACATTTTTCTAAAATCTATCTGTTAGGTAATTTTACCATCCCTGGGGCTATTTGGTGTTTAAATATTTTCACAAATACACTTTTAATTTTAAGAGATAATATTAATGGTGGCTTGTTTGTCATTTCGCTGACTCAAGTCAACCATGTACGAAATTCTTTAGAGCTCCTGCTTGATCTTTGTTATGTTTCTGATCCGGCGAGAGTTAGTTTAGCAAGGGTGGTGTCTCTGACACAACTCGGAGATCTCGATATGACTCTCGGCATTGGATCTCCTGTACGGAATCTGTTTTAGCGAAACGGACTTCAAAAGGCTGAATAATAGTATATCTGATTTTAGTTGGTCGCAAATATACATGTGCACTGATACGGCAGATTCCGTGGATTTTTTTACAATGCAATTGTTTACAGGAGGTTTAGATGCCTGGCAGGTAGTACATATAATATTGTCTCTAATCCTCGCATCTAGCACTTGAACTAGGTCTGAAGACAGCGATAGCTTCTGGTGAATGCAAAGAGAGTTGCCTTGGTTAAGGTAAAGATTGTCTTAACTGATTATTTTACTGATTTACTGATTTCATTGTTGAAATTTGTAATGGAGTGGTCAGAGTAGCCAAGAATATACTTTTTTTTGGTCGATTAAGGGAATGATTGTAGCTAGCTTCATCACTACCGCTCGAAACTAAGCGTTCTTGTGGTGCAATGGTGTGGTGGCTCTCTCCACACTCCTTGCAACCGCCTTCGCTACGGAAGGTTCCCCCGTAGTATTGGTGTGCAAGGCAGTTCGAACAGTACTTATTTCTCAGCGGTCAATTTTTGGAACCTCTTGCACATCCGAAGCGGATGTATACCCCGGAAGGTTCAGCAGCGGTAGGAATTAGTCCCTCGGGAACGTTTGCCATCCAATGATTATCGCAAACTCGTTCTGCGCAAAAGTAAAAACGGAAATAGGCTTAGTATATGTACAGTGAAACCGGATATCCGCGATTTTGGGTTCTGAATAGATGTTGTACCTTCATTTGGGATACCGTCCCCGTAAGCACCCACCCGAAAATGGTCTCTTGACCTAGGATTGAGCCGCAAATATTCCTCCGAGTGCCATTCATCATTCCAGACAGTAAAATGTCAGCACCGTTCAGAATATCTATTTGCGAAAGAATGTGGGGTCTTCCCTTTGGATAGAGGGCAGGTCTTTCAAAGAATTCCGGTGAATCGGATATAAGGGCAGTTTGCTGCTAATTTCGGAAAGACGTAGGCTACGGTATCTTATTGTAGACCCAGCTTGGCAGGCGACCGAATTCCGAACTGGCATGGAAGAATAGACTTCGCCGAAACAAATTGATTTACGCCGAAAGAGTCTGGATGATGCGAAATGACAACTTAATGAAATGCCGCCTCGGGTCCAGAGACAGTTGCCTTGCGCAGAACGGCTATAGTGCTGGAGGCGAGATATTTCTGCACCGTTAAAGTGCTGGCGGGTGCGTTATCGCTTTCGGGTTTCGACGATTGCTGTGCTGGAACGAGCAGTCAGAGGAACTCACCCATTCGAAACTCAATGGAGCAGCATATGATGCCTACTCGGACAGGTGAAGCAGCTGCGCGTTTTTGTGCAATCACTTAGCTGATGGCCTTTTGCGAAGCAATTTAGGCATAATTATTTCTTTTTATGCAGCCGGAAAGCGCGTCTATTGACATTTGAAGAGAAAGCGCGAAACAATCCTAATGGATGATTCTCCTTGGAGACAGAGTCACACTTTCTGTTTGGTGCCGACCTTTATTTCAAAGGATTGAAGCTTCTTCGGTACTGCTTGAATCGTCCTCGATTTCCTCCAGGGCCTCCAATGTTTGATATCTTTTACTCTGGAACGTGTTCATTTATTCTCAAGCCGAAATGAAAAAAGAAAAGAAACTGTGGAAGTTTGCTGGTACACAGGAAAACTAATAGACATACCCAGGTGCCAGTACATATTTGGGAATGTGATGGCGCTGTCAAACACACACAAACACAATAAATTTGTGTAACGCAGCGGTTGCGGCCTTTGGCTCTTCTGCGGATGCCATTTTTTTTTCTGGAAGTGCGTATCACCTTTAAGGTTTCAGTCCCGGATATAGACTTATTTTCTTGCTTTACCGTAAGTAAAGACTTGTTAGAAACTTTCGCCAAAGGTTGGAAGATAAAAATTCGTGAACTTGTCTTCCAACTTGTCGATGGGAGAAATTTCCCTTTGCGCAGAAACTCGAGCTCAAAACTCTGACTAGCGGACTTGGATGCTTGCTTGGCGCGAGTGGGTAGCGGAGAGGACAGGTTGGTTTTTGTTTCAGTTGCTTTCTTGTTAGCCTTAATGGGCATACTCAGCTATGCCCTACAAAACGGAAGGAAGAAAACCGAAAAAACGTGAAAGTGTCGCTGTTTGAAGGGAAAACTACAGTCCGTATTCAGATCGAATAAATTCGGGCACAAAACACGAACAAACTTCAAACTGTTTGAAAACGTCACAAAAATAACTTAAAATCGAAAAAAGTAAAAAATAGCTTTGAAAAGCTTAGAACCAGCTTATGAAACTGATGGAAATTATTAGCCACTAATTTAAAATTATCTGCATCGATTTAGTGTTTAGTAATACGACAAAAAAAAAAAACTAAGAAAATAGCCTAAAAGTCTAGCGGAATTAATTGACTCCTATTTGAAATGTTTTGCCTAGATATGAGTTTATAATTTAGGAACACAACGATAAAATATATATATGGGAATTTTCAAGATCGCGAACGCTACATTCGAACGGTGAGAAGTGGAAAAAAATATAACTTAAAATAATTTTTGAAAATATTTATAAAAAACACTGCATCGCGATGGCTACAAAGAACATAAGTCGGATTTGACTTCGGGTAAAAAATTGCGAAAGTCGGCGTAGTGTAGCTCTAAACTTAAAAGAAAACATTTTTAAATGATAAATGATAAATGATAAAAGTTATTTATATTTATAACTAATATTTTATTTATTATAGAAGGTTATTTCGGATTTGTGACGGTACATCGCAAACGCTAAAATAATTCCTTAAGTAATTTTTTCAAATGTTTTTATAAAATTTTATTTAAGGAAATAAAAACATAGTTTCAATACTTAAAAATCTAGCACAAATAAAAGTAACAAGGAACAAATGGTATTTAAAGAAAAATATAATTATGAACTAAAAAATATATTTTATTCTTTGAATATTTCCTATTTCCTTCTGACCAAAACCGAAAGAATGGTTTTCTTTTTTTAATGACCAACATCAGACTTTATTTGAGAATACATTTTCAACCTTTTAGTCTGTCTGCTTGTCAAGTAATGAGAAACAATCTGTGATTGGGATCGCGAACGATACACTAAATCAGTAGGCGATATACATACATTGCTTATCTCGTTTTATATTTTCTTATTAGTTAGTTTTCTTATTGTTCGTAAAGAAAATTTGGGACAAGAATGAAGGCAAAGCCGAAATATTAACGAAAAGCAACGCCAGTCACAGCAGTATTTTTTTCATTGTTTTTTTTCTTTGATATTAATCCAAGTTACACTTTTTGAGCGTAGTGACCGGTAAGAAGAAATTGTTTCCTTTAATTTAATAAATGAGAAGTTAATATTGTTCAATATATTTTTATTATCTTACAATACATGTAGGTTATTCAGGAATATTTTTCATTGGAACTATGCTAACTAAAATTAGAAACATAAATTTGAGACTTGATATCTTCTAAATACCGCGAAAATAGTGGTCAATTATTTTGTTGTGGATTCTTGTGGATCATTATTTATTCTTGAATTGAATATTTTCAAAAGAAACATTGTCAACCGCTCTGATTTTCGATCATCGAAGTTGATGTTGAAATCGCCAGCCAAGAAAAGTGAAAACTTATTATTATTTGTACTAAGTATTTTTGACCCTTTTTAGTGTACTGCTGTAAAGTGCTTTGAATAATATGATCTACTCGTCCAATTTTGAATTCGGGGAAATAAGCATGGTGCATAAGCACGCAAAAATATGTCCAACAAATAAGCTCCTAAAATTAACATCGCTAACTTGTGCAATATTTATTGCAATATTCGGAGTTAAAAGATGGGCGATATTATTATTATTTTGGTAAATAGCTACCCCAACTTTTGGAACAGTCTCGTTTGAATTGAACAATAGAATTGAAATTCGGTATTTTAATCGGATTATCAAGTTTCGGTAAAAAGTAACACATTTGTTCTCGTACCTGAATCTGTAAATCGTATTAACTATTTAGACTTTGGTAGTTGAAAGACATTATTGAAATGACATTTCGATGACTAATAAAATATAACGCATTTTTAGCCACTGTCTGAACAATATTTAAAGACACTCTTTTGAATTCTTTTCAACAAAGATGCAGTCGATGCAGCTTGCTTTCGATTATGATAAAACTTAAATGTAGAATTATCGTTTTTTGTCGTGATATATAATTTTTCAACATTAGTAATATTAGTAACCCGAGAGAGCGCAATATAAATCAGTTCCTGAGAATGTGCTTTACTGTACTCATATTCTATTTCTTCAAAAGTTCCACTTATGTATAGTTGGACTTACGTATAGTTAGAGCAATGGCTGAAGTTAATAGAAAATGTTCCCGTTTGGCTATGCATTTCCTAAATTTGAAGAAATAATTATGACTTAGCCGGTTTTCGGCTTAAATTTTATCAAAATCGCACTAGGAACAATTAAGAAATTTATTGAAAACATTTAATTTCGTTATTTTTTATCATATTTGTATCTGCTCAAAGATGTAGCCATTTTATATTCATTTAGAATTTTTGGTTGTAATTGTATGCAAATTGGATGATTATATCACAAAGCTGCCATAGAAACGATTATTCAATGTAGAGGAAAATGCAAAACTGAGAATGTGAAACTGCAACTGTGAAATTGTAAATATAATATGATAGGTACAACCGATTTTTTGGAATGCCTAAATGTTTTATATAATTGTTTTGTTTTGTTTTTGTCAGCTCGACTCGCTGTTTAGAATCGAAAGAAAGACACGACTGTTTTGACTAAAATTATAATACCATGAAAATGGTGAAAATCAATGCGAAATGCAGATAGAATGTTGCAATTATATTTTAATTATGTACATCAAATATTTCTAAAAATTTCTGAGTGCGTATGTGTATTTATAGCTAGCTAGATCTAACGGTCTCTTTTATTTTATGTTGATCAACCAATTAAATGGTTATGAAACCTAAGGAACAATTGTAGCTTGGAACCATAACACAAACGAAATATAAAAAGTTTTAATATACAATGGCAATTTTTTGTGTTATTGGTGTAGGACTCGCGTTCTTTGCCTCCCTCCGTGCCGTCTGTTTAGCCTTCTTCTGGTCATGGGGTTGGCCAATGATGCCGCTAGGTGGTTTGTGTGGGCCTGAAGCCGTTCATTGTACCGACTTGAATGTCGATTGGTCTACCCCCTCACTGCTAACATGTGGAGGTCGTTTGCGATGTCGGCGTTTCTGGCAAACCAGGGCGCATTTGTGATCGTGCGCAACGCCCGATTTTTGACCATTTGGACCCATATGACGTTAGAGTCGGACGCAGTGCCCCAAATCTGGATGCAATAGGTCATAGCATGATGCTTCCACGTGAGCCGCTTGTCCAGGATCAGCCCCAGGTACTGCGCCTGGGGAGGTTGGGGGATGAGCATGTCACGCAGTTTAACCCTATGGAGTATTTTGTGCCTCAGGGAAAAATTGCAGTGCTGGGACTTATTTCCTTTTATAGATATATTCCACCTGTTCGTCCACTTGCTATATAGGTCTAAAAAGCATTATGTTTTTCTAGACGCCTCGATTCGACACGGTGAGTTCACGATGAAGTCTGTGTCATCAGCATACGTTATCAGGAGGGTACCCGATTTGCGAGATTTGGCAGGTCAACGGTGTAAAGGGTGTATAACACGGGACCCAAAATACTACCTTCCAGTACACCAGCTCTACTGCTTCTGATGGGTGACCTTTCGCCTCTCACTACGACATTGAAATTTCGCTCCAGTAGAAAGGACTTCGGGAGAAGATATTGCGAAGCTGGTAGAAGTGTTTTTAGTTTAAAAAGCAACCCATCGTGCCACACTCTATCGAAGGCTGGAAGCCGAACTGGTGATCTGGAATGGTATCCTAAACACTTCTTACTTCCATAATTTACCCAAGACATATCCTCTCCAACATTTTAGAGAAAGTTGGCAGCAAGCTTATTGGTCGGTAAGACGCAACAAGGTTCTCCGGTTTGCCTGGCTTTTTGTGGAGAAGTGGTGAATACGCGGCATGGAGTTGAACAGGAGCATACAAAATAATAATATCCCCTTTTTGGGCAAAGCTAACTCTGCTATCGATACCGTCAAATCCTGGAGCTTTACTGGAATGCAGTTTTTTATTAAGAGACAAACTTCTTTCAGACTTACATGAAGCATTAATGAATGCCTGTGTTGTTTCAAAGTCCTTCCGCTTTGCAAGGTAAAATGACTGAAACCGGTCCTCCAGTTCATCAGAAAAAGCTAAGGAAATTTCTACATCCGATTTGCAGCAAGTGTTGTCAGTACGCTTTATAGGAATTCTGACCATGGTTCTTTCCAGAGGTTAAACCCATGCACTTTTGTGGGGTCAGCGCTGCGTCGCAGATCAGCGAAATAGTCGTTTTTGTCTTTTGCAGTAACTTCTTGAGATCGTCCTAAGCGAGACGATATGCGAGCGCATGAACCGGCGTCGCAAAGCTCTTTTCAACCTCACCAGATCCAGGACCTTAGGGTTTAAAAGAGGGTCAGGTGGGTCTGATGGCTTTATTGAACCTTGCCTACAGGTTGAGGATTCGGCAGCAATGTGGATATTTCGCACAGAGTTCAGTGGCGTCGTCAATGTCTTTAGGGAAGCTTAGAACTATGCTGAGGTTTTTACTAGCTGGTTAATTGCTGCCTGAAACTGTGGAATGCTCGCGTTTCGAGGGAGGATATGCGTCTTCCGAGTGATCTTAAGGGCAGCAGTTCTGAGCTTGATTACCAAGGGGAACTAAGAACTAAGTTCCAAGCTTTCTGAGATGGAGATGAGCTCAGAGCGAATGCCCCCATATAAGGTAATATCAAAGACCATAGAACATTAAGATAAGTAACGGCCATACATTCGTTTTGCAATATGAAGCTGCTTTTTCGATGGCAACGACAATCACTCTCTCTCCGCTCTCACAAAGTTGAGAGCGCAAAATTCTAAAAAATAGATTGAGATTGATTGTATGAGTAAACACAAGAACAACCATGAGAATACGTGTGCACACAAACAGTCGGCAACTTTCGCTGTATGCGTAAAAGAGAGCGGCTGGCTCTTGAGCCAGCGAGAGAGAGCCTGAAGCCAGGGAGAGCCTGAAGCCAGAGAGAGCCTGGAGCCAGTTCTAAAGCCAGCCCGAAAAAATCGTGTGCAAAAAAATCGTATGGCGTGCGGCCTCTTACTCCTTATACACTCTTTGGTAATATCGATGGCTGATAGCGTACGCTGGTTGTACGGGTAATGGGTAGGCCCTCCGGTTGCAAGGACTTGGGAGCTGGAGTTGAGTATACAGTCTGCCAATACTCAGCCACACCCAATTAGGAATTTGGGTCCTAATTCCTCAAATAGTATTCTGAAGTCTTGGCGGGTGATCTGGTAGTTTGCAGGACAATAAATAGACGCAATGGTATCTTCCCCTTGATCCGTTTTAACTTTGACTGCGACACATAGAGCACTTTGATGTTTCATTGTTAAGAATTGGTAGTATTTGAGGCAGGACTTTATGAGGACAGCAGAGCCCTCACGGCATCGATCGACAGGATGGTAGGTAAATGTAATATCCGTGTAGCTTGTAGTATGACCGAGAGCAGAAGTTTGTTTCGCTGACCAGCACTATGTCAATGTGATGTTTTTGAACAAAAAGCTCTAGCTCCAGTGCCTTGTTGGCCAGTCAGTCAGTGTTCCACACACCAATTTTTAGTCCAATTTGACTCATGCTTGGGTTGGATAAACTGGGAGACGTCCAGAGATAGCAGTACATGGTGCGTTTTGTGATAAGGACCTGACATAAGCGTCATCATTGATATCATCATCTGGAACATCTTTTCTAGCTGAGATACGAGCACTGATATTTTTTCATCAGATAAACATTTGCTCTTGTCTCTGCCTTTGCTGATTGATTTTACGCAGTTGCTGGGATGCATTTTGCTGGTGAGACTGTTGCTGTTTTTGTGTTCCTGAATTTGCTCTGACCTTGGGTTTGTGTCCTGCCTTGGTTGCTGCGGCTTTCGGTTGAGTACCCTTCGGTGACTTTGCTGGTTCTGCTTCCTGTTCTTACTTCCTAATGGAGGAAAGTCTTGCTGCTGCTGTTGGTTTGACCATTGCTGTGGGCTTGTCTGTTGTGTTGAGAGAGAAACTGAATCTGAGTGGCATTTGATGGAATATTTCAATGGGTGAATAATCTTATCCATAGATCTGATAAGTCCGTTTTTAAATTCAAAATTTTGGATCACAATTGGGGTTGGTTTGTGAGCAGCGGGGTTTTGTTGATGAATGGGCTACCATTGCTGCTGGTGGTATTAGAGCTGCGGTCGGTGTTGCTGGGGCTGAAATTGGCTTGATCGCAGTTTTTGTGGCTAAAATAAAATTATTAATTATATCAGGTATAGCTTCTAGCTCAGAATGATATTCTTGGGGTGAAATGGGCCGAGCATTTCTAGAGGATGAGGCATAGAGAGCGCTAAATTGGTTTAATGAGCAATTTAAAGTAACTCTCATTTTCTTTAGGCCGCAGTCACATTCGCTTCGGTGTCAAAGTCCAATTCCGACATAGTGGATATTTCAACTGCTTTATACTGAGTGATACTGGAATACCGACTTCAGATGCACAAAGGAAGAGTTGAGTTCAATGCCCTCTGAAATTTGCGCACCACGCAAAGAGAGGGGCAAAACCCACCTTATTGTTGAATGTTTTTTTGAATAACCAGCTGTAAGCGTCACGGATTGGAAAGATTTGATTTGGATTATATTCGAAAAAAAAAATCTTTTTTTAGGGAAGAATTTTACTACTTTCCAGAAAAAACTAGTCCCTCAGTTTTGAAGCTATCTGAATAAAACTTTGCAGAAAGTCTTCTATATGCTCTCACTACTATATAAGTTGGAACGGCCAGATCCAAAGACTGCCATAGAAACGATCGGAAATTTTTGTGGAAAGAAAATATAACTTCGCCAGTTTTCAAAGTATTTTTAAATAATTTGAGACATGGCCATTTGGTATTTTTTTAGACTTTTGGTTTTAATTTTATCGAAATCAGTTTATTATATCATATAGCTGTCATAGGAACGATCAAGAAATTTATTGAAAATCATTTTTATTATTTCAGAATTTCGGCTTTCATTTTATTTGTATCGCATGATTATATCATATAGCTGCCATTCATTTATTTATTTATCTAAAGCTAACAAATAGTTAGAAACTAAGAGCTAACTTAAATTTAGGAGCCATAGTAGCTAAGACCTTCGGCTCGCGGTTTTTGTTTATAAGAATTATGAATTAACTATTTATCTTAACTATGGTATTTACAATGTTAAAGTATTTCGATTAATTACATATATTTTTAATATTTACAAAGATACATGAATATGGGTATGAATATAAATAATTATATTTTGTATTTAATTTTACAGATGTCTAGGAATTTGATTATGATTTCGGAGTTTTTGTTTGAGGGGTTGGCTATTGTATTGATAGGGTTAGGGTTGTAAAGGAGTAGGGAACGTTGCATGGATAGAGCGGGGCAAAAACAGATAATGTGATGAATGTTCAACTGCGCGTTGTTGCACCACGGACACAGGTTGTTTTTTGTTCTGTCAAGGTAGTGGGCATTTGTAAGGAATGTGTGTCCTAGTCTGAGTTGGTTGATAATTATTTGTTCTTTTCTATTAAGGGAAGAGTTTTTCAAGGGCTGGTTTGTGGTTGAAAGATTGCTGATATCTTGGTACCAGTCGGACGTTCGTAGTTGTGATCGATTTCGTTTAAGTGTTAATTTTAAAAGGTGATGTGTGTCATTATGGTTGTGGTTAGGGGTGTAGATTAAGGGCGATTAGTCCGCGAGTTTAGCTGCCATAGAAACTATTATTCAATGTAGAGAAAAATGAAAAACTGAGATTGTTAAGCTGTAACTGTAAAACTGTAAATATAGTATGATAGGTGAACGCTAAAACCGAATTTTTTGGTTTGTATACATGTTTTATATAAATGCTGTTAGTTTTTGTTTTCATTTGATCGAATTTGATTAATTCAATATGATCCAATTGTAAGATACAGGGGTATAAAATCTTCGACGTGGCGAAGTTTGCTTCCTTTCTTTGATTTTATAGGTATCAAACTAATAGTTGCATAAATGGTGCACCAAATCGACAATCTTGTTTTTTTATAACACGTGTGTGTTTGCGTGTTACTAGTTTTATATTTCCAGACGCCTATGACGCTTACATAGAAACTAATTCGTCCATTAATTTAATTACTTAAGGATTATTGCTTAATAAGTTCTCAGAATCATTGTTCATTTAAAGAAGAAGTGGGCTACCACTTTTTTGAAATTAAATTTTTTTTGTAAATTTTGATGCTGTTAGACCAAAACCAAACAGAATTTAGTATGCAGCGAAGAAATGCTAGATTTGTTTCTGAACAATTTTAATAAAAATTGTAGTACCGAGTCCGACATACTTATACGCTACGATAACACATTTACTAATTAATTTAATAATTTTAGCACCGATGTATAAAAGGTGTTTCGGGTTAGTAGCACTCCTATTAGTACGCAGAAGTTCGCTGGAAGCTTCCATAAATGGTGTATTGTATTAGGTGTTAGGGGTTAGGGGTTAGGTGTTAGGTGTTAGGTGTTAGGTGTTAGGCTATTTTCTTTTCGAAATTTCTGGGTTCAGACTCCACGCTCAAGGAAGGCGATAAAAGCAATACAATAGCTTAATAAAAATCTGGGTGTTAATATTTGTGCGCAAGTATTTTTAAATAATGGGTGTAAGTGGATATATAGTAAATTAAAAGATGTTATATTCATTTTTTTACAAATATTTGTTATCGATCTTTGTTTATAATTTGGTAATTGGTTGTTAAATATTTGTGTTTGTTTGTAATTAAATACATTTGGTTTAGTTTATTCGGTTGAGTTGTCGTATATTTGCTGTATACATATTTTGCGTAAATTGGGTGTGTATAAAGTATTAGGTTTATGTTTTATTAATTGAGGCGAACTAATGCCACGTCAATTGACTAAGGGCTTCGCTTAGAAGAATAAATAAACGAAGAATTAGTTTTCGTCTGTCCAACTACTGTGCCCCAAATAAGAATAGCACCATCAGCAAATGAGACGTTGCCTCGCCTAGACCTATTCCGCGCAGTCTTGGAGCAGAACCAACTCACAGGGTGCGCAAGGATTTACGTGAGAGTACCTGGATACTTATGGTCCGAAACAACTGTGGTTCTGCCCTGTATAAACGCATCAGCGTAATCATATTATAAGTTAAGTTAAGGAATAGTCTAAACTAAATCTTGCTTCTATACAACGATCTACCTGTGAAGATACTGTTGGGAGAGATACATGAAGGGAACATAAGAAGAACTGAGATCCATTGCCAGACATAACAATTTTATTCTCAATGACAAAACAATGGCAAGAAGCATTATAAATAGCTGTGTCAGATATACAAGGACTCGGCCCAAGTTAAAGCAACAACTCTTGGGCGACCTACCAGTTGACCGAGGAAGGCTTAAACCACAGTTCTTGTTGTTTCGCAACAAACTTTGTCGGTGCCACCAAGCAGTTAAAGGTCTTAAGAGAAACTATTTTCACAGACAAGGCCCAAGTGCAAATTATAAACCGTTGCAATAAAAAGCAAGTGGATTTTAAGTTCATACCGCCCCGAGTGCCATCATTTGGCGGCCTTTGAAAGCTGCGGTAAAAACAGCCAAGCGGCAGCTTGTATTAGTCCCAGCCACGGCTTCATTAATATTTGAGAAGCTTAAATCCGTTATCGTGGAAGTCGAAGCAATCCTGTATTCTTGATCCCTGAAAATAATGTCATCTGATTCAACAGATACATGCGCTCTGTCTCCAAGTTAGTTTCTGATTGGTGAAACCTTGAATACTCTAACCCACCCTGTCGTGGCGGTGGCTGACTTGGCAGCCACGTTAGGTAATGCACCAACCAAAGAAGAACTACCGGGCAAGAGAGATGCAGCTGCTTTAAGGAAGATCAGCCTGATAGCCCGTTCCGCGCCACTCGCGCCATTTCCGGCGCCGGAAAGGAGTTGAAGCGCCGATCCTCTTCATTCGGCCAAGAGGGGAAGAGACCCGGCCAGACCAGCAAGCGGTTTTAGGGTCACGCTTCCGAAAAAAAGCAAGGCTGCACAAGTGGAGCCCGATGCCGAAAAGCAGAAACTCACGCGTGCCGAGAGCGTCTCGAAGCTCGGTAAACTGTTGGACGAACTATATAGCCTGGTGCACAAGAAGCATATGCGCCACATTAACGTGTCGATAAAGGCGATGATTACCGAGGTGCGTAGACTTAAAGTCGGCATCGAGCAGTCGGCCACGAGTATCTAAAAGTCCGACAAACCGGCGCTCTGGAGATGCACCCAGAGCATACAGATCGGAAGCCTGGTGCGGACACGGAGCAGCAGACGGCGGCAGTGAGGAAGAGGGATCGGCCCAGACAGACCCGTGACGGAGACGGCTCAGCCGAGAGTGGCTAAGCCCCCAGGCAAATGGGACACCCACTTATTCAGCCCACAGCCCCAGCTGCGCCGATTAACGGTGCCAGGAAAGGTAAAGTAAGGTAAGGTAACTAAGCCATCTAAGGTGTTGATGGAATGAGAAAATGTCGTCCTAGTAAATAATGTTGAAAAAATGCAGTGGCCCAAACTATGACGAGTAATTCCTTTTCAATAGCACTGTAATTTAATTCATGTTCATTAAGTGTTCTGCTAATAAAAGATATATGATGACAATTTAGAGAAAGCACGGCCACAATGGCTAAATTATTGACACCTTTGGTTAAAGATAACTTTTTTGGAGAATTGGTTCTCTAATTATTAGAGCATTACATATTTTGACTGCTTACCTATCTTTGTTCCTTTTTTAAACATTTGGTCTTTGTTTTTGCTATGTCTGCATAGTTCGGGATAAATTTAAATTTAAAATTTATAAAAAACATTGATCTATTTTACTTTATTTGGAATTGGATATGACTTAATCAAAAAAGGTAACTCTTTATACCCTTGCAGGGTATCATAATTTCAGTCAGATGTTTGCAACGCAGTGAAGGAGACTTTTCCGACCCTATAAAGTATATATATTCTTGATTAGAATCAATAGCCGAGTCGATCTAGCCATGTCCGTCTGTCCGTCTGTCTGTCTGTCCGTCTGTCCGATTATACGCAAACTAGTCCCTCAGTTTCAAAGCTATCTGAATGAAACTTTGCAGATAGTCTTCTGTATGCTCTCACTACTATATAAGTCGGAACGGGCCGGATCGGACAACTATATCATATAGCTGCTATAGGAATGATCGGTAAATTTTCAGAATAAATTATTACTCAGCCAATTTTCAACATACTTTTATTTAAGACATGGCCATTTTGTATTATTCTAGAATTTCGGGTTTAATTTGATCATCGGGAAGTCGGGAAATATTACATATACGAAAATGTTTAAACCGAATTTTTATGTGTATAAATGTTGTAAATAATTCTTGTTAGTTTTACTTTTCTTTTGATAACATTTTATTAATTCATAATGATCCAATTGTTAGCTGCAAGGGTATACAAACTTCGGGGTGCCGAAGTTAGCTTTCTTTCTTGTTTTATTAAGAATTTACTTTTGTCTAACTACAATTTTAAATTGGCTTCTGCAAGTTTTGAAAAAATTAGTTGTAATGAATTTAAATGTCCGGTAAGGAACATTTCTAAGGCCAATTGGCATTCGAATGTATTCGTAATGACCCTTTTTGGTGGAGAATGCAGTTTTAGATATTGATTCTGGGTCCATTTCTATTTGATGAAATCCTTTTGCCAAATCGATAGTTGCAAAATATTGGCATTTTTCTAGTTTCCAAGGATTTCGTCCATGTTTGGTGTTGGAAATCTCTCGGGAATAGTTATTTCAATGAGTTCCTTTTAATCAATTACTACTCAATACTTAATTTTACCGGAAATATCCTTTTATGCGGTACTACCTAGGTTGGACTATTTTATGGTAAATTACTTTCCCTAATTAATCCCTGATTAAGCATTTCCTGCATTCAACTTCAACGACTTCAATTTCGTGTATTTGAGCAAGTGGGTACTGTTTTGAATAAATTAGGGGGATATGTATTGTATTTGAACGTGGTTAATGCTATTTTTAAATATTAGATTGTCTCCTTTATCATATTGAAAATTTTTGAATTCATTTAAATTATTAGAAAAACTGTGATCATAAAGTGGTTAATTTGTTTTAAAATTACTATTGCTGGGTAACATAATACAGTTTTACGTGCAACCTTTGTGTGATATTTTTGTGTGTTGGTGGTGTCCGGGGCTGTTAACCTAAAATTTACTTTTTTCTTTATTTTGGATGAATTGTAGCTTTGTTTGAGTTCACTCCAAAATGGCATACAGTCGCAATACACGATGATATTCCATTCTGAAATCGACCTTCTAGAGGTTCTGATTCGTTTATAAAATATTTCGGGCTGATTTGCGAATGCTGGTGGCAGAATGAGTAGTATTGACAGCAGCGTTAAATAGTTCGGAAAAGACACCTTCCTCCTCTGTTGTGGGTTCAATGGACGTTTGGTGGCTACTTCTTCTTTCAACAGTGGCTCAAGATCCCAGATGCAGTTTTTATATCTACTACTCGGACATGGTTTTCCTTACCAGGATATGTCCTCACCGGCACGTTGTCTTCCTGAACTAGTCCTAATAGTCCTCCATTAATATTTTGAGACATGGTTTTCCACTTATTGCACTTATTTGAAGCACATGTAGATATTCCATAGAACATTGCAGTGCATTGTTTCCAGAGTTTCTATCTTTTCACCAACGTTTTCCCGGGTGTCCAAGGTTTGCATCGGGGGAGTAGTCAAATATTGAATTTTTGTGACGACTCGTTTTGTGATAATTGACACTTCGCTTTTTTGGGATCTCCCAGGTAACCTATCCTTTTGTGGTATCCAGATCCAACCCAACGTTTTATCACTGTAGTTTTACAGGGTTTCGTCTAATTTGACGTGGTTGACAATATCGTCCTTTGGAATTTGTGTGATAACTTTGTTATTGGGGAAGACACCGAATATGCCACCCTTAGGTTATTAATAATAACGCAAGAAATAGGTTGTGTTAAATGTGTGTGGTTTATTCGGAGCTGCATACATTTATGTGTATCATATATGTGTGCATATGGAACCTTACAAAGTAGTTTGCACAATAGCGCGACAGCTTTAGAGAGATAAGAAAGAGGCGAAAATTTAAAACAGAAGGGCGCTGCAGGTGCAATCGTACACTTTCCAGAATCCAGATGGTAGCAGTATTTTGTTTAGTTCTTGTTGAAACTGCTTCCGGAATACTGTCTGCTCTTGCGAGATAGTATGGTGTTTTACTTTCTCGGCGACAATTCCAAGCATTTCGTAGCTGGAAATGAAGCTGACGTATTACCGTATGTGATGGTTTTGTGTCGGTAATACTTGAGATCATTTTATGGTTTCTTTTGCCAGACAATTAGTTGGTGGAACTGGTCAGTTTCATACACGAGTATTTAAACACCGCATAAAAAATGTATGCAATGGTTTTTTTACTCGTTTCTTTATCTACTCAAATTGATATTTTGCTTTTAGTGCTAGGCCAGCCCACTCTGTACAGTTGGTCCATCGTACAATATATTATTTAATGATTTATTGCTTGTTGTTTTCAGGAAGCATATAAAATAGTGATCAGGGTGTATGTTTGTGGGATGCACTAGTTTCATGTGCCCAAGTCGTTCATATTCCCCCATAAAATCTACATGGCCTTTTCAGATTTTAGGTGGGGTTCTTCACTGCAATACCAGATCCCAGATGCCCCCTGGGCTGAAGATTGTTCAGAAAATTTAAGGTTTACAATGAACTTTCCATCTATTACAAATTGAAGATTTGCTACAAAATGATCATTGCAATGAGCTTCCGTAGATGATTGAGTCTTCTCTCTAGTGTCCAAAATCACTCTAAGAGCGTATCGATTTTTCCTTTAGCCGCACACATCGCTGCTGAGTTGTGCTCCGAATAAACCGTTCTAGTAACAATCCATCAATGTCTTGTATTTTGGAGAATACGGCCTTCAGGCTTCAGTAGCATCTGGTTTTGTAGTAGCCATGATTATTAATGCTCTGCTCCGATGAGCATATCAGGGGATGATTAAGAATCTTGTCTGCTACATTTTGGGGATTGTTGTAAGCGTCAACCAATATACCCCATGCGCTCATGTAATTTTTATACCCTTGCAGGGTATTAAATTTCAGTCAGAAGTTTGCAACGCAGTGAAGGAGACATTTCCGACCCTATAAAGTATATATCTTCATGATCAGCATCAACAGCCGAGTCGATCTAGCAATGTCCGTCTGTCCGTCTGTCCGTCTGTCCGTCTGTCCGTTCGTCCGTCTGTCTGTCTGTCCGTCTGTCCGATTATACGCAAACTAGTCCCTCAGTTTTGAAGCTATCTGAATGAAACTTTGCAGATAGTCTTCTGTATGCTTTCACTACTATATAAGTCGGAACGGGACGGATCGGACGACTATATCATATAGCTGCCATAGGAACGATCGGTAGATGTTTAGAAAAAAATAATAACTTGTCCAATTTTTTAAATATTTTCATATAATTTGAGAAATGCCCATTTTATATTATTCTTGAACTTCGATTTTAATTTGATCAAAATCGGACTACTATATCATATAGCTTCCATAGGAATGTTGGGAAAATATTACGTATACGCATTGTTAAACCAAATTTTTATATGTATAAATGTTGTATACAATTCCTGTAAATTTTACTTTCCATTTAATAAAATTTTATTTATTCATAATAATCCAATTGTAAGCTGCAATGGTATACAAACTTCGGCGTGCCGCAGTTAGCTTTCTTTCTTGTTTCACTTAAGATCGATGTGTCTTGTTATCCTTTCTGCCTATCCAGTTACGATGATTTTATGATACCACATTTTCCGTGCTGAAGGCTTGTTAGTGTCATGGACCATGCATTTGAATAAATCGAGACATGGCGTCCATTTGAGTACATCCCCATCGAATTTTGCGATGCTTACTATGGACAAGCTTGATGCGTTTGATTTTGCACCTATATCCCTTATATAGTCGGAGAAACGACTGCATGTCATATCCCCCTTTGACCTGGTTCTCGTATTCTTCAAGAACCGAAAAGTGGATTTCTTGTGATTGTGACCATACTGATTTTATCAAATCACTCGTTACCGTCTTTCCGTTCTTTAAAAACTTTTTCAGAGCCTGCTTGGTGGAATTACCTGTCGCTTTTTGTCGGCGACATGCCGATATATGCTTGCTTACAGGCTGCTGTATGCTTGCAGCGTCTGGGTATGACTTGTAGTTTAAGCGTATTTGTCGTATGACAGTCTTTGTAGAAATTGAAATATTTCGAGTTCTTATATATCTCTAGAATATTATGATCCTTATCCGCAAATCGATTCCACTCTTTAAATTTGATTAATATTATGTTATAATAAGCTTTCTCTCGGCTGAGTTTTTTTTTTTAATTGTAGATGAGTTTCGAGATCTCTTGAATGTCGGGCTCACCAACACGGTTACAAGAGGCGTAGGTACCTTTCAGATCGTACATATAATATTATCTGTGATAAGCACTAGGACTAGCACTAGGTTGGTCTGGGGGTTTTGCGATTGAGGGTCTGAAGCCTCTGGTGAATGCAAAGACTGTAAGGCTATGTTTACGGTAAAGACAATTACTGATTTTATTGTTGAAACTTAACGACGTTTATAGCTGAACATGGGCTAAAGTAGTGTGCAAGGATTAAGGTGGGTTATTGTATTGTTACTAAATATACGGAAATGAGACTTTCGCTCCATTCCACATCATCGTGTCAGCAGAATATGCATATGCGCTTGACCTGGTAATTGATTCCTTTTTGTTGCCTCATATAAAAATGCTGCTACTGTTGAATTATGACAAATTATTGAACAGCAACTAATTAATTTATTGCTGAAAGTGTTCCGTTTACTATCCGTCAATTTCGAATAAGCCACCTTGGTTTAAAAAATAGTTGAGTCGTCTCAAAAACATAAAGTCTACCATCATGTCACATTTAAAGGCACCGGTTTTCAATCTACTCTTTCCAACTATTTAACGGCTCGATGAAATATTACCGTGCTAAACGCGCAGTACTACATAAACTATTTAACTCGCTGCAGGGTCCAGTTCTCTTAGTATCCAAAACAGTTTTATAACTTTGCCGACACTAAACGTAAGCCTACATCACATACATCCTCGCTTTAAATTGAAAATACTGTAATGATCAATAAACGCATTTTTTTTTTTCAAATAACATATTTTTATTTTAGAGATTCAAATCAGACTTATTCGTACTTCATGCCAAAACCCTATCTTATTTTGAGTCCGAGGTTAAACAAAAGGGTACTTCTTTTAGATCTTCATATGCATCTTTATTTGCAGCACCGTTTTAAGTCAGCAAAATCTCCATTTTAACAAGCGAAGCTTAGCAACAACTAATCTTTTGGAGTTCACTTCCTTTATTATAGATTGTTTCTATAAAACTTTTTCGACAGATGTAGTTATACCCTTGCAGGGTATCATAGTTTTAGTGAAAAGTTTGCAACCCAGTGATGGAGACATTTTCGACCTGCTTAATTTGACTAGTCTAGATTTCAGTTGTCGAAATATTAATTTCTTATTCGGTGAGCTTCCCTAAATATAGGAAGTCTTAAATACATACTTATATTCTAATATTAATATTCCTCGCTTCTTCTCTTAAAAAGTTCTTCTTCTTCTATCTAATTTTTTCTTATGTACATTTTGTAAATCACCATGTTCCTTGACAACTAAATATTATCTAATTATTCTGTTTATGCATCAATATTACAACCTCTCTGTTGAACTCCAAATAATAATAGTTGAATGCACTGAATTATTAATGGCATATTTGGCCTTTAAAAGAAACTTACTCCAATCTTCATGCTTAATAAATTCAGTTATTTTAGCTAACATAGTTTTCCTTGTTATAATAACCCGTTTCATCGGACCTTTCGCTTGAGGTGATCCATTTGCTACTTTAACATTTTCAAAGTTACAGCATTTTAAACTAGAATTCTTCTCCTTTAAAACATTTTTGAAATTAAAAAAAAAAACTTTATGGGACTCTGAGATATTGTATTTTGAATTTATATCGATACTTTCCCTAAATTTCTAGA
Organism: Drosophila jambulina; assembly: GCA_018152175.1. NCBI lineage: Eukaryota > Metazoa > Arthropoda > Insecta > Diptera > Drosophilidae > Drosophila > Drosophila jambulina. The sequence goes on along the minus strand of JAECXH010000027.1, from coordinate 1,349,887 downwards.
TGGCGCTTTAGACAATAAGTATGGAAAAAAGATTTTTACAAATTTTAAAAAGAACAGTGCTACTAGAAGATGCCGTACTCATCTTTCAAAAATTAAAAAATACATCAAATACCTTAATGGTGATATATTTGGGAAATCTGACAAAGGAAATTTTTAAATGCCTGTTCGAGTTCACCGCATTGAAACCCTTGAGAAAAGTATATAGGTACCTGAGATCTGCAGCGGTCCACTGCAACTATTAGTGCACCTCATAAATAAAATGTCATTTAAACATCGCGTAAAAAAATGTTTTTTTTACTCGTTTCTTTATCTACTCCTTTACATATATGCCGTGCAACAATCCCAAATTGATATTTTGCTTTTAGTGCTAGGCCGCGGGAATAACTAATTTTTTGCTATTGTGTTAAATGATTTCGTTCACATATGTATACCGGTATATGTACATATGTACTATGAATGTTCTGTTATTAAATTTATTCATGTATTTAATGAGTAATAATAATATTGGATATTATGTAATTCGGATATAATTCAAAATATATTTAGAATCACAAAATTTAACTGTAAGTATTTGAGCGGGCAAATTTTTGTGTTTGTGTACGGCATTTTTTTGTTTGTCGTTGTATCTGAATATTCGTTTTTGATGCGGTGTTTTACTGCATAATTCATGAGTATGCTACTTGTGTCGAAAGCAACTACCGCTGCAGATCTTTCATACATATGTACATATATTCAACATTTTTCTTCGGTATCCGGGGTGCTATTAGCCTTAGCCCTTAATAATATATATTTAATTTATTTCCATTAGACTTAAAACAGTTTTTTTCTATTTTAGGCTATTGAAAATCGACATGCAATGGCAAAAGCTTTGTACTCAAAAACCTTTGCTTGGCTAGTAACAAAAATTAACAACTGCACAAATCCTGGACAAGATGGCGCGACATTCTTTGGAGTGTTAGATATATTCGGATTCGAAAATTTTACTCGCAACTCATTTGAGCAACTATGCATAAATTATACCAATGAAAAGTTGCATAAATTTTTTAATCATTACGTCTTTGACTTAGAGCAATCAATTGTAAGTACTAATTAATATTACATATTAATGCACCATAAAAATTTATAAAGCTTTTAAACATTCAAGTATTTACTCAACCAGTAAATAACTTAACTTATATATGAAGGGAAAAATACTGCAAATTATAAAGCATTCTTTTTTTCACTTCTTAAATTATTGTAAATCGGTGTTTCCTGTCATAGGGACCGGACGTGTTTCGTTTTCTGTGCTCTAAAAAAAAAAACAAAAAAGTTCTTTTTTATTGTTCTTCAAAATTTTTTCTAAATTTTGTGAGTTCTTTTTGGACAACTTTTCATTTTTATCTTCTCGCTTTTTATATTGCGTAGTGAATAATTTTCCCTTCCGGCTGCGGTCCTGTGGCCTCTGCTGGGCAGAAGCCGCCCGTAGCTGGTAGGCAGTGTTCAGCTACTATAATGTCTGAACCAGACTTGGATATGACAGCGACAGTGGCTGAGGCCCAAAAGAAACTGAGGGAAGCATTAAACATGTCACTAAACCAATTTAGCACCCTCTATGCCGCCACCTCTTCCAACAATCGACCCATACCACCTCAGGACCTACGTTCTGATGTAGAAGCTATATCAGACGATGACTGGTGGACCCCACGTCCTAAAACTAACAAACGCCGTTTAGACTCCAAGTCTCCTAATGCAAAGAACAAAATCAAAAGGAGTCTAACTAGTCCAACCTACAATCCCGAGAACCGATTCTCTGAGCTATCGGATACGGATACAGACGACGAACCCACCGTCGTTTTAAAAGCCGTCAGCCACAACAACTCTGACCAAGCCAATACCAACCAAGCCACCAATAGCAACATCAACGCCAACCATGAGAACAATACCAACAACATCAACAACAACTGTACAAGTAAAAGCATCAGTAGCAATAACAATAGCAGCAGCAACAACAACAGCGACAACAACAGCAGCAACATTGGTAACAACGGCAATCGTGATCCGTCTCACAAACCACCCCCAATTGTTGTCAGGAACTGTGAAAATCTGAACGGACTTATCAGATCCATAGACAAGATCATTCACCCAACGAAGTATTCAATTAAATGCCACTCAGACAATTCTGTTTCGATCCTGGCTGCAGATTCCGATGCATACAGAGCCATAACGAAATCCCTCACCATTAAAAAGGTACCATTCCATACTTGGCAGCTTAAAGAGGAAAGGTCCTTCCGCATTGTCATCCGAGGTGTTCATCACTCCATCCCAGAGGAAGACATTAAGGAAAGTCTGACCATGCTTGGCCACACTGTGCGCTTCATCAATAGACCTAGAAGCCGTTTCGACAAAGCAAAACTCGTCAACCTAGTCTTTTTCGAGTTAGAACCTGCCATCAATAACAAAGAAATTCATGACCTTAAGACGCTCTGTCGCCAACGGGTTCAGGTCGAACTTCCCCACAAAAAGGATGATGTAGTGCAATGCCATCGATGCCAATCCTTTAATCATACAAAAAATAACTGCCATAAAGAATTTAACTGTGTGCGATGTGGTCAACAACATGCGATTGAGGCTTGTGAACGAGAAATCTATCCAGTCAAATGTATTAACTGTGGTGGTGGCCACACAGCAATTTACAAGGGCTGTATTGTTTACCAGCAGACAGTAAGTAGACGTAGAAGTGCTACTTCCCATCGTAGCCTCCCACAACAACAAGCCATTGCTCGATCAACTGCTCGAAGAGGCGTTGTGGCTTCTCTGTCATACGCGAACGCTGCTGGTGGATCTCTTCAACAACAAACTCAGCAGGAAAGACGGCCACAGTTTACAACCCTTCAGCAGCAGCAACACTTCCTCCGCTAGGAAGTGGGAATCGGAGAGCACATCAGCAAAGCCAGCCAAAGGAACTCCTTCGTCAGCCGCAGCAACCTGCTCAGGGAACCCCAAGCCGACAGCAATATCCAGGACCCAAACAACAACAGTCATCTCAGCAACTCCGGAATGTTCAAAATGATAGTCTTTGGCAACGACAAGAACAAATGTTCATGCGATCTGATGAAAAGATGTCAGTCCTTGTAGCTCAACTAGACAAGATGTTCCAGATGATGATGTCAATGATGAATCTTATCACTGGCCTTCTATCAAAAATGGCACCAGGTTCTGCACAAGCGATCTCTGGTCTTCTCGCAGTTCATCCATTCCAACCATGAGTCAAATTGGACTCAAAATTGGCGTGTGGAACGCTGACGGGCTGGCCAGCAAGGCACTGGAGCTGGAGCTCTTTGTGCGGAAACATCATATATACATTATGTTGGTCAGCGAAACACACTTCTCCTCTCGGTCATACTACAAGCTGCATGGGTATGACATTCACCAATCAAATCATCCGGCCGATCGCCATCGGGGGGCTCAGCAATTCTCATAAAGTCCTGTCTCAAATACCACCAGTTTGCAACAATGGAACATCAGAGTGCTCAATGGGTCGCAGTCAAAGTTAAAACAGGCCACGGTGAAATTGTCATTGCATCCATTTACTGCCCACCTAACTTGCGGGGCTCTCGAAATTGTACTGCCAGCGGAAGAGCATTGGCAGACTGTATTCTTAGTTCAAATATCCAGGTCCTTGCAACCGGTGGGCCCACGCATTACCCATACAGTCAACGTAAACCATCAGCAATCGACTTTGCCATATATGGAGGGATTCGATCTGAGCTTATCACCATCTCAGAAAGCTTGGAACTAAGTTCTGACCACATCCCCTTGGTTATTGAACTAAGGACTGCTGCTTACAAGCTCTCCCGTAATAAGCATATTCTCCCTCAAAACGCATGTATTCCTCGGTTTCAGGCAGCTGTTAACCAACTTGTTAACCTCAACATGGTCTTAAACTCTCCTGATGACATTGACGACGCAACTGAGCTCTTTGCCCGAAATATCCACATCGCTGCTGAATCCTCAACCTGTGGACAAGGTTCAATAAACTCTCAAGATCCACCTCATGCCCTTTTAAAACCTGAGGTTCTGGATCTGGTGAGGGTCAAAAGAGCCTTGCGTCGCAGATTCTTGCGGTCGAGAGATCCGGCCGACAAAAGGGCATATCGTCGTGCTGAGGACGAACTAAAAAAGTTGTTGCATACGACGCGAAATAACTATCCCACAAAACCTTATGGACTTAACCTCTGGAAATTATCAAGATCAGTAAAGAGGCAGCCCCATCGCAAAATCCCTATCAAGCGTGCTGACAACTCGTGGTGCAGATCGGATTCCGAAATTTCCTTGGCTTTTGCTGACGAGCTGGAAAATCGCTTTCGGCCATTTGACTTTGCAAAGCGAGAAGACGTGGAAAGTACACTGGCATTCCTTGATGCTCCCTCCCCAGAAGCAGAGCCTATTCGACATATAAGCCCGGAAGAAGTTTGTCTGCATATCAAGAAGCTGCACCGTAGTAAAGCTCCAGGCTTCGACGGTATTGATAGCAGAGTTGCAAAGGCTCTTCCAAACAAGGCTATATTATTTTTAGTCCTCCTGTTCAACTCCATGTTACGTATCCACCACTTCCCCACGCAATGGAAGTGTGCTGTGATATCGATGATTCCGAAGCCAGGCAAACCGGAGAACCTTGTTGCGTCTTACCGACCGATAAGCTTGCTGCCCACATTCTCTAAAATATTCGAGAGAATATTTCTTAGTAGAATGATGGCAGTAAGAAGTGTGCAGGATGCCCTCCCAGATCACCAGTTCGGATTCAGAAATAATCATGGAACCCCTGAACAAGCTCATCGAGTTACCCAACACATTTTGGATGCCTTTGAAAATAGACAATACAGTTCTGCTATTTTTCTGGACGTCAAGGAAGCCTTTGACAGAGTGTGTCATAATGGCTTGCTATTCAAGCTAAAGTCTTTATTGCCAACTGCACAGTTTCTCCTGCTGAAATCCTATCTCCTGGAAAGAAATTTCATGGTTGAAGTGAGAGGCGAAAGATCGTCCATCAGAAGCATACGAGCTGGCGTTCCACAAGGTAGTGTTCTGGGTCCCGTATTGTACACCCTCTTCACCTCTGACTTGCCAAATCCCGGAGATCCGGGAACCCTCCTGGCAACGTATGCTGACGACACAGCCTTCATCGCAAACTCTCCGTGTCGAGTTGAAGCTTCCAGAATGACTCAAAACTTCCTGAAGACTTACAGCGAGTGGACAAATCGGTGGAACATATGCATAAATAGCAACAAATCCCAACACTGCTACTTTTCCCTGAGGCACCAAATCCTCCCTAGGGTTATGTTCCAGGATACGATAATCCCACAAACTCCTCAGGCAAATTATCTGGGTTTGATTCTCGACAAGCGGCTCACGTGGAAGCAGCACATCGCTAAAATAGCAGCCACATGTCGTAGTAAGCTAAGGAAGCTAAATTGGATGCTGAGAGCAGCTAGTCAACTAAGTCTCAGTAATAAAATACTGCTGTACAAGGCAATAGTTGTCCCATCAATGACCTACTGCATTCAATTATGGGGAACGGCATCCGACTCAAATATCATGCGAATTCAACAGATCCAAAACCGAGCGTTGCGCACGATTAAAAATGCACCGTGGTATGCGAGGATCGAAGACATCACAAAGGACCTGCACATCCCCACTGTGAGAGAGCAAATTAACCGACACTCTAGTCGGTATAACGAACGGCTACGAGCTCACGTTAATCACCTAGCTGCTTCATTGGCAACCCCGAGGACCAGGAGAAGGCTTAAAAGACGACATCCAGGAGACCTATGGATACGAGGGCGACATAGAACGCGTGACCTTCCCCAATAATTGTACTTTTGATCGTCATTTGTTGTTTACCAAAAACCTTTGTGTTATCCATATTTCCTATTTTTCGTTGCTGTTCTGTTTCCTTGTTATGATTTCTACTATTGCTAGTCCCTACATTTTATAACCATTTAATTGGTTGATTAATGTAAAAATAAAAATATGTTACTTCAAAAACTTAAATTATTGTAATTGTAATTTTTGTTCCGAATCATTTTAGGATTGAAAGTTTCATTTTTTATGGACTTCTATCCGACAAACACCCAACCCGCTTTTTTATACCCTTGCAGGATATTATAATTTTAGACATAAGTTTGCAACGCAGTGAGAGAGTAACTTTTGATCATATAAAGTATATATATTCTTGATCAGCATCAACAGTCGAGCCTATCTATACATGTCCGTCTGTCCGTCCGACCATCTCTCGACTTTAACAAAAACTAGTCCCTCATTTTTAAAGCTACCTGAATAAAATTTTGCAGATGGTCTTCGGATTATTTTCCCTACTAAATAAGCCGGAAAGGGCGGATCAGCCAATTATATCATATAGCACAAAAAAACAACGTTCCCAAATTTGTTAGAAAAGTAGTTATAACTTTGCCGTTTTTTCAAAATTTGTTTTTTTTTATATACTTTGAGAAATGGAAGTTTCGTCTTATTTCAGCTTTTGGTTTTTAATTTGTTAAAGTATGACGAATATAGGAACGATCAATAAATGAAGGGAAAAATCGAAAGCTGTGAATGTAAAACTGTTACCGTAAGATTGTAAATACAATATGTAATAGGTTAGTTAATAAAAATTGTAATTTCGTTGTTATTTTTCAGCCTAGGTTAGGTTAGGTTAAGCCGGATGGTTATCAAAGTCCTTAAGGATCAAGGTGTGTTTCGAAGGTAAGAAATTCACCCGTCCTCTTCTTCGAGGCATCTTCTAATGATGCCAGAACCGGAGCGCCCAGGTATCTTATCCTTGCCTTTGTTACGGCCGGACATTTACAAATGAGATGCTCCAAGGTTTCGGTTGCCTCGGATTTATCACATTTCCGGCATCTGGCGTTGTCGTTGGCAACTTTGCAGGTTGTGGAATTTCTCCTCCATCTGCTCTTTGCTCGTGCGTCCGCTTGTCTCCCTATCTCGCTTTGGAGCGTTCTTAGCGAGACAGGAACGTCTTCTGTTCTTTCACTAGTCTGTCCAACGCCTTCCTTTGCAAGTATGCCCTGGTGGCTGGGAACCCAGTAGATTCGCACTGACTTAGTCGTGCTAAGGGTATCTAGTGTCTCCCTGCTTGCCAGTACAGTTTTGGAACTGACCGCTGACGATTGCACGGATCTTATCGCCGCTTTACTGTCTACGAACAAATTGATCGCCTCATGTGGACGGTCTATGGCGAATACTTCCGCCTGGAAGATGCTGCATTGGCTTGGTAGCTTATACGACAGCCTTATCTCAGGGTCTGTGCAGTATATGCCCGCTCCTACTCCTTCTTCGATCTTGGAGCCGTCGGTATAGATATTGAGGTGGTGAGCATGATCCTGACCTATTTTCCAGTCGTCAGGTCCCATGAATGTTGCTGCTTTTACATCCGGGCAGGTTTTGGGTATCATGTAGTCAGATGCGCTGCTCATGTCTCGACCAATCGAACTATGTCCGAATCCTTGCATTGACATATTTCCTGATGCAATTAGGCGTTGTGCTGCCTTTCCTGTAGTCAGTTGCGCGTGGATATCTTGGGGGGTTTATTCCAATTATGGTTTCGAATGCTTTTTTCGGGGTTGACCTCAGTGCTCCTGTTATGCAGAGCAGGGCCTGCCGCTGGGTTCTCTCCATAAGCTTGTTGTACGTCTTCTTTTCCATGGCTTGCCACCACACTAAGAGTCCATACACACGAGTCGGATGCACCACCGATATGTAGACCAAGTGCATTAGGGCGGGCGAAAGACACCATGTGCTGCTAAGCTTCTTCTTGGATGCGTATAGCGCTATGGTGGCCTTTTTCACCCTCTCTAGTACATTGGGCTTCCATGCCAGCTTGCTGTCTAGTACAATCCCGAGGTATCTTACTTGTGTTTTCGGGGTCAGCCTGGTTGTGTTAATTTTTGGGGGGATCCATAGCGGCACCTTATATTTCTTGGTGAAGAGATTTAGGTCCGTCTTGTCCGCATTGATACTGGGTCCTACCTTCTCCGCCCACTCACATATCTCCCTGAGTGTTGATTCCATAATCGAGCTGAGGGTCGATGGACAGACTCCCGTGATAATGATGCTTATATCGTCGGCATATGCTGTTATCTTTGGAGCTTTCCTTTCGAACCTCTTGATCAGGTCGTCCACTACAAGATTCCACAGGAGGGGCGACAGGACCCCGCCTTGCGGCGTGCCTCTGTGAGCTCCTTTCACCATGGAGGCGGTACCCCAATCGGATTGTACCCGCCTACAACTTAGAAGATTTCTTATCCACAAGTTTATGGCAGGTTGCGTGTTGGTCACTCCTAAGCGGTCCATTAAAGCGTCTCTGGTCACGTTGTTGAATGCTCCGGATATGTCTACAAACACTGCGAGCGTATACGCCTTATTATTTAGGGCTCTCTCAATGGTGGCTACTAACGAGTGTAGTGCCCTTTTGTGTAAGCATGCTGGTTGGTTGACAGCAGTCTTCCCACATCGTTCCTGATGCGTAAGTCCAGCAGCTTTTCTAGCGTCTTAAGTAGAAAAGATGTGACGCTATATTCCTTGGGGCTCACGTGGCTGCACTTCCCTGCTTTTGGCAGGAAGACAATCCGAGAGGTCCTCCAGTGGATAGGGATATAGCCTATTCTTAAGCAACCTGTGAATATAGCGTAAAGCCATGGGGTGATCACTTCCTTGGTCACCTGTAGCATTGCTGGGAATATTCCGTCTAGTCCTGGTGCTTTTATCCCCGAAAAGGAGACTATAGCCCAGTGAATTATTCTAGATGATAATAGATTAGTTGAAAGATGCTCTTCTATAGTTGCATGGTCCTGGTGCTTGTTCGCATTGGGTACCTTAGTGCATCCCGGGAAATGAGCTTGCATTAGTGTCGTTAGGGCCTCTTCGCTGCCCATGCACCTGAGTTCCTCCGGTGGGGCCGATCTGTCGTGTGCCATGTAGCAAGAAGCTACCAGAAGGCGCTTCTTTTCGCTTTCCAGCAACACCACAGTCAGGTCATCAGAGCTGTAATGAGATATATGGTTAGCGTGTAGATCCTTCCATACAAGTACGGCGGTTCTGTTTCTACTTACCGATGGTGGATAGATCAAATTGTAATTTGAGGACTTTAGTCCGGCAACGGTATTGCCCGAGGTAGTCCATGGCTATTGGACCAAAGCTCGGCGGACCCTTGCTCCATGGCGATGAGGAGTTCCGCCGGCGCTATTTTGCTCTAATGGAGGTTTAGCTGCAGCACCCTAAGAGTCATGGGTACCAGGCTCATCTCCATTCGACGGGTTGACTGTTAACGTCAGGTCACCGTCCTCCTCCTCGCAGGCCTTGTCCAGCGTCAGTCCCTGGGCGGCGTCTACGATAGTTTCCAGACCTAGGTCCTTCTCCACCTCGGCTGCCTTCAGGGTGTAAGCATCCTTATCCCCGGGATGGCGTTTTTTGTGGCGCAGGTAGACGCTACCCATGCCCCACGCCATCTTCCCATATCTGGGATAGAAGATGTCTCCGCCTCTTTGTTGATCTGGAGGACTGCACTTTGGCCCCCCTCCTTGGGTGATGGGGTCTCAATGTGCAGAACTTTCCAGTTCGCGGTTGGAATGTCCGGATTCTGCCACTGCAGCAGCTTTAGCGCCCGGTCCCCTTGGATTGCGATGGGGAAGAGTACCTTTGCCTTAGGGATGGACGCGATTAGCTCCCTATCCACCACCTCCAGCTTGGCCCCCTCCCACAACGCCACAGCAAACCGTTTGCGTCAGCCACTTTCTCGTCGGATCATCCTTGCACTTCAGGATTTTAACCCCATTCAGCCATCCGGCACCATCAAATGTGGGCATGGGAGCTTCGGGGTCTTCCTCCATCCGTGCAAGTAATGATTCGACGAGCCGCGCATGCACCAACTTCCACCGCGACTCGGTCATCTTGCCATTTTCCTCGCTTCTGTCAATGAGTGACACGATCAGATGTCGTTTGGTCACCTAATTGACTTTAGCGGGTCTATTGGGCCTCATTGCCTTTGGGGGAGGTCCCGCCTCCTAAGGCCCGCGTCTCCGCTTGCTCCCAGGTGCGTCCTTGTTGGCGCTCTCGGCTGAGCATTGCCTTTTGTTGACGAGCGTCTCCTCCACTTTATTGGCAAATCCGCCCGTGGATGTCATGTGAGGGAGGCTGGCAAAGTGCAGCCTGCCCTCAGCAATCCGTTGCTCGGCCCAGGTAAGCTTTGACTTCTCCTCTGGGGATAGGGCGGCTTTTTCCTTAAGCCGGCTCTGGATGCGAAGGGCGGATTTATATTTTGCCTTGGTCTTGATCCCCTCGCTTGAACGCTTCGGCCCGTCCCTGCGCGGGGAACTGGTGCTTAGTTTCGGCGAGCGGAGAAGGGTTTCCTCCTCTTCTTTGGAGAGCTGAACGCTCTCCAGGTCCGAGTCTGTATAGAAAATGGCACCTGAGTAGCTAAGCTTCCCCGCTTGCGTTTGTGTTTGTGAGGCAGTAGCATTGCAACTGACATGACCTGCTCCCGTCGCATCAGAGGTGTGATCGCTGGCGACACGCAGAGAGGATTGCTCCTCTCCGTGCCCGCCGGTGGTAGCGATTACGCTTCCCACCGACGTTTGGGTTGGCATCCAAACCCCGGTTGCTTTCTTCAGCCCACTCATACTGGTTTATTTTTCCGGGGAAACCACCCACTTGCGTTTTATGCCTACCGCCAGGCACCTTCAGCAATGGCTAATGGTTCATTTGCTCCGGCCTTTTGCGCGGAAGGAATTGAACCGAAGCTTTAGCTAGACACTGCATTATCTCGGACAGAGCAGGTGGAATTTATATTAAACAGTTTAAAAATGATTTTTTTGTTTTTCAAAACAAAATTATTGTTTGTCATGTATAAATGTATAACTTTTATATACATATCTACTTGTAATTCTGATTTAATTCTTAATGCTTCCTTTCTAGTGTTTTTTATACCCTTGCAGGGTATTATAATTTCAGTCAGAAGTTTGCAACGCAGGGAAGGAGACATTCCCTACCCTATGTAGTATATATATTCTTGATCAGCATCAACAACCGAGTCGATCTAGCCATGTCCGTCCGTCTGTCCGTCTGTCCGTCCGTCTTTCCGATTATACGCAAACTAGTCCCTCAGTTTTTAAGCTATCTGAATGAAACTTTGCAGATCGTCTTCTTTATGCTCTCACTGCTATATATATCGGAACGGGCCGGATCGGACGACTATATCATATAGCTGACATAGGAACGATCGGTAAATTAAAAAAAAAAAATTATTACTTGTCCAATTTTCAACATATTTTCATATAATTTCAGAAATGGAAATTTTTTATTATTCTAGAATTTCGGGTTTAATTTGATAAAAATCGGACTACTATAACAAATAGCTGTCATAGGAATGTTCGAGAAATATTACGTATACGTAATGTTAAACCGAATTTTTATATGTATAAATGTTGTATACAATTCCTGTTAGTTTTACTTACCATTTGATAAAATTTTATTAATTCGTAATGATTCAATTGTAAGCTGCAAGGGTATACAAACTTCGGCATGCCGAGGTTAGCCTTCTTTCTTGTTATATGTATAAATGTTGTATACAATTCCTGATAGTTTTACTTTCCATTTGATAAAATGTTATTAATTCATAATGATCAGATTTTAAGGGGCAAGGGTATACAAACTTCGGCGTGCCGAAGTTAGCTTTCTTTCTTGTTTTTTTTTTATTTGGACGTTGACTCATTAAAATCAGTTAATTTAAATGTCCCTTATATGACACTAAAGGGTTCATAAAATTCAAAGAATGTTCTGCCGTGGCGCATGACTAAAGGTACTACTATTACTCGGTAGATGAAAATTAAGCTGACCCAATAAGTTAGCACTTCCACGTCACCACGGATTAGGCCATAAATGGAGGTAATACCTTGCATGGTTCTACGGTTAGATAAGGAGGATAATTTTATTTGTAGGATTATACTAGATTATACTATTCGACGATAACATCTGTTTTGCATCCCAGTTTACACCGCGTAAAGTGAAAAGAAAGAGTTCTGTTGAACCTGTTGCGTTTACTGTGGACCCCATACTAAGAGCTCCCAATGCAAAATTTCTATTCCTAGATAGGACGAACAAGAGTATTATATAACGTTTTTCACATAGGGATCATTGAATTGCCGCTTTATAAATCCAAGCACCCGAAATTTGATCGATAAAGAAATATTAGGGATCCAGACGGACTCTCAAAACATCCACTAAAGCATTTCTTTCCAAAGAGCGACAACTTACACGCTGAGTAAGTTGCAGGCTTCGGAACGACACGACAGAATGTCGTTAGCTTGCGTTTAGAGCCGTTTTAGTTAAATAAATCTACGCGGCACCAGCAGGGACGCAGGCACCTGGCTAAAACTGGAAGAATGATCAACGGACCTTTGTTTAGTTTTAACAGAATTATAAAGTTAAGAACCTGTACGTTTATATTTAGAATACAGCCTGGATTTTTTGTTTTTCAATTGACTCGAAACTTTAGTAAAGATTCTTATTTTTGGTTGACAGATAGTATAGCGGAAAACATTTTTTTTTTAAATTAACTCATAGTACTGTACAAAACATCCATTTCATTTTAGTGCCCATGTATAGATAGGACTAATTGAAATCAGGTATAAAATTATTCAGCCGCTCGAAGCTTGGCTTGCGAAAACAGAAAACTATCGACGCAATCCTGGCTAAGCTAACTCACACCGGATCAGCGACAAAACAAAGATCCAGAAAACGCTCTACGATATTACGTACATGGTTGACTTCAGACAGAGAGAAATGTCGAACAAGCCAGCAATAAAATCATAAATCAACTGAGGACCAAGTAGCCGCTGGGATGCTAAAATTACAAAGAACTACTAAATATTCCCTATCCAAAAGCCTATTGTAATTCAAATGGATAGCGGAAAGATGGTTGCAATAAAAAGTAAGTGCCGACAATAAAGGAATACATGTTCCTACATGTAATGAAAATGGAGCTACCATTGACTGATAGCTTCACACATACACAAAAATTCAACATCGTTGCACTCCTCGAAAGTTGGTTGTTAGAGTCATACAACTCCGAAACATCTGATAGGCCGAAGGCATTTTCCCTGACATGTGGATATGTGGATGTGCATAAAGCGATTAGAGAGGCATGTGACCTATCAGACTGACAATTCGGCTTTCGCAAGGTGAAGTCGACGGTCGATCCCATCTCGAAGGAGTTATCAATCGCCAAGTCTGCAATAACCGCTAGGTAGGTAGGTAGAAGTGTGAAGACCCTTTCTTGAGCCTCCAATTAGAGCTAAGCTTCGTTTTGGTCCACACCCTCCGATCATGGTTGTGACTAGTCATCTCTAGCACCATCCAGAATCGTTGAGAAAAGCAAGGATAGCCGTGATCTTGAGCTTTCCTACTCCCCCCAGCGATTCCAACTGGGAGGCACCGAAATGGCGTAATCTAGTTGTTTAGTGCTGGACAGTGGCAGAGCAAGTGCTCTGGCGTCTCCTGCTCCGATGGTTCTTTGCAGCTTCTGCAGCTGGTGTTATAGGACAGCCCCATCTTCATTGCGTGCGATCCTAACGCCCAATGACCGTTTAAAGCTGCCGTGATCCTGCTGATATCCTTCTTGGTGTGGGATATCAGTTCTTTAGTGCGTTTTTTCTCGAAGTTCGGCTACCAAAGCTTTGATCTTCAATTCTGACTCGTCCTTGACCACTCTGCTGGCCTTAGCTTTAAAGTAGTCATGGATCGTTGACTGTACTGTGCTTAGTGCTATTGGTATACATTTAATACTTCTGTTCTTGATTGAGCCTTTGCGGGCTAACTCGTCCGCCTTCTCGTTCCCTGGTATGTCGCTGTGCCCTGGCACCCAGGTTATTCTAACGTCATTGTGCCTGGCAAGATCATTTAAGGCCCTCTTGCATTCTGCCACTAGCTGTGAGTTCGTTTTGACTGCTGCTAGAGCTTTGATAGCGGCCTAGCTATCAGAGTAAATCCTCACTTTGGTATTATTAAGGCCTCGCTGTATTGATAGTCTAACTGCCTCCAATACTGCGAGTACCTCTGCCTGAAAGACCGTCGCTGAATGTGGGAGACTGAAAGTCGATTCAATCCCCTAGCTCTCAGCGAAGATCCCAGCTCTGACACCACAGCTCACCTTGGAGCCATCGATGTAGAGTGAAACCTCATCTTCTTCGGTTACTCTGCCTCTAGTCCATTCCTCCCTCGACGGGTAGGAGGTGGTGTAGCTGTTTCCGAATCTAATTTCGGTTGTAATGTAGTCTACTTCCTTGTCTATTTGTGCTGTGATCCCTTCAAGGATAGTGCGATGGCCTATGCAGTGATCTCTCCAGCACTTTCTTGCTCTGAGTCTAGCCGCACTCTGGGCCGCGGAATCCTTGATGAATATGTCAATCGGCTAAATATTTAGAATTATGTTCAGAGCGGTCCCTGGGCATGAACGCAAAGCTCCCTAGGCCCCCGCTCATGCTGAACGTTGTATCCTGGTTAGTTTTGTGATGTTGTAGGCTCTAGTGAGTGCCGGTCACCATACTAGAGCCCCGTATGTCAGTATTGGTCTAACTACTGCTGTTTAGAGCCACATTATAGTCTTTGGGTGTAGTCCCCAGTTCTTTCCAAACATCTTTCTACAAGAGTAGAAAGCAATTCCTGCCTTCCTGACTCTTTCTTCGATGTTGCGTTTCCGTGAGAGCTTCGGGTATAGTATTACTCCTAAATACTTCGCCTGCTCTGAAAGTTTCAGCTCTATGCCCTCTATCATAGGCATGTTACACCTTGGGATCTTTGTTCTCCTTGTGAATAGCATTAATTTCGTTTCGTTAGGGTTAATCCCTAGTCCGCAGGATTTCGTCCACTTGTTTAAGCGTTCCAAAGCTCCCGACAATATGTTGTTGTTGTTGCTTAGGACGTCAGGAAATGGACCTGATACTAGCAGCACTACGTCGTCGGCGCATGCTACCGCCTTTACTCCACCACAATTGAGATCCTTTAAGATGTGGTTCATGTTGATTAGTCAGAGTAGAGGCGATGAGACTCCGTCCTGGGGCGTGCCTCTCTTGACTACTCGTGTGAGGTGAGTGCCACCCAGTTCGGCTATTATCGTCCTACTCGTGAGCACAGCACCAATCCATTCTCTGATGCATTCCTCAACACCTATCAAGCTGGGGGAGCCCAGGATGGGTTCAGTGTTCACGTTGTTGAACGCACCTTCTATATCTAAGAAGGTGGCCATCGTGTATTGTTTATAGTATAATGATTTTTCGACGTGACTCACCACTTCATGCAGTGCTGTCTCGGTAGATCGACCTTTCCGGTACGCATGTTGGGCGTCCGACAGGTGATACCTCTCCGCCTTATCTCTTATCTGTATGTCCATTAGCCTCTCCATCGTTTTCAGGATGAAGAATGTTAGGCTTATTGGTCTGTAGTCCTTTGCTAGGATATGTCCTCTCCTGCCAGGTTTTGGTATAAATATTACCTTCGCTTTCCTCCACGGAAGCGGTATGTGCGCAAGGTTGATGCTCGCCTCATATATGGCTTTAAGCCACCAGCTGATACTATCCTTTGTTGCCTGTAGCATCGCTGGAATAATACCGTCCAGGCCCGGACTTTTATATTTATCAAAGGAGTCTATCGCCCATTGTATCTTTTCAATGGTGATATAGTCTCCAGTAGAAGTGTTTGTCTGTATGGTTCTTGAGCTCTCTCGCCCCGAGTGTACACGCACGTTCCCTGGAAAGTTTGGTCTACTAGAACCTCTAAGGATTCCTCGATTGACGTTGTCCTCCGCACTCGGGAATACAAAGGTTGGTGTATTTTCTTTGTTACAAATTGTGACGTTACGACATATAATATGATCAAAAACTGACTCACCTCTTTCATTTGTCTCAGAGCTTCTCCAGAGCGTGTGTATCGCGTTCGCGTCGCACCCGATCACCAGGGTCGTCTTCGTCTCTTCAGCCCTTTGCAGCAGCTTGACCACCGGTTCTGGCGGAGCCGGGTCGTCATGGGCCATGCAGATGTGATCAGCATGCCTATCCCATCCGCTGTCACGAATCTGTCCACTGCTAGATGCGATGTGCTGAGGTTAGAACAGAAAAATGCGTTAAAGTGATTCTTTATTACTATAAATGCTCTCGTTCTACCTGTCGAGTTGGTGTATAGTAGGGTGTAACCAGGCAGTGTCAGACCAGAAACTAGCTCGTCCCTGGTCCATGGTTCCTGTAGTAACGCAATGTCGATGTCCTTCTCCCTTAGAAGGATCATCAGATTAGCTGAAGCGTGGGAGCTACGCTTCAGGTTAATCTGCACTTCAGACGGCGTTTTTGTTAGTTTGTGCGGAGTTGGGCGCCTTGTCGTCGATGATCATGACATCCAACAACTTATTCGTGTCGTCCACCTCCTCTAGTAGTTCTCTCCGGTTCGGCAAGGAAGACCTTGATCTTGGCCTTCCTGATACCGTACCGGATTTTGTGGTCCCTTTCTTCCAGCTGCGACAGGCAGCGCTGATTAATAAGTAGGAGAAATGGCTGGCTTGTCTTCATTTCTCTCTTCGCCTTCGGGGGTTGGAACGCTTCCGGGTTGGCCTTCTGATATTCCTGGAAATCCTCAATCTTTGCGAGGAATTCGCTTTGTCTGCAGCGTCTTTTGGGTCTACCCTGCCCTCAGCCTCATTCTTCGCAATGTTGCTCGGTGTGAAACGGGCTCTGTTTGCCCTCACTAATAGTATCTAAGAAAGCTCTCTGGCAGGCAGTGAGTAACTATGCAGCAGCCATCATGACCAGGCTGCCAGTCGAAGAGCGTCATAGGAATGGTCCGGCTAAAGGCAATGCAAGCTTTCGCGACGTATAGTGAAATGCTTTCAGAAATCAACTTAGGAAGCTTACTCCGTATGTATTCTGATAGGAAATTCCAAGAGAGTTTGTAAGTTTTTGAGGACTAAAATGAAGAAAGTTGAGCGCGCAGTGGTCAGATCGGGGTTAGCAAGATTTATATTTTTTTAAGCTTCGTTTTCCTTGACAACACCATGCCAGAACTCTGTAGAACAAAATTTGTTGAAGAATTAATTAGAAACATTTATTTTAAAATTTGAAGCATACGAGAATTTAAATTTGTCTACGAGTTTTGACTTTTCAGTTCTTATTTTGGCTTGGATAAAAGCGATTACATCTTCAGATTTTTTATCAGGGGAGACCAGGAAATGTCCGTTTCGTAGGTGGTAAGAGCTTTGGCATGGCAGACTATTCCTCTGATCCTCGGCCGGTTGTCTGGGCCTGACAGAGGACATAACGGATATTACCGGAGGCGCGGCTACTCATTCGGACACCGAATCTTCTTAAGCATTCGATCTTAGAATTCTTTGAATTAATCCTGAGATCTAAGACTGTGCCGAGAGAGCCGGCAACTACGCCAAATACTGCAGACCAGCTGCATTTTTTTTCGCCAAGAAGACTTATTGATTGATTCAGCTCCAAAATTATATCTTGACTTTTGCGAAAAATGTATAACCGCTTTTTAAAGCCGCCTTTGGTGCTGCATAAAATACATCATCTCCTTTTCAACATCGCGGCAAACCTCACAGCAGCAGCAAGTCGATTTTTTTCCTCAATTCGTCCACCGTCCGAGAGACAATACAATGCAATTGGCGTACACAATAGCCTTTTTATCTGTTTTAAAAGACAAGTCATGTGAAAATCACTTACCACTGTAGACCTTTAACGTTTTGTGTTAGGCAAAAAGGTAAACTTTGCAACGGCCCAGACAGACCAGAGTGCAAAAGAGCGAGAGAGCGTGTGATCAAGCGAACTAAAACCGTATTTAGCCGTATTAAGCTCTAGACTGGAATGTAAAATATGCAATGAAGCATGGTAGCACTACAGCTTATAACAAAAAGAGTTCGTTCACTAGAAAAGAAGAAAGATAATATAACATGCCATTATTGCTAACATTTTTTAGATTTTTAAATAAAACGAGCAGTGTAAGTTAAGTATTGATCCAAGAAAAAATGTGTACATATAATAATGTTTTGACAAAATTTCTACAACATGTATGTAAAAAATAACTATATCTCTGGTTAAAATATATAAAATAGTATTAATTATACATGTCCGAGGAATAACATTTTTTTGATGAAATTATGCGCGAAGCATAGCAGCAGAGACTGCTACAGTGAGTGAGGTCGTTGACGAATTACCAAAAAGCCGTTACATATTTATTATTTAGCACGAAGGATAAAAAATTTGAAGAAATAGGGAGAGGATATGAATACGCCAGACACATAAATTAAATGCGCGCGAGCGCCATCGATCGTTGACGAGGGTCACACTCGACCGAACATGCGTTGGCCACGCTAAAATGGCAAATCCACAATCAGCGGCTGTACACTAAACCTCGCCAGAGCCCTATATGAGGCGGGCCCCAGCACTTAGCGACCGTGATCGGTTGAGGCTAGTCCCCCAGTCGTCAGTAGCAAAAGTCACTTCTTGGCCAGACCGGATTATTCGATCTGGTTCAATTTATACATTGTAGTTAGTTGACCCGTAGTTCACCCCCAACCCCCCTTACACCCTTGGACGGCTTACGAACGCTGTCGCTGCTAACGCTGCTAAAAAAATCCGCCCGGATACGCAACCAAAATTCTGATCAAATTTAACTGTCAAATCATTCGGTTTTATTACATTTCGTCTGACACTAGCCATGTCTGAAGCACTCGTTTACGCTCACCATGTTTGCCGCAGCCAATTTCCCGGTGTTATTGCCGCTTCGCTTCTTGAACTTCTTGATATTTCTCTATTTTTCCTCTTCTCAAGTTCACTTGAAATTTTCTCTGCTTAGTGTGCCTGTCGTTGGGTTTCGCTGTGGTGACTTTCGTTTTGGTATTTTCTTAGAAGCTGATCGTGGTTTCGGCACTGGCTTTGGTGGTTAACCTAGCTTTTCTCCTCGTATATTCGATAGTTTTGGGTTGCCACTTAGGGCTAACTTATATATACTTTTTTATGTTTTTGTTGTTGGTACTAAGCTAAAATCAATGCATAAATCCACTGCATTAATATGCTTAATGTTTAATATGGTAAATATAATGTTATCTTGTAATTCGAAACGGATATGTATACATTTTATACTAACCTGAAAAAGTGTGAGTCCTCACAACTTGCTGTGCTGTCGCATGGCGAACAAAAATTGACGATACAAAGCAATTGAAAACTAATATATCTGAAGTAAAGAGTGAAAATTTATTTTAGTTAATAGGTAATCAAAAGTGTTAAATATGGAAATTTGTTGTGACTAGCGTGCCAATGTAAAGTAGAAATACTCTAGCGCTGGGTCGAGCTTCCTCGACTGTAGCTTTCTTACTCGTTGATATAGTTCGAAATCGGTCAATTATTTCTGCAAGGGTATACAAACTTCGGCTTTCCGAAGTTATCACATTTTCTTACACAATAATTTAATAAACTGGCTCGTCTTTATTTCTAGTACATTGAAGACGAAATTCTTTTTCATCACGTGGAATTCACAGACAATTCTTATTGCTTGGAAATGATTGAAAAGCCCCCACGATGTGTGTTCAAGTTATTGACAGAGCAATGTCATATGCCTAAAGGATCTGATTTGGCATATTTAAATAACTTGCATTCTGAATTTGAATTTCATCCAAAATATATTAAGGGCTCTGATCGTCGGCATTGGGAAACAGAGTTTGGCATTCGACACTATGCAGGAAGTGTCATTTATTCTGTTGATGGATTTGTGGAAAAAAATCGTGATGTACAACAAGACGTTTTGTTTGATTATATGAGTTGCAGCGAAGATTTGTTTATAAAGGATTTATGCAAATACCAGGTACTTATGAAAAAATATGTATTTTAATGGATTTAGTCTTAATTGTGGGCATTAAAGATGCAATCGACTTTGACAAAATGCACCCAAAGAATTCAGTTGATATAAGAGAAAGGAAATTTTAGACTTTTAGAAAGTAATTCGGTATTAGCAAAAAGATTGATTCAATTAACAAAACAAGTACAGAAACAATCTACATCATCATCGATACAATAAACTATTTGTATATAAGACGGAATGGGCCAGATCGGTTAACTTTATAATATAACTGTCATAATATTGAACAATCGGAAAATAAGAAAATAAAACTTCAACATTATTTAACATACTCTCCTCTTCTTTATTATATTTAGGATTTCCAAATTTTGGTTTTTAATTTATGAAAATATGAAAGTTCAAAAAAAAGGCTAAAACAAAACACCGAACTTTTGGTGATTTTCTTAAGCTCTTTGTGCATACAAGTTAACAAACATTTTGCTAGCTAGAAATCTAGCTACAAAATATGTCAAACAGGAATTGCTTTATGTATGATTAGCAATACAGCAGGCGGCAAGCGCAAGGCTATCCCTGTTCAACATAGTATTCTAGAGCTTGCCGCTTTGCTGAATTAGTAATCTTAAATAAGGCCATCTCTAATCGGCATTGTTTTCTATACCCGTGCCGAATCAGTGCGTCGACATCCGCCGTCCCAAGCGTTGGAGCGCTAACCGCTTACCGTGCAATTGGAGCACGGTGGTTTAAGGTTTGCAGTACGGTCGACGCTCGCTGACTCCGACGCCGACGTCATTTTAAAATATCTAAATCAGAAATAATGATATTTCTTAAATTGAAAGTAGTCTTTTATCGTCACACATATATGTGTTCTTAATGCTAAGTCGAGTTTTATGTTGTTTTTTTTAAATGTATGTCGATCAGTCCAGTCTAGTCCAGTTTTAAATAGCTTTCCTTTTCATTTGTTGTTCTTCGCTTGCAATCTACAAATCAGATCTTTCCTGCACGTATGTCCTCTTTAAAAATATCTGGTATAACAGCTTTTCCCTTTGTATAAATATCGTATTGTGCTAGTGCTAATGATAAATTTATGATTTTCCTCCTCGCTTCAAATTTTTTGTGGGTGTTACAAAATTAAAGTTAAATTTCTGAAAACTCACCGTTAAAAGTAACAGATCTGCCAACATGTAATCCAAACAGCGCAGCTGGGCCCGCCGGATGGTACGAAGTTCGTCGACAGAAAGTGGAGCACTGAGTCATTGAACCATTAGTAGATGCACCTACTCAAAGAAGAGGAGGGAAATGCGGAAAACAAAGAGAACGCTTTTCCTGAAGAGAGCAGCGATCAGATGTTCCAAATAAACATAACCAGCTTAACAGCTGACCAGCTCCCACACAGCACAGTGTGACCAGATCTTTTCGAGCCAAAGAACTGCCAGAAAGTTTAATAGATTTTAACAGGGACGATATTAATGGAATAAATAAAGCGGGCTTTAGCGGACACAAATACAGAAAAATCTCATCTTTAGGGGTATGACTAAGAGTATGAATGCCGCCGGAGCTATTTTGGACGTCTGCAGAAGCCAGTTTAAAATTAGCAATCCTAAAAACCACCCAGCTAGAAGAATCTCGGAGCTACCGACAGAAAGTAATATTATTGCAGTGGAGTCAGCAAACGAAATGTTAAAAAATGCTCGTTAATTAAGAGGCACCAGAATAAGTGTCGGAAAGGATCTTTGCGAAAATAGGCATTTTATCAAGTCTGCTCTATTCACTTTAAAAGGGTCCTTATATCAATAAACCCGGCAGAAATGTTTAATAGCAAAGGCACAACAACTGGTACGGAAAAGTTATACGAGAACCCAAAAAAAAAAGAACTTTTATAGTAAAGAGATGTGTACAATATCCTGGGGTTTTTCAAATGACTCACCCTTCGAATAGCTCTGGTTTGCATCCCAGCCCAACCGCGTAAAGCGAAAAGTAAAGAGTTCTTTTGAACCGACTCAATGCGTTTACTGTGGACCACATACTGAGGGCAATACGCAAGATCCATATTCTAAGATAGGACGAACTAATGAAAGATAAAGAGATTAAGTAACATAGGGGTCATTAAACTCTCTCGACCACCGTTTAATAAAACCAAGCACACCTCTGGCTTTATTTATCATGCTGTAAGGATGCTAATCACGGGCCAGGATAAATTCAGTCAGACCAGGATCCTCCACAGAAAAATATTTATTTTTGCGGAGACAGGCAGGAAAGGGGCCGATTGGCCGGGATTTGGGTAGTATAGGCAGGGTTGGAGTGGCGGGAACGACCCGTAAAGGATCACGGGGGCGTGGCAGTGAGTCGGTAGGAGCAGCCCCGTCATCCGGGCGCCGGCTCCTGGTCGAGCTCACGGCCTGCGAGCGAGATGGCCCAGGGAACGCCCCGTCAAACAGCCGATCAGGGGGCGGGCAGCGAGTCGGCAGGAGCAGCCCCGTCATCCGGGCGCCGGCTCCTGGCCGAGATCACGGCCCGCGCGGGAGATGGCCTAGGGAACGCCGTCAACCGGAGGCGCTCCCAGCCAGCCGAGAGGGCATCCGAGTCGGGTGCGGCCACGTCACCCGTGCACCGCCCCTTGGGCCCGGAATCGCCCCCGTGGAGCACGGCCCCGTCAACCGGAAGAGAGAAGGAGATGGCCGTGGGAGGCACTGGCGTTCGCGGCCCCGTCACCCGGGCACCGCTTCGCCTTGGCCACCGGGCCGGGGAAAAGGAGAGGGGAGGAGGACCGCCTCTGGGCTGGGTTGCGGCCACGTCGGCCGTGTACCGCTCCGCGAGCCCGGAGTACTCCCTCAGATGGGTAGGTTCCCGTTTCGCGTGGTGATCCTCGTGGTTGTCCAATGCTGCGGCTCCGCACTCCGTAGTTTAGAAAGACTTCTGCTCAGCTTGCTGGTTGAAAACGAACTCCCTTTGCGGCCGAAAAGAATCGCTGCTCGCAGCTTTTCTCTGCCGCTCGTCCCTCGTCGCCAGCGTTCTCGCCTCTGCCGACACGAAGCTTTCGCGTGCTTACGTGGCAGCGTTGGCTTCCGCTGGGGTGAGCGCTGCTCGCGATCGGCCGTGCGCTCTCTCGTTCTCTCCTTGATCGGCCCTCTGGGCTCTGCGGCTGCGCAGCTTTCTGCCCGGCTGTGATTGGGTCCTGCTGCTCTGCCGGTGTGTTCGGCTCTGCCGGTATATGTTCGCTCTGCCGGTGTGTTGGCTCTGCCGGTATGTTGGCTCTGCCGGTGTGTTCGGCTCTGCCGATATGTGTTGGCTCTGCTGGTGCGTTGGCTCTGCCGATGCGTTGGCTCTGCCGGTGTGCTGGCTCTGACGGTGTGGTGGCTCTGCCGGTGTGTTGGCTCTGCCGATGTGTTGGCTCTGCCGGTGTGTTGGCTCTGCCGGTATGTTGGCTCTGCCGGTGTGTTGGCTCTGCCGGTATGTTCGGCTCTGCCGATGTGTTCGGCTCTGCCGGTGCGTTGTGATCCGGGCGATGTTACCGCTGTTGCTAAGCGGGCTTTTGTCGCCGACTGTACTGCGGTTCCTGTTGCTATGCGGCCGCTGTTGCTATGCGACTGCTGTTGTTAAGCGGCTGCGTAGCCGGGGATTGGCATGGGGCTGGGTTCGGCAGTGTGTGCGTGCGATTACTGTTTTCTCCTATCCATGAGGCCTAGCGGCCTAAGTCTAAGCTATGTACAGATGCCCTTCGTGGGTCTTGTCGTTTCCCTATGCTACTAAGTCTAAACTATATACAGGTGCCCTTCGTGGGTCTTGTTATTGCCCTATGCTATGCTTACTCCTAGTAATTAATTACTAACTTACTACTAACTTATTAATATACCCTAAATCCCAACTTAAACTAACTATATACATATATACATATTTGTGAGGGCCAGATCGGGTCCTCACAATGCAGGAAATATGATCAATAAAGTCAAGTTTAGGATCCAGGCGGACTCCCAAACCATCAACTATATAAATTCATTCTAAAGAGCGACAGTTCAGCGTGTAAGTTGCAAGCTTGGAAACGACTCGAGAGAATGTTATAAGAAAGTTGTCTGAAAGTTGTTATAGAAGCCCTTTATTATGAAGGAAGTCAAGAAGCTTCACACAACGGAATTCAACATCCTTGAACTCCTCGAAAGTTAATAATTCAGACGTGAGACTGAGACAGCCAGCAGCCGATCGAAAGATCATTAGTCGCAATTACCTATTTGCAGGTTTTAAAGGCGCAGACAATAGCGGACATTATTGGGACATACCACTGTTACCTTTACGTAAAGTGGTTAGAAATAGTGCGGCTGTACCGAGAACCGGAGAGAGAGAGAGCGGATGAGCGGGTGAGCGGGTGAGCGTGGGAGCGTTACAAGTTTAACGTTTAGCTGTCGCGACGGCGCAAACAACTGCTAAACGGAGAAGGCACAACGAAAAATATGAAAATAGACACAAGCAAGCCACTGGCAGTACAGCTAAAATTGTAAAAATAATTAAAATTAAACGCACAAACCATAATAGCTGCATGCACGCAATTAAAATTAATCGCACAAATATGGATAGCTGCATGCACGCGAATTGAACGGGAACTTTATTTATCACAAAGGAGAAGAGTTAAGTAAAACCGCGGTGGTTTTTATGTAAAATGTTCACAAAACGAAAGCGGAAGAAAAAAACACGTCCGTCTAGTTGAAGAAGTTGAAGAGAGAGAAGAATTAGTAAAGAATTAGGATCTGGCCAGGAAGCTCAACGGAAATAGACAGCATAGACAGATACAGGCAGAGAAATACAGTCTTCAAATCGATCCTTTACGTCAGCAAACCAGCCATTAAATCTCTTATGCTCTCCCAATGTATATGGATGATAACTTGGACAGGCTAAGATAGCGAACTAAGATTTGAACAGAACTCCAGGCATTGACAGGATACGAGAGTAGTTTTACAAACACGCGACGCCTCAATGTATTCAAATTTTGACAGCGGCCTACAACATTTTGTTTTAAACCCTAGGGGCTTTAAGAAAGGAGACCACTTAATAGTTGCCAACTGCAGAGGAATATCCTCGCTGAACGTGTCCTTAAAACTTTTTGGGATTATATTACATAGACCACTTACGGAATGGGTATCACTTAACCGAGTACTCAGCGAGTTCCAGTTCGGTTTCCAGAAGAAATTTTCGACCGTTGAAAGTGTATTCGTTCTCTCCTCAATCTCCAAAAATTATCTGAACGCAAAGAAGAGACTTATGATATGTTTTGTGGATTTTAAAGTTGTACACGCTCAACAGCCACAGCCTCTATCTAAAGCTTAAAGCGTTGGGTATGCCGTCTCTGTTTATAAACACAATATCTCCATTTAATTCTGACAACAGTGCTGCCATTTATGACCTCCTCTTCAAGGGGTTCCCGAATAATACAGGATTCAAGAAAGAATGTCTACTCAGTCCTCTCTTGTTTCTTACCTGGCTGTACAGACTTAAATGGCACCACCATAAGAGCCCTGATGTATGCGGACGACATGGCTGTATTAGCATAGACTCCGAAAATCCTTCAAACAATGTTAAAAAAGCTGGCAGAATGCTTTTAATGGAGCTTGCAAAAAAATTTTAACAAAACGAAGATTATGAAAGTAAGAGAAGCCAGGCTAGGACGTAGGTCGATGCAAGGTAAATTAAACCTTATCTGCAGGAAAAGAAATAACTTCGGCCAACTGTAAAAACAT
The DNA here is from genome assembly GCA_018152175.1 of Drosophila jambulina. Lineage (NCBI taxonomy): Eukaryota > Metazoa > Arthropoda > Insecta > Diptera > Drosophilidae > Drosophila > Drosophila jambulina. The sequence goes on along the minus strand of JAECXH010000027.1, from coordinate 1,324,271 downwards.
GGAAAAGAAAACGGGAAAATGCAACATACTTCCAAATACTCTTTGATGGGACAATATGAGGTTAAACATCTGCTACGCGTCCTAAATCTAGAAAATCTTTAAGCAAGATAAAGTCGACAACCATCTCATATCTTTCATTAAGCGAATCTTTAAACTCCCTCGCAGTACAGAAAACTATGTAGTTAACTTGGAAACTGAAGTCTCTTCCTATTGTTCGGTGCTATGCATGTCCGATAATAGGTTCCCAAAGATTGTTTTGGCGACGATGCTAACCAGTAGAACGAAAATCTTCAGCCAATGGAACACCCTATTTAATAAGTGTTTTATTTTCCATCCCACAAATAGTACATGGAGAATAACTTTCCCGAGCCGCCCAAAGCGAAACCCGGCACATCTACAGACACCTTTTGCACAACTTTGCCCTTATACCAACTTTCTTGATCAACTTGACGCAAATTCTTTTTTTTTGATCTGCCGAGCCGGCTGTGAAATGCTGCCGCCAGATACAGACCGAACTGGAACACACCAAACAGTGAATGCACTCTGTGCAACCTTCGTGCAATATAAGACGTTCCGCACTTTATTTTAACGTGCCCAATCCTGGCAAAAATCGGGATACCATACCTGCAACGATTTCTTTTAGTTTTACTTTCCATTCGATAAAATTTTATTCATTCATAATGGTCCAATTGTAAGCTGTAAGGGTATCCAAACTGCGGCGTGCCGATTTTAGCTTTCTTTCTTGTATTAGTATTATTATTGTAAAACAAAATTTTTTATCAAAATGTTATTGCGGATGGTTATAAACCATATCTATCTTAAATAAATATATACTACTAGCGTACCCTGTGCACACTTCGTAGTGCATTAAGGAAATAAAATTGAAACAAAAGCAAAAAATGAAAAACCCTGATTTTATAAAATGAAATGAAAAACAATTTTATTGAAGTGCTGTATGGTACACAACGTTCTTTGTTTTTGAATTTGTATTGCTAACGAATACATAGAGAACAGATGGTTTTCCAACACGTGAACATGCAACATAAAGTTGTCCATGTGAAAACACTGGATTCTCTAAATTCACACCACAAATTCCCAACGACTGGCCTTGTGCCTTATTGATAGTAACAGCAAACGCGAGGCGCACTGGAAATTGCAAACGCTTAAACTCGAAGGGCATATCAGATGATTTCATTGGAATTCGTGGTATCAATACATCTTCACCTTTGAATTTGCCAGTTAAAATAGTTGCTTCGATCACATTTGCCATTAACTCTTTAACTGCGAGTCTGGTTCCATTACATAAACGCGGCTGATTGATATTACGCAACATTATTATAGTAACACCAACTTTCAATTGTAAATTATGAGGTGGTAATCCAGGAAATTCCAAAGAATTCAAAAATTCAGTTGGATATTGAACGACATCTTCTTCCTCGATAACCGTATCCAATGACTTGTACGAAATCAATTCGCCAGGAATTTTTGATTGTATGACTAAGTTCAATTCACTGACGTCTTTGTTTTTCGCAGCTAAAATTGCTCTTTCACCTAACCAAGTATGGCATTTATAATGTTGTGCTATGTTTGGAAAAACACTTTCAATCAATTCATCCATGGATTAGCAAAACGGCAAAAATCATTAGGCAACGTTATCAATCCATTTTCATCGACTGACATAGCACCATTTCCAATTTTTAACAATTGCTTGGAGAATGTATCAGCAGATGGATCATTCTGCAACTGAACACGAACATTGGTAGTTAATTTCAATGTTTTGACGTGTCAAGCAAGCATTAATCTCATCAGCAGGTGTTGATTTCGGAATGACTGGCAATGTTTGTCGAAAATCACCAGCCAATAAAATCAATGCGCCACCAAACAACTCCGCATTACCTCGAAGATCTTTCAAAGTTCTATCCAATGCTCCGACTGATTTCTTGTGTGCCATCGTACATTCATCCCAAATAATAATGGAGCATTGCTGCAATACTTTAGCTGTGCCAGATCCCTTTGATATGTTGCACGTTGGAGTTTCATTCCCTTGATAATTCAATGGTAGTTTCAAAGCAGAATGAGCCGTTCGACCGCCATCCAATAACGTAGCAGCTATACCGGAAGAAGCCAATGCCAATGCAATTTTACTTTGAGAACGCATTGTTGCCAACAACAATGATATCAAAACCGTTTTTCCAGTTCCGCCTGGAGCATCCAAGAAATAAAATCCACCAACACCACTTGTAACAACTTGCATGATCTTGTCATAAGCGATTTTCTGTTCAGCATTAAATTTCGTTAGATTTGCTTGCACAAATGCATTCAATGCGTTTCGGTCGTACTGTTGTTCACGTTGCAATTCTAACTCGAGTAAATCGCGTATTGATCGATTAGGAGATTTGTATGTGTGTATGCGTGTATGCGTGTATGCGTGTATACGGGCTAAGTAGTGTTCGCTTAAACGTTCATAACTTACGAACCAAAGCACATACAGGCATCGTATATACATACAAACCACCGTATTGATACCACCTTTCAAACAAAAAAAAATTTTTGAAATCGGTCAACGCACTGAGCCTAACACTGGCTACAAACACTTTTGGCGTTTAATTTTTATATATATAGATTACTACAATTACTTATTGGGTTATATATAAAGATGTGGTTAAATAGTCTGTTCTACCATTAAAAGAAATGTGAGTGATTTCTGGGACGTTTCCTTGCAAGATGCGAAGCTTCGTTGATGTGATAAAAGGGTTAAACTCGTAGTGGTGTGGAATACAAGGTAGGTTGGTAGGTATAAGTGGTGAGGCCCTTTCTTGGGCCTCCTACTTCTCCCAGCGATTCCAACTGAAAGGCACCGAAATGACGTATTCTAGAGTTGTTTAGCGCTGGACAGTGACAGAGCAAGTGCTCCGGCGTCTCTTGTTCCGATAGTTCCTTGCAGCTTCTGCAGCTGGTTTTATAGGGCAGTCCCGTCTTCATTGCGTGCATTCCTAACGCCTAATGACCGGTCAAAGTTGCCGTGATCCTGCTGATATCCCTTTTGCTATGGGATATCAGTTCTTTAGTGCGTTTTTTCTCGAAGTTCGGCTACCAAAGCTTTGATCTTCAATTCTGACTCGTCCTTGACCACTCTGCTGGCCTTAGATTTAAAGTAGTCATGGATCGTTGACTGTACTGTGCTTAGTGCTATTGGTATCCTTTTAATATTGCTGTTCTCGATTGAGCCTTTGCGGGCTAACTCGTCCGCCTTCTCGTTCCCTGGTATGTCGCTGTGCCCTGGCACCCAGGTTATTCCAACGTCATTGTGCCTGGCAAGATCATTTAAGGCCCTCTTGCATTCTGCCACTAGCTGTGAGTTCGTTTTGACTGCTGCTAGAGCTTTGATAGCGGCCTAGCTATCAGAGTAAATCCTCACTTTGGTATTATTAAGGCCTCGCTGTATTGATAGTCTAACTGCCTCCAATACTGAGAGTACCTCTGCCTGAAAGACCGTCGCTGAATGTGGGAGACTGAAAGTCGATTCAATCCCCTAGCTCTCAGCGAAGATCCCAGCTCTGACACCACAGCTCACCTTGGAGCCATCGATGTAGAGTGAAACCTCATCTTCTTCGGTTACTCTGCCTCTAGTCCATTCCTGCCTCGACGGGTAGGAGGTGGTGTAGCTGTTTCCGAATCTAATTTCGGTTGTAATGTAGTCTACTTCCTTGTCTATTTGTGCTGTGATCCCTTCAAGGATAGTGCGATGGCCTATGCAGTGATCTCTCCAGCACTTTCTTGCTCTGAGTCTAGCCGCACTCTGGGCCGCGGAATCCTTGATGAATATGTCAATCGGCTAAATATTTAGAATTATGTTCAGAGCGGTCCCTGGGCATGAACGCAAAGCTCCCTAGGCCCCCGCTCATGCTGAACGTTGTATCCTGGTTAGTTTTGTGATGTTGTAGGCTCTAGTGAGTGCCGGTCACCATACTAGAGCCCCGTATGTCAGTATTGGTCTAACTACTGCTGTTTAGAGCCACATTATAGTCTTTGGGTGTAGTCCCCAGTTCTTTCCAAACATCTTTCTACAAGAGTAGAAAGCAATTCCTGCCTTCCTGACTCTTTCTTCGATGTTGCGTTTCCGTGAGAGCTTCGGGTATAGTATTACTCCTAAATACTTCGCCTGCTCTGAAAGTTTCAGCTCTATGCCCTCTATCATAGGCATGTTACACCTTGGGATCTTTGTTCTCCTTGTGAATAGCATTAATTTCGTTTCGTTAGGGTTAATCCCTAGTCCGCAGGATTTCGTCCACTTGTTTAAGCGTTCCAAAGCTCCCGACAATATGTTGTTGTTGTTGCTTAGGACGTCAGGAAATGGACCTGATACTAGCAGCACTACGTCGTCGGCGATTGAGATCCTTTAAGATGTGGTTCATGTTGATTAGTCAGAGTAGAGGCGATGAGACTCCGTCCTGGGGCGTGCCTCTCTTGACTACTCGTGTGAGGTGAGTGCCACCCAGTTCGGCTATTATCGTCCTACTCGTGAGCACAGCACCAATCCATTCTCTGATGCATTCCTCAACACCTATCAAGCTGGGGGAGCCCAGGATGGGTTCAGTGTTCACGTTGTTGAACGCACCTTCTATATCTAAGAAGGTGGCCATCGTGTATTGTTTATAGTATAATGATTTTTCGACGTGACTCACCACTTCATGCAGTGCTGTCTCGGTAGATCGACCTTTCCGGTACGCATGTTGGGCGTCCGACAGGTGATACCTCTCCGCCTTATCTCTTATCTGTATGTCCATTAGCCTCTCCATCGTTTTCAGGATGAAGAATGTTAGGCTTATTGGTCTGTAGTCCTTTGCTAGGATATGTCCTCTCCTGCCAGGTTTTGGTATAAATATTACCTTCGCTTTCCTCCACGGAAGCGGTATGTGCGCAAGGTTGATGCTCGCCTCATATATGGCTTTAAGCCACCAGCTGATACTATCCTTTGTTGCCTGTAGCATCGCTGGAATAATACCGTCCAGGCCCGGACTTTTATATTTATCGAAGGAGTCTATCGCCCATTGTATCTTTTCAATGGTGATATAGTCTCCAGTAGAAGTGTTTGTCTGTATGGTTCTTGAGCTCTCTCGCCCCGAGTGTACACGCACGTTCCCTGGAAAGTTTGGTCTACTAGAACCTCTAAGGATTCCTCGATTGACGTTGTCCTCCGCACTCGGGAATACAAAGGTTGGTGTATTTTCTTTGTTACAAATTGTGACGTTACGACATATAATATGATCAAAAACTGACTCACCTCTTTCATTTGTCTCAGAGCTTCTCCAGAGCGTGTGTATCGCGTTCGCGTCGCACCCGGTCACCAGGGTCGTCTTCGTCTCTTCAGCCCTTTGCAGCAGATTGACCACCGGTTCTGGCGGAGCCGGGTCGTCATGGGCCATGTACGCAGATGTGATCCCATCCGCTGTCGCGAATATGGTAGCTCCTAGATCCGATGTGCTGAGATTAGAACAGAAAAATGCGTTAAAGTGATTCTTTATTACTATACATGCTCTCGTTCTACCTGTCGAGTTGGTGTATAGTAGAGTGTATCCAGGCAGTGTCAGACCAGAAACTAGCTCGTCCCTGGTACATGGTTCCTGTAGTAACGCAATGTCGATGTCCTTCTCACTTAGAAGGATCATCAGATTAGCTGAAGCGTGGGAGCTACGCTTCAGGTTAATCTGCACTACAGACGGCATTGTTGTTTGTCGGTGTAGAGTTGGGCGACTTGTCGGTGATGATCATGTCATCCAACAACCTTGATCTTGGCCTTCCAATATCCTTCTTGGAATACAATAACACGGAGTATTTAACTGTGGATGACTCATATTTTCTAGGTCTTGAAACTCCTGCATTTACTCTGTACATTAGGACTTTAGATCAGGCTTTTTGCTTGGACTGCGTGTGAGAGAGAGGAATTTCCACATATTTTAAATATTAGTCGTCCTTCATCCGACTTACGTCGTGTCGACTTTGTATAGAACTTCTCAGAGTTCCACCTTATTCTCGGAGATCTCCACATAGTCTATGCGCAATGGCCATTTCATATTTTTGTGAATGTCTTCTAATACGATAGGTAAGTACTGATGTAGTGTAGACACAATCTATTCAAGATGTGTTTTCTGGATTACGGGCAGGTCGTTTAGAGTAAATTACCCGATTTATGCAGATTAAAAGATTAGGAACGGTCACTCGGTATTGACAATAAGAAAAATAAAAGCTGAAGAGTTTACAACGACATGAGCCTTAATTAATTTTCGGATAGGGACCATTTAGTTGATCTTGGTGATTTTAACATCACAGGGTCTGCTTGGTTCTCATATAATTCCTCCTCTAACTACAACACAACATGATCATTTTGCTGGATTGTTCGACATTTTGCTGTCTCAATCAAATTCAAAATTCCCTAGAGCGCTTGCTTCATATGTGTTATGTCTCTGATCCGGCAAGAGTTCATTTACCTAGGGTGGCGCCGCTGACGTAACCGGAATATCCCTATCATCCTACTTTCGGTGTGACTCTCGACATTGGGACTGATTTACAAAATATATCTGAGCGTCGAGCAAAAAAAAGTAGTCTGTTCTCGCGAAACTCTGAACTCTGAATTTAATGGGTCCGATCTAGAGGTAGAGAAACATCGATGCTCACGGACATTGGTGTTTTCGATATTTTTGGCGGAAAACAGGAAAAATAGTTACAAAAAACAGAAAAAATCAATTGTTCTTACTTTATTATTTCCCATAAATCGCTTTTATAATATATGTACTTAACGTGGTCAAAAGGGTTTTCGATGTTGTTAGATAGTTACAGTAGTAAAAAAAATGCTCTTTAGAGCATATTGTTTCTGCAATGATCATTTTTCGTTTTCTCGAAAACGACGAATCGGATTGTTGTAAAACTTTTAGGATATGTTCAACACACATGCGGACAACGTGTAGACTATAAGTCAAGAAGTTTTTTTACACTGCAAAATAGGCAAAAAATGTAAATTTTTTTGAAGCAGCACTGTTGCTGCTTCCGGAAGGCGTAGATGTGGTGGCGCTGAAATGATCCGTGGACCCGTGGAGATGAGAAGAGAAGCGCACTTTATGCACTTTATTAAAACTTCACTGCTTGCCTAGTACTAACTTTAATCTAACCAAAGCTGCATCGCCGCGACCGGTGGAGACGCCCTTTGCCGGCTGCAAAGGAGGGAGCAAGAGAACGGCCGAGGAGAGGGAGAGCGGGCGAGAGCAATAGCGACCGCCAAAGCGAGCTCACTCGTTCCCACACTGCCGCTCAGAACTTGCGCAAACAAAGGCAGGATCAGCCGCGTCAGGCCTCTTGATATGCTCCGGAGACGGTCCACCCGAACACGGTGCTCTGAGCCACAGGCAATCCATCCTTAATTCTTAGAAACCCTGGTTGTCTGATCCCAACACGAGGGAAATGGTCGCTGCGCGACCATCCGCGAGCCGGATGTCATTGAATGTCACCCCCGCGGCGTCGCTCAGAATAGGAGTTCGTAAACTCGGGTCGAGCTGCAGGACGACCGAATGATCACCGAGCAGACCTCGTCGCCTCCCATTCGTATAATGAGCAGCCGAAACGGGGTCGCCAACGTCCGGTCAATGCTGCTCACCGGCATGCATGGATCGATCATCGCCCCGGCCGTAAAGGTTCCGAAGAGAATGGCAGACTCGGCAGCGGTAGGACTTTATACTTCGGGAACGTTTGCATGACTGGGCAATGCGAGGACAAGGAGCCATAGTAGAAAACTTTTTTGGAAATAAAAAAGAAGAAAAATATGAACTTAGTTTAACGTGGGTAGACTGCACTTCGGACCTTGGAACGTGAGATACCCTATTCCCTGGGTACGGAGGATTCCCTATCATCCGCAGGGAGAAGTACTCCTTATGAACTGGGCGCTTTATTGTCCCACGAGATGTGCGGATCTCAAAACTCAAATGCGATCATTAGCTCCTGGGAAGACAGAAAAGATTTTGCCGAGTCGCAATATAATTTGAATATTAAAGAGTATAATTCATTATAAGACGAACATAAAACGCGAAAAGGGTCATGAATCTCGAAATTCGACATACATTTAATGCAATCGGCCGAAAATAACGCGACGGTCTTGCTGGGAGTCAGAATCAAAACTGACTTAACAGATAGGATGAAGAAATTTGTCCATTAATAAGTTTATAAAGGAACATCACTCAGTGGCAGGTTCGGCGATCCTTAAGTGCGGGCAGGCTTAGAAGACGGAGCCTATTGTACAAGGGGGGAGGTGACGATGTGGGTCCCAGTTTAGTCCCCGTAGAGCGAACAAAAATATTTTTGAATAAGGTCTTTAAACTTCGCGTATGGTAGACCATACGCACGAACAGCATTCCAAAATTGGGCGAACAAGATAGACATAAAGAAGTTAAGAGATGTAGGGATTATCAAAATCCTTCGACCAGCGCTTAACGAAGCCAAAAACCTGTGAAGCTGAAGTTATGCTTAAACAGAACCCTAAGGTCAATTACTGAGTAAATGCTTTCAAGATCACTTGTCCCTATGATTCGCAAATGAACCCTTAAGAGCGACTTTTTGAGTTCGGTTCAATAAATAAGTAGAGAACCAATTATTTAACAAAACAGGGAAACCCATTAGTGTACGTTTTTTTCAACAGCAGCTGGTGATTCACTGAATTAAAGGCTTTGCTGAAGTGTGTAAAGATAACGTCAGTTTGTGTGTTGTATTTAAGCCCATTTCTTATGACAGCAAAAAACTCAAGGAGGGGGACGTTTTAGAGCCACATTGGTGTTGAAGCTAAGCAGTAACTAATCTAAACTAAGTACCTAGCACTGTCGACTTGCAACCCGGTTTTATTGAACTTTTTAAAAGGTTGACTTGACAATTTTTAAGTTGTAAAGTCGACAAGAAAACCAGGGAGCCTTATGCGAGATGTCAGGAGAAAATGATGGAATATACATGTCAAAACCAGAGTATATGTCATAGAAACGGTCAACCATGTTGAGGGGTCGTCAGTAGAAGAGTCCAAAAAAGTCCAATCGACCGAAGATAAATTTGTGTTGAAGTCAGTTAGCTTTACAGAAGCAGCGAAAAGTTGCTGGCTCAGCTAAAGGACAAGCCAGTAATGGAGTCGATACTTCTAGAATCATCTCCAGAGTGGGGTGATAAGCGTCTTTGGAGCTGGAGAGAGGGTAAATTTTAGAAACGTATGCATTGGCAAACTCCGACGCAAATATAAGGTCTAAAACTTTGTCACCACAGTTCCAGTTCAATAAGGCAGTGAACAAGATCATGGGGTGCAGTGGTTAAAATTCCCCATAACAATAAGGTGATCGTTAACACCAAGAGTAGAATGAATGTTTTGAATTAATGGTAAATTCTCTAAATAAACATTCGTGTTAAACTGAGGTGGGATGTATGAGCATGAGACATAAACAAAATAATCGTGAACTTGAATGCGAACCGCAACAAACTCTAAATTGCTATCTGTGTCTGTTATCGGACCCAATTTGGAAATTAGATCGGACTTAAGCGCGATAAGAACACTGCCGCCGATTCGCAATTGACGATCACGTTCAGTAAACGAAATAACATTGGCATCGAAGGAGGCACTATTGATGTGCAGCTTGCTAAGTTTTTCTAACAAATTGCGAACATTCTGATAGTGTAGGAGAAATGAATCATTCAGTTTTTTGGAGTTCTAGCAGAGGGAGTCAAGGGCCCGCGAGCCCGAAGATTACTTTTATGAATGAATTCATGAACGATGGCGTGTTCAGGCCAAACTATTTTTTTTATTTTATTTTTTTCGTTTGTTGTTATTTATTGAATCTTCTCTAGGGCTTAAGAGACTAACAATAAGTTTTCAAATCTTAATCTATGTTACGTTAATTTATATTAGTTGTACAGGGATGGGATATATTAGTTAGACAGGGATGGGAAATCGTTTCGCTGTAGTCGGGAGTGGTGGCTTAGTCGGGTAAGTTGTCTGGCTAGTGGATTTGGGTGACTTGAGAGTCTGGCTTCGTATTTAATTTTTCTGCAAACAATTTCTTCTATACGGGATTTATATCCAGGTCTCTCTGGATGTTCGCGTTACGGATGTACCAGGGGTCTCCAGTTATTGTTCGTAGGATTTTTGATTGTACTCGTTGAATAATTTCTATGTTGCTGCTGCTTGCATTTCCCCAGAGTTCCGAACCATAGGTCCAGATCGGCTTTAAGCATGAGTTATAAAGTAAGACTTTATATTCGAGTGGGAAGGGGGAGCGGTGATTTATAAGCCAGTGGAGACTGCTGGCCTTTAGTTTTAGTTGTGTCTTCTTTGCTTCGATGTGCTTTCTCCAGGTAAGCCTCCTATATAAGTGTATGCCAAGTTAGGTGACTTCGTCAGCTTGTGGAAGCTGCTTATTGTTTAGGGCCAGTGGTGGGCATTTCGACAAGTTCAGGGTGAATGTAATGTGCTTACATTTTTGCTCATGGACTTTAATCCGCCAATCTGCTAACCAATTTTCGACGGCCACCAGGTGCTCTTTTAAATTTTCTGCTGCTGTTTTTGGGCATTTTGAGCGGCTGACAATGGCGGTGTCATCAGCAAAGGCTGATATGAATGTCTTGCGGCTTGTCGGGATGTCTGCCGTGTATAGGATGTACAGGATTGGCCCAAGCACACTTCCTTGGGGTACTCCAGCTTCGATTTTACGAGTTTTTGAAGTGAACGTTGTACATCTCACCATGAAGGCCCTGTTTCTAAGGTAAGACTCAAGTAACTTATGGGTGTTATCCGGCAAAAGGATTTGTATACCAGACCGTCGATCCAGACGCGGTCAAATGCTTGTGATACGTTTTGCTTGCGTTCAAAGGCGGTGCGAATTTCAAATGTCAGGCGGTTTACCTGTTCGGTAGTTCCATGCTTTTCTCTAAATCCAAACTGGTGCTGGGGAATCGCTCTGTTATTTTGCAGATGTGTTAAAAAGTGCAAAAGTATAAGTTTTTTAAATAGCTTTGACAGACACGGTAGGAGGCTGATGGGCTGATACGAAGAAGGCTGTGATTTATCTTTGCCTAGCTTCGGGATCATTGTTATAACAGATTTATTCCATTGGTCAGGAAAGTAGTCCCATTTTAATATTGAGTTGAATATGTATGCGATGCATGTGACAGTGCATTTGGGCAATTCAATTATCATTTTGGGAGAAATTATATCGTGAGCGAGAGTTTTTTTGGGATTTATTTGTTCTTTAATGGTCTTAAGTATTATGCTGGTTTCGAAAGTAATTGGAGAAGACGGCGACGAAAGCTAGACGTTGGGTAGAGTGAACTGGTTTGATGGCAGGTGAGGCTTGAAGACGTTTTGCAATTGATGGGCAAAGCTGTTTGCCCTTTCTTCGTCACTGCGCGCCCAGTCACCTGTTTGTGATCGGATTGGCCATTCGGGTTCTATTGGTGGTTGCATGTTTGTTTGAGCTCTCCATAGTGGAAATTTATTGCCAGTCGGTATGCACGTTGAGCCTGGTTCTTTTCGATAGACAGTGCTTTCGACAATTTTCGAGATGCTTAGTTTAGTCTTTTCTTAGCGGCTGGGGACCAGTGAGTCTGCCAGTCTCTGCGAAGTCTTCGTTTCTCAAGTAGAAGAGCTTCTATCTGAGTACCTGAGCGTCCAATTCTTGTAGGATTCGTGGCCGAGGGCTCCGGCGTGGAAGGTTTAGCGGCGGAGGACATTACGTCGATAAGGTGTTTGAGCGATTTTTCAATGTCAGATTCACACGAAATTTCAGGAATGAGTTCGATGTGTGAACTTACATATTTTTATTTGATGTCAGATGTTGGGAAATTTCCAAAAGGTGCGCCTGTTCAGACAGACAGAGGAGAACAGGCGAGTGACCGGATGTAAGCTCATCGAGAGTTTTTGCGTTTATTAGTCTGTGCGGGACTCTTCTAGTTACAGCGAAGTCGATAATGTCTGATTGTTTATTGGGATCTGTGGGCCAGTATGTAGGCCTTCCCGGTGAAACAAAGTCTAGCATATTGCCAGGAGTTATAATGGCTTTGTATAACTGGCGCCCTTTGGGATTGGTAAGACGAGAACCCCAGTGGGGATGCTTTGCGTTATAATCACCGGCAGCTATAAAGCAGCTTCCTAGTGAGTTATAGAAGTTCATAAACTCGTTTTCTGCAAAACTAAAACGTGGAGGGCAGTAGATGGCTGATAGGGTCAGTGGGCCGGTAGTTAGGTTAATACGTAGGGATGTGGTCTGTAGGTAGTTAGTATCGAATGTCTTCAAAGGATGGTATTTTATAAGTTTTTTTATAAGTATTCCGGTCCCTCCGTGCGCTTTGCCGTCTGGGTGGTTGGTCGCATGTAATATGTAGCCGGTTATTCAGAGAGTAGCATTATATCTATATTATGGCTATTTAGGAACTGCAGGATTTCATTTTTGTGCCGGTAAACGCCGTTGGCGTTCCAAAAGCAAATTCTTAAAGAGTTCATTTAAACAGATTTTTGTTTAATTAGCAGTTCCATTAATAGGTTCTGGGTTCGAATTAGTTCTTGAATAGAACTTTGGGTGGACGTCATAATATTGGTAAGAGTAGCTAGCGTGGATTCAATGCCACTAAGTGTTTGTGAAGAAAGAGTTTGATTTTGCTGCATGGATGGTTGAGTTGCTTGTTGGGCATTTGGGTGTAACTGCGGGAAGTCATTAAGGTTTGGTATAGATTGCTGGGGACGTAATGGTACTGGCTGGGGGGTAGACATACCAGGGTAACGGAGAGCGCTGGCAAAGGAGACGCCAGGAGTGGTTGTTGATGGAGTGAAGATGTTTGGTTGAGTACAATGTTGAACATTGTACGGATTGCTGCGTCTCAGATGCAGGCGGCTCTTGAGTTCTTTGTAGACAGGACAGCCCCTGTAATTGGCGGTGTGGTTTCCACCACAGTTGCTACATTTTCTTGGATTAGGGTCTTCTTTATTTCCCAGGCATGCTTCTATGCAATGCAAATCTCCACAGGCGACACAGACTGGTCGCAGTGTGCAGTAAGTTTTTGTATGTCCGTACTTCTGGCAATTTGTGCACTGAACTGGGCCGTTTCTTTTGTGCGGCTCCCCTACGGTGATTCTTCGGTGAAGAAGGTACTGTAGATTATAAATAGGGTGTACTTCGTTTTTCTTTAGAGGTTTAGTTTCTGGTGCCAGTTCAATCTTAAAGTACGGCTGCGGGATTCTATTCCTGTTTGCTATGTTCCTTAAGGCCTTCAGATATTGTCGATTCTATACCTTTTAATACAACTTGTAACCCTTTTTTACTTTTAAGTTGGTAAGTGTAATAATTTATGAGTTCATTGTCAAGGTAAGGAGTCACAGAACGGAAGTTTTCTTCATTGTTAGTCTGCAGTTTTGTTTCTGATATATTTCCTCTCTTTAGAATGGTAATAAAGAAGTTATTTGACCCAATTACTTGTTTAACCTTGTTGATAAGGTCTGAACAGTTGTGTTTCCTAATGTAAATTGGAGGTGGCTTTACAACTTTGATGACTTCTGGCGCTTGGGCTTGATCTTTGTCGACCTCGCCAAGTATTGCAAATCTGTTTTCGGATCTTCCTGTGGTTGTGTTTCTTATAGTTTTCGGCACTTTTAGCAAGTTTGGGTTTAGTATTTTTTTTTTGTGGGCTGAGCTTTCTTTTGGTTTTTACATACCGATCGATCCCGGTCTGTACAAGCGTATTGTTCGTAACAGAGTCAGTAGAGGTGAGTTTTACTTGCTGTGTTGAGATAGGTCACTGAGTAGCCGCTGAAGTTAAAGTTGTTGTTGTAGTTGATGTTACTGTAGTAATGTAGGGGACCGTAGTAGTGAACGCACAAGCCGACGGTCGGTGCATCGGTAGGCGGGAGGGGGGACGGGCACTGTGAACTCCACGACTGAGTAACGGCGGCGTTGCTTGAGCATTGGGTCGCTGGTGACAGTGAGCGCGCTCTTTCTGAGGCGGTCAATGACGTTGATTTTGTTGTTGCATTCGATGAATCAATTGAAATGTAAGCATTATTTCGCACTGAAGACAACCGTCGTTCGTATAGTTGTTTTTGTTGTCGATCACGACTTTGGTTCGTGGCTTTGCCGATTTCACTTGTAAATGTTTTATTAACGTTCCATATTTTAATTAGTTCTAATTAGCTAATTGGATTTTTACTTTCTCACAGGCACAAGAAAATATATCCCTTGCGATATGGCATTGCTGCCAGAGTCTTTTCGCTATATTTCTTTTGTTGTAACTTCGGTTTTAGAGCTTTCTATGCAGAGCGATCGAAAACACGTCTACACGGGGCAACATTCGAACTTGAATGCAGAATACCCGTCCTTGGAGGCAGCAGCATACGAAGTGGATGCCTGGTCGATGTTTATAAGCTGCAGAGCCGAGTGCAAGTCGAAATCAGCCGGTCCAAAAATGAAGACAGATCCTGCATCTACCACAGAGCGTCGTCCACAGCCACGGCTTTATCAGATTTGTTCCGAGGGCTAAACGTGCAAAGAACTGTTAGAAAGATTTCTCTTAGCTTTGTTTACGGAGTGACTTTGCAGTTTTAGTGACTTAAAGTAATGCTCCGCCTTTAGGAAACGGTTTGTCAATTCATTGAATCCGGCCGCCAACGATTGAAACTGCAGGTGAGTTTGCCCCAAGAAACCCCTCATATCGGATTTGATATGAAGGCAACTTGGACACGTCCAGTCCAATCCGGCATAATCTCGTATACGATCAGCTATGCGCAGGGTGAGCAATATTGTCGCAGAGCCAACAGTAAACGGTGGCCTGGCGCGGTGTTTTTTTGCCGGCGTCCGAACACTTAGTGGCACAAAAGGTAGTCATTATTTATTGGGTATATTTTTAAAATAATGACAACAGCAGTAAAGAACAAAGAAAAAAAAATATAAAATTGTAAAAATTTCGCAGCGAAAGCACCGATAAAAACAAAAGCGAGGATCGAAAAAATAAAAGCTTTTATCTGAGCACCGAATAATAATTAGATTGTTTGATTGTTCCGCTAATGTAGATAGCTTGCGCCGACAACAAAACTAACGCGATGAAGAGATAAGCGGTAAACGCACTGCACACGAATAGGAAGGCAAAGTGAGTTGATTAAAAATGCAAACCCGAATTAGTTTTACAAGATTACTTTACTTGAAATGATCCAGACGTTTTTGGTTGATGAAGATCACGTAAACACTGATCACTTGCCAAAAATTTGGGCTTATAAGAATAAAATTTCGCTATGAAAACTTGATATAAAGGGAGAGCTATGTAAAGCACATCTATCTTAAAAGATTTCTTTCTAGGGTTGAGCCTTAAGTGGTTGAAATGGATTTATAATCGACTTGGCTTCGCCTGTATCTCGGGCTCAGCCGTGGAAAGCAACGGCCCTCGAACAAGGAAATGGCCTCGGGTGGGGGCCAGCAAATCAAAGGGACTTTCGGACATGGGGGGAAAGGGGTATAGAAGCGTCGCAAGTTCCTCGAAGAAGATTTATTTTTTCCCCCGCTTCCCACAGAGCCCCCAGATGTGGAGCCCCTAGTGGGACAAACCACCTTGGTCTTGCCATTATCTTAATGGACCCGCTGAGGACAACCGCGTTTATCTACGAAACAAGCAAAGCCCGCTGGACATTTATCCATTTTAAAACTAGAGGTCGATTCCAAATGGACAGCCTTCGTAGAAAAACACACAAACAGACAAACACATCCATTCGTTATGAGACATGCTCTCCCTGTATAATTTTTTATCTCGTACGGGTCGGCATAATCCATGCCAGTGTAAGTAAAGGCCCTCGGAAAGAGAATTTGTCTGTCGGAAAATAGCCCATCAGCTGTGTTTGCAGTCGCTTCTTGTAAATCGTGCAAATCTTACACGGATTCTTTTTTTTTTTTTACGTTTATGTGAAAATTTATTCTTTTGATTAGCGCACTGCTACCCAACTGGCAGCTTAATCTAATCGGTTGTAACAGAAAAAGAAACACAAAAATTAGTCTAAGCGTTACTTAGGTTTTTATTTAGTTTTTTAGTTTTTTTTTTTTTGGAAAGTGATATATGTAGGAGGAGTAAGAGAATAATTTAAAGGCGTCCGTTCTCTTCTCTATTCACAAACGAAGTGTTCTTATCTCTTATCCTATTGCACATATGTATTAGTAGTGTGACTGTTTCTTATACTTATTAGTGTGGCTGCTTGCTACAATCGGCCATCCTGACCGGAGAGCTCCTGATCTCATCGTATTTGAATTTGGCTTTTGTTTATCCATGAGCGCATGTTTGCTACTGCCCAAACTCCCTTGTATGGAAGTCTAGACTGTTGGAAACCTTCAACATCCTCCACGACGTATCTATCTTTACGCAGTACTTTTGTTATTCTATATGGTCCCTTGAACTTAGGGATTAATTTTTTAGATATGCCTATGTGCGAGTCAAAGTTCTTTATCATCACCAAATCTTCTTTTTCATACTTATAAGAATCCTTTCGTTTAGAGTCTGTTGTAGCTTGTTGTATTCTTGTAATTTTTCAATGTTTTTACTAGCTTCTTCTCTAATTTTTCCTAAATTTATATCTTCACTTTTTTTATTTATATCTTCTAATCTTTCTTTTAAACCATCTATAACTCTTCCTTTTTGAGATACTCCAAATAGAACTTGACTTGGATGTTGGTTAATTGATCTTCGCATTGTATTATCTAGAGCGAACTCGACCGTTTCTAATACCGTGTCCCAGTGCTGTCCTTTGTCTGGCTCAGTTAACTTAGCGATAATAGGACCTATGCTTCTGTTTACCCTTTCAACCTGTCCATTAGCCTGTGGGGATCCGGTAGCTATCTTAATGTGCTTTACTTCATTTTGTTCTAAGAAATCCTGAAATTCCCCAGAGGTAAAACATGTCCCTCGGTCCGAAATAATACATTTTGGCCTACTGTAGGCCCTAAAATAATCCTTCAATGCTACTATTGCTTCCTTTGATTTTGCTGTTTTTGCAGGATAGAGTCTTACGAACTTTGTAAAGGCGTCTATAACTACTAATATGTGTTTGTTCGATCTACTTTTATCGACTGGACCATAATGGTCTATGTGTAGTACATCAAATGGAATATTTACTTTGGGAATGTTGTGAAGGAACCCCTCTTCTTTTCCAGACTTTTCAGAATATGCTATGCATTTAAGACAATTGCTAATATGTATCTTGCATTTTTCTCTTAATTTGGGAAACCAGTAACTTTTTGAGATCACTTCTACCATTTTGTCTATGCCAACGTGTCCTAACTGGTCATGATAATTAAACAGAACATGGCTTTCCATTTCACTCGGTACACAAAATAAGGAAATTTCTTCATCCTTCTTCCGATAAATTATTCCATTACGCATTTCATAATCTTTGAGCTCTGACCGTTGAAGTTGCTTAGCTATACTTTTGATCTTCTCGTCTCTGCTTTGACAGATAATTAAGTTTTCCTCAAATGAGTTACAATCGATTGTTAGTATATGTGTATTTCTACTAAGTGCATCTACGTGCTGCATACGTTTACCAGCCCTATGTTCTAAAATGTAATCATAATCTTGCAAAAACAGCGCCCACCTGGCTATTCTTGGACTTAATTCTTTTTTATTTATTGCTAGAGTAAAAGCATTACAATCTGTGACTATTTTGAACTCTATTCCTTGAAGATAAATCCTAAAACGTTGCAAAGAGTAAACCACAGCGAGTGTTTCTAATTCGAAACTGTGGTATTTAGCTTCTACATCAGTCGTTCGTTTCGAGAAGTAAAATACCGGGTGAAACATATTGTCTTTCTTTTTCTGCATAAGAATTGAACCGAACCCTAATGCGCTAGCATCGCAATGCAATTCCGTTGGATCTGTTGGGTTGTATAAAGCTAAAATAGGGGCTTCTAGAAGATTTCTTTTTAATGTTTCAAAGCACTCTAATTCTGTCACACCGAAATCAAATTCGTAATTCTATCTTTTCGTACAAGATCGTAAAGGGGCTTTGCTTTTGTTGATAAATCTTTAACAAATCGTCTAAAGTAGGAACATAATCCAAGAAAGCTCTGAACTTCATGAGATTTTGTAGGTACTGGAAAATCTTTTACTGCTTGCATTCCTTTCGAGTCTAGTTTGATACCATCTCCTGATATCACGTATCCTAAATACTTTATTTCACTTTGAAGGAACTCACATTTATCTATTCTTAATTCCAACTTGTTGTCCACTAATCGCTTAAACACTTCTGATAATATTTCTATATGACTTTTGCTATCTTTTGTTGCGGAAATGTGCGATTTAACTGAATAATATTAACTCAGTCGGAAACATATACAGTCACACTAATGCGGATTTTGAAACGCCCTTTTCAAAAGGTCGAAGCTGAATTCGGAACTTAGGACTTATATATCAATATTTAATTGTAGAATATTTTTAATATATATGGAAAGTTCGAAATTAAGTCAACAATATTCACTATGCAGGAAAACAGATACGGGCACACTAATGCCACTATGGAAGCGTACTGAAATTTCTAACTGAATTAGTTAGTTGGAATTTTATTAAACAAAAATAATTTAAAAATTATTTTGTGTCGATGGACTTATTCAGTTGATCGTTGCTGTATTTGCGGCGGTACTGTTTTCGTGGATAAGAAGTGCGTGTGGATATGTTTGTGCATCAGCCGTATGCCAATGCAGAATAGCGGAGACAATGAAACAAACAAATAAATATACAAATTAAGTTGGCTTTGATGTGCCTTGGTTTTTTGATATATTTATTTGTAGTAGCTGTGGACTGTAATTGTAGAATATTTAAGTTTTATGTTCTGGAATTATTAAAAATATAATATAATATATATTCAATAAGAAAAATTTGAATTTATTTTTGCTATGTAAATAACTTAAATACCTTGCCGGTATTTGGGATTTAATATATTTAATTATTTTGTTTAAATTGCTGGTGGCAATTATAGATTAGTGGAGTGGACTGTATTGGAAGTATGTAGGAGCATATATGTATGTATATAGGTGGAAATAAATGCAAGCGGAACACAGTGAACGAAGAGAAATTAGGAATTGGAAGTTTCACTGTGTCTTATGGCATATATTTAAACACACGGATAAATATGCGGAAATTAATTTTATTTGGAATCGGAAGCTGCCGTAGTGTCGGATCAATCGGACTTGGATTTTAGACAATAATCATACAGAGAAGTTAGGCGAACTGAGTTTCGCAAAACCAAACTGTATGACCGGCAGCAAATGTAAATATTACTTATCTTGTGCGGTGTTAAAGCCACCGAAGCTGCTGGGGATAGAATTATCCGGCTCTGATGGACCATGAAATGGAGGGGGGTGGCTTCAACCTAAAGCACTCGATAAATAAAAACACGGTAGAAACTATTTCGGGATATTGCGCGACGTGCGGTCTTTATTGTTAGAAGTAGGAATTAGAACTAACATACATGAGGACTTAAACTAGCATCTCAGAGCGGATTGGAAGCTCTATGGACCGAAAGTCCAAAGGAAGAGGAAGAGAGAGCGAGGGTGTGCGGGATTACACTGCCTCTGGGAATTAAACGCCCTTTTGGCGTGAACACGTACCTTCAGTTCTTTGATTTTCTTGTTGTACGACACTGTTTGGTTGATCTCTATTTGCTTCATCAACATTTGTTTGTGTAACGAATGGTTCATTTACCTTTCTATTATCTTTACTAATATTGGATCTGAAGTTTGATTTATTGTATTTATTGTTCTTTCGAGTTGGCCCGTATAATGTGCAGCTTTGATGCCGAGCCTCTTGAATGATTTTATAGGCATCATCTACAGATTGTGGGTTTCTTGCAAATATTAACGTTTTTGTAGGTTCAGGTAGGTTTTCTTAAAAAACGCGGAGTGCAATTCGGTTAACTTCTAATGTGGTGTATGTTTGGTCGTTATGAATTAGTATCCGGTTGTGTACCCTATTAGAAATTTCATTAATTTTATTATAATATTCTTCTATGGTTGATTCTACTCGACACAATTTTAACATATCCATTAAGACATCGCTTGTTTCTTTTTCACCGAAATTTTTTTAAATTATCTCCTTAAACGTTTCCCACTCAGTTATATTTCCATGCCTATGAATCACTGGTCTGCATAATCCCACAAATTTATTCTTTATAAAGCCAAACAAAATATTTCTTGTAGTCAGGTCGAAAGCATCGAAAGTAGGTAGGACAGTTTCAATTTGAGTTGTATCAGTACCATCAAAATTTTCTATTAACTTGATGCAATTCATTGTTAAGTTAAATGCGGCTAAGCTATTTTCGTTCATTTTAGTGTTCTTTCTTTTCTCTTGAGTTTCACAAAAATTATTAGTAAGCTTTTTTTTTTTTTGTTTCTTACTTTAACTTAGCATGTAAGCTTTCTCGAAAAAAAAACATCAGCTTAAGTTCTTCTTTTCCAGATTGGGTTCGATCTCCTCTTTCGTACATGCAGGTGTGCCAAAGCTTTCCAGTTATGTTTTCTGTTCCTCTTTACGTTCGACCACGTGCATTGGACAATGCATGTTGAAGAGTTTCAAACTTAAATTACCTAAGAACGGCTTACTGTGGTTCCGATTGAATTTCTTGTTCTGACGTATGGCTGGTTTCTTTTGCTGAATGTTGATCCTCGTCGCCAGTTATGTGGAAGGTTGAGAGGGGCCTTCCAAGCCGAGACTTCTGCGTCCCTTAGCTATAAGCATCGATCGCCGCTGTCCGAGTCGAGACTTCTGTGTCCCAAAAGAGCCCGTCGATGCCTTCAGAACGACTTCGTTTTCGTTCGTAGGATGATTAAGTAGATCTCTCGATAAAACGCCTCCATCGACTTCTTTGTCGAATAAAAAGGGTTTAACGATAACGAAGGTTTCGTTTTAACAAAGAGGGTTTTATTTATATGTGCGCTATGTTACAGGTTTGCTTACCTCGAGAGTAAAGCTAAGTTTGTAGTTGAAAGCTAAAACTAAAAGCTTAGCGCCATGTATAGGCAGAAACATAATGATCTTATTCTAATAAGAGAGGGTATTTGTGGACATACATGACTATATATGTTAAGGACCTCAAAACCAAGGTCACTAAAAGCTTGCTCTAACTGAGAACTAGGAACTCCAGCATGCATTCCCTTAACTACGACTCTGTAGGGCTTGTCCTCTCTAAGTGATGCCAAAATTGACTGTTCCGAGTTATAAGTTCAGTTACAACTTTACGGAAAGAGTCAGGATTAGTTGTGTAAATTCTAGAGACACCAAACCTAGAGGTACGAATGTAATAGTTGGAGGAACCAATAACCAGATTAAGGGTCCGTTCCAAGGTTAGCGGATCACTAACATTTGGTACACAGATAGCAGGGGGCTAACTGGATTTTGCAGACTGTCCAAAATTCTCCGGAGCAGATGAGTCGTCAGTGTCAGAAGCATCATCCAGCATGTCCTGTTCCAAAATCTCTGCTTCAGCAGCCAATATCGCAAAACGATTGTTGCTCAATGAAACAGCAGCGGAGGAAGAGGCCGCCTTATTTGCTGGCACATTGGTTTGCCTTATAGTTTTACGGTTTGGATTTGGGGTGAGAACCGGATCAGGGGACTGCGACACATCCTTGCGTTTTCTGTTGACCTTACGAACGTAGGTTTGAAATAAACACTTTTCTTGAACTGGTTTTATTGCCGGAGAAGGCAAAGTTGTCGGAGTGGTTGAGCATTTGCTTGACGTCATAGTTGTGCCACAGGAATATGTAGGAGTAGAAGTCAGTCTAGCCCTTACATTTGAAATGGTGCAGGTAACACTTGGACTGGTGTTACTACTGATTGTTACCAGCGAGTTGGAGACCTTTGATGTTGTTGGCAATCCTGCGAGAAAAGCAGATAAATCTTTACCTCTCTCACTGAGTTGGGAGCGTATAACTCCTGGGTCTGCACCAGCTACTGTACGCATTTCCGCGTCTTTATCGCATCGAATGTTAGAATGCGACTCAGTAAATGTATTATCCATTATGTTAAGATGAACCTCTCGCCTGCACAGAGCGCAAAGCGAGGGGCAGTTTGTAGCTTGCTTTTTCTTGATATAATTCAAGGATTTTGGCGAAGTTCAGGTAAGAGCACAAAAATGAAACACGTCCGGTCCCTATGACAGGAAACACTCACCTTACACGGATTCACCACAGTCTGCACCAGATTCTTGATTATGGTCATCCCATATTTTTTATAATGGTACGCCTGGTCCGTACCATTAATTGACCACTGCCATGAAAACTTATCTGGTGAGCAAATTTGATGAGTCATAGGGGAGTATTATTGGATGACGTTCATCATACTGCAACCCTCTGGAAGCAGTGAGGCGACCACATGCTCTTAATAGACCGTGTTGGTTGATAAAAGAGAACAAACTCGCAATCAAACTTGACACTGGAAGGGGCCTTTTCTCTGCCTCCCGGATTTCTTCTCTTGTGGGCCGTGAATGGGCCGAGATCGAGCTCTTGCGTATCGTGTAAGATACGCCTCGACTGGCTAAATCGGCGGAGTTATGTTCGGATGGAACGTGTGCCCAACACTCGACTGGTGTTGCCTGAGTGATCTTGGCAACTCTGTTGGCCACACACCTGGTCCTGGCAAGCCGGCTTCCTTAACCAGGCTAGAACGATAGTGGAATCTTTCCAGCAGCGGAGATCCGGAACTGGCTCTCGGCCAATGCGAAAGGATTGCTGTCACTATTTCGGTTAAAAGCACGGCATTACAGAGCTCTAGCCGGGGTCACTGGTAACCTATTTCGACGCGGACGTCGATAGCCGCTCCTTTTGCCTTTTTACCGTGATGCTTTACGGTTACCTCTGCTTGATACTCGACCCATCTCGGAACGCGGATCTGGTTGAGGACGGAATATTCATGGAAAAAAGATTGCCATCTCTGACTCAATTGGGTGGGAAGCATATCATCCCAGCTAAGGTCTTGCAACCAAATCTCCTGCATAAACATTTTGGAACAGATAATGAACGGAGCAAGCCACCCGGCCGGATCGAACAACTTTGCGATTTGGGATAAAACTTCCCGCTTGGTGTAGGTAGGTTCCAATATTATTTCTGAAGGGATGAAATAGAACACATCGGACTTCACCCTCCATCTAATACCGAGCTTTTGGCATCGATATCGAGGAACTTGCTATGAAGAAGGTAATCAGTTGGAATATCGCTTAGTATGCTCTTGTGGTTAGGGGTTTACTTTCTTAATGAAAACCTGGCGGAGCTTAGCTGCTTGCAACTCTTGGATCGAATCTTGTGCTTCTTTTACGAGATTTACCCCGGCCAGAACATCATCGACATACATATGATCCTGAATAATGCGGCTGGCCCTTGGAAGTGACCCTTGGACATCCTTTGCTAGCTGTTGCAGTAACTATTTGTAGCTCAAAGTCTTGGATATCTCCTTCCTTATTTCAGAACAGAATTTTTTGAAAGGGTATGTGTTAAGGATCGACCCAGATCTGACGGTAATTTTTGTAATGTATACATATTGAAAATGACGCCACTTAAGAATCTGAATGGTCAAATCGGATTTCAGGACTGGACCAGCATGAATAGTATCATTTTAGTGTGGCTTTCGGGCTAAATTACCGCATGATGTGGAAGATAATAGGTAAGAAAAATAGGTAAGTCGACGGAACTCCTTTCATATGACCCAGATCCAGATATTCTTGGATCACGCTCTTATATCTTTTAGGATAAAGTCTCTTTTTAAACGATTCTCGTTTCTAAGAAACTGAGCTAACGCTATGGACCTCGAATATCGCAAATTTGATCCATAAATTTCGGGGTCGCTGAACAGGAGCGTCACCTCGTACCTACCGCTTGCGTCTTTCTTCGTCGTTCGGAGAAAGTTCCCTTCGCAATAAGAATGCGACTCTTTAAATGGCATAGCCTGGTAGCCTTCGCCAAAACAGATTGGTTAAGCCCGGAGACTTGAGTTTGGATGCGCCCAAATGACACACGTCGATAATTGCCATGCCCAGCAGAACGGCTGTAGTGCCAGAGGCGAAGTACTTTTGCATCGCTAAAGTGCTCATGGATGCATTACGGTTGGAGAGTCCCGAGAATGGCTGTGCAGAGGGCGAGGTGGTTGCGGAACTCGCATTTTCTGAACTCGCAGTGCCGCGATGCAGCTGCGTATGATGCCTCCCCCCTACAAGTGAAATAGCTCTGTGTGCTAGTGCAGTCACGTAGCTAATGGCCTCTCGCGGAACAGTTATGCATACATGTCTTAGCTGTTTTTTTTTTATGTAGCCGCACCACACAACGACTTACATTTGGAAAAAGCACGGGCACAATCTTACCGGATGGTTCCCCTTGGAGCATAAGCATGAAGGATTTAAACTTCTTCGGGACTGCTGATCTGAAGATGCCATATTCTTGCTGCTAGCGCGTGTTACCCTGTTTTCGAGTTTGTTGATGGAAGAACATTTTCTTTATGAGTGGACACCACGGATCTGACTCATGGACTTGCGGACTTGGGTGCTGGCTTTGAGCGAGAAAGTAGTGAAGTGGACGAGCTTGCCTTGGGTTCTTTTCCTGGCGCAGATGTCGCTTTCTTGTCTCCCTCTATGGTCTAACTCAAATTATGCTCCTACGAGAAAAAAACGGAAAAAAACCAACAAGTCCTAGGCGCCGACACCGAAGGATGGAATTTATAAACTTGGAATTAACTTCGGAAATTATCAAAAACACTGTATAACCCTCCCAAAAATAGCTAAAAAATAGCTAGTGATAGCCAGTGGAATTGACTATACTTTGGATTTAAGGAAGCCCACTTAAAAATCGAAAAACTGTATAACCCGTAACCCGTAAAAAAAAACTAATAAATAGATAGAAATAGCCCGTGGAGTTCGCTATACTTTGGTAAGTTATTTTCGATTATCAGACCTCTGAAGCCTTTCTGAATAAGACAAATAATGGTAGAATGCTGTGTAGAACAACAAAAAAAAAACAACAAAGTTAAGTTTAAGAACACAACCATAATCGTCAAAGGTATGAACCCAGAAAAAAAAAAAAAAAAAAAAACCCAAGCTAGAAAATAACTAACGCGTGTGGCTGTAATTGTTTACCAATAATTTTAAATTAGGCGGCTAACTAAAAAACGTTGTTTCCGGATTTATTATTATTTAAATCGTTGCTGGAGGACGTGTTCCCCCGCCGTTCTTTGCCGGTTAGGACGGTATGGGTGTAGGTGGTTGTGCACGCTTTATGAGCAAATAGGAGACGAAATAAATTGTAATGTATGTGGGCCCTTAGGCAGGCATATGTAAGCGAATGTGTTAATATATATATAAATCTGTGGAGTTTGCTGCTCAACGCAGAAAGGCGCGTGGCTAGTCGGTATGAGTAAATATGTATATAAAGAAATTTTAGCTTGGCCAGAATAGCGCGAAGCTTGCCCAAATATATGTACATATGTGTGGAGAGTAAAAAAATCAAATATGTATTAATTTTGCGGCTATCTATTTTATTTTATATGTATAAATTTATTATATGTTTAATATATTATAAATATAATATATATATAATATAATTAATATATTATATTTGTAATATATTTAAATTATGTGGGTTTCAGTTTGTGTGGATAAATATTTTGTATTAGGGTGTATGTATGTATGTATATTTGAAAAGATTTTGTTGTACATACCCTTCAGTACCAAAATTCCTTTCCGGGCCGTTTCCTGGCGACGTTTTCGAAAAACTAAAACAAATCGCATGGGCTTAGTGTTCTGATGTCCGAAACGAAGTAGGCAAAGAAACGTCTACCTGTGTTTGGCTAATGCCGATGTCTCGCAAAGTTCGGACTTTACATTTGCTTCTGTTTTTCGAATTAACTAGGAGCAGTGGTTCGCAAAATAGAGTGAGATGAACATGGTTGAAGGGAGGGAAGAAAATCTATGTCGACAGCTAAATGTGTTGTATCGACGTCAGAAAACCCTTTTTAAAATAAGTTAAAATATGTATAAACAAGATTTAATTTAATAGTATGGTATATTGACATGTACTAATAATTTGCCAGCAGCCGACAGAGGAGGTCCGTGACACGCACTAGGAATTAATGCAGAAATAATGCTTCAATTAAGTGAATATCAACGAAAATGTGAAATTTTGAATATAAATAATATATAAAAAATAAATTTCTACGAATTTTTATTAGGAAGGGAAAATTTATTAGGGATGTTCTATAGGTTTTCCTGGCGAGTTCCGGAAGAATTCCGGTACGTTTCCAGGCCAATTCCAGGGGAACTTCGTTATTTTCCTATGCGAATTTCTGGTGAATTTACTTTGAAATTCCGGTCGAGCTCCGAAACTCCGCAGGAATTTTTGTAAAAGTCCTCTAGATTTCCTCTATAAAAGCGAAGGAATTCCTCTATAATTCCGGGGGAATTCCGAGAGAAATCCTAGCGACTGAGAATTCCGGGCTTAACACGCATGCTCTGAACAAATTTCGGGCCAAAATTCGGGGAATCGGGGAATATCCAAAGGAAATATTCCGGATTGGTACTAAAGGGTTTCCTTAACGTTTAGAGCGTTGAGTTAGGTTAGGTAAAGCCGGATGGCCCTCACGGGGCCGCGCATAGGCCCATATGGCCCTTAACTGTCCGGAAGTTACTAAGTGGATTTATCGAATATTCACGCGGTTTTTAAAAGTCCTTGAGGATCAAGGTGTGTTTCGCGAAGGCAAGTAATTCGCCTGGCTTTTTCTTGGAGGATGATGCAGCCATATAGTGGCTGAGTTTGACGTTTCGCTCTTTGCGCATGAATTTTGATATTTTGCAGGTTGTGGAATTTCTCCTCCCTATGCTCTTTGCTCTTGTGCCGCCTGTCTCTCCAGCGTTCTTAGCGAGACTGGAACGTTTTCTGTTCTTTCACTTGTCAGTCCAACGCCTTCCTTTGCAAGTTCGTCTGCGGTCTCGTTACTATTTATGCCCTGGTGGCTGGGAACCCAGTAGATTCGCACTGATCTAATCGTTAGGTTATCTAGTGCCTCCCTGCTTGCCAGTACAGTTGGAACTGACCGCTGACGATTGCACGGATCTTATCGCCGCTTGACTGTCTACGAACAAATTGATCGCCTCATGTGGGCGGCCTATGTTCTGAGCAAGCTCGGCAGCTTTCCCGATGGCGAATACTTCCGCCTGGAAGATGCTGCATTGGCTTGGTAGCTTATACGACAGCCTTATCTCAGGGTCTGTGCAGTATATGCCCGCTCATACTCCTTCTTCGATCTTAGAGTCGTTGGTATAGATTTTGAGGTGTTGAGCATGATCCTGACCTATTTTCCAGCCGTCAGCTCCCATGAATGTTGCTGCTTTTACATCCGGGCAGGTTTTGGGTATCATGTAGTCAGATGCGCTGCTCATGTCATGCATGCATTGACATGTTTCCTGATGCAATCAGGCCTTGTGCCGCCTTTCCTGCAGTCAGTTGCGCGTGGATATCTAGGGGGTCTATTCTAATTATGCTTTCTAGTGCTTTTGTGGGGGTTGACCTCAGCGCCCCTGTTATGCAGAGCAGTGCCTGCCACTTGGTTCTTTTCATAAGCTTGTTGTGCGTCTTCTTTTCCATGGCTGGCACCAGACTAAGACTCCATACACAAGAGTCGGACGCACCACCGATATGTAGACCCAGTGCATTAGGGCGGGCGAGAGACCCCATGTGCTGCTAAGCATCTTCTTGGATGCGTATAGCGCTATGGTGGCCTTTTTCACCCTCTCTAGTACATTGGGCTTCCATGCCAGCTTGCTGTCTAGGACAATCCCGAGGTATCTTACTTGTGTTTTCGGGGTCAGCCTGGTTGTGTTAATTTTTGGGGGGATCCATAGCGGCACCTTATATCTCTTGGTGAAGAGATTTAGGTCCGTCTTGTCCGCATTGATACTGGGTCCTACCTTCTCCGCCCACTAACATATCTCCCTGAGTGTTGATTCCATAATCGAGCTGAGGGTCGATGGACAGACTCCCGTGGTAATGATGCTTATATCGTCGGCATAGGCCATTATCTTTGGGGCTTTTCTTTGGAATCTCTAAATCAGGTCGTCCACCACAAAATTCCACAGGAGGGGCGACAGGACCCCGCCTTGCGGCGTGCCTCTGTGAGCTCCTTTCACTATGGAGGCGGTGCCCAAATCGGATTGTATCCGCCTACAACTTAGAAGATTTCTTATCCAGGCAGGGTGCGTGTTGGTCGCTTCTAAGCGGTCCATTATAGCGTCTGTGGTCGCGTTGTTGAATGCTTTGGATATGTCTTCAAACATTCCTAACGCATATTCCTTATTATTTAGAGCTCTCTCAATGGTGGCTACTAACGAGTGTAGAGCCGTCTCCACTGATTTCCCTTTTGTGTAGACAGCAGTCTTCCCACATCGTTCCTGATGTTTATGTCCATATAGCATAAAGCCATGGAGTGATCACTTCTTTGGTCACCTGTAGCATGGCTGGGCGTTGAGTTAATATAATATATAAGTTCGCGGCCAGTGTAGCATGTTAGATGAATCTTCTTCCGTTGTGCCGATCTCTGATCTGCTCCACTATTCTCTCTAAAGGATGAAAGCTTCTTCACTCTGCATTATGCTTTTTTCCTCCAACACCAATGCATCGCATCGGCACCAGCCACGTCAAAATTCAATTTTGGCAATACAATGCCGTACTCTGTAGAGGCTCACGAGACGACGCTTGTATCGCCCCAGCTAGTTGTCGAAAATTCTGGTTTTGCTACTCAAGCTGTACTCTGAAATACTGCAGATAGGGAGTTAAATCCCACTTCTGGTGTCGGGAAAGCATCGCGATTTTCTCGCCGGGGTATTCTTAGACATTTGTAGGCTTTTATAATCAAAGGAAACGAAGCGAGTCTCCACGTAGGTACTGAAGGTACCAATTTCTGAACCAGAACAGCCGGTGACTGTTCTTAGCATATCATCTGGCACTATCTGGTGGTCTCTTTTCTTCAACCCAAAACTGAGACACACTGACCACTGCATATACAGTCGGCCCACTCTTTTTGTGCTTTATAACAATTGGGCCCCATTAGTTAAGTACGCAATTCAAATAACTAAACATATCTTTAAAGCAATACAATAATTAGTAAAATTAATGTCAATTTTCAATTTATTTATAGGATCCCCAATGTTCAAATTCTACTTATCCCAGAGGGTCATCTAAATCAAAATCAACTGTAAGTGATCATTTTCGATATCAGCTGCAGTCTTTAATTGATGTTCTTCAGATTACCAAACCTTGGTAAGTTGATTTTTAGTTTAAAAGTTTCACATTATTTTAATTTTTAATTTATTTTTCTGTTCTGTTTTGATCGTTCCTATGGCAGCTACATTATATAATCATTCTATTTATAATTTTAAAACCATGGATCGAAAAATATACAACAAAAAAAATAACTAAATATATCTATATACAGATATACATATATTTAATTTCTTTCCGCGACCCGCTTTATAAATCGGCTTTTACCTTTATAATTCTAAATGGTACCTATATGATATAGTCGTCCGATCCAGCCCGTTTCGACTTATATAGCAGTGAGACCATATAGAAGTCTATATGCAATGTTTCATTCAGATAGCTTAAAAACTAAGGGACTAGTTTGTATATAATTGGACAGACGGGCAGACGGAAGGACGTGGCTAGATCGACTCGGCTCTGATCAAGAATTTATATACTTTATAGAGTCGGAAATATCTCCTTCACTGCGTTGCAAAGTTCTGGCTAAAATTTAATACCCTGCAAGGGTATAAAAGTAGCAAATTTTTGCCATTAATAGCCATATCCTTACCTTATACCGGGTAGGGACTATTTTTTAATGATACGACTTACTTCAGGTGCGCAGAGGCAAGGATAGGTGTCTATTTATAATTTCTGTGTTAACATCTAAGGACAATTCAAGATGCTGTATTAAAATATCCCCATGTCCATGTAAAGCTCATGTATTAGAAAATTTAAATCCAACAGCTAAATTTAATTGATTGTTTTTTATTTATTGGAAGCAAATGGTGCGGCTCCAATCTCTTAAGAGTTTTTGATTTTACAATAATGTCTTAGGAGCTAAGGTAGGCTAAGTCTCGCAACTGCGCTGCCTACAGCGGCAGCGGACGGTTATATACATTCCTAAGTATATGGCAATGCTCGCCGCTTAGGCTAAAGCGCGAGGGTATATGCACATACTTGAAGCGCGTGCGTGTGACAGAATGAAGACACTTGCAAATTCTGTGTGTGGGCTAAGGCATTTTTTTTTTTTTTTTTTTTTTTTTTTTTTTTCGCGCGGGTCCCATCGATTCCCACCTCCCGCCCAACCGACCGAGAGGCGCAGCCGTGTGACGTACGGCACGAACGCGTTCTTGATAGACGCGTGAGAAGAGGAAAGTATAAAAGAACGAGGAATATTTAATATTGCTAAGGTGCTAAATTACGGGCTAATTCTACAAGCAAAGTAGTTTTAAGTTTAGGAAGACTATCACTACTAGCAATATAGTCATACAGGCGGTTGTAATCGGTGCATAAAACCCTAAAGGGCTCATGCATTTCATACTCCCTCCTGCAGTGACCAATTACTAAGGGGATATAGGATCTGGAAGTTAGTCTGGGAACATGGAAATTGAGTTGGCCTAGCAGGTAGGGACTCTCCACGTCCCCATGAATAAGCTTATGTAGAAAGACGACACCAAGCATCGTTCTACGGTTCGCTAGGGAGGGAAGGTTAATTAATAGAAGTCTACTAGAGTAAGACGGTAATCTCAGGTTTGCATCCCAGGTAAAGCCCCGTAGGGCGAAAAGCAAAAAGTTTTTTTGGACAGATTCAATGCGGTTAATATGGACTCCAAAACTAGGACTCCAAACGCAAGAACCATATTCCAAAATGGGCCGAACTAACGAAACAAAAAGGCTCTTAGTTACATAAGGGGAATCGAATTCCTTCGACCACCTTTTAATGAATCCAAGCATGCCTCTGGCTTTGTTAACCATGCAGGAAATGTGTTCAGAGAACGAAAGTTTGGGATCAAGGCGGACTCCAAGATCATCGACAAGAGTTATTCTTTCCAAAGAGCAGTCATTGAGCATATAAGTGGCATACTGGGGAGTGACACGCGAAAATGTCATCAGTTTGCACTTGGAGCTGTTGAGATGTAATAGGTTAGCACGACACCATGCTTGAAAATTATTAAGATCCGATTGTAAATCTGACTGGCATGAGCTGTCCTTATACTGCACACATAGTTTAACGTCGTCAGCGTACATTAGTACTCTAGAGTTGGTTAAAACTAGCGGAAGGTCATTAATAAACAATGAAAATAGCAGTGGGCCTAGGTGACTACCTTGTGGGACGCCAGATGTGACACTGAGGAATTTGGAGAGAGCATTTTTAAACAGAACTTTTTGAGTCCTGTCAGACAAATAACTCAAAATCCATTTGAGAAGATCAACAGGGAACCCAATTAAGTCGAGCTTCCTAACAAGAAGAGAATGATTAACCGAGTCAAAAGCTTTACTAAAGTCCGTGTAAATCACATCGGTTTGAAAGTTGCGTTGGAACCCTCTAATAACAAATGAGGTATCAAACGCCATTTGAGTTTATGAATGAATTATGTAAGCACTGCAACAAAGTGTTACAGTGTGTATTCTTTAAATACTCTTGGAACAGTGGTGTTCACGCCAAAAGGGCGTTTAATTCCCAGAGGCAGTGTAATCCCGTACACCCTCGCTCTCTCTCCCTCTTCCTTTGGACTTTCGGTCCATAGAGCTTCCAATCCGCTCTGAGATGCTAGTTTAAGTCCTCATGTATGTTAGTTCTAATTCCTACTTCTAACAATAAAGACCGCACGTCGCGCAATATCCCGAAATAGTTTCTTCCGTGTTTTATTTATCGAGTGCTTTAGGTTGAAGCCACCCCCCTCCATTTCATGGTCCTTCGAGCCGGATCATTCTATCCCCAGCAGCTTCGGTGGCTTTAACACCGCACAAGATAAGTAATATTTACATTTGCTGCCGGTCATACAGTTTAGTTTTGCGAAACTCAGTTCGCTTAACTTCTCTGTATGATTATTGTCTAAAATCCAAGTCCGATTGATCCGACACTACGGCAGCTTCCGATTCCAAATAAAATTAATTTCCGCATATTTATCCGTGTGTTTAAATATATGCCATAAGCCACAGTGAAACTTCCAATTCCTAATTTCGCTTCGTTCACTGTGTTCCGCTTGCATTTATTTCCACCTACATAAAAAAGCTTTCTCTCTTCCAAGTGAACGGACGTGTTTTTTTCTTGCGCTTTCGTTTTGTGTATATTTGGCATCTAAAACCACCGGGGTTTTACTTAAATCTTCTACCTTGTGTTAAATAAAGTTCCCGTTCACTTCGCGTGCATGCAGCTTTCTTAATTTGTGCATTTAATCCTATTTATTTTCACAATTTTAGTTTGTGCTGCCAGTGATTTGCTTGTGCTAATTTTTCACTCCTTTTTGTGCCTTCTTCGTTTAGCAGTTGTTTGCGCCGTCGCGACAGCTAAACGTTAATCTAGTAAGCTTTTGCTCCCACGCTCACCCGCTCACCCGCTCTCTCTCTCTTCGGTTCTCTGTGCAGCTGCACTGTTTTCTTATCTTTACAGTGGTAACTAATTATAATGTCCGCTATTGTCTGTACTTTTAAAACCTGCAAGAAGGTAATTGCAGCTAACGATCTTTCGATCGGCTGCTGGCTGTGCGACAACATTGTGCATGCCAAGTGCATTGGTGTTGTAGCGCGGACGGTAGACGATCTGAGACGAAACATCGGGTTACGTTATTGTTGTGATGCCTGTCGCGAAGTTGAAAGTGAAATGATGTCTTTTATGCGGCAAACCAAGAGCGGTTTTAAAGACATATTATCGAGTTTCCGCAAAACTCATGATATGTTCTTGGCGCTAGATACTCAATTTAATAGCCTTAAGCTATTAAATGAGTCCCCTAGGCGCAAAAAAACTGCCACTGGTCTGCAACATATTGACGGATCCTTTAAACCCGCAGTGGGCTCTCAACAGCAGCCTCCATCGGACCAGCCATCGACCTCAGGATTAAATCCGAGAATTCTGAGGTCGAGTGTGAGGAAAGATTCGGTTCCCGAATGTGCCGCTGGAGGGACCGTGCCCCCGATGATTTCCGTTGTGTCCCCTGGGGGATCGCAAGTTACGACCCCTCAGACCCCCATCAATTTACCACCCCATGGCGTCAGGCCCGGATTACCGGCCGATATTGGCAATCCAGACAATGCGTCTGCATTGCCAAAAGCCCTTACTGTTGTCCCACCTACGAAACAGATATTTGTTTCGCGGCTTTCCCCTTCTCAGACATCGGAAGATGTAATTGCCTTTATCCAAGGCAAAATTAAAGCCGAAAAAATTAAGGTGGAGAAATTTAAATTTTCCTATGCTAGGGACATTTCATCTTTCAAGATAAATGTCCCAAACGAGCTCTTTGACACTATATGCTCTACCAAATTCTGGCCAGAGTATATTGTCGTCAAAGAGTTCGAAGCTAAGAAAAAGAAACGGCGGCCTGTAGGAATAAGTCTTCCCAGGCCTGACCAGACCACTGCGCCCTCTACGACTCCCACGCCAAAAAACTAACCGACTCCCTCTTCATCTCCTATCAGAATGCAAGAGGTTTACGTAGTAAGCTTCCCAAATTGTATTCTGATAGTCTTTCGTTTGCTTCTCAGATTATCGTGTTCACAGAAACCTGGTTAAAGCCGGAGATTTTGAGCTCCGAGGTTTTCCCAGCTGCGTTCACGGTTTACCGAGTGGATCGGCCTCTCAGACGGGGGGGTGGTGTCCTCATAGCGGTGGACTCCAGTCTCACGTCTGAATTATTAACTTTTGAGGAGTGCAACGATGTTCAATTCCTTTGTGTGAAGCTATCAGTCAATGGTAGCTCCATTTTCATTACTTGTTCCTACATTCCTCCCTTGTCGGAACTTTCTATTTATTGGAACCATCTTTCCGCTATTCAGATGGTCTCCAATCGTCTTTGGGATAGGGACCACTTAGTAGTTCTTGGTGATTTTAACATCCCAGGGGCTATTTGGTCCTCTAATAATTCCACAAACTCACTTTTTACCACAACACAGCATGATTTTATTGCTGGCTTGTTTGACATTTCGCTGTCTCAAGTCAACCATGTACGAAATTCTTTAGAGCGCTTGCTTGATCTCTGTTTTGTTTCAGATCCTGCGAGAGTAAGTTTATCCAGGGTGGCGCCGCTGACGTTACCCGAAGATCCCTATCATCCTACTTTCGATGTGACCCTCGACGTTGGGGCCGATTTACAGAATATATCTGACCGTCCAGCCGAAAAAGTCCTTTGTTTTCGCAAGGCTGACTTCGAACGGCTAAATAATCTTATAGCTCATTTTAATTGGTCCGATCTATACATGTGCTCTGACATGGCGGAAGCCGTGGATATTTTTTACAGTGCCATGAAGTCATGTTTTACTGAATGTGTTCCGTTATACTACCCGTCAACCTCAAATAAGCCTCCTTGGTTTACGAGAGAGTTGAGTAGCCTTAAAAACAAAAAGTCTAGGCTGTATTCTAAATTTAAAAGTACCGGTTCTCAATCTGCCCTCTCCTCATATTATTAGGTATTGTGCCGACGCCCTGTGCAATCCCCTTCTGAAATTGTTTACCTTATCCTTAGAAACCTCCCACTTTCCCCTTATTTGGAAGGAGTCGTTTGTTATTCCTCTCCACAAAAAAGGTAGCAAATTGGATGCCAACAACTACAGAGGAATCTCTAAGCTGTCGGCCATCCCAAAACTTTTCGAAAAAATTATTACTCCACATTTGCAGCACCTTTGCAGTTCTATCATTTCTCCATGTCAGCATGGATTCATAAAGCGAAGATCAACCACTACTAATCTTTTGGAGCTCACTTCCTTCATTATAAAGGGCTTCCATAAAAACTTTCAAACAGACGTAATCTATACTGATTTCAGTAAAGCGTTCGACTCTGTTAACCATTCTCTTCTCGTTCGGAAACTCGATTTAATGGGATTTCCAGTTGATCTTCTCAGTTGGATCTCTAGTTATCTGAATGGCCGGACGCAACAAGTCCTTTTTAAAAATACCTTGTCAAATGTTCTCATGGTTACCTCTGGCGTCCCGCAAGGAAGCCATTTGGGACCCTTGTTGTTTACATTATTTATTAACGACCTGCCCAAAGTTCTAACTAACTCTAGAGTACTTATGTACGCGGATGACGTCAAACTTTGCGTGCAATATAAGGACGCTTCTTGCCAGTCAGATTTACAAACAGATCTTATTAATTTTCAAACATGGTGCCGCGTTAACTTATTAAATTTAAACGGCTCTAAATGCAAGCTAATGACTTTCTCTCGTGTCGTTCCCAAGCTTGCAACTTATCCGCTAAACTGTTGCTCTTTGGAAAGAATTGCTATAGTTGATGATTTGGGAGTCCGCCTGGATCCCAAACTTGACTTTATTGATCATATTTCGTGCATGGTAAATAAAGCCAGAGGTGTACTTGGTTTCATTAAACGGTGGTCGAAAGAATTCAATGACCCCTATGTTACTAAAACACTTTATATTTCTTTAGTTCGTCCTATCTTAGAATATGGATCTTGCGTTTGGAGCCCTCAGTATGGGGTCCACAGTAAACGCATTGAGTCAGTTCAAAAGAACTTTTTACTTTTCGCTTTACGCGGTTTAAACTGGGATGCAAACCAGAGGTTACCCTCTTATTCCAGTAGACTCCTACTAATCAATTTACCATCCTTATCCAATCGTAGAACCATGCTTGGTATTACCTTTATTTATAACCTTATTAATGGTGATGTTGAAAGTGCTGACCTTTTGGGTCAGCTTAACTTTCACGTCCCAAGTAGAAATACTAGATCTTATATACCCTTAGTTTTGCGCCACTGTAGAACGTCCTTTGAATTGCATGAACCTTTTAGAGTCTTATGTGCAAATTATAATGATTTGTACATAATAACATCAACTGTAGATACCCTTCCCAAATTAAAAACTTTAATTCTAACCCACTTAACACGCATGCACGTAAACAATCTGGTAGCACGCCAGTAGTCATTTTCCTCGTATTCCTTTTTCTATACTTTCATTTATCGCGCGTACTAACACCTAACACGAACAAGCACGTGCTTGGTGTCATACGGGCCACTTGAATGTACTGATCGTAGTGCATCAACGTCCAGAAAAAAAAAAAAAAAAAAAAAAAAAAATATATATGCTCCTACATACTTCCAATACAGTCCACTCCACTAATCTATAATTGCCACCAGCAATTTAAACAAAATAATTAAATATATTAAATCCCAAATATACCGACACGGTATTTAAGTTATTTACATAGCAAAAATAAATTCAAATTGTTCTTATTGAATATATTATATATTATATAGTTAATAATTCCAGAACATAAAACTTAAATATTCTACAATTACAGTCCACAGCTACTACGAATAAATATATCAAAAATCCACGGCACAGAAACGCCGCCTTAATTTGTTTTTTATTTATGCATTCCCCCTTGCTCTATCCTGAGCTGAACTACGACTAAACATATACACACTGCAATTACATATATAATCGTCGGCAAGTCGACGCTCCGATTTTTGGCAATTTTTTCCGCCTCTCATTGTCTCCGCTTTTCTGCCTTGACATACGGCTAATGTACAAGCAGATTCACACGCACGCCTTATCTTTGTAAACAGTACCGCGCCAAATACAGCAGCGGTCAACTGAAAAAGTCCACCCACAGAAAATAATTTTTAAATTATTTTTTTATAATCTTTCAAAGAACTAATTCAGTTACAAATTTAAGTGCGCTTCCAAATCCGCGTTAGTGTGACCGTATATGTTTCCGACTGAGTTAATATTATTCAGTTAAATTCCACATTTCCGCAATAATAAAAAAAAAAAATAATAAAAATAAATTATTTAAATTATTCCGCTTGGTTCCTAAATTCCAAACCTAGCTTCGACCTTAAAAATAATAATTGTTCCAATTCCAAATAGAAATTTCTCCAATATGACTCCATCAATTCTGAATAAATTCACGATGACCTGTGACCGTCTGAGTAATTTCGAGTCCAGATTCTGCAATCCAGCAGCACCCACTCCATCCAAATACACCTGCCAAATTCAGCTCGACCAAGTCCGGGCGCTATGGGACAAGGTCGAGAAAGAGTACGAAGCTTGTTCCGAGCTAGTTTCAGTTGGCATAGAGGGCGCGGCGGACACCGTTCCTACTCTTAAGGCAAAATACGAATATTCCTATTTTGTCTACGAAAGGTGTGCCGCCCAGCTCATGGAACAGATCGATGCGATCTCTTCCAAAGCTCAAGTCCAATCCCCTGCGCCCCAAAATTCCTTTCCGTCTGGCTGTCGCCTTCCTCCATGCGATACGGAAGTTTTCTCAGGCGATTATATTCGATGGCCGACTTTCCGAGACCTTTTCACAGCGGTCTATATTGACAATCCTGCGCTGACCCCTGTTGAAAAGTTGTTCTATTTAAAGGCCAAGACAAGTGGTGAAGCTAATTCCATAGTTTCCAATTCACCACTCACCAACGATGGTTTCCGCTCAGCCTGGGAAAACCTTTCTGAGCGTTTCGAAAATAAACGTGCGTTGGTGAACAGCCAACTGAAAAAATTATTAAACTTGCAGTCCTTTCCACATGAATCTTCGGCAGCCTTAAAGGAGCTGCAAAATACAATTCAAAATTGCCTCACGTTCCTAAACTTGTCCGGTCTTCCTACCGATAATTGGGATTGTATTCTGGTTTATTTGTGTTCCACTAAGCTTCCAAAGCTGACACTCTCATTATGGGAGCAATCATTACCAAATAAAACTGAAATTCCTACGTGGCAACAACTTGATTCTTTCCTGACTGAGCGCCATAGAACTCTAGAAACTATAGATTCTATCCAACCTTCTCCGGTGCGCCTCCATCCGTCCAAATCGACACCGTCCAATGTGTCACCACGAGTACTGAAATCCTTCAGTACTAGAATAGTTCCGATGTCTAAAAGATGCGATTTATGTTCAAAAGAGAACCATCCAGTGCGTAGATGTCTACGCTTCCTCCAGATGACGACAGAGGATCGTACCTCCTACCTCAAAAAGAAGCAGTTGTGCTTAAATTGCTTTGCAAACGGGCATCAACTCCATAAATGCACAAGTGTCCACAAATGTTTTACGTGTCGCGGTCGGCATCACACTTTGTTGCATCCCAGCAACTGTTCCTCCAGTGTTCCAATTCCGCCTGATACTGCCAAACAATTATCCGGACCGATCTAAAGGATTTCCTCGTTCTCCACACGAGTTACTACTTCTCCCGATTCAAGCAATTACTGGGTTCCATACGACGACTACAAATGCAGACGTTCCCGAGGTATTTTGTCCTACCCATGCCGAGTCTGCCAAGGGAACCATCCTCTTCGGAAGTGCCACCGTTTTCTGCGTCTTAGCACTGAGAAACGGCTCCAGGCTGTTATCGAGAAGAAGTACTGCGTCAATTGCTTGGCCCACCACCATTCCACGGGATCTTGTCGCAGTGACAACCGATGCCAGTCGTGTGGTCAGGATCACCACACTCTTCTACATATCGACGAGCGCTCAGCGTATCCAACGCTTTCCCGAGCTTCCTGATATTCTTGCTGCGTATCCTCGCAAGGGGGGGGAGAATGTTCACGCCAAAAGGGCGTTTAATTCCCAGAGGCAGTGTAATTCCGTACACCCTCGCTCTCTCTCTCTCTTCCTTTGGACTTTCGGTCCATAGAGCTTCCAATCCGCTCTGAGATGCTAGTTTAAGTCCTCATGTATGTTAGTTCTAATTCCTACTTCTAACAATAAAGACCGCACGTCGCGCAATATCCCGAAATAGTTTCTTCCGTGTTTTATTTATCGAGTGCTTTAGGTTGAAGCCACCCCCCTCCATTTCAAGTGGGTATTCAATATGTATGCATACTAC
Organism: Drosophila jambulina; assembly: GCA_018152175.1. NCBI lineage: Eukaryota > Metazoa > Arthropoda > Insecta > Diptera > Drosophilidae > Drosophila > Drosophila jambulina. The sequence continues at coordinate 1,285,191 of JAECXH010000027.1, read as the reverse complement.
ATCTCCCTCCTTAATATCCAATGAATATATGTATATATATGTACATTCTGATTTAAAGAGTTTAAGTATGGGTTTTGTCATGCTTTAAATGCTTTTTTTTGTCAAGCTTTTTTTTAGATTTATATTCATATATGGATAGGGGATATTATTCTATGTATGGTCATACTTGAAATCTTAATAAGAAAAGTTACTGATTATGAATGGTATGTTTGTTTCATATTTTTACTGCTCAAGGTTGTTATATTGTTTTATTCTCCTATTTCCGTTACTGTATACGGACCATTATATTTAAAGTCTAACTTATGACCTAGCTTTTTAAATAAAAATCTATGCTATTTTTATCCTATAAAATTTTTTGTTTTATTTTATTACTCTCTAGCATTAGTCCAGCTCTTTCATGTGCTAATTTAGACTCTTTAGCATAATCATCTAAGTTATATAGCGGATATATAGTATCTACGCTATTAAATTTGCTGTTCTGCCAAATACCGGCGCATATGGAATATAATCATGTGCCATAGAGGGTGTAGTGTTAAAACAGTAAGTGAAGTATGGTAGCCAAACGTCCCAATCAGATTTTTTGAGTGATATGTAGTACCGGATATATTCATTGAATGTTCTATGACTCGTTGTACCTTCTGATCGTGGTGTGCGGTGAATGTTATGTTTTTAATTTTTACATTTTTACATAAGTCATCTATTATCGAATATTTATATTATTTTCCCATGTCCGTAATGAACGTCTTCATCGGACCGTACTTCAAAATAAATAATATAGCTGTTGGAGTGGGGTGGCTTTAACACTCGATAAATAAAACTATTTCGGGGTATTGCGCGACGTGCGTCGGGTTTATTGGTAGAGTAAGGAATTAGAACTAAAAACAAGAAAGAAAGCTAACTTTGGTACGCTGAAGTTTGTATACCCTTGCAGCTTACAATTGGATCATTATGAATTAATAAAATTATATCAAACGGAAATTAAAACTAACTGGAACTGTATACAACATTTATAAATATAAAAATTCGGTTTAACATTACGCGCACGTAATATTTCCCCAACATTCCTATGGCAGCTATATGATATAGTAGTCCGATTTCGATTAAATTAAAACCGAAATTCTAGAATAATATAAAATATCCATGTCTTAAATTATATGAAAATATGAAAATTGGACAAGTAAAAATTGTTTTTCTGAAAATGTACCGATCGATCCTATGGCAGCTATATGATATAGTCGGCCGATCCGGCCCGCTCCGACTTATATAGTAGTAGATGACTATCTGCAAAGTTTTATTTGGATTGCTTCAAAATTGAGAGACTAGTTTGCGTATAATCGGACAGACGGACGGACAGACGGACGGACAGACGGACATGGCTAAATTGACTAGGCTGTTGATGCTGATCAAGAATATATACTTTATAGGGTCGGAAATGTCTCCTTCACTGCGTTGCAAACATCTGACTGAAATTACAATACCCTGCAAAGGTATAACAAGAAGTCTTAAAACTAGCTTCGAAGAGCGGATTGGAAGCTCTATGGACCGAAAGCCCAAAGGAAGAGGGAGAGAGAGCGAGGGTGTACGGAATCACACTGCCTGTGGAAAATAAACGCCCTTTTGGCGTGAACAATAGCTATGGCTACAATTCTCGCACTTTTGGGTGGTAGAGTTATTGTAACAAGGTATTTTGTCAAGTCGCAGATTAATGTACGTTGGAACTGGGTATTTTTCTATGACTTCATATTATTTATTGTCTGGTAGAACACCGTTGTCAGTGCACTTATGTCCTGGAACGTCACTTGGTGTCTGAAAAATGAGCACGTTTCTGGGTGCAATTTAAGGTTGTGTTTTCTTCATAAAATACATTTGTAAGGTTCTTAATCATATGCTTTCCTGAACAACCAATGACAATTAGGTCATCCATATATAGAATTGCCTGTGAAGGTTCGATGCCTGAAAGTGCAATTGACATCATTCTTTGAAAGGAACTTGGGTCTATTTTTAAGCCACAAGGTAATTGCGTGAAACGATAAGAGCCATTGCTTATTGAAAATGACGTTACGTTTCGAGAGTTTTCTTCGAGTTCTATTCTTTTATTTTGTTGTTAATTTTTAAGTGAAACAAACTGATAAGGTTAATTGTGTGAACCGTTTGTTTTACTGTGTTTTGTAGCTTAAGTGTACTTATTGGTTTTCCGATGTGGTTTGTATTTGTCGGACATTATTATTATTATTATTTCTATTGTTATTATTCTTATTGTGTTTATTGTTGTAACCGATATTGTTACCGCGGTTGATTCCTCTATAATTTCCACGACCTCTATTATAATTTTAGTTTTATAATTTTGGTTGTAATCAATGATACCAAAACAATGGTTACTACCGAAACAGCAGTAACCATTGTTTTGGTAATGACCGTTGTACCATATCATCTACCACGAAAATCACCTCGGTAATTATTACCTAAGTGGAATTGATGTCCTCTGATATACAGTATTGAGTTAGGGTTTCCTTAAATTTCTGTGCTGTTTTTCAGGTTTTTCGTGATAGCTTCATTCATAGTGGTAAAGTTAACAGCTTAGAGAATTTTATTTAGTCTATCATGCTCACAATTTTGTAGCAATGGCTTATTTTATGATAAATTTATCAGCATGTTGGGCTGATAAACCTTCGCCAATATATGACGCTTCTAGCAACTTTCAGAGATTGGAAATTTCAGTGGTTAATTTTTGAGCCGTTTTTACTTTCTGCGTTATTTTAGTCATTTTACCTTTTAGTACATCGGATATTTCACCGACAACATTGGCTTTCAGTTTCTCAATTATCGCCGTAATAGAAGTTCCATTTTGAACCTTATATAAGGTCGAGCGTACTATTTGTGACTTAAGTCGCGACAATAATTACGACAATAACAATTATATATAATTTGTAATTCGTCAATCGCAGCAATATCATATAAAGCCACAATAAAGTAAAGTTACCAGGTCAAGCGCATATGTATTTTCTGGTGACGACGATGAAGTGGAAAGGGGAAATGGTCTCATTTCCGCATATTCGATAAGCAACCTATATTACTCTTTCACACTAAATTCTTTAAACATAAGCATATTTGCTAACCACTTTTAGCTATAAATACCGTTATATTTTACCAATAAAGTCAGTAATCGTCTTACTCTATTACACTCAACCTCAGTCCACATAGTTCAAGTCCTAGTTGCGACGACTCAAAGGCAATTAGTTTATGTACTATTTGCCAGGCATCTAAGCCTCCTCACACAGATATAAACAATTACTTCACTGCATATATCTTTTATTTATGCCTGCTGGGCAATGGTTTCATCTGACATTATGGTTGGTTTATACTCCACAAGGCTGATTGAGTTTAGTTCTGAACCGTCGAAATCCTCTTCCTGTGTTTCTGGTATTCTTAATAACGCAGAAATGGTTAGATTATGTCGATCTTTCTCTTTTCTGCAACGCAGTAAGGGAGACATTTACGACCCGTTAAAGTATGTTTATTCTTGATCACAATAAACAGCCGAGTCGATCTAGCCATGTCCACCTGTCCGTCTGCCCGTTCGTCTGTCCGTTCGTCTGTCCGTCTGTCCAATTATACGCAAACTAGTCAGTGTTGAAGCTATCTAAAAGAAACTTTGCAACAGAATTTTTAGATGTATTAACAGGAATTATACTCCTGTTAGTTTTACTTTTCATTAAAATTTTATTAATTCATAATGATTCAATTGTAAGCTGCAAGAGTATACAAACTTCGGCGTGCCTAAGATAGCTTTCTGTCTTGTTCAAAGTTGCATCCGTATATGTATATTCTGTACTAACGCCTAATACGATGTGTCGAATTTATGCTTTATTTGTCGAATTTATGCTTTATTTCATTATTTATTCGTTCCATTCCATGCTAGAAAATTTTATAAACTACAAAATCAATGGATTTTCCCAGTGGGGAGAGTCATAATTTATATTTATATTAGAGTATTCGTTGAGACCAATTGTAGAATTCTGTGTTAAACATTTGGGTCTTTATTGTAAACATCTCTATACAGAGAGAATTAAACCGACTGTGAGAAGAAATATCTTATAATAACTTCTAGTGTAGTCATGTTTTGTAATCTTTATTGTTTTCGTTAAATTTTATTTGTGGTCAACAATTATTGTAGATTTTTATTGTTGTTACGATTTGTTTTATTAATGCATAAATAATAATCATTTAAATCTTTTCCAAAGCGTTTGCACGACTTAGGTATCTCTTTCTTAGACACTTGTTGTGCAATTTATATGGTTTCAGAGATAGATTTCCTTAGTTGGAAATCTATACTCTATAACGATTATTATTTATAATAGAGTAATTCTTTCCGTGTCTATTTTTTTTTTTTACTTTATTTTTTATTTCGTTAACCGTATCTTTGGGTCTAACATTTTGAATGTTTCAAGTTTTATGCCGTTAATAATAGGTTTTTTATTCCCAAGTAATGTAATGGTATATGTTATATTCGAAATAAATATGTGTATTACAGTTGCCGGTTATGTTTTCGGATAGCTTTACGGACCATACTTCTAAAAGAAGATTTCGCTCAATTTAACAAAATTTATTTTTGTTTTATATATATAATATAATTGTATTTAATTGAATGTAGTGATTAACTTTATCATCTTTGCTACTTGAACCCTCTGAATCAGCTGGGCGTCGTCGGTGATGGCACGTTGATGCTCAGGCGATGCCAGTGCCGGCTGCACAGGCTACTTTCTTGTAGACCGAGTTTTCGGGCAAACAGTGTCTGCATTCTGCATTCTGTCGTTGCAGAAAACACTGCCCGTTGACTCAGGGCAGTCTGGTGGACTCTTCTTTGCTCTTTGTGGTAGCGCTTGTGGGGATGGAGGTTTTATTATTTGATTTTTATTTGTTTCGTTTATTTGAGTTTATTCCCACTTAGAGAGTTGTGACTTTCGGGATTGCATTTTTGAGTCTTGACTGTAGGAAATCAAGTTCACTTTGTAATTTCTGGTCTTTTACCCACCCGGGAAGTGGTGTACTTGTATACAATAGCCACTTTAAGTGTGCTATTCGTTTTTTAATTTTTTTCTTTACACCTCCGCGTCACATCACAATCTACTTCTACAATCTACTCAGCGATTTTATTTTTTTTTTTTTTAGGGTTTCACCAAAGAGTGTATAAGGAGTAAGAGGCCGCACGCCATACGATTTTTTTGCACACGATTTTTTCGGGCTGGCTTTAGAACTGGCTCCAGGCTCTCTCTGACTTCAGGCTCTCCCTGGCTTCAGGCTCTCTCTCGCTGGCTCTAGAGCCAGCCGCCCTCTTTTACGCATACAGCGAAAGTTGCCGACTGTTTGTGTGCACACGTATTCTCATGGTTGTTCTTGTGTTTACTCATACAATCAATCTCAATCTATTGTTTAGAATTTTGCGCTCTCAACTTTGTGAGAGCGGAGAGAGAGTGATTGTCGTTGCCATCGAAAAAGCAGCTTCATATTGCAAAACGAATGCATGGCCATTACTTATCTTAATGTTCTATGGTCTTTGGTTTCACCCATCTATGTATTAGTTCCAGTTTTCCAGATCCATGTGACTGTCTGGACTTAGACTTTTGTCATGGTCGACATGTAAAGCTCATGTATTAGAAAATTAAAATCTAACAGCTAAATTGTTATACCGTTGTAGGGTATTATATTTTCAGTCAGAAGTTTGCAACGCGGTGAAGGAGACATTTCCGACCCTATAAAGTATGTATATTCTTGATCTGCATTAACAGCCAAGTCGATCTAGCCATGTCCGTCCGTCTGTCTGTCTGTCCGTATGTCTGTCAGTCCGTCTGTCCGTCTGTCCGTCTGTCCGGCCGTCTGTCCGTCTGTCCGTCTGTTCGTCCGTCTGTCCGATTATATGCAAACTAGTCCCTCAGTTTATAACTATCTGAATGAAACTTTGCAAATAGTCTTCTATATACTCTCACTACTAAATAAGTCGGAACGGGCCGGATCGGACGACTATACCATATAGCTGACATAGGAACGATTGATAATTTTTCAGAAAGAAAATTATAACGGCCAATTTTGCACATATTTTCATATAATTTGAGAAATGGCCATTTTATTATTCTAGAATTTCGGTTTTAATTTGATCAAAATTGGACTACTATATCATATAACTGCCATAGGAATGTTCGAGAAATATTACATATAGGTTTGTTAAAACCGAATTTGTATTTGTATAAATGTTGTATTTTTTAATTTTATTAATTCATAATGATCCAATTGTAAGCTGCAAGGGTATACAAACTTCGGCGTGCCGAAGTTAGCTTTCTTCCTTGTATTAATTGGTTTTTATCTATTAGAGCAGCAAATGGCGCCGCTCCAATCTCTGAAGACTTTCTGTTTTTACAAGTGTGTCTTAGGAGCTAAGGAAGGCAAAGACTCGCAACTGCGCTACCTACAGCGGCAGCGGACGGTTATGTATTTTCTTAAGTATATAGCAATGCTTGCCGCTTAGGCTGGAGCGCGATGGTATATGCACATACTTGAAGCGCGCGTGTGTTAGAATACACACACTTGCAAATTCTGTGTGCGGGTCAAGGCATACCGATCGGCCACTTGGGCTTATGAAAAGTGCTACAGTGTGTACTCTTAAGTACTATTGTACAGTGTTCAACGCAATAAAAAGGGTAATATATATAAAGGGTCATGCATCTCAAACTTCGATTACATATATTAAGGCTGATCGGCCGAAAGTGATGAAAAGGTCTTGCAGGGACTAAAACTTAAATTGACTTAAAAGATAGGAAGAGGAAATATGCGCATTTCAATAGGAACATTACTCCGTGGCAGTTTTAATAAAATATAAAACCTTTTAAGGTCCTACGAGATCAAGAAATCAAATAGATTTTCTAACACAGCGTATTCAGCGTTGTAAAAAAGACATATTGAGTACCTTACTTTTAGCTTAACTCTTTACTATTCTTCTTCGAAAAAACAGTTACTATCAGAATACATTCAGTAAAAAATGAGTTCATGTTATTTTAAAAAATATTTTATTATCAACCATGTCAATACCGGCCCAAAGTGGGACCAAATTAAGATCACATATAAAACTATTCGATGTTCAAAGCCGTTCTGCCGTTTTGACTGGTCAATCAGATTAATTCTCTAAAACAGTCCCATATCAGTAGCCACATCACAAGATGATAAGGTTCTGCGGGTTACGTCAGCGGCATCACCCTAGCCCAACTGACTCTTGCCGGATCAGATACTAAGCAGAGATAGTCCGTATCCAAAAGTCTACTGAAAACCCATTTTTTACCGGAGTATTCTTATTTACCGGAGTTTTCTTATGTTTGTACTCTTTGAAAACAACATACCAAGGATAGAAATTAATACAGTGTAATTGTATAAGAATTCATCTGAAGAATTTATTTTAAAATATGAAATACAAGTACTCTTAGCATAAGAAAATTTTAGTTTTCCACTGTTTTTCGACTCTAATTTTGTCTCAAATGAAGGCAATTAATTCTTCCAAAGTGTAACTATAGTTACCCTTTACCCTATAGGGTAGATCTGCTGAACAAATATATGTTCGTAAGTGGTAGTGCAGTTAGAGATTTTGAAAAGCAGACTTATTATCTGCTCTGCAAATTTCAGCAACTAGTGTGAGGAGCCCCAGAGAAAACAACGGAGATGACAGATATTTTTTACTCCCTATCTAAAAATTCGACACGTAGATGTTGAGAATTCAGCAATAAGAATTCAATTTGTGATCCACCAAACAGCTGCCCGTTAACAGCAGTATATATATACCGCTTATTTTTGGATATTCTTCTTCTGATGCACTTGGTCAATAAATTCAAGTGGCCGTCGTGACACTAACTAAGCGTGTGCTATTTTAAGTTAGGTGTTAGTAGGCGCGAAAGAATATGTAAGAAAAGAATAACGAGGGAATAATTACTTTTGTGCTGCCTGATTGTTCGATTGCATGCGTACTAAGTGGGTTAGGATTGAAGTTTTAAGTTTCTGAAGGCTATCTACGTTTGATGCTATTGAGTACAAATCGTTATAATTATACCGTGGCGCAAAATTAAAACCAAAAATGATCAATATTTTTGTGTGGACGAGAAGCCTTTAGTTTTTTTACTAAATCTGCATTATTTCCAAACTTCCTGGTTTATCTTGACAAAATTTCGAAACCTATTTTGAAATTCAAAATACAGTTTTACAATTTGTTATTGCCATTTAGAATCACTAAACGTCGTAACCCAATCACAATCTACAAATAAATCTCGCATAGCGGATTTCACGTTTCTTGCTCAAACCTCAAAAAATTTAGCACGCGTTATTTTAATCATTTAAAATAGAGTAGAATAAAGTTTGAATCCTAATCTATATAAATGGCTGCGAATGCTGTATGCTCTGCTAATAATAATTCAATAAATTTATGTTTTTTTTTTCACAAAAAATAAAACAAAATGTTGGAATTGAAAAAATATTTTTTTTTGTTGTTAAAAATTCAAATTGTTTAATTATTGTAGGAAAAATAATCTTTGGCTAATCCCCTCGATCTTTCCAATTGAAAATATTAAACTTTGCCAAGTAGTGCTCTTTCCTTAATGAAAGTTTGCATGCATTTCTAATGTCAAACTTTAAAATTCGGTATCTTTAAAACAAAAGTGCTGCTTAAAGCTCAATGAAATAAAAATAATTTTTTGAACAGATAGAGTGCTGAATATATATTTAGAGATCATAGACTTGTCTTGCTAGACAGTTTGTATTATTAAACGACAATTTCCCAATCAGTTATGGAGCGCTACAATTTATTGTAGGGAGAAAGGGAGAAAGAAATAAGACGCTATTAATTAAAACAAGAAAGAAAGCTAACTTTGGCACGCCGAAGTTTGTATACCCTTACAGCTTACAATTTTATCATTATAAATTAATAAAATTTCATTAAATGAAAAACTAACAGGAATTAACTTTTACCTATTCGTAATATTTTCCGACCATTCCTGTGGCAGCTATATGATATAGTCGTCCGATCCGTCGCGTTCCGACTTATATATAATTGAGAAAATATAAAAGACTATCTGCAAAGTTTCATTCGGATATCTTCAAAACTGAGGGACTAGTATGCTTATAATCGGACAGACGGACGGACAGACGGATGTGGCTAGCTTGACTATGTTATTGATGCTGATCAGGAATATATAAACTTTATAGGGTCGGAAATATCTCTTTTACTGCGTTGCAAACTTCTGACTGAAATTATAATACCCTGCTAGGGTATAAAAATGAGTCCTTTAAAGCTGAAAGCTATTTATATAAATTAGCATTTTTATTATAGACATTGAAATACTTAAAATATAAATCTGGCTTTAAAAAAAATTCAATTTCAGAATTGATTATTGATCTAAGAACTGCTGTGTAGACCCAAATAAGTGTCTTAGTGGGAATGCCTCAGTTTTTTCCGAATATCTTCCTAGAGTAATCGAATACTATTATGGGTTTCTTGACGCTTTCAGTGATGTTTTGTTTCTATGAAAGTTTCTCATCCAGTATCACTCCTAGATTTTTTGACTGCTGTGATAGTTCCATTTCTATACCACCTAACTGGGGTTTTTGAATCTAAGGATCATTCTCCTTCCGTTTTACCTGGGTTGATGTTTTGGCTCATAAATTAGCTTATGGCTTTGGGAAATGGTCCTTAAGTAAGTAGGATTATGACGTGCTTTCAATATGACGACCATGTTTATCAGTCAGAGCAGTGACTGCAGAACTTCCCTCTAGTTAGATCAGTGCCTTTAAGTTCGGCTGTTATCCTTCAGTTTAGCATTGTGCCGATCCATGTTATGGTAGTTTGCTTAACTGATAATTAATTTACAAAAAGTTTATTCGGCCCTAAAAAAAGTCATGTCAATGGGGTATTGCCGTTCTATTATCGACATAATCAAACTTGGATTTACCAGGGAATCTACGGGGGACTGTGTAGTTTCTTTTAAAGGGAAACCGTACAAAAAAAATCTGTATGTACAATCCTAACTAAACTATTTTTTATGTTTTTTCAGGTACGTACGCTGCATAAAACCAAATTTACAGAAACGTCCGAATGACTACAACAAATCATTGGTTCTTGATCAATTAAAATATCTTGGTATAGTGGATATTATTCGAATAAGAAGAGAAGGATTTCCAATACATCTGAGTCATGAAGACTTTATTATAAAATATAAATGTTTAATGAAAAATAAATCTTATAAGTGCACCAAAAAATATATAGCAAATATATTAGAATCAATCGATACGTCAGAAACAGAATATCAAGTTGGAAAATCAAAAATATTTTTACGAACTAAAGCGTATGAACCACTAGAGAACAAAAGAAAATACATCATTTACAATAATGCTGTTATTATTCAAAAGTACTGGAAAACATTTTATTGCCGAAAATCTTTTATACGCATAAAAGCGGCAGTCTTACGAATCCAACATGCTTATAGAGGTTGGAAATTAAGAATTCGTTTTATGAGAATGCGGCGCAGTGCAATTGTAATTCAAAGTCGCCTACGCGGAGTTTTCGCTAGAGAGGTAAGAATATATTAACAGTTTCCAAATTTAACTACAATTGTATAAATGTTATTTTTTTTTTATCATAAACTTAATATTTTCCTAATTTGTATACTTTTGCAACACAATGAAGGGGTTATTTCCGGTCATATAACTATGTATATATTTTCTTGATCAGCTGCCAAGTCGATCTATCAATGTTCATATATCCGTCGGTCTGTGCGTGGAAATTAAAAGTATTGGAAATGGTGGAGTAAAATGCGAGGCGATTTAGTTAAAGTTTAATAACTGTTTTATTTGACATAAGCGTGACATCGTTGTGAGTCGTTTGGAAGTTAACACAAGAAGAAGGAAGTTTCCAGAAAAACAAAAAAGACTTATTCAGATCAGTGTGACCAACTTTCAGTATATGGTTGTTGCCAAATTAACATACATAATATTCTAGTATTTCAATACTCCTTCTCAACAACATATTCAGAAACAATTCATTTCAGTTATACATTTTAAATGCTTGTTTTTCTGTAGGTTTTTTGTTAAAATATCTGATAACATGTCATTTGTACATATATATTTTACATCAATTTCCTTTTTGGAATAAAGTTCCCTAACATAGTGGTACTTTATGTCGATATGCTTACTTCTATTATGTAATACTGGATTCTTAGCTAAACATAAAGCACTCTGATTATCGCAAAAAATTAAAATTGAGTGATCTATCAAAAAACCCATTTCCTTCAGAAAATTTTTTATAAATACTGCTTCTCTTGCTGCAATGGACAATGCAACATATTCGGCCTCCGTGCTGGATAATGCCACCAGACTTTGCTTCTTGGACTCCCAGGATATTGGACCAGTTGCGTTTATGAAGACATATCCACTGTAGGATTTACGATCCGATGTGTCATTTGCCCAATCTGCGTCGACGTAACCATGAATCGGTTTACCTGTTGCGTGATAATGAAGTTTTAAGTTTGAGGTTCCCTTCAAATACCTTAGTATACGCTTGGCAGCGACTTCATGCTCCTTATGTGGGTTCACATTTCTTTGAGCCAGTTTTGAAACTGAATGCATTATATCTGGCCTGGTTGTAATTGCCAAATACATTAGTGATCCTATAAGTGACTGGTAGTCCTTTTCGTTAATAGGCTTGCAGTTAGGATCAGTACACTTAACTTGGAAATTTGCCTCCAAAGGCGTTGCTACCGATTTGCAATCTGACATGCCCCAGGTGTGTAGCATACTCTCGATATATGTCTTGTGACCTATGGATATGGCTCCAGTTTGACCTTCTCGCTCAACTTCGATGCCCAAAAAATGATTAAGCTGTCCGCTATCTACTACTTTAAACTCTTTGGCAATTGACTCTTTTATACCAATCAAATCATCTTTACATGAGCTTGCAATAAGAAGTTCGTCGACATATACTGCAATTATATTAATATTGTCCTTCTCATTGCGTGTGTACACACACGGCTCGCTGGCACAGGGAACAAAATGCAGTTTTTGCAAGACTTCATTGAGCTTGGCGTTCCACTCTCTACCGCTCTGTTTTAGTCCGTAAAGTGACTTCTTTAGTCTCAAAACTTTTCCATAATGTTTATTATCAAATCCATCGGGTTGCTTCATATAGACTTCTTCGCTCAATTCGCTATTTAAGTAAGCTGTCGATACATCCATCTGATGTAGAAATAAGTTATGCTCAACTGCCAGAGATATAATAAGTCTCACCGACGAATATCTGACAACTGGTGAAAACGTTTCAAAAAAATCGATACCATATTGTTGTGCACATCCTTTAGCCACCAACCTCGATTTAAATCGCAACACATTGCCATCCTTATCTCCTTTGATGCCAAAAACCCACTTACTACCGATGGCTTTCTTTCCTTCTGGTAAGTCCTGTAGCTCCCATGTCTGATTAGCTTCGAGGGCGTCAATCTCCTTCTGAATTGATGCTACCCACTCTTGACTCATTTCAGACTGTGTCGCTTCAGCAAACGTAACAGGTACCTTGACATCTTGAACCTTCATCATGTTCAACAAGTTGTATTGTTTTCGTGGACGCCCGGGCTTTCCAGTTTTTATCTTCTTAGGACGACCAGGACCACGAATTTCCCGTTCTTCGGTATCATCGCTCTTCGCACTCTCGTAAACATCAGAACTATCGGCTTCATTAATCTCGCTGTCAATTTGCTCTTCCTCTAGCACCTCAGCATCTTCTTTGTTGTTGTCCACTGCCAAAATCTGCGAACAATCAACTCCAATTTCGTCAATAAGTGCCGTCCCGTTCTCGCTGTTTCCATTCTTCGGATACCCTATAGTTTCCTCTAGAAAAACGACGTCTCTACTTTCGATTACCTGGTTCGATCCAATGCGCATTAATCTGTAGGCCTTCGCTGTTGTTGAATACCCTATCATCATGCATTCAATGCCTTTTGGCTTGAACTTTCCTGCATGTTTCTTATTTAATGCAATCGCTTTGCATCCAAAGATTTTTAAATGCGATATCGAAGGCTTTTTACCTGTCCACAGTTCGAATGGTGTTTGACTCTTCAACGACCTTGTCTCCGATCTGTTGCGTAGATATGCTGCAGTCCTAACTGCCTCTCCCCACAGGGACTCATTCACTCCTGAATATATAATCATGCTCCTTGCCATTTCCACAAGCGTCCGGTTAGCGCGCTCAGCAACCCCGTTTTGCTGCGGAGTGTACGGTACTGTCAATTGCCGCTTGATACCGTTTTCAGATAGGAACTTCTGAAACTCGTGGCTTATATATTCGCGACCGTTATCGCTGCGAATTGCTTTAAGTTTTTCACCGGTCTGTTTTTCTGCAAACGCGACAAAGTTTTTAAACGTGGGAAGCAATTCATCACGGGTCTTAAAAAAATATACGAACATATAACGCGAATAGTCATCAATAAATGTTACGAAATATCTTGCTCCACCGGCAGATACTTTGTTCATTGGCCCGCAAATGTCCGAATGCACTAGCCCTAGCACTTTGTCCGCACGATTTTCTGCCATTTTTGGGAATGGTTTCACACAGATTTTACCTTTAGCACAGGTTTCACATGCAATTCGGTCTATGTCCACAACATTTTTGATTGACTTTAAGCCATTGACCATATTGTCACTTGCCATCTTTTTTAGGCTCGCCATGTTCAAATGACCATAACGATAATGCCACTTCCACAATTCATCATTTGCACACAAGTACATGCACCGATTGTTCGAAGTATCAACAACAAAAAGATTTCCAGCTTTTCTTGCCTGTAACACTTCTTCATTTCGACCGTCCTGTATATACGCACTTTGCTTGTGAAAAATCACTTTATACCCTTTTTCAACGGCTCTCGCTACCGATTTAAAATTACTTTGCAAGCTTTTTACGTAAATTATTTTCAAATTAACGGAAACATTCTTTGTTTTAACGGCCACCGTACCGACGCCATCCGAAAATATATAGTTTTCTCCTGCAAGTAATATTTTCTCTTTATGCTCTTTAATGTCCGCGAACCACGACCTTTCACAACACATGTGAGCAGTTGCTCCACTGTCCAAGCACCACATCGATTTCGTTAAAACGTCATTTTTATTTACACTTGCAAGCATAGTAAACGACTTCTCTTTTGCAGATGTTTCTATTTCATCATTTTTGTCTTTCACTTTGCACTGCGCAATAAAGTGGCCCTCGCGACCACATCGAAAGCATTTTTTATTCTTCTTTGCATCACTGTTCTTTTGCGCCGATCTATTTTTCTTGTCTCCCTTTCCACTGGGACGCGACACAAACGCTTGCTGCACACAAAGTTCCGTTTCGTCCGAACTCACTCTTTGTCTCTCTCCCTCTTCTAAAATTTTCACTTTTAAATCAGAGAGAGTCGGTAACTGTTCGCGCGTTTCGATCGCGACCACGAAATTTTCGAATTTCTTACCGAGTCCCGACAGCATCAAAATAGTAAGAATATCTTCAGAAATGTCCATATCAATTTCTTTCAGTTTTTCGACGATATCCACAAAATCATTTATGTAATTTTGTACGCACGCACTTTCCGACAAACTCAACCGGAGTAATTTCCTGAACAAGGTAATTTTCCTGGCGGGACCACGAGGCTTGTACACAGCTGCAAGCTTGTCCCAAGCTTCTTTAGAACTAGCGCAATTTTTAATCAAATTAATTTCTGAAGCCTTCACGCACAGCAATATTGTTGCTAGTGCTTTTTCGTCTAGTTCGTCGAATTGGGCTCCTTGCTCAGCTGTATCACCCTCCTGCTTCACGCGTCTTCCGCACACCAACGACCACATACCCGAGTGCACCAATACACTCTTCATTTGCACCGACCATACTGCGTAATTTTCGCCGTCCAATTTGTCGATCGCACACAGCCCTTGTCCGCTCATGTTTATAAAAAATGTTCAAGCTAATTATATACAATAATTATTTTCCTCTTGAACACACACAATTATTAAAGTCTTTTCTACTCCTGGGCCCATAACCTATTGGAAATGGTGGAGTAAAACGCGAGGCGATTTAGTTAAAGTTTAATAACTGTTTTATTTGACATAAGCGTGACATCGTTGTGAGTCGTTTGGAAGTTAACACAAGAAGAAGGAAGTTTCCAGAAAAACAAAAAAGACTTATTCAGATCAGTGTGACCAACTTTCAGTATATGGTTGTTGCCAAATTAACATACATAATATTCTAGTATTTCAATAAAAAGAAAACATGTTCAACAAATGTTTACCTAGTCAGAGATGTGACCATTTTGTATTACCTCGAAATTTCTGGTTTTATTTTGTGCAAATCAGTGGATTTATTCTCAAGCTTACATAGAAACGATCGTAAAATAATACTTAGTTGTTTTTAACAAATATATAGTTGATTAAATACAATATTTCAACTCTTCGATAATGTCCTTTTATATGTTTTGAATTTTATAAAAATTGAATAATTATATTTGAATTTTAGTTTTAATATTTTACTAATCGAAGAGACTGTAATGCTACCACCCACATTCAATATGTTAACTTAACCACTAAGTATTAAAATACCAAAATGAGCTGTTGCACGATCACACCATGTGTTCATTTTTCTGAAAATTTTTATTTATTTATTTCTAACTAAATTTATTTTTATATATTTACATTTATAATATATAAAGGAATGCTTTTAAAATTTCACCTAAAGAGCACAGCATTTTCTGCAGTTTACAGTACCTTAACGGACCAGCAGTCGGCAGACTGCTCCGTGACTCGCGTTAGATTTTAATGCACAAATAATGCTCACAATAAAGTGAACATCAACGAAAATATGCAAATATAAAAATAAATAATAATTAAGGCATAATTAACTACATATTTTTATAAAAAAAGGTTAGGAAATATTTAATTTTCGAAATTTGAAAGCTGGAATCGTTTGCACATGTTTGCCCACAATTTACTTTTTTTTCTCCACGCCCAGTTTTGTAATTGTGGAATATCAAAAAGTTTACTTCTTTCAGAATTTTTTTTATTTTTTTGAAATAGCAGTAGAATCGTTAACCCACGTTTGTCCACTCTTGAGCATTTAGAAATAATTTCTAATTTGTGTAAATAATGTTTAAAAATGTTCTATCAAAATATATGAATTTTTAAAACTTGAGAGATGGAATCGTTTGCCCATAATTGCCAACACGTTACTTTTTTTTCGCCCACATCCAGTTTCCAAAATATGAAACTTCAAAACTTCAACTTTAAAAAACCAAAAGTTGACTTGCCTTACATTTCTTGTTTGAAATCAAAATAAAATCGCTTGCACATTTTTGCCCACTATTTAGAATTTCGAAAAATAAAAACTTAACAAAATATGAAAAATTAATTGGGTTTGCCAAAAAAAAAAATATTGCCCATCTCCCAACACAAAATAAATAATAAATTAAAGAATAAATAAGTTACATTTTATCTGTAGCAGGCCAGGTTGGATAAGTACGCTCTGGTCACACTATGTGACGAGGTACGCTCTCTCAGAGAAAGAAAGAGAGCTACGCTTTGCTAAACGGGGGTTGAAACGTTGGCTGCCTGCGAGCAGCAGATCACTTTTGGAGAAGAGCTTAATAAGAGATGTTACCATATAGATATTAGGGAAGAATAAAAAGTTAGGAAGAACAGACAAGAAAAGACAAGCTCGATCAAAGAAATAATAAATGTGTACAATAATAAACTAAGAAAAGTATTAAATAATAAATAAAGATTAGTAGTAAATAATAACTAAAGAGTATTAAACAAACTAAAAGCTAAAAGCCGGTCACATATCGTTTACCCACCCACTCCTTAAAACCAAATATTTTTAACAACACAACGTTTGCCCACCTACAATTAAATAATATTATTTGCTCATCCTCTAAAACTTAATATTAAAAAAAAAACTTTTTCCCACCTCTTTAAACCAAATATCATCACAGCAGTAACGCAAACCGATGTTACTTCTTAAATAGTCCACCGTCCGAGCTACAACACCAATGCACTTGGCATGCACAATAGTCGCACAGCCAGCAGCCGATGGCTAGATCATTAGCCACAATAACCTTTTTCATGTTTTAACGGCACAGACAATACCGGACATTATAAGGACTTACCACTGTTTCATTTACGTATAGAGAGAATAGCAAAGTGCAGCTGCACCGAGAGAACGAGAGCGGGTGAGCGGGTGAGCGTGTGAGCGAGCTTAACGTGTTAAGCTGTCGTGACGACGCAAATAACGGCTAAACGATGAAGAAACAAAGAGGATTACGAAAATTACGAAAATAAGCACAAGCTACCTCTGGCAGCAATTCTAAAATTGTGAAAATAATTTAAATTAAATGCAAAACAATAGCTCCGTATTAAAAAAAAAGCTCACATAATATAAGATTTAAGTAAAACCTTGAAGGCTTTTATGTTAAATTTACACAAAACGAGAGATCAATAAAAAAAACCTCCGTTCACTTGGCATAGAGAGTCTTGATGTTTAGCAGTACAATTACTTTCCACAACCCAAATAAGGGAATATAAACTAAACATGAAATACTAGTCCGCACTGGATATAAAATATTATTATTTAACAAACGATAATATTTAGTTTTAAAGTGTAGGCGGGCAAGGTAAGTAGGTAGGTAGAAGTGGTGAGACCCTTTCTTGAGCCTTCAATTAGAGGCAGGCTCCGTTTTGATCCACACATGGTTGTGACTAGTCATCTCTAGCACCATCCAGAATCGTTGAGGAAAGCAAGGATAGCCGTGATCTTGAGCTTTCCTACTCCCCCCAGCGATTCCAACTGGGAGGCACCGAAATGGCGTAATCTAGTGTTGTTTAGTGCTGGACAGTGGCAGAGCAAGTGCTCTGGCGTCTCCTGCTCCGATGGTTCTTTGCAGCTTCTGCAGCTGGTGTTATAGGGCAGCCCCATCTTCATTGCGTGCGATCCTAACGTCCAATGACCGTTTAAAGCTGCCGTGATCCTGCTGATATCCTTCTTGGTGTGGGATATCAGTTCTTTAGTGCGTTGTTTGTCGAAGTTTGTTCAGCAAAGCTTCGATCTTCGGTTCTGACTCGTCCTTGACCATTCTCTGCTGGCCTTAGCTTTGAAAGAGTCATGGATCATAGGCTGTACTGTGTTTAGTGCTATTGGTATACTTTTAATACTTCTGTTCTCGATTGAGCCTTTGCAGGCTAACTCGTCCGCCTTCTCGTTCCCTGGTACGTCGCTTTGTCCTGGCACCCAGGTTATTCTAACGTCATTGTGCCTGGCAAGATCATTTAAGGCCCTCTTGCATTCTGCCACTAGCTGTGAGTTCGTTTTGACTGCTGCTAGAGCTTTAATAGCGGCCTGGCTATCAGAGTAAATCCTCACTTTGGTATTATTAAGGCCTCGCTGTATTGATAGTTTAACTGCCTCCAATACTGCGAGTACCTCTGCCTGAAAGACCGTCGCTGAATTGGGAGACTGAAAGTCGATTCAATCTCCCAGCTCTCAGCGAAGATCCCAGCTCCGACACCACAGCTCACCTTGGAGCCATCGATGTAGAGTGAAACCTCATCTTCGGTTACTCTGCCTCTAGTCCATTCCTCCCTCGACGGGTAGGAGGTGGTGTAGCTGTTTCCGAATCTAATTTCGGTTGTAATGTAGTCTACTTCCTTGTCTATTTGTGCTGTGATCCCTTCAAGGATAGTGCGATGGCCTATGCAGTGATCTCTCCAGCACTTTCTTGCTCTGAGTCTAGCCGCACTCTGGGCCGCGGAATCCTTGATGAATATGTTAATCGGCTAAATATTTAGAATTATGTTCAGAGCGGTCCCTGGGCATGAACGTAAAGCTCCCTAGGCCCCCGCTCATGCTGAACGTTGTATCCTGGTTAGTTTTGTGATGTTGTAGGCTCTAGTGAGTGCCGGTCACCATACTAGAGCCCCGTATGTCAGTATTGGTCTAACTACTGCTGTTTAGAGCCACATTATAGTCTTTGGGTGTAGTCCCCAGTTCTTTCCAAACAACTTTCTACAAGAGTAGAAAGCAATTCCTGCTTCCTGACTCTTTCTTCGATGTTGCGTTTCCGTGAGAGCTTCGGGTCTAGTATTACTCTTAAATACTTCGCCTGCTCTGAAAGTTTCAGCTCTATGCCCTCTATCATAGGCATGTTACACCTTGGGATCTTTGTTCTCCTTGTGAATAGCATTAATTTCGTTTTGTTAGGGTTAATCCCTAGTCCGCAGGATTTCGCCCACTTGTTTAAGCGTTCCAAAGCTCCCGACAATATGTTGTTGTTGTTGCTTAAGACGTCAGGGAATGGACCTGATACTAGCAGCACTACGTCGTCGGCGCATGCTACCGCCTTTACTCCACCGCAATTTAGATCCTTTAAGATGTGGTTCATGTTGATTAGTGAAAGTAGAGGCGACAAGACTCCACCCTGGGGTGTGCCTCTCTTGACTAACCGTGTGAGGTGAGTGCCACCCAGTTCGGCTATTATCGTCCTACTCGTGAGCACAGCACCTATCCATTCTTTGATGCATCTCTCACCTATCAAGCTGAGGGAGCCCAGGATGGGTTCGGTGTTCACGTTGTTGAACGCACTGTTGTGCACCCACAGTAATGAAGATCACCATGTTGTCATTTGAATAATTAGTCAATTTTGTGGTTGAGTTTTGATTTATAATGTTTTACTTTATTTTGTATAATATGTGGTTGGAGCAGCCGTTATTGCCGCTCCAAGCTCTCAGGAGTTTCTGAGTTTTGGATATATCTTAAAAGTTAAAGAAATCTAAGTCTCGTAGCTGCGCTGCCAACAGCGGCAGCGGAGAGATATATACATAGCTATGCTCGCTTAGGCTGAGCGCGGAGGTATATGCACATACATTCTTGTGGTCCTCGCGTGTGTCAATTATGCTGACACTTGCACTTTCCGTTAGCCGGCCAATGTATACAGACCGGCTCGGATTTCGGCCACTCGGTTTAAATACTTGAAACAAATGAATTGTATTTAATGTTTATTTATTCATATGCAGCAATGTATGAATGTATATGCATATTACATCTCCCTCCTTTTGGAAAATAACGTAATAACATGAAGTTATTTTCATAGTATAATAAATTGATAAAAAAAACATATATATATATAAAAAGAAATTATAATTTTTTGTTTTGTTTTGTTGGTAATCGACAAAGAGAATGAAATGATCAAAAGAATTTTTTTATTTTTTTTTTTTTTTATTTTTTATTTTTTTTAATTTCTTTTTTTTTTTGAGTCAATTATGTATTATAGTGTTTATGCTATGTATGGCCATACGTGAAATATAAAAAGAACTAATTTGGTTATGAAATGAATAGTTTTAACCTATCCTTGTGCACTACTTGTTTCTTATGTTTATTATTTGTTATTACTATGTTATTTCTGTCTCTTATTTCCGTTACTATATACGGACCTGTATATTTAGGATCTAACTTATGACCTGTCTCGTTTTTTAATAAAACTTGGTCACCTACTGATATATCTATATCCCTTACTTTATGATCGTATAGTAGTTTATTTATATTTGCTTCTAACATAACTCTAGCTCTTTTATAGGCTACTTCTAGTCTATACTTACTCTCCTTAGCATAGTCATCTATATTATAAAGTGCTTCTACACTATCTATGCTATTAAAATGTTTCGGTAAATTACTTGTTTTACCGAATACTAGCTCATATGGACAATAAGTATGTGCCATAGAGGGGGTCGCGTTGAAACAGAAGACATAATATTGAAGCTATACGTCCCAATCAGTTTTATCAACCGATATGTAAGATCGTATGTATTCATTGAAAGTTCTATGACTTCTTTCTATTGTTCCAACTGTCTGGTGGTGGTGTGCTGTGGATGTAATATTTTCAATATTTAAATATTTGCACAAATCGTGTATAATTGAATTCTTATATTCTGTTCCCATGTCCGTAATGAACGTCTTCATTGGACCGTACTTCAGGATAAAAGATTCAAATATTGCTTTAGCGACAGTATTAGCACTTTTATTCGGAACAGGTATGGCAACTAAATACTTAGTTAAATCACATATTAAAGTGACTGCATACTCATTGCCATTTTCTGATTTTGGTAGTGGACCAATAGTGTCCACTATCACTCTGTCCAAAGCATTTATTGGTGTGTCTGTAATTGTTAAAGGGGTCTTTGTGTGTTTAGTTATTTTGGCTTTCTGGCATTTTTGACATTTTCTTACGTACTCAGTTATATCTTTAGGCATACTTTTCCAGTAATAGTGTCTTTTTACTTTGGCCAAAGTTTTTGATATGCCAGTATGACCTCCTTGAATTGGATCATCATGAAATGTAGACAATATTGCTTCTTTTTCTTTTAAATTTGTTATTTGGGTCACCGGGTTGAGTAGCGCTACTCTTAATGTTTTCAAGATTTTATTGCCCATTAATTTGAAATTATCTATTGAAGTATGTTCAAAGATATTTTCCCACGGTGCCACTTTGAGTTGGCTGATTTTATGTATACCGGCTTGCATTTCAAGCCTTTGGAAAAATTGACCTAAATCAATAACTCCATTAGTATATAAATCGCTAACATCATATCTTGCAGTAATTTTTCTGCATTGTTTAAATAAACATAGCGTATCTTTTATCTGCAAGGTCACTACTTTACGTACTTCATCATTGTTTATGACGTCGTATACGTTGGGCTTAGAAGCTTTATTTAAAGATTGCATAGGCAATTCTTGTCCTTGATTTTTTGCGCGGAATTTCTGTCTACTTTGATATCTGGTAGTGACTTTTAATATATTTCCGGTTATATTTTGTACTTCTTTGATGGTTATTCTTGATAACGCATCAGCTACGTGATTATCTTTGCCCTTCAGGTATTCTACCGTAAAATCGTATTCCTCTAATTCAAGCCTCATACGTGTTAATTTCGAACTTGGATTTACCATTGAAAACAAATAGGTTAGCGGTCTATGGTCTGTTTTAACCGTGAAATGGTTACCATAAATATATGGTCGAAAATGTGTTATAGCCCAATGAATAGAAGCTAATTCCTGCTCAGTAGTGCTCTTGTTACTTTCTCCTTTAGTAAAGGATCTTGATGCGTATGCAATTGGAAGTTGGAGTCCATTATGGCTTTGAGCTAAAACCGCTCCACACGCTTGCTTACTTGCATCAGTTATTATGCAAAATTCTTTAGAGAAATCTGGATATTGTAACAAGGTTGGGTTTATAAGTGCCGTTTTAAGATGATCGAAGGCATTCTGGCATTCAGATGTCCATTCGAATTTTACATCTTTTTTACATAACCTGGTTATGTGACGGGAATATTCGGCAAAATTTTTTATAAAGCGCCTATAGTAATTGCAAAATGCAACGAATCGTCTAGCGCTGTCCGCATCATGTGGGACTGGATAGTTCTTAATGACCTCATATTTTTTGTCGTCTGGCAAGATTCCTTATCAGTGCATTTATGTCCCAAAAATGTGACTTCATGCATGAAAAATGAACATTTTTCAGGATGTAACTTTAGGTTATGTTTCCTACATTTCTCATTTTCCTCTATTTCGTTACCTATAGAGACGAGGTCATCTGTCTCGGCCGGCTCAAGTGCTGGCGAATCTGACAATTCTGGCTCGTCTCTAGTTTCTAATGTCAGTGGAGTATTTAATATAGTTGGTACAGAAATAGTTAAATTGTACCTTTGTTTTATAAATATCAAGTTGGATCGTAATTTGATCAAGAACTTAGATACTTGGGACCAATGGGCTTTGTCTAGCCGGTCTCTCTGTTCATGTATTAGTATACGCGCTGTGTTAAAGCGGCTTACTAATATTTCAGCATGTTTATTTACGGTAATTTGTTGTACAGTCCGGTTTCTTGCTAATGATTTATAAGATTTGTCAAAATCACTTTTTATGTTATTTAGTTCTTTATATAATTCATCCCATTCCATTATTTAATGGAATAGTATTGAAACCATATTTAGGGTCAATAATTTATCTTTTAAACAATAAAATGGCTACCTGGCCCAAACTGAAATAGATAAAATGATGTGGCTCATAAGACACATACGATCCAAATTCACTGCCAACAATGCAATGCCATCTGGGATTATATACTTTGTCAAACTCTGTCTTAATATATTCGGCAATATCACGCTCAATGTTGTAATTATCGAGGGCCTGTGTCGCGCAGGCAATGGCTTTTTTCTGCATCTCCTCACTCATATCTGCCTTCTTGATTACTGCCTTGCTATCCGACATTTTAGCTGATTTATGTATGATCCCTTAGAAAAATTATATTGTAACTTAATTCGTATTTTGGTTTTTTTAATTAAGGATTTTGTATTCGTTTACTTCATTTCATTTTCTTAAGTATATAATTATATATATTTAATTGTATCTGATTTATATATATATATGTATATATTTTTTTTTTATCAACGACAATTATTATAGCGACAATCGTACGTGATATTAGCAAACATTTTTCCTTTTTTAAATCTTGTCTAAGTCATTGGCATGACTTTGATATTTCTTTCTAAGGCACTTATTGTGCAACCTATAAATTTTTACAAACGCATTTGCCAACATCACTACTACGATTATTGCCAACAATATGATGATCACGTCAGTATCTACTTTTTCCGACTCTATTTTATTTACGACATTTGCCGTTGAGTCCACTACGTGAGCATCTAAAACCATCTTGGTTAGTTTTTCTAAATTTTGTAACTTTGATTTTAAATATATATTTGGTGTATGGTTTAATTGTGTGTTAATTTGCCATTTATATTGGCTCATAAAGAAAATATTGAATATGTAATGAATATTATTTATTTATTAATTTTAATTATTGTTTTGAATATTTAAGTTGAATATGTTAATTACATATTTTCCTGCCTGGTTTTTGTATGGTTTTCAGGCCACACGCTAATTGGGCAACTTTAATGTCGCTCAATTTTACAATGTTTTTATATTATATAAAAAAAATATGCATCGCAGTGCAATATAAAAAAATTATGCAACGCAGTGCAAAGTAAAAAAAATATGCGCTCTTGGAAGCGCTGTCGGTTCACTATTCCTTGGTCTTACTTGGCGCGTAAGACGGTGCCGGTGCTGGCTGCACAGGCTGTTCTTCTATGTTGGGGCACCGGTGCTGGCTGCACAGGTGTACTCACAGTACAGAGAGTACAAAGGTCCCTCGCAGTCTCTCGGGCACGTCTTCTTCAGCTTGGTAGTCTTGATTTTTTGTGGTGGTGGCAGTTTTTGGTAAGGTTTAGCAAGATTTTGAATTACAGGGTAGGTGGATGTGTGTGTGGCTGTGATTTGATTTTTTCGTTCTGTTAGTAAATTCTTTATGTGTTCAACTTCGGCATGTATTTTTACCGAGTTGTTCCAACTTATTTCATTGCTGCTCAGCAGCTTCAGTAGTTCAGCTTTTCTAGCTTTTAATCTTTTCACCACGCCACTACGCTTAGCACACATCACACTCTACTCACTGCGTTTCTTTAATAGTTGTTTCGCCCTCGGTGTTCCATCAGTTTCATCGGCTACTGCTGTTGTCCGTCTTATTTAGATTTTCCGGATTTGGTCACGAATGTCACGGTCGCCATGTTGTGCACCCACATCTTAAAAGTTAAAGAAATCTAAGTCTCGTAGCTGCGCTGTCAACAGCGGCAGCGGAGAGACGTATATATATTCTTAAATACATAGCTATGCTCGCTTAGGCTGAGCGCGGAGGTATATGCACATACATTCTTGAGGTCCTCGCGTGTGTCAATTATGCTGACACTTGCACTTTCCGTTAGCCGGCCAATGTATACAGACCGGCTCGGATTTCGGCCACTCGGTTTAAATACTTGAAACAAATGAATTAATTGTATTTAATGTTTATTTATTCATATGCAGCAATGTATGAAGTACAGTGCGCATTCTATATATATGCATATTACAGCACCTTCTATATCTAAGAAGGTGGCCATCGTGTATTGTTTATAGTTTAATGATTTTTCGACGCGACTCACCACTTCATGCAGTGCTGTCTCGGTAGATCGACCTTTCCGGTACGCATGTTGGGCGTCCGACAGGTGATACCTATCCGCCTTATCTCTTATCTGTATGTCCATTAGCCTCTCCATCGTTTTCAGGATGAAGAATGTTAGGCTTATTGGTCTGTAGTCCTTTGCTAGGATATGTCCTCTCCTGCCAGGTTTTGGTATAAATATTACCTTCGCTTTCCTCCACGGAAGCGGTATGTGCGCAAGGTTGATGCTCGCCTCATATATGGCTTTAAGCCACCAGCTGATACTATCCTTTGTTGCCTGTAGCATCGCTGGAATAATACCGTCCGGGCCCGGACTTTTATATTTATCATAGGAGTCTATTGCCCATTGTATCTTTTCAATGGTGATATAGTCTCCAGTAGACGTGTTTGTCTGTATGGTTCTGGAGCTCTCTCGCCCCGAGTATACACGCGCGTTCCCTGGAAAGTGTGTGTCTACCAGAACCTCGACTGACGTTGTTGACCTACCGTCAGGTTTGTTTATTAGTGATTGGCTTGTGTAACCTTTAGCAAGGATCTTGCTTAGTCTTGCCCTGTCTTTTATGTCTTCTAAAGCTTCGGAGTAGCTTTTCCAAGATTCTTTCTTGGCTTCGTATACTGCTTTTTTGTATTGTTTCTGTACCTCTCTATATGGTACCCATTCTTTGGACCTATAGCTTGCATCACTCAGTTTTTTTGTCCACCATGGCGGATACTGCTTTCTGGAGTATGACACCTTGCATGTCTCGTTGATGGCGTTGTTTAGAATATTCGTGAGGTCCTCTACTTCGATGTCGAGGGCCTCTGTTGAGGGTTGTACCTTTATCCTCCTGTTGCTGACCTTAGCGTGGACCATTTCGGTAAATTTGCCCGTTTTTCCGTGGGTTTCGTCTCGGTACCGTCTTACTAG
Source organism: Drosophila jambulina (assembly GCA_018152175.1). Taxonomy (NCBI): domain Eukaryota; kingdom Metazoa; phylum Arthropoda; class Insecta; order Diptera; family Drosophilidae; genus Drosophila; species Drosophila jambulina. The sequence continues at coordinate 1,259,163 of JAECXH010000027.1, read as the reverse complement.
CCGATATCGATAACTCAAAGAATATGTACCTGTGATCTGAAAACGAATGTTGTAGCGACACATTCCATTTTCCGATCTTATAGTGGCTGTGTTCTACGAGTAAGGTGAGATCTAACACCTCCTCCCACCCTTGAAAGTCCTCTGTACTCGGGAATACAAGGGATGGTGTATTCCCTTTGTTTCAAATTGTGACGTTATGATCAAAAAGTGACTTTTTCATTTGTCTCAGAGCTTCCCCAGAGCGTGTGTCTCGCGTTCACGTCGCACTTGATCACCAGGGTCGTCTTCGTCTCTTCAGCCCATTGCAGCAGCTTGACCAACGGTTTTGTCGGAGCCAGGTCGTGTACACAGATGTGATCAGCATGCCTATCCTATCCGCTGTCGCGGAACAGAAAAATGGGTTAAAGTAATTCTTTATTACTATACATGCTCTCGTTCTACCTGTCGAGTTGGTGTATAGTAGGGTGTATCCATGCAGTGTTAGACCAGAAACTAGCTCGTCCCTGGTCCATGGTTCTTGTAGTAGCGCAATGTCGATGTCCTTCTCCCTTAGAAGGATCATCAGATTAGCTGCACTAAAGATTTACACGGCAACAATACCGTGTTTGTCGGTGTGGAGTTGGGCTGCTTGTCGTCGATGATCATGTCATTCAACAACAATCCAACTCTAGTAGCTCATCCGGTTCGGCAAGGAAAACTTTGATCTTGGCCTTTCTGATACCGTACCGGATGTTATGGTCGCTCTCTTCCAGCTGCCTTGCCTAATAATCCTTAAGGATGGCCCAGTTCTCTGCATGGATGTCTGGATTTTGCGCTCTCAGACACTGGGACACCACTGCATGGTCAGATTGCCCCAGCGGTAACCATATCCGAGCTCTGGGTCTTCTGAAAAGCTCCCTGGCGTGGACCAGCCTAATCCTTAAGCCGTTCCACGTATTGCTGATCTTGGCAACACTTTCTTCCAGGAAGCTCCGCGAGAACCCTAATTACGCGGTGCCCTCTGACCATGTCTGAAGAATCGAAGGACAAGATAGGACTGCCCGGCAGGGAAACCGACCTGTCGGTCACCATGTTGGACAACTTTGCCTCTATCTCCCCCCACTTCTCAGCCAGCAAGCGTCCGTCGTCGTCATCCACTAGCGCCATAGCCAGACTGTCTCTGGCCACCTCGCTGAACTTCTTTGTCTGCTTGACAAGGGATGTGGCTCTGGCTTTCCCTTGGGCGTCCCTGGCCCTAACGCTCACGTCCTGTGATCGTTCACGCTTCGCCTTCGGGGGTTGGAACGCTTTCGTTTTGGCCTTCTGATATTTCTCGAAATCTTCAATCTCTGCGAGGAATTTCGCTTTGTCTGCAGCGTCTCTTGGGTCCACCTTGCCCTCAGCCTCATTCTTCGCAATCTTGCTCAGAATGAAAGCGGCTTTTGGGGTCTACTCCGGTGGTGCCCATCTGGGCCACACCTGTGTGTGTTATGGTCTGGGGGTGCTAGTACTAGAGTCCCCCTTGGATTTCGACGGAGCGTTGATGACCGGACTTGGCATGAGCAGCTCGTCTTCATCTAAATCCGACGACGGTCGAGATACTAAACGCTGTCTGGGGATCAATAACTCCTCCTCGTCCATCTCTGTCATCTTCTGAGGTTTACCCTCTCCCACGAGGTCCGCAGCACGACGTTGATAATTCATTTTTATTACATGATCGCCCGCTTTGCTCGACCTGGCGAGCTCCAGAGGGGTTGTGGGACTTTAAAGTTGTCGACCGTGGCTTCGCCCCTAAGCCACGGCAAGGCCACTTACGACTCAGGGTTGCCCGGCCTTGGGAAGGCTCCGTTCAAACACAGCTGGATTACCCCCTCAGCTGCGAACCTGTAAGCCAGCGAGCACGGGTCGCATAACACGCCTGACTTGAGGGGGGCATTTTAAAGACCCGCCCGACTATCATTGGTCAGCATCCTCGATCGAACTCGACCAGGGACCTGCTTCCAGCCGCCCTCGCGTGGAGAGTATAGTCGCACTACCGATGGTGCGTACAGTTACGGCGGATGACATAGTCAACCGTCGTTCCCCCTGTGTACCCTATCGGCTGAGGGCCAAACGATATTATTTAGTTGTGGAAGGTGGGCAAACGTTTTTTGTTAAAAATATTTAGTTTTATTTGGTTTGCAAACGATAAAAATTTATTTTAGCGAGGGGTAATATTTAGTTTTAAGACGTTGGCAAGCCTTTCCTTTTAATAAAAATTAATTTTTAAGGGGTGGGCAAACAATAAAAATTAATTTTATAGGGTGGGCAATCGTTATTTAGATTTAAGAGGTGGAAAAAAGTTTTTTGGTAGAAATATTTTGTGTTGGGAGATGGCAATATTTTTTTTTTTTTAAATGTTCCATATTTTTTATTATAATTTTAGTCAGAGGTTTGCAAAGTAGTGATGGAGACATTTCCGACCCTATAAAGTATATATATTCTTGATCAGCATCAACAGCCGAGTCGGTCTAGCCATGTCCGTCTGTCCGTCTGTCTACGCAAACTAGTCCCTCAGTTTTGAAGCTATCTGAATGAAACTTTGCAGATAGTCTTCTATATGCTCTCACTACTATATAAGTCGGAACGGGCCGGATCGGACGACTATATCATATAGCTGCCATAGAAACGATCGGTACATTTTCAAAAAAAAAAAATTATAATTTGGCCAATTTCCAACATATTTATAATATATATATAAATTTTATATATATTATTTGAGATATGGTAATTTTATATTGTTATAGAATTTCGGTTTTAATTAAATCAAAATCGGACTACTATATCGTATAGCTGTTATAGGAATGTTCGGGAAATATTACGTATACGTAATGTCAAAACCGAATTTTTTATGTATAAATGTTGTATACAATTCCTGTTAGTTTTACGTATCAATTGATAAAATTTTATGAATTAATAATGATCCAATTGTAAGCTGCAAGGGTATACAAACTTCGGCGTGCCGAAGATAGCTTTCTTTCTTGTTTATTTTGATTTCAAACAAAAAATTTGAGAAAAGTAAATCTTCGGTTGAAAAATTTTTGAAGTTCCATATTTTTGAAACTGGATGAGGGCAGAAAATTTAAAGGGTGGGCAATCAATCAATCATGGCCAAACAATTCCATCTTTGAAACTATAAAAATTCACATTTTGATAGAACTTTTTGGAACAATTTCTTAATTAAAAATTTTCAAAAATTTCTAAAATGTGGGCAAACGGGGCAAACGATTCTATTTCAATTAAATTTTTGAAAAAAGTCAACTTTTTTATTTTTGAAGATTAAAAAAAAGTAAAGGGGTGACAAGCAGCTTTCAAAATTCGAAATTAAAATTTTTCCCAACCTGGCTTTTTTAAGCTTTCGTGTGATTTTACTTCAAAATTCTGGGCGAATTTCGAAATTCCAGAACAAGTCCTTCAGATTTCCGAAAAAAATTCCTAAAGAATTTCAAAGGAATTCCTCTTTATGTCCGGGGGAAATCGCATGACATAATACGCATATCTGTGCAAATTCCGGGCCAGAATATAGGGGAATTCCAGGCGAAATTGCTCAAACTCCGGGGAAATCCTATGGATTGGTAGTGAAGGGTTTGGACACCTTCATTGTCCTGTCTCTAAGATTTTCTTTCTCTATATCTATCTCTGTCTCGTGTTTCCAGCTCCAGAGGGGTTGTGGGACTTTAAAGTTGTCGACCGTGGCTTCGCCCCTAAGCCACGGCAAGGCCACTTACGACTCAGGGTTGCCCGGCCCTGGGAAGGCTCCGTTCAAACACAGCTGGATTACCCCCTCAGCTGCGAACCTGTAAGCCAGCGAGCACGGGTCGCATAACACGCCTGACTTGAGGGGGGGCATTTTAAAGACCCGCCCGACTATCATTGGTCAGCATCCTCGATCGAACTCGACCAGGGACCTGCTTCCAGCCGCCCTCGCGTGGAGAGTATAGTCGCACTACCGATGGTGCGCACAGTTACGGCGGATGACATAGTCAACCGTCGTTCCCCTGTGTACTCTATCGGCTGAGGGCCAAACGATATTATTTAGTTGTGGAAGGTGGGCAAACGTTTTTTGTTAAAAATATTTAGTTTTATTTGGTTTGCAAACGATAAAAATTTATTTTAGCGAGGGGTAATATTTAGTTTTAAGACGTTGGCAAGCCTTTCCTTTTAATAAAAATTAATTTTTAAGGGGTGGGCAAACAATAAAAATTAATTTTATAGGGTGGGCAATCGTTATTTAGATTTAAGAGGTGGAAAAAAGTTTTTTGGTAGAAATATTTTGTGTTGGGAGATGGCAATATTTTTTTTTTTGTAAATGTTCCATATTTTTTATTATAATTTTAGTCAGAGGTTTGCAAAGTAGTGATGGAGACATTTCCGACCCTATAAAGTATATATATTCTTGATCAGCATCAACAGCCGAGTCGGTCTAGCCATGTCCGTCTGTCCGTCTGTCTACGCAAACTAGTCCCTCAGTTTTGAAGCTATCTGAATGAAACTTTGCAGATAGTCTTCTATATGCTCTCACTACTATATAAGTCGGAACGGGCCGGATCGGACGACTATATCATATAGCTGCCATAGAAACGATCGGTACATTTTCAAAAAAAAAAAAATTATAATTTGGCCAATTTCCAACATATTTATAATATATATATAAATTTTATATATATTATTTGAGATATGGTAATTTTATATTGTTGTAGAATTTCGGTTTTAATTAAATCAAAATCGGACTACTATATCGTATAGCTGTTATAGGAATGTTCGGGAAATATTACGTATACGTAATGTCAAAACCGAATTTTTTATGTATAAATGTTGTATACAATTCCTGTTAGTTTTACGTATCAATTGATAAAATTTTATGAATTAATAATGATCCAATTGTAAGCTGCAAGGGTATACAAACTTCGGCGTGCCGAATATAGCTTTCTTTCTTGTTTATTTTGATTTCAAACAAAAAATTTGAGAAAAGTAAATTTTCGGTTGAAAAATTTTTGAAGTTCCATATTTTTGAAACTGGATGAGGGCAGAAAATTTAAAGGGTGGGCAATCAATCAATCATGGCCAAACAATTCCATCTTTGAAACCATAAAAATTCACATTTTGATAGAACTTTTTGGAACAATTTCTTAATTAAAAATTTTCACAGCCTGAAGGCCTTCGTTGCTCTGGCTATTTCTCTTTGTATCTTAAAATTAATTTTAAGGTACAATTAATTAAATAAATAAATAAATAAAAATTTTCAAAAATTTCTAAAATGTGGGCAAACGGGGCAAACGATTCTATTTCAATTAAATTTTTGAAAAAAGTCAACTTTTTTTTTTGAAGATTAAAAAAAAAAAAGGGGTGACAAGCAGCTTTCAAAATTCGAAATTAAAATTTTTCCCAACCTGGCTTTTTTAAGCTTTTGTGTGATTTTACTTCAAAATTCTGGGCGAATTTCAAAATTCCAGAACAAGTCCTTCAGATTTCCGAAAAAAATTCCTAAAGAATTTCAAAGGAATTCCTCTTTATGTCCGGGGGAAATCGCATGACATAATACGCATATCTGTACAAATTCCGGGCCAGAATCTAGGGGAATTCCAGGCGAAATTGCTCAAACTCCGGGGAAATCCTATGGATTGGTAGTGAAGGGTTTGGACACCTTCATTGTCCTGTCTCTAAGATTTTCTTTCTCTATATCTATCTCTGTCTCGTGTTTCCAGCTCCAGAGAGGTTGTGGGACTTTAAAGTTGTCGACCGTGGCTTCGCCCCTAAGCCACGGCAAGGCCACTTACGACTCAGGGTTGCCCGGCCCTGGGAAGGCTCCGTTCAAACACAGCTGGATTACCCCCTCAGCTGCGAACCTGTAAGCCAGCGAGCACGGGTCGCATAACACGCCTGACTTGAGGGGGGGCATTTTAAAGACCCGCCCGACTATCATTGGTCAGCATCCTCGATCGAACTCGACCAGGGACCTGCTTCCAGCCGCCCTCGCGTGGAGAGTATAGTCGCACTACCGATGGTGCGCACAGTTACGGCGGATGACATAGTCAACCGTCGTTCCCCCTGTGTACTCTATCGGCTGAGGGCCAAACGATATTATTTAGTTGTGGAAGGTGGGCAAACGTTTTTTGTTAAAAATATTTAGTTTTATTTGGTTTGCAAACGATAAAAATTTATTTTAGCGAGGGGTAATATTTAGTTTTAAGACGTTGGCAAGCCTTTCCTTTTAATAAAAATTAATTTTTAAGGGGTGGGCAAACAATAAAAATTAATTTTATAGGGTGGGCAATCGTTATTTAGATTTAAGAGGTGGAAAAAGTTTTTTGGTAGAAATATTTTGTGTTGGGAGATGGCAATATTTTTTTTTTGTAAATGTTCCATATTTTTTATTATAATTTTAGTCAGAGGTTTGCAAAGTAGTGATGGAGACATTTCCGACCCTATAAAGTATATATATTCTTGATCATCATCAACAGCCGAGTCGGTCTAGCCATGTCCGTCTGTCCGTCTGTGTACGCAAACTAGTCCCTCAGTTTTGAAGCTATCTGAATGAAACTTTGCAGATAGTCTTCTATATGCTCTCACTACTATATAAGTCGGAACGGGCCGGATCGGACGACTATATCATATAGCTGCCATAGAAACGATCGGTACATTTTCAAAAAAAAAAAAATTATAATTTGGCCAATTTCCAACATATTTATAATATATATATAAATTTTATATATATTATTTGAGATATGGTAATTTTATATTGTTGTATAATTTCGGTTTTAATTAAATCAAAATCGGACTACTATATCGTATAGCTGTTATAGGAATGTTCGGGAAATATTACGTATACGTAATGTCAAAACCGAATTTTTTATGTATAAATGTTGTATACAATTCCTGTTAGTTTTACGTATCAATTGATAAAATTTTATGAATTAATAATGATCCAATTGTAAGCTGCAAGGGTATACAAACTTCGGCGTGCCGAATATAGCTTTCTTTCTTGTTTATTTTGATTTCAAACAAAAAATTTGAGAAAAGTAAATTTTCGGTTGAAAAATTTTTGAAGTTCCATATTTTTGAAACTGGATGAGGGCAGAAAATTTAAAGGGTGGGCAATCAATCTATCATGGCCAAACAATTCCATCTTTGAAACTATAAAAATTCACATTTTGATAGAACTTTTTGGAACAATTTCTTAATTAAAAATTTTCAAAAATTTCTAAAATGTGGGCAAACGGGGCAAACGATTCTATTTCAATCAAATTTTTGAAAAAAGTCAACTTTTTTATTTTTGAAGATTAAAAAAAAGTAAAGGGGTGACAAGCAGCTTTCAAAATTCGAAATTAAAATTTTTCCTAACCTGGCTTTTTTAAGCTTTCGTGTGATTTTACTTCAAAATTCTGGGCGAATTTCGAAATTCCAGAACAAGTCCTTCAGATTTCCGAAAAAAATTCCTAAAGAATTTCAAAGGAATTCCTCTTTATGTCCGGGGGAAATCGCATGACATAATACGCATATCTGTGCAAATTCCGGGCCAGAATCTAGGGGAATTCCAGGCGAAATTGCTCAAACTCCGGGGAAATCCTATGGATTGGTAGTGAAGGGTTTGGACACCTTCATTGTCCTGTCTCTAAGATTTTCTTTCTCTATATCTATCTCTGTCTCGTGTTTCTTTGCCGAGTAGCATCTCCTAATAGTACAAACTGTATAATTCAACGCAAGTTGCACCTCGCTAAGAAAATATTGCCACCAAGAGACTTTTGATGTTCTCCCTTAACAGTTTACACGTCACTTAACTGTTTTGGACAGCTTTGCAGTCCAGATTGTGCTTATAACTTCAGGTTCCGTTCTTCCGAATGAACCAGTCTAACATATGAGGTAGCTTGGCGCTGATTTTAAGAAGCTGCTTCTTTATAACTTCCAACAAGTCGATTGTTCTTTAACAATCCCACCTACTTCTGACAAACGCTCGTCTCCTCCGATAGATCGTTTGGGTACCACGAACACAACCGAGTTACAAAGATGTTATAGGCGCCTTGTCGCGGGTTTTTGAAGATGTTATTCGTGGCTCTCAACTGGTCGGTTTTTACAACCGGTTAAAAACTAAGGGATCTTCCACCAGAACTGGTATAATTTAATTTATATATATATTAAATCGCATCTATAATCTACATTGTGACCAGAAAGTTGCCGGAAATTGTAACTTAAACTGCGCATGCTGAACAATATCCAGCGCTTTTTTTGTTAAATTGATAGTACTGTCCTCAATTAATATGCAAAAAATTAGCGCGTCTGCCAGCCCGTTATTTTTCAACAGCTGTAGAAATCATTCGACTTCAGTATTGCTTGCGATTTTTACAATGGGATACAAATTGAACCAATAATTTTTTGTGTTTTAAATGGTTAATCCATTCTATCAACCAAAGTCTACGACTGGAATAAAGCCTTTAAGGGTGCTCGAGATACGGTCGAAGACATGCATCGTTTCGGTCGTCCTTTGCCGTTTATTACAGACGATAACATCAAAATTATGAAGGATATCGTGGTTGAAAATTGTCATGTGAGTGTTAGAGCGATAGCACGTGAGCTAAACAGCGGCCCTAAAGAAGCTCGTTTGTTTTTGACCGATTTTGGGACCAAACACTCAAACATGCTACTATTTAACAAAAAAAAATACTCAAGTTACCACTCCGTCGAGCTTCTGCTCTTTGTTAATAATGCATAAATATCTTCCATTTACAGGTTGCGACAGCTCTACGAGAAATGAGACGAGTAGATGAGGAAATGAAAAAGCAAGAAAACGTTTTTGATCAATCCGCTTATGTCGATACAAATGCTTTATCACATTGTGAGAGGTAAGAGTTATTGATATAGAAAATAAAGTATCTTTAAAAGAAACTAAGACATTCATAATCAAATTAACCGTTTGGCAGGGATGACATTTCCGTTAGCGTTAATTTATTGTGGGCGATTACAAAAATTTTAGGGCACTCTAAGGTAACGAGGATTTTTTTTGTTGACAATCCGTAGATTTTTTTAATATTCTTTTTTATAATATATATATATTTTTTTTTGTGATATCGATATTTATCGTAAAATACGCCAAATTAAAAAATTAATTTGTCGGGCTATTCTATTTTAAGTAAGATAAGCCTAAGTCGAAAGCAGCTGATTTGCCATCATGTGAAGAAACCAGCGACAGTCCGCTATATTTTATTTTTTCACGGTTATGCATTGCGATCAGTAGTCTCAATTAACCCTTATGAGTGTTAGGTGTTTGAAGGTGCGAAAATACGGAAAATAGGAAAACAGAAAATCAACTACTTATATGCTGTCTATTTGAATGCATGCATACGTACTACGTCGGTTTAGAATAATGTTTTCAGTATAGAGAGGCTATTTACGGTAACTACAAGGTTATGTTGTACAAATCGGTCTAATTTATCCATAGACTCTAAGTTCTCTATGTTATAAAACGATTTTGGGTCCTGCGAGAGTTTAAACACTGCAAAGTTACCTTTTCGCCGGTTTAAGTGTACCACTTTACGTATTATGTTGTGTGTGGTAAGAGAGAGAGAGAGAAAAGGAGCTCGTGAGAGTAGTTAAGCGCAGAGAGAGGGTTAGAGAGGAATTCATTTGTATAATTAAGTTCTAACGGAAGGGAAGATGTTCTAAAACCTCGGCGGTTTTTATAAATGAGAGCGCACGGAAAAAACGCCGTTCACTTTATAAAAGAATATACTGTGTGTACCAGCGTTATAAAAAAATTAAAAAGACTCACAAAATTTTCCCGATGGTATCTGTTGTTGGTTGTGTGAGGATTTTGTCCTGGACTTTGCCTGTTGTTACAATCCGTGGCCCAATTCGAACACAGTGATGAGAGTTCACTAAAAGTGGCATCTAAATGTTGCTCAGTTTGACATTGTTTCCAAAGAATTTTTTTCTTTGTGTATGAGAATGTGCCTTTAATTTTTGTTGCATCGTTGCATCTAGTAAATGCTGGACTTGAACGACCAATAACAATGTTCATTAAAATCACTTCTGAATGAGAGCACGATTCATCATCATCATATCCATCATCATCATCATCATATTCATCAGAGCACGATTCTTATAATACTTTATTTAATATCGCTTTTGTATCTACAGTTTGTATGGTACAATAATAGAGCTTGTTTTCGGTTTCTAAAAATTTTAATCAAATTTGATTAAAGATATAAACATTATGTAATAAACAAGAATTAGAGATAATTTCTGGATGCCAATGTTTGTATACCTTTGCAATTTTCAGTTTAATAATTGAATCATCGATTAACTTTTCTTTAACTATATGTATTCCTCTAGAATTAAGTGGTACCCAACTAGTTCACGCGGTTTAGTCATGGGCTGAAACTACGTTTCCCGACTGCCCACCCAAAATATGTTGCTCATCTGCTTAGACAGCCCAATCCAGAACTAGCATCACATCGTTGCACCTGCGCGCGATCTTTTGCCGAAGCCGAAGCCTCATCAATCACATTTTTACTCTGAATGTAATCTAACACATCGCGCTCGCCAATATTAATATTTCGTGTTTGGAAATAACCAATAAATATATTACACAGTAACACTAGGCGGATTCATTTATAAACATTCTAATAATTGGTCCCTTAAGTCCCTTAAGTGTTCTATAGATTCCAATATGGTATAGAATCTTTTCTGGATGGCCATGCGGAGTGTATTTAAACAACGGGGCTTCTGAAAAAGCCAATCAGTGGACACAATAGTGGTCCGCCTGCCAATTATTTGCGGTTTGTGGGGTTTTCGGAAGATCTGTATGTCTTCCAATCGGAGTCGGATTGGAGAAATCCGCATTGGGGAAATTCGGACGACGATTTTGATTCCTACGCTTCACACGCCATTCTAAGCCACAAACAACAGTATTACGGCCACTGTTCAAGCAGCAGTGGCGCCACAGAGAAGCAATGTGGATTTCCAGTTCAAGCGAATCAAGGACTGGAAACATTTATCGGATATGATTACGGACCCGATTGAACTATCGTGAAGCATGGGATCGACTGGAACAGCGATATTAAAAACATTCGCTAATTAAACACTACGACTTTTAGTATCAGCACAGTGCGTAAACTGGCCGAATCTAAGGAAAAAGGTGTAACTATGAAACCAATTTCTTAAATTTCTCATCTCTCGCTGCGATACTTTGGAGATTATTCTTTTAGCTCCACCGACCAATGCTCGACGCGCAGCTACATCGCACCACGCAGAACGAGAAGAACCCAACTGTACATCGTGCCAGAAAAATCATCAACTGTTTAAGTGCCCTCAGCTTAACGATCTCGACGTGGCATCTCACCGGGAGTTTTTAAAGACGATGAAGCTATAATTTAATTGCCTCAGTCTCCGCCATATGGCGGATAACTGTACATCGAGACATACTTGATGGATCGGGTGCCGCAAGCATCACACTGGCTCAGCGCAGCTAGTTCTAAATGGTAACTACCTGGAGAGAGCCAGTACGGACAGCCAAAATCGTCCATCAACCTCACAAGCGGAATTTACAATCGGCCACAATCAACCGTTTGTTCGAGAAAATCATCACTCGGTAAGTGTTCTCCCCCGGAAAATAACTTTAGGCATTGCACTCTGGAGAATATTTCAGCTTCAGGATCGCAGACTCTTGTCGACCTTTCTTGCGGACATTGGGGAATCTCCAGCGAATAGGCATGCGTCGAACGCACGGCGCGATGTTTGTTCTTGGTCTCGTAGCCAACAGCACCGACGTTACCCGAGGACGCGCACAAATCAAGCTGCGCTAGTTGACCAAACTATTGAACTGGTCTCGTCTATTCTTAACTCGCTGAATCCTTACTTCCCGCCCAAGTTATTGGAAACTCATCTTCTACGTGGAAGCAAATCTGCGAGCATCATTCGCTTTCTCTCACTGGAACGCAAATTGCGTCGATCTCAAGTATTAAACCAGCTGACATCGGCTCAAACTGAATCCCCAGAAACCTGAATAAAGCACTGCTTCATTTATGCCTTTTAATGGTTACTTATGGATTGGCATTGTCCCCATTTTTGGCTGTTGGAGTTCTCAAGTATTTAGCCGAAGACCACCGCCACGAGTGCCCCGCAGCAGCCCACGCGCTCCTTTACTATGCTCATGCGGATGATAATCCAACGGGGTGCAACTCATTCAAAGAACTCAGGATTCTTTAAGCTTTTGGATAAGGCGGAAATGAAGTTCCAACAGTTGGCGTCTTCTTAAATCATTGCCAGAAAAAGACAGATGTTATAAGCCTATAAATCAGCCTCGGACTCACCAATTAAAATTCTTGGCACCCAATGGAATGCCGGAAAGGACGTCATGTACCTCAATCTCAAATAATGCGATTCCACCTTTTCTCCGACGAAAAGGGACTCTCGTTGCAGCTATCAAGAATCAATGACCCGTTTGGATTGGTTGCGCCGGTTTCAGTTTTACTCAAGCTCATCTTCCCAGAAAATTGGACAAGTGTCCTACAATGAGATGACCCTATTCCTGAAACTCTACACACGCACAATGGCAAGTACCATGATATATTCCGTCAGCGACGACACGGAAAATGCAACAGTGCAACAGAAAAATAAACAGCTAGAGAATCGATGCCCGCTAAATGCTAAATCGCATTTAATATGTTTCTCCACATTTCTGGACGATCATGGAAACATGCGGATCGGTGGAAGAGTCGAGAAAAATACACTCTATTTTAACGCCAAGCATCCAATCCTAATATCAACGGATTCACCACTATCCCGACTCCTGATTCGACATTTTGTAGGTTTCTAATCTACACACTGGTGTTGATGCAACGTTCACCAATCTTGGTCAGCAGTACTGGATTCTGGTGCCCGCAACATAGTCAGAATGGCAGTTTTTCAATGCAAACGCTGCTGTCTTTAACGCAAAAGAACCAGTAACCAGATCATGGGAGTAGGCACTCCACATTGAGGTTGTCAGTGATCTGACTACAAAGTCCTTCATCGCAGCCTTTTAAGGATATATCGCCCTCCGATTGAAGCTTACTGATCCTTATTCGGACAACCACAATTCATGGCAGAAAGCAAACTTTGGATGACAGGAGACGCATAGCCATCGAACCAGCCATAGATGAGCAATTGGCTGAATTCTTCGCCAAAGAAGGGATTTCTTGGCACTTTATACCCCCATCTGCCCATCATTTTTGCGGAACGTAGGAAGCCCGCATTCGCTCAATAAAACTTTATATGCGGCGGATACTTGGAGCCAAGGCTCTAACGTTTGAGGAACTATTGACAGTTTTGACCCGAACTTAAACCATTCTCAACTGTCGGGCACTATGCCCGAATGGGGAGTCGTTAGGCCCGCTAGCTCCTGCTGATTTTCTGACTGGAACGCCTTATACTGCCCTGCCTGAACCCTGCCCTCTGGAAATGCAAATTAATTGACTGGAAAGGTTGAATTAGCTGCAAGCCATCGTCCAAGGTTTTTGGAAATGGCGGCATCTGAAATACCTGGTTTTCTGGGATGTAAGTGTCTAACTTAATCTCTATAGACTGCTACGATGACGTACTAGGCCCGACCACTATTAATTATAAAACGGGTATAGAACTTACCGTATGAATTAAAAAGTGTTATTTAAATAAATTTGTAAACGTTTTTGTTACTTACATTGTATAAATTTAACTTGCGTATGCCAGTCAGCTGTTCTAGTGGCAATGGTGCAAAATTTCTTACAACTCAGAAAAGAGAAAAAATTGTACGCACAGCTTGTGCATTAATTTAAGTGGTGTTTTTACCAAACACAATTTTTTTTTAGTCTGGTGTAATGGGGACTCAGTTTGCGAACTGAGACTGTGTGTGGCTTCGTTGCTAGGTCTGGTCTCATATTTTCCTTCTTCTGGTTTTTGGCGTGGCGTGAGGTGGACACGTGTAAATAAAGAGATAATATATTGAGTAACAAAGGCAACGAAGACTTGCTGAATCCGCCCGAACTGAGTGTGGAATACCGAAAGACGAAGCAACAAGCGATCAATATTGACGACCTGCTTGGAGATGACGTGAATTCTTTAACCAAACCTAACCAAACTTCTTCAAGAGATGTCTTTGCGTTCGGAATTTTCTGAAACTGGTTAAGAAGCTACAGATTCCGGCGAGCGAGTTAGATGCCACGCAGTGGCAAACTCAAATGTTAACATTGTGGAAAACTAGAACATATAAAGCAATACTGTAGATCCGAAATGGGACTTCAAGTTTTGGCGTCTGGAAAGGAGTGGCGTTCAGGACAGCCTCGTCATTGAAGGGCAAATGTTACTTTCTACAGATTTCATTAGCCGGGACACATTGCCACTAATTGTCCAAAAAAAGTGCAGAATACCGGAATGGGAGTGAGATCAGGAAAAATAGTTCAGCTGTGCGCTATAGTGGAGCCTTAATCGAGTATGCTGGTCAATAGTGAGAGATTTTCAATTACATTTGATTCGGGAGCTGAGTGCTCATTGATTCAAGAAAGCGTTTCTAACAAGTTAGTTGATAAGAGGGTTCATAGCGTAAGCCAGTACCGCACATGTCGAATCAAACATCATGATTGATGGTAATTCTTTGGTAGTTTTGTTTCATATAGTACTAGACGTATGTATGAAAAATAATATTGTAATTGGCAGAGAAATATTAGCTCAAGCGCTTTAGTGGATTAAGATTAAGATTGTTCAATCTAAACTTGTAAGCGGTTGTGAAACCTTTCAACCTACTAATTTTGATAACATTAAAACTTAAATGGTCGGAAATGAAAAAATGAATTTAATATCATTACTAAAGCAATCTTTGATCGATGGCACTCCGCAAACGCGTGTGAATCCTGGGGAAATTAATATTCGTTTGGTTGAATCGACTAAGTCTGTGCAAAGGCGACCATACAGATTTATTCAAAGCGAAGACTTTATGTTGATTATAGAGAATTAAATAAAAATAGCTGATAAGTTTCCATTACCGTTGATATCAGATCAAATAGCTAGACCTAGGGGAGCTAAATATTTTACTTCCCTTGACATCAATAGTGGGTATTACCAGATTTCAATGTACCCTGAATTAATTGAGTATACTGCTTTTGTTACTCAGGATCAAATAGCTAGACCTAGGGGAGCTAAATATTTTACTTCCCTTGACATCAATAGTGGGTATTACCAGATTTCAATGTACCCTGAATTAATTGAGTATACTGCTTTTGTTACTCAGGATGGGCAGTATAAATTTTTTTTCGATGCCCTTCGAATTAAAGAACGCACCCTCAGTGTTTCAAAGAGCTGCATTGAAAGCACTTGGCAGACTTGCTCATTCGTTTGTAATCCTTTATATGGACGATATATTAATTGTGGCAGAATCGAACGATGAAGCGTATGAGGGTTGGAACTTTTATAAGACGTTTTAGTGGAGGCAGGATTCTCATTTAACATTTCAAAGTGCTTTTCCTTGAGATCTACAGTTCGATACTTTTGTTATGAGATAAAAGCGGGGCAGATGGTAGGTAGGTAGGTAAAAGTGGTGAGGCCCTTTCTTGAGCCTCCAATAAGAGCTAGGCTCCGTTTTGGTCCACACCCTCTATATCATGGTTGTGACTTAGTCATCTCTAGCACCATCCAGAATCGTTGAGGAAAGCAAGGATAGCCGTGATCTTGAGCTTTCCTACTCCCCCCAGCGATTCCAACTGGGAGGCACCGAAATGGCGTAATCTAGTGTTGTTTAGTGCTGGACAGTGGCAGAGCAAGTGCTCTGGCGTCTCCTGCTCCGATGGTTCTTTGCAGCTTCTGCAGCTGGTGTTATAGGGCAGCCCCATCTTCATTGCGTGCGATCCTAACGTCCAATGACCGTTTAAAGCTGCCGTGATCCTGCTGATATCCTTCTTGGTGTGGGATATCAGTTCTTTAGTGCGTTGTTTGTCGAAGTTTGTTCAGCAAAGCTTCGATCTTCGGTTCTGACTCGTCCTTGACCATTCTCTGCTGGCCTTAGCTTTGAAAGAGTCATGGATCATAGGCTGTACTGTGTTTAGTGCTATTGGTATACTTTTAATACTTCTGTTCTCGATTGAGCCTTTGCAGGCTAACTCGTCCGCCTTCTCGTTCCCTGGTACGTCGCTTTGTCCTGGCACCCAGGTTATTCTAACGTCATTGTGCCTGGGAAGATCATTTAAGGCCCTCTTGCATTCTGCCACTAGCTGTGAGTTCGTTTTGACTGCTGCTAGAGCTTTAATAGCGGCCTGGCTATCAGAGTAAATCCTCACTTTGGTATTATTAAGGCCTCGCTGTATTGATAGTTTAACTGCCTCCAATACTGCGAGTACCTCTGCCTGAAAGACCGTCGCTGAATTGGGAGACTGAAAGTCGATTCAATCCCCCAGCTCTCAGCGAAGATCCCAGCTCCGACACCACAGCTCACCTTGGAGCCATCGATGTAGAGTGAAACCTCATCTTCTTCGGTTACTCTGCCTCTAGTCCATTCCTCCCTCGACGGGTAGGAGGTGGTGTAGCTGTTTCCGAATCTAATTTCGGTTGTAATGTAGTCTACTTCCTTGTCTATTTGTGCTGTGATCCCTTCAAGGATAGTGCGATGGCCTATGCAGTGATCTCTCCAGCACTTTCTTGCTCTGAGTCTAGCCGCACTCTGGGCCGCGGAATCCTTGATGAATATGTTAATCGGCTAAATATTTAGAATTATGTTCAGAGCGGTCCCTGGGCATGAACGTAAAGCTCCCTAGGCCCCCGCTCATGCTGAACGTTGTATCCTGGTTAGTTTTGTGATGTTGTAGGCTCTAGTGAGTGCCGGTCACCATACTAGAGCCCCGTATGTCAGTATTGGTCTAACTACTGCTGTTTAGAGCCACATTATAGTCTTTGGGTGTAGTCCCCAGTTCTTTCCAAACAACTTTCTACAAGAGTAGAAAGCAATTCCTGCCTTCCTGACTCTTTCTTCGATGTTGCGTTTCCGTGAGAGCTTCGGGTCTAGTATTACTCTTAAATACTTCGCCTGCTCTGAAAGTTTCAGCTCTATGCCCTTTATCATAGGCATGTTACACCTTGGGATCTTTGTTCTCCTTGTGAATAGCATTAATTTCGTTTTGTTAGGGTTAATCCCTAGTCCGCAGGATTTCGCCCACTTGTTTAAGCGTTCCAAAGCTCCCGACAATATGTTGTTGTTGTTGCTTAAGACGTCAGGGAATGGACCTGATACTAGCAGCACTACGTCGTCGGCGCATGCTACCGCCTTTACACCACCACAATTGAGATGCTTTAAGATGTGGTTCATGTTGATTAGTGAAAGTAGAGGCGACAAGACTCCACCCTGGGGTGTGCCTCTCTTGACTAACCGTGTGAGGTGAGTGCCACCCAGTTCGGCTATTATCGTCCTACTCGTGAGCACAGCACCTATCCATTCTCTGATGCATCTCTCAACACCTATCAAGCTGAGGGAGCCCAGAATGGGTTCGGTGTTCACATTGTTGAACGCACCTTTTATATCTAAGAAGGTGGCCATCGTGTATTGTTTATAGTTTAGTGATTTCTCGACGTGACTCACCACTTCATGCAGTGCTGTCTCGGTAGATCGACCTATCCGGTACGCATGTTGGGCGTCCGACAGGTGATACCTCTCCGCCTTATTTCTAATATGTATATCCATTAGCCTCCCCATCATCTTCAGGATGAAGAATGTTAGGCTTATTGGTCTGTAGTCCTTTGCTAGGATATGTCCTCTCCTGCCAGGTTTTGGTATAAATATTACCTTCGCTTTCCTCCACGGAAGCGGTATGTGCGCAAGGTTGATGCTCGCCTCATATATGGCTTTAAGCCACCAGCTGATACTATCCTTTGTTGCCTGTAGCATCGCTGGAATAATACCGTCCAGGCCCGGACTTTTATATTTATCAAAGGAGTCTATCGCCCATTGTATCTTTTCAATGGTGATATAGTCTCCAGTAGACGTGTTTGTCTGTATGGTTCTGGAGCTCTCTCGCCCCGAGTATACACGCGCGTTCCCTGGAAAGTGTGTGTCTACCAGAACCTCGACTGACGTTGTTGACCTACCGTCAGGTTTGTTTATTAGTGATTGGCTTGTGTGACCTTTAGCAAGGATCTTGCTTAGTCTTGCCCTGTCTTTTATGTCTTCTAAAGCTTCGGAGTAGCTTTTCCAAGATTCTTTCTTGGCTTCGTATACTGCTTTTTTGTATTGTTTCTGTACCTCTCTATATGGTACCCATTCTTTGGACCTATAGCTTGCATCACTCAGTTTTTTTGTCCACCATGGCGGATACTGCTTTCTGGAGTATGACACCTTGCATGTCTCGTTGAAGGCGTTGTTTAGAATATTCGTGAGGTCCTCTACTTCGTTGGCGAGGGCCTCTGTTGAGGGTTGTACCTTTATCCTCCTGTTGCTGACCTTAGCGTGGACCATTTCGCTAAATTTGCCCGTTTTTCCGTGGATTTCGTCTCGGTACCGTCTTACTAGCCGGTATCGATAACTCAAAGAATATGTACCTGTGATCTGAAAACGAATGTTGTAGTGACACATTCCATTTTCCGATCTTATAGTGGCTGTGTTCTACGAGTAAGGTGAGATCTAACACCTCCTCCCACCCTTGAAAGTCCTCCGTTCTCGGGAATACAAGGGATGGTGTATTCCCTTTGTTACAAATTGTGACGTTATGATCAAAAAGTGACTTTTTCATTTGACTCAGAGCTTCCCCAGAGCGTGTGTCTCGCGTTCACGTCGCACTTGATCACCAGGGTCGTCTTCGTCTCTTCAGCCCGTTGCAGCAGCTTGACCAACGGTTTTGTTGGAGCCAGGTCGTGTACACAGATGTGATCAGCATGCTTATCCTATCCGCTGTCGCGGAACAGAAAAATGGGTTAAAGTAATTCTTTATTACTATACATGCTCTCGTTCTACCTGTCGAGTTGGTGTATAGTAGGGTGTATCCATCCAGTGTTAGACCAGAAACTAGCTCGTCCCTGGTCCATGGTTCTTGTAGTAGCGCAATGTCGATGTCCTTCTCCCTTAGAAGGATCATCAGATTAGCTGAAGCGTGCGAGCTGCGCTTCAGGTAAATCTGCACTAAAGATTTACACGGCAACAATGCCGTGTTTGTCGGTTTGGAGTTGGGCTGCTTGTCGTCGATGATCATGTCATTCAACAACAATCCAAATCTAGTAGCTCATCCGGTTCGGCAAGGAAAACTTTGATCTTGGCCTTTCTGATACCGTACCGGATGTTATGGTCGCTCTCTTCCAGCTGCCTTGCCTAATAATCCTTAAGGGTGGCCCAGTTCTCTGCATGGATGTCTGGATTTTGCGCTCTCAGACACTGGGACACCACTGCATGGTCAGATTGCCCCAGCGGTAACCATATGCGAGCTCTGGGTCTTCTGAAAAGCTCCCTGGCGTGGACCAGCCTAATCCTTAAGCCGTTCCACGTATTGCTGATCTTGGCAACACTTTCTTCCAGGAAGCTCCGCGAGAACCCTAATTACGCGGTGCCCTCTGACCATGTCTGAAGAATCGAAGGACAAGATAGGACTGCCCGGCAGGGCAACCGACCTGTCGGTCACCATGTTGGACAACTTTGCCTCTATCTCCCCCCACTTCTCAGCCAGCAAGCGTCCGTCGTCGTCATCCACTAGCGCCATAGCCAGACTGTCTCTGGCCACCTCGCTGAACTTCTTTGTCTGCTTGACAAAGGATGTGGCTCTGGCTTTCCCTTGGGCGTCCCTGGCCCTAACGCTCACGTCCTGTGATCGTTCACGCTTCGCCTTCGGGGGTTGGAACGCATTCGTTTTGGCCTTCTGATATTTCTCGAAATCTTCAATCTCTGCGAGGAATTTCGCTTTGTCTGCAGCGTCTCTTGGGTCCACCTTGCCCTCAGCCTCATTCTTCGCAATCTTGCTCAGAATGAAAGCGGCTTTTGGGGTCTACTCCGGTGGTGCCCATCTGGGCCACACCTGTGTGTGTTATGGTCTGGGGGGTGCTAGTACTAGAGTCCCCCTTGGATTTCGACGGAGCGTTGATGACCGGACTTGGCATGAGCAGCTCGTCTTCATCTAAATCCGACGACGGTCGAGATACTAAACGCTGTCTGGGGATCAATAACTCCTCCTCGTCCATCTCTGTCATCTTCTGAGGTTTAACCTCCCCCACGAGGTCCGCAGCACGACGTTGATAATTCATTTTTATTACATGATCGCCCGCTTTGCTCGACCTGGCGAGCTCCAGAGGGGTTGTGGGACTTTAAAGTTGTCGACCGTGGCTTCGCCCCTAAGCCACGGCAAGGCCACTTACGACTCAGGGTTGCCCGGCCCTGGGAAGGCTCCGTTCAAACACAGCTGGATTACCCCCTCAGCTGCGAACCTGTAAGCCAGCGAGCACGGGTCGCATAACACGCCTGACTTGAGGGGGGGCATTTTAAAGACCCGCCCGACTATCATTGGTCAGCATCCTCGATCGAACTCGACCAGGGACCTGCTTCCAGCCGCCCTCGCGTGGAGAGTATAGTCGCACTACCGATGGTGCGCACAGTTACGGCGGATGACATAGTCAACCGTCGTTCCCCCTGTGTACTCTATCGGCTGAGGGCCAAACGATATTATTTAGTTGTGGAAGGTGGGCAAACGTTTTTTGTTAAAAATATTTAGTTTTATTTGGTTTGCAAACGATAAAAATTTATTTTAGCGAGGGGTAATATTTAGTTTTAAGACGTTGGCAAGCCTTTCCTTTTAATAAAAATTAATTTTTAAGGGGTGGGCAAACAATAAAAATTAATTTTATAGGGTGGGCAATCGTTATTTAGATTTAAGAGGTGGAAAAAAGTTTTTTGGTAGAAATATTTTGTGTTGCGAGATGGCAATATTTTTTTTTTTGTAAATGTTCCATATTTTTTATTATAATTTTAGTCAGAGGTTTGCAAAGTAGTGATGGAGACATTTCCGACCCTATAAAGTATATATATTCTTGATCATCATCAACAGCCGAGTCGGTCTAGCCATGTCCGTCTGTCCGTCTGTGTACGCAAACTAGTCCCTCAGTTTTGAAGCTATCTGAATGAAACTTTGCAGATAGTCTTCTATATGCTCTCACTACTATATAAGTCGGAACGGGCCGGATCGGACGACTATATCATATAGCTGTCATAGAAACGATCGGTAAATTTTCAGAAAAAAAATTATAACTTGGCCAATTTTCAACATATCTTCATATAATTTAAGACATGGCCATTTTATATTATTCTAGAATTTCGGTTTTAATTTAATCAAAATCGGACAACTATATCATATAGCTGCCATAGGAATATTCGGGAAATATTACGTATACGTAATGTTGAACCGAATTTTTATATGTATAATTGTTGTATATGTCGGATCACATGAAGCAGGGCCTACTTTATTCCTATGGTCAGAATATGTGAAGCGGAGCCTTTTGAAATATGGAGCAGGGCCTTTTGAAATATGGAGCAGGGCCTTTCTGAATCGGTAAGAATTGAGTGAAAGCATGGCAGAGCAGGATAGATATAGACTGCTGAAAAGTGAGGTCTGTTCGTTAAGCGCTGACATACAGGTTAGAAAGAGACAACAACAATGATTATGAAATGAGTGAATTGAGTGAAAGTAGAAAAGTCGAAAGTAGACTTTTTGGAAGTTAGTTCAGAAAACGCTTCGAAGACGAACAGAACTTGCTGCTGGGAACTTATTCCGATAAAATGGATCAGTCAAACGACCCTCCGACATATACAATTCCTGTCACTTTTACTTTTCATTTGATAAAATTTTATTAATGCATAATGACTCAATTGTAAGCTACAAGGGTATACAAACTTCGGCGTGCCGAAGTTAGCTTTCTTTCTTGTTGTAGTTGAAATGAATTCATTACTGTTGAGAAACAAAAATTTTCCTTTTCCGCTGGGCTTTCCCGGGTGGCTGGCTGTGGTGTCTCACGGGTCTTTTCTTAGGTTTTCACTCGCGCGGTTTTGGTTTGGGTGGGGGAGTGACACTCGCCATCTCCAGAAAAATCACCGTCCGCTCTACTTCACGTCTCTTTCGCAACTCCCTCAACTTTGCAATGTCAAGTTTCTCGTGGCTCCGTTTCAAAACTTTTAGAAGTTTCTGGCATGCCAATTTTCGTGATCGTGTCCTCTCTCGCTCTCTCTTGCATGCTCCGTTTGGTCATGTGACCGCTGCTCGTGGTGAGTTTCGTTGATACGCCTGTGTGTGTCCGTGTGCGTTGAGCTTTTAGCCTAGCGATGATCGTTAGATGCGGCTTAAATTAACTATCGTATATGGCTTTCTAGCTAAATTATTTTTGTTTTGTTATTATTAGCATTATGTATTATTATTGTTCAAATAATTAATTATTATTATTTACATTGTTATTTTGTTATTATTTTGTTTTTATTTTGTTATGTATTTGTGCGGAGTTGGCAGGTTTCTCACAAATTGTTATTAACAAACAACCCTGTAAAAGTTGAGAACTGACACAATGGTAATTCCAGTGTAAACCGCGAATAAGAGGACAACGTCTTTTCGGGTTAGAGTCATTTAATGTAGTGAATCAGATAAAGCTTAGAAATAATACAGAAGAGTTATATGGAAAAGCTCTATCAGCTGTTATACATTTAAGTTGTCATAAAGCTAAACATGGCAATGTTTTAACAAACTCCAGCTCAACTCGGATGTATAACTTCAAAAAAACAAATTCATTAATTTACAGAATTTTAAGTGTTTCTCTTTAGATTATAATTAGATTATAAATAGATCTGCAACGTTATCCGATGTAGGAACATAGTCAATCGTGATCTCCTTATTTTCGACTTGCAATGGCAATTGCAGCTGGGTATCGGACCTCAAAGTAGTTGCTTCTTTTATAAGATTAAGAAAACCCATTTCCTTAAGAAGACTTCACTGAAAGGCAGTCTCCTTAGTCCCCTGACACATAGCAATACATTCGGCCTCCATAGAGCTAAGGGCCACGACGTTCTGTTATTAAGATTCCCAGGCCACTGGGGCTCCTGCTACCATGAGTATGTAGCCGCTGTATGACTTACGATCTGATGATGTAACATACAAGATTGTGAAAATTATTACGATATTTAGTGATACCTTAGGCACGCCTTTTAAGTATCTTAGTACTCGTTTTGCAGCTACAACCTGTTCCTTATGCGGGTGGTTATTGTACTGAGACAATTTCGATATAGTGTGAGTAATGTCTGGCCTCGATACCATAGACAAATAGTGTGGGTGCCAATAGTGTGGGTGCCGGCTTACAGTGGTCCATCTGCCATTCTATTAACAAATTTTGGGTATACCGATGCTGGTGAATAGATATATCTCCGCGCAAGCCGTCTCGCTTAATTTTTAATCCCAAGTAATAGCTTGTAGGTCCGCGGTCAACTGCCTCAATATGCTCGTTCAATCGCTTGATAATCGCCGCCATTCTGCTGTGGTTTGAACATGCCACTAACATATCATCAACATATGGGGCAATTACATTGATATCGCCATCCGTCTCCCGATCTATGTATACGCAGCTATCTGTCGAGCACTGTTGAAAACCAATATCGGCCAAAATCTTAGATATTTTTAGATTCCACTCGTATCTTGCCTGTTTAAGGCCATATATAGATTTTTTTAACTTGCATATAGCATTCGGTCTTGCCTCATCGATAAATTCCTCCGGCTGTCGCATAACTCCTGTTTAAATACGCCGCCACGATATCAATGTGATTGGCGTATAAACCGAACTTCGCAGCAATTACAAGTATTATACGAATTGTCGGGTATCTGACTACCGGCGCGTATGTATTTTTGTTATCAATGTTTCTCCTTTGACCACAGCCTTGCGCTACGAGTCGAACTTTATGCTTTTCAATGCTGCCATCAGCATTTCGTTTCGTTGAAAAAATCCATTTACACCCTAAAACATTTTGTTCCTTACTTGGGTCCACTAGTTTCCATGTTTCGTTTTTTAGAAGATTTTCATACTCGATACTCATTGCCTTCCGCCATTCGTTCTTATACGTGATCTCTAGTGCCTCGGACACTGTGTTTGGGTCAGCAATGTTTACTTCCAATAAATTTACAGTGGGTTCAACTACGTATACTTTTCAGCCTGCCTGGCTGACCTGTACGTAGGATTCTGGGACGTACTCGTTTCCTCGGTTTTGGTGATGCGACTTCTCCTCCTCTGAATGCTGGTGCTCCCGTTGATCTGTATCTTCCAGCGCGCGTGCATTTTCCTGCGGACTGCCGTTCTCCTGTTGATCTGAATTTTTCTGCGGACTTGCATCTTCCTGCGGACTGCCGTTTTCCTGTTGATCTGCATCGCCCAGAGCGCTTCCATCGAAGAAATATGAACCAGCCAGACTTATTGCCTTGCCCGCTGTCTGCATTATTTCGACCAATGAAAAACGATTTCTCCAGGAAAATAACATCTCTGGACACGACGATACATCTTTTGTGGACATCGTAAAGCCTGTATGCCTTGGATGTTTCTGAGTATATACTATCGCACCCAAACGTTTTGAAATGCCTGACACTTGGCTTCCGATTTAACCAACATTCATATGGCGTCTTGTTATCTCCAGCTTCTTAGTAATCGTTCGATTACGTACGTAAGTGGCCGTATTTATTGCCTCAGCCCATAGAAATTGTGGCTGAGTCGCCGCTTCCAGCATACACCTTGCCATCTCGACTAAAGTTCGGTTGGCCCTTTCAGCTACTCCGTTCTGCTGGGGTGTATAACTTGTTGTAGTTTGATGTACAATTCCTTTATCTCGAAGAAATTCCCTGAACTCCGCATTAACGTATTCCAAACCGTTATCGCTACGCATACGTTTTACTTTGCTTCCCTTTTGTCGTTCCGTCTGTGCCACAAAACTCTTAAAGACATTTAACGCATCCGATTTTTTTCGCAAAAAATATGTCCAAACATATCTCGTATAATCATCGATAAAAGCTATTACATAACTCGCACCATATATAGAAGCCACGCGCATGGGACCGCAAATATCTGTGTGTATCAGTTCTAGTTTACCTTTAGTGAATATACTTTTAAACCGATCGAATGGTTTTCTCGTTATCTTACATATTTCACTTGTTACACAATTAAAATGTCTTGATCTTTTTAATTCCATTCCGCGAACTATATTCATGCTTGAAATTTCTCATAAATCTCTCAGGTTCAGGTGTCCAAATCTGCCGTAAATGTTTTGCTTACATTTACTCGACACTCTGGCCATGAAAATACCGGCATCCAACTTCGCCTCAAACAATTTCTCATTTTTGTCGTTAAAAGGACAAGCCATTTTATTTGTAAATTTTACTGAGTGTCCATAACTAATTATTTACCAACAGATAAAAAATTGTGGTTCAATTCCGGAACGAATAATACTTTGTGTAGCAAGATTTCACTGCGAAATTGTGATTTTATTCGTACATCTCCTACGCCTTGTGCTCTAACTTTATCGCCTGATGCCATCGTAATGCTTTCGTTGCTCCACTAACCATACAACATATAGACTACCCATTTCATACAACGAAAATGGAACCAAAAATTTCTTAGCGACAGGCCCCAGAGCTGTTCGCGACAGGCCCCGAGGCTTCGGGTGCGCTCTTCGGGCTGTTAGCGGCAGGCCCCATAGCTTCGTGTGCGCTCGGATTTTTCGCTCTCTCATTCTTATGCTCGCATACTGATTTCGAGAGCTCAGTCGCAGAGTGGCGCATCCTGAGAAGGTTGATCTGCGCTTGAATTCTTCTTTATATGTATGCGTGATTATGCATTCACGTACACGTGTGCATGTGTGCGATCATTTCATTTCGGCCCAGCAAGAATATTTTGTCTTTTGCTACTTTTCATACTAGGTGCCCTAACAATATGGGCATATTCACTTTTGGGTTAATGATAATAATAAGAATGTTATATGTTATAATATATTTCTTAATGTTTCAGCATACATTGCATATGTGTTTACAAATTCAAATCAGTAGCAGCAGTGAAATGTTTTGCATATATGTATGTATGTATTCGAATGAATAAAAATCCATATACTGAGATAGGAACAGGGCATATTGCAGTCGGTGTCACTTAAAACACCGACTGCTCCTATGGGGTAGAGAAATCAAATCAGCTGTTATTGTTGTTCTGCGAGCGGATGGTGCCTGCATACCCTACCGACGATTGCTTTTTAGGGGAGCGGGCAGAAACAAAAACAGATGTTTGGCTTTGTTTTGTTTACATTTTTTAGGACACTTGTTTTGAAAGTTATGTTTAATGATCTTTGGTTGACTTTTTTTCTTTATGATTCGCAGTGTAATTTTATTTGTTTTTTGCCTTTGGTATTTCTCTAAGATGTTCCCTGGTAACCGATTTAAATACATATATTACTTACATACACCTGTGTTTCAAAAATATTAACAAATATTGTGTACAATTAAAATTGTTAAATTTTATCATTAATATATTAATTAAATAAAAAATGAAGATTTGTATATTGTTCCATTTACCTTTACAAAAATATAAAAAGTATTTTAGAAATTTTATCTAAATTAATTACTTTTAAGATTTGAAAAAGTTTAAAAACTACTATTTTACACAGGTGTATATATATGTATGTATATTTATTAGTAAGAAAATAATACAAAAACATACATACATGAAAATATATACAACTAGAAATAAAATAAATAACAGCAAAACAGCTGTTTTTGTTTCTGCCCGCTCCCCTGAAAAGTAGCAAAAGACAAAATATTCTTGCTGGGCCGAAATGAAATGATCGCACACATGCACACATGTACGTGAATGCATGAACACGCATACATATAAAGAAGAATTCAAGCGCAGATCAACCTTCTCAGGATGCGCCACTCTGCGACTGAGCTCTCGAAATCAGTATGCGAGCATAAGAATGAGAGAGCGAAAAATCCGAGCGCACACGAAGCTATGGGGCCTGCCGCTAACAGCCCGAAGAGCGCACCCGAAGCCTCGGGGCCTGTCGCGAACAGCTCTGGGGCCTGTCGCTAAGAAATTTTTGGTTCCATTTTCGTTGTATGAAATGGGTAGTCTATATGTTGTATGGTTAGTGGTTGCTCTCTCTTAAGGGTTCGAAGTTTGATCTCTCTTTGCACATGTGAGAAGAAGCGCCGCTGTCCAAGATCCAATTGTTGTCGCCAATTCCTGACTTTCCTGACTTTGCCTCTCTCTTTTGCATTGCGCTATCATGTGACCACGCTTACCGCATGCATAACATTTTACATTCCGTCTTCGATCTTCTTTGCGCCCTTCGCTGAAAAAGCTTGCTCAGTTCCGTTATTATTTGCAGTCCCTCTATCATCTCTCCGTGATTCCAATATTTTGCCTTCAGTTGACTTAGAGTAGGTAGCTGGTCTCTGCATTCCATCGCAACAACAAAATTATCCATGTCGTCCGGCAAACTACACAGCAGTAATATGGGGAGTAACTCGTCTGGGACTTGTACATCGATTTCGTTTAAATTATGCGCAGTCGAACAAAATTTGGTGACATGCGGAGATATTCTCTCGATGCTTTTGATTTGAATCTTATTCAATTTCTCAAACAAGCTGACTTTTCTGGCTGGTCCATGGGCAAAATATACCTTATGCAACATTTTCCAGGCTTCTTGTGCGGTTTTGCAGGTTCTGATATGAATAAGTTCACTTGGCTTCACGCACATGATAATCGTGGCTAAAGTCTTCCCATCATTTCTTGGGCATAACAATTTTTCTGTGGCGGTCATTGTGGGCTCCACATTACCTATAACATACTTCCACATCTCGGAGGTAACTAATAGACTTTTCATTTGAAGTGACCAACTTTCGTAGTTGTCACCCGACAATTTTTCAATGTTCATCATTCCGTGCGACATTTTTTCGTTTATTTGACTACACTCTTTCTATGCCGAATTATTAGAAAACACCACAATTCAGGGTACCGTGCCGACGTCCTTCTCTATTAAATTTGATTCCTAGTTAACAGGATCAGGGCCCATAACCATGTAAAAATTGAGAACTGACACAATGGTAATTCCAGTGTAAACCGCGTGATGTTAACTTGAACCGAAATAAGAGGACAACGTTTGTTAGAGTTAGAGAGAACGTAGTCAATCAGATAAAGCTTAGAAATAATACAGAAGAGTTATATGGGAAAGCTCTATCAGCTGTTATACATTCAAGTTGTCATAAAGCTAAACATGTGAGTCCAGGTACACATCATTCACATTGTGAATGCTGTAAAACATTTTCGTCACTATTTACATGGGAGAAAAATCCGTATTTTTGCTGATTGTAATTCTATCAAATTTTCTCGAAATAAAGTCGAATTGTCATCAAGGGTTTATCGTTGGTGGGAGTTTCTAATTTTTCAAATGTTTGAATTCAAAATTGAATAAAGAGAAGGTAAACGTATGGCACACGAGGACTTTCTATCTAGGAATCCGGTGTGTGAAAAGAATAAGTCAGTACCAAGCAAAATCGAAGAGAAGCGAATTGATTTAACAGAAATATCGGAAAACTGGATTCTGGTGGAACAACAAAAAGACCCAGAAATTGTAACTAATTTAAAGAATGACGATTTACCATTGACATTATTTGCCACTCATGAAATTAGATCATATGTGTCGTACACAAAGATTCAAAGGAATTTAAGAACTCGTTGTTTACCCGTAGTCCCCAGTACGTTTCGCTTGTTATAAATCGAAATAAATCAGGTACATGAGTCGATCATGCATCTAGGATGGAAAAAAAGGCTAGACAAAGTGTACGAACATTACTGGTTTTCTGGCAAAATGTGTTTGAAGATTTGTAGAGAACTGCATTACATGCAGAGTTTCTTAGGGTACGTCAGGAAAACTTTAAATTGAATTACACCCAATTCCAAATATAAATATTCCTTGGCACACCGTCCACATAGATGTATCCAGAAAATTGAGCGCAAAAAGTGATCATTAAGAATATATTAATGTACAAATCGACGATTTACTGAATACGAGTATTTGTTTCACAGTTTTTTTTTTATACTAATCCGTGTCAACAGGGGCGCAGCTTCAATTTTGTTCTAACCAAAAGGTACAATTAGATTTAGTTGGAACAGGTGCAAGTCTAGCCAACGATCAACTCAAAAGGGTCATGAGTACACTAAAAAATCTGTTGACGGCTCTTTAGATCGTGGCAAGATGCACCCGGGGGATAAACAGTTAGCTCTTAACTGTACAGTTAATCATAGCACCTTTTGATTGGAAAAGATACGCGTCCACTGAGGTTGATTCATATTAGTGATACCGAAACTGAAATTGACAAGATTAAGAACATGGGAAAAGGTCGCTAGATATGATAAAACAAAATTTGATAAAAAATATTAATTCCAGCTTAAAGCTTGACTTAATTATCAATTATATACTTTTCATTGAAGAAAAATAAGTTGTACCTAATACATACTAGCATTGAAGCTATCATTTAAAAAAAATCTTGTTAGTTGCGTAGCTCGATGGCAAGAGATTATTAACTGATATTATTGAAGAATTCGTATTACAAAAATGACTTATCGTTGTAGTCACACGGAAACATGTACAATTTCCATTAAGAAAAATAAATTAAATTAAATGAATAAATTAATACGATCTGATAGGGGAAAAAGTGTCCAATCTTTCTTTATTTTTAGAGTTATTGCACTATCAAAATTAAGCATAAAACAGCAAATCATGTATATTTAAATTTAAAGTGAACTGAATTTAGCTGATGTATTCGTATGCGTAGGAAATATTCAAAGGGGTCACCAGAGCCCAGCTCTGAAGCGTTTGATCATAGGATAGAAGGGCATAACGCGACCCGTGCCGGTTTTGTATTGCTCGTTCTTTTCGTCGCTGCACGCTCCATTCGAACTAACTTATAATAAAGGATAGTCCGTGCTTGAATCGGTACCAAAACCTCAACCAACAAGGAATACCCTTTAAAGTTTGGATCCCATTTCATTTGCTGTCTCTGACTAAAAACTTTTGTCATGCTGTCGTCAAATGTTGTTTTTTCATACCTTACAGGTTTTCGTACTAGTTCGTAGTATAACTAGTTTTAAGGAAACTACCACTACCTAATTTACTAACCCTAAGCAACGTAAATGTTAATTTTCATTTTTGTAGGAAATGTCCTCTTCTAGGGATTTATCTCTAGGGATAAGCGTAAAGGGTATAACGTAGGTCCACATTCTATAAGTGCTACGGGTTCTCGTGAACATTATTATTGGTACCCATACAAAGGTGATGAAAAGAGTAAATACATGAGTACCCAAACTGGAGATAAAAAAACTGAATAAAGTTGCCCAATTTAATCCTGAATAGACATGATTTCGTTTTCTTTGGTTAATACTATACCAAATTAGAGGAACGCTAATCCCTACAAGACTTTGTTTCTCCTAAACATTGTTGTGAAAGAATTTTAAACCATATTTGTAAATGACAATAAAAATGACAAAAAACTAAAGAAAAAACTCGCTTTATATTTTGCCTTAACGATCCACAGATGGCGCTATGGGTTTGTCTTGTTTACATATGCACATATATGGTAGGACGCGCTATGGGTCAAGATTCTCGAAAGGGCCATCTAGCGCTTTAAGCAGAATTCAAAGCGAATATATTGATTTCGGGATTTCGACAAATAATTTTTTTTTTACACCCCAGAGTTTTTTGTACTACTACGTAGGTGATAATAAAACTAGTTCCAAGGGAACTACCACTACCTACTTTACTAACCCTTAGCAATGTAAATGTTATTTTCCATTTTTGTAGGAAATGTCCTCTTTTTGGGATTTATCTCTAGGGATAAGCTTAAATCTTGATTCCACCATTTCCTACCAATCAATAGCGGCGTCTTCGACAACAAATGGCATTGTTTGTACCAATTCGTCGTGCTGAACACTGTATCCCGTCTCACAATTCTCCATTTAAACTTTCCGTATAAACTCCAGCGGATTGGTTATCCCATTGTACCGCATTCCCTAGCTTCGTATCCGGTCCAGGACCTCCACGTTTATTTTCCGTTTAATCCCCCGACAATCTTTTGCTACCGTTTCCTTTGGTCGTTGCTTTCCGGTGTCGTCCTTTCTCTGTAACCACTTCAACATGTTCGGAGTGGCTCAGAGATGGCCAGGATTCGTCTCAGAAATTTATTTGGCTTAGGTGTGGCTACTGAAAGAGATTCCGACCCGGTTCCAAAAAAGAATTCGGAAACGTATGCCGTAAAATATATATCTTAATATTATTCTTATATTATTCGCTTAAAGTTTACAAATTCAGAATCATTTCATAGAATTCATCGGAAGTTGTTATTGGTCTCGTAAGCCGTCCGAGAGAGAAGTTATTGTCGGGCTTGCAAGCCGTGACGGAGAGAAGTTGTTATTTGGTTCGCAAGCCGGCACAGTGATTGTTGTGGTTGGGCTCGTAAGCCATCAGATAAAGAAGTTGTTGTTGGTCTCGCAAGCCGTCAGAGAGGCTCGTCAAGGGTTGCATACGGGCCAGCTAACTACAATGTATAAATTGAATTAGATCGAATGACCCGGTCCAGCCAAAAAGTAACTTTTGCTACTGACGACTGGAGGACTAACTTCAACCTATCGCGGTCGCTAAGTGCTATACCAAGGCTGGGGTCCGCCTTACATAGGGCCCTGACCAGATTTAGTGTGCCCGCCTCTGATTGTGGATTTGCCATTTCAGTGGGCTATCGCCTGCTTGCTCCAGTGTGACCCTCCTCTATGATCGATGGCGCACGTGCGCATTTAATTCAAATGTCTCTCATATTCATGATAGGTAGGTAGGTGCGAGTGGTGAGTTGACCTCCAACTAGAGCTAAGCTCCGTTTTGGTCCACCCCCTCTTTTGGCAGTAGTCCACGCACCCTTTCAAAACCAGCCCCTGTCGTTCAGGCAGGCTAAGATGGCAGTCACCGACTGCCTTTGACTCCTTCGCTGTTGAGTGCTCTCATTATGTTGTTCATGTTGATTAGCCACAGCAGTGAAGACAGAACTCCTCCCTTAGGTGTGCCCCTCTTCACAAATCTTGTGTGATGAGTGCCACTCAGTTCGGATGTTATCCTTCCGCTTGATAGCATTGCGCCAATCCACGCTCTGATGCCTTCTTCAACTCCAATCTTGTTGAGGAAGTCCAGGATGGAGTCTGCGTTTACGTTTTTGAAGGCGCCTTCTATGTCTATGAAGGTGGCCATCGTGTAATTTTTGAAAGTCAGTGCCTTTTCTTTACTGCATGTAGTGCTGTTTCCGTGGATCTACCTTTCCTGTATGCGTGCTGCGCATCGGAGAGGTTTCTCTTTATTCTACCTCTGATGTGGATATCTAGTACCCGTTTTTCATAAGGAATGGGGTCAGGCTGATCGGACTGTAATCCTTGGCTTGAATGAGCCCTCATTTTTCTGGTTTTGGTATGAAGACTACTATTGCTTCCTTCCACGAAAGTGGTATGTGCGTTGTTTTGATGAATGCTTGATAGATTGCTTGCAACTATTTACCCGTGCATGCTTTTGTTTTCTGCAGCATTGCTGCTATGATTCTGTTCGGACCCGGACTCTTGTATTTGTCGAAGGAGTCCACCGCCCAGGGAACTCTCTCCATGGTGACGATTTCCTCTACTGGTAACTGGTGGTTAGCTTTGCTTTCCATTGTTATGTGTTATATAATAGGATTTTGCCCAATCTAGCTGTATTTTTAATTCCTTCTAGCGATTCGCAGTAACTGCTCCAAGAGTCCTTCTTGGCTGTGGAGATCGCTTTTTTGTATTCTTTTTGTAGTTCCTTGTACGGCCTCAAATTTTTGGTTCCGTAACTAGTATTGAAGGCCTTTCTGGCTTGTTTTCTGAGCTCACTTAGCTTTTTGTTCCCCCATTGTGGATATGTCTTCTTTGAGTTTGTTAGTCTGCACGAATCTTTGTATGCGTTTTTGAGGATATTCGTGAAGTGCTCGACTTCCTTGTTTATGCCTTCTGATGAGGATTGAATTTTGATCCTTCTGCCGTTTGCCTTTGACTGTACAATTTTTCCGTATTGGTCCCAGTCTGAATTGCGTGGATTTCAAAGAAAATATATCTGTGGTCCAAAAAAAGATAGATCTGTCGAAACCCTCCAATTTCCTAACTTGAGTTCGCTGTGCTTCATTTGAAGGGGTTATATCCAGGACTTCTTCTCAGCCTTACAATTCCTCCGTACTCGGGAAGATGAAGGTGGGCTTTTCCCCTTATTACATATGGTGAAGTCAGGACATATAATAGTACCGAAAAGAAACTCACCCCTCTCGTTTTTTTCCTGGCTTCGCCAAAGCGTGTGCCTGACGTTGGCGTCGCACCCGAGGATAAGCGTCGTCTTGGTCTCCTCGGCCCACTGCATTACCCTGATGTAGGCTTCAGGGGGTGCCGGCTCGTTATGTGCCATGTAACCGGAGGCTATTAGTATGGCTTTCCCATCCGATGCTTCCAGTCTGGCCACTGCAAGATCTGAATTGCTGATGTTGGGGTATAGACGAGCGTTCAGGTTGTTCCTGAAAATTATACCTGCTCTCGGTTTACCCGTCGAGCTTGTGTATATTAATGTGCATCCATTTCTCTTCAGTCCAAAGATCTGCTCTTCCCTGGTCCAAGGTTCTTGTATTAGGCCGATGTCGATGTCCTTTCCCGTAGAAGGACTGCGAGATTTGCTGAAGCGTGCGAGCTACGCTTCAGGTTATTGTGGGGTGGAGTTGGCCTTCCTTATCCCGTACCGGATCTTGTAGTCTTTATTCTCCAGCTGCTTCAGGCATCGCTTTTTGATGAGAAACAAGAATGGCAGGCATGTCTTCATCACTCGCTCTGCTGCTTTCAGGATGTTCCAGTCCTCCTTGTCGACATCCTAGCTTAGAGCCGTTAGAATCTTGCGCACCTTGTCGTGGTTACTTAGCCCCTTGGGCAGCCAGATGCGAGCTCTGGGTCTCCTCGGGATATCCCCTTCCATGCGTTGCTGATTTTAGCAACCTCAACCTCACCCCATTTCTATAACAGTAAGCGCCCATCGTCGGTGCGCTCGTCCACCAGTGGCATGGTGAGCCTGTCTCTGGCCACATCGCTGAATTTCTTCGCCGTCTTGACGAACGACGTCGCTCGAGGGGCCCCCTTGGCGTCTTTAGCCCTTTTCGGAGCGTTCTCACTC
Source organism: Drosophila jambulina (assembly GCA_018152175.1). NCBI lineage: Eukaryota > Metazoa > Arthropoda > Insecta > Diptera > Drosophilidae > Drosophila > Drosophila jambulina. Next base: position 1,224,926 of record JAECXH010000027.1, on the reverse strand, counting down.
ACTTCGATTGCAGTGGCAGGGACGCTTTCGGGTGCTCCCTTTCGTATCGCTCAAATTTCTCCAGAATCGTCTGGAATTGGGCCTTGTGGTCTATGTCGCGCTGGTCAATCTTGCCCTCCATCTCATTTTTGGCTATCTTTGCCAGAATGAAACGGGCTTTATTTTCTTACGCTTTGTTTTGATAGTGGGTGTACGTTTTTGGCCTAACTTTACCATTTCCCTTCTTGTCTTGGCTTGCCTCGGAAGTACTTGCTTTTTGTTGTGTCGTTTGGGGAGTGATTGCCTTAGCATTCCCCGCAGAGTTCGACGAAGTTATTGTCTCGTCATCTAAGCGAAGCAACTCGTCTTTGTCGAACTCCGAAGTGTTGTGGGAATTTACCTCTGCCGTAAGGTCCGAAGCGGATTGTTCTTTTGTATCCATGTTCATAAACGCCCACGTTACTCGACGAGGCGAGCGCGGTGGGCCCGAGGGGTTTGGAGCTTTGAAGAAGGTCGCCCGTTACTATGCCCCTAAACCACGGCAAGGCTTGTTCCGATCCAGGGTTGCCCGGCCCAGGGAAGGCTCCGTACGAAACAGCTGGATTTACCCCTCAGCTGCGAACCTTATAGCCAGAGTGCACGGGTCGCTTGACACACCTGGTTTAAGGGGAGACCGTTTCGAGACTTGCCCAGGTCTGGGTAAGGAATTGGAGTCATTGGATGTTTGGGTAAGAGAAATGCCGTACTGTGCTACGTTTCTAGGAGGTACCACGCGGAGGACCCTGTCCGGAGGGAGGGTGGTGTCCATCAACTTGATATTCACCTACGAGTCGACTTGATGCTCCAATTGAGGAAACGTATATTCATTAACAGATGGCCTCCTGACTTTGCCTTGTTTTGGTGCACCCTTACCACCCGGCATATTCATATATTATGTCCCTATTTCTCCCTATTCTTTATCCCAAGTCTTATAATAATATATTTCTGTCACAACCTTATAAATCAAAGAGCTTTTAGCCGAAAATAAAAAAAAAGCCTGCCCAAATTGTCATAATATCTCCGGATTTGGTAGGAAGCTAGTTCACAAGACTTTCTTTGACTATATTATCCTTCTTTTCGAGACTTTTATCCAGTACAGATTCGCATTTGGTTGATAAATTTTATTTTATAAGCATGATGACCGCATGGAGAAGTGTCTCAGTTCTAAGCCGAAAAAAACGGTGGCACTTTTGAAGAGGATGGTTCCCTTGCAAACTCGGCATGGGTAGGATAAAATACGTCTGGTAACTCGTGTGGAGAACGCGGAAATACTTTGGATCGGTGCGGATACTTGTCTTGTATACTGGACACTGGGACACTGGAGGAGCAGTTGCTTAGATACAACAAAGTGTGATGGCGACCGGGACACGTGAACCACTTGTAGGTGCTTAAGCAATTACGGAGTTGACCGCTTGCAATTCAATTTAGGAACACCTTTTTTTTTTGGATGTAAGAGGTGTGATCCTCTGTCGTCATCTGGAGGAAGCATGAACTCTTACGCACTGGATGGTTCTCTTTGTAACATAAATCTCATTTTTTGTATATTGGAATAGTCCTCGTACTGAAGAATTTCAGTACTCACGGTGAAACTTTGCAAGGTGTCTGTTTGGACGGTTGGAGGCGCAACGGAGAAAGTTGGATAGAATCTTTAGTCTCTAGAGTTCAAGCTCTAGCCATGTAGAAATTTCGGCAATTTCGATGTGAGGCAATTTCGGATTGTATTTTGAAGCTCCTTCAAGGCTGCCAAAGAATCATGTTTGATTGACTGCATGTTAAGCAATTTTTTCAGTTGACTGTTCACCAGCGCTCGTTTGTTTTCGAAACGGTCAGATAGGGTTTTCCAGGCTGAGCGGAAACCATCGTTGGTGAGTGGCGAATTGTCATTTAAATAGAAGATCTTTCCAACAGGGGTCAGCGCAAGATTGTCTATATAGACCGCTGTGAAAAGGCCTCGGAAAGTCGAAGATAATCGCCCGAGTTAACTTCCGTTTCGCACGGAGGAAGGCGACAGCCAGACGGAAAGGAAGTTTAAGGCGCTGGGGATTGCACTTGAACTGCTTTTGAAGAGATCGTATCGATATTTTCCATGAGCTGGGCGACACACCTTTCGTAAATAAAATAGAAAAAGCCAACTGAAATTAGCTCTGAGCAAGCTTCGTACTCTTTCTCGACCTTATCCGATAGCGCTCGGACTTGGTCGAAATGAATTTGCTGCTGGATTGCAGACTCTGACCTCGAAATTACTCAGACGGGCACAGGTCATAGTAAATTTTTTTTAAATGGATGAAGGCATACTGGATATATTTTCGAAAATCTGGACTGTATTGAAAATAAATATATATATATATATATATCTTTGGAATTATTTATATCCGTCAAAAACTAGACTCCGGAATTTAGGAACCAATCGGAATATACATATAATGGAATTTTAATTTGTAGAAAATATTGTCTATATGCGGAAGGTTTGATTTTAAATCAGTAATATTAACTCAGTAGGAAAACAGATACAGCCATATTAATGCGGATATGAACGTGCACTTAAATTTTTAATTGAATTAGTTTTTTGGAATATTATAAAAAATAATTTTAAAATTATTTTTTGTGGGTGGACTTATTCAGCTGACCGCTGCTGCATTTGGCGCTGTACTGTTTAGGAAGAAGGCGTGCATGTGAATCTATTTGTGCATTAGCCATATACCAATAAAAAATAGCGGAGACGACAAGAGGGGAAAAAATTGCAAAAAATCGGAGCGTCGACTTGCAGACGATTAGGTTTGTAATTGCAATGTGTATATGACTGTATATTTGGATATAGATCAGCTCAGGATAGAGCAAGGGAAGTAAACAAATAAATATACAAATTAAGTTGGCTTTGATGTGCCTTGGTTTTTTGATATATATTTATTTGTAGTAGCTGTGGACTGTAATTGTAGAATATTTAAGTTTTATGTTCTGGAATTATTAAATATATAATATATAATATATTCAATAAGAACAATTTGAATTTATTTTTGCTGTAAAAATAATTTAAATACCTTGCCGGTATACTTGGAATCTATATATATAAAAGAAAGTCGTGTTAGTTACACCACTTATAACTCAAGAATGGCAGAACAGATTTGGGTGAAAATTGGTAGGGAGGTAGCTTAGAGCCAGGAGACGGACATAAGATACTTTTCATCCCGTTCGACAGCGTTCCCGTGTATAATTTCTGTAATTTTGTCTCATCAAAAGACAAACTTATCAACAATGTATTTCCAAACATTATTTCTAACTACAAAAATAATGAATGGTTGAGTGAGCAAGCAATTTTGGCGGCTAAGAATAAAGATGTAGATGACGGACGGTCAGACGGACATGGCTAGATCGACTCGCCTATTGATGCTGATCAAGAATATATATACGTTATAGGGTCGGAAATGTCTCCTTCACTGCGTTGAAAACTTCTGACTGAAATTATAATACCCTGCAAGGGTATTTCGTGTATCACAAAGTACTTAAGTGAAGAGCAACCTATGTACTAAAATACAGAAATAATAATGAATGATTACTGTAGGTATTTTTCCCAATAAATAAAAACACAATCTGCTTATTTATTGACATTACGGCGGAACAGAGTTCGCCAAAGTTTCTAGTTTAATATATTTAATTAATTTTGTGTAAATTGCTGGTAGCAATTATAGATTAGTGGAGTGGACTGAATTGGAAATATGTTGGAGCATATATGTATGTATGTAGGTGGAAATAAATGCAAGCGGAACACAGTGAACGAAGAGAAATTCGGAATTGGAAGTTTCACTGTGGCTTTTAGCATTAATTTAAACACACGGATAAATATACGGAAATTAAATTTGTTTGGAAGGAAGCTGCCGTAGTGTCGGATCAATCGGACTTGGATTTTAGACAATAATAATACAGAGTAGTTAGGCGAACTAAGTTTCGCAAAACTAAACTGTATGACCGGTAGCAAATGTAAATACTACTTATCTTGTGCGGTGTTAAGCCACCGAAGTTGCTGGGGATGGAATTATCCGGCTCTGATGGACCATGAACTGGATGGGGGTGGCTTCAACCTAGAGCACTCGATAAATAAAACACGGAAAAACTATTTTCGGGGTATTGCGCGACGTGCGGTCTTTATTGGTAGAAGTATGAATTATTACTAACATACATGAAGACTTAAACTAGCATCTCAGAGCGGATTGGGAGCTCTATGGACCGAATTTCCAAAGGAAGAGGGAGAGAGGGTGTACGGGATCACACTGCCTCTGGAAAATAAACGCCCTTTTGGCGTGAATACATCCGTGAACCACGCGCACCCCGGACAGTGCCATCATCAGGACCGTCCTCCCAGCCAACGCCAATGTCCACCTCGTGCTCGCCGTCGCCAAATCGGGCCGCCGTCGAAAGCGAACGACCGGAGGCCTCCGCACCGTCCTCGTCGGTGGCCGCGTGGTACCGACAGAAGGCGGTCCACATTCTCCCAACAGCGGCGGTCGTGCTCGATACCGGGTCCAAGACCTTTACGCCGGCGGCGATGATTGACCCGTGCATGCCGGTGAGCAGCATCGACCGGTCGCTGGCGACGGCGTTTCGGCTGCCCATTACTCGAATGGGAGATAAAGAAGTCTGCTCGACCACGATCTGGTCCCGAACAGGGAATTTCCAGCTCGAGGTGGTCCTGAAGCTGGACCCGAGCTTACGGATCCGAACTCCTATTCGGGCTCTGAGCGACGCCGCGAGGGCGAGATACTATGATATTTGCCTCGCGGATGAGCAGTTCCATCGCCCGGCAACCATCTCCCTCGTGTTGGGATCAGACGTCTTTTCGAAGCTGATCCAACCGGGGTTCCTAAAAATTGAGGATGGTTTGCCCGTGGCTCAGAGCACCGTGTTCGGGTGGATCGTCTCCGCGGCCTACCAAGAGGCCTGACGCTTTGGATCCCGTCGTTGCTTCCGTAAGGGGGGGGAGAATGTTTGCGCCAGAAGGGCACTTTAGTTCGAGCGGCAGTGTGGGAGCGAGCAAGCTCGCTCTAGCGGGGCTTGGGCTCGCGCCGCTCTTGCGGTGCTAGTGCTTGCGCCCGCTCTCCCGCTCATCGGTAGTTCTCGCTCTCCCCCCTCTTTCCGCCTCCAAAGGGCCTCTTCACCGGACGCCGCGATGCAGCGCTCGCTATGTAGTTTAGTTTTAAGCAAGAACTTGAAGCAATAAAGTGCAGTGAATTTTAATACGAGACGCCCCACTCTTCTTCTTCTTCACGATCACGGGACTTTTGGGAGTTAGAAGCTGCTAACCGCCACGACCGCCGACAACCCCCAGAAGCCACATAATCTTTGGGACTCCGCCCCCTTCAATCCATGAAATGGAGTAAATAAATAAATAAAATAAAAGTGCCTTGGGTTTTGGGCATTTTGGGCATATTTATTTATATGAGCTGTGGACTGTAATTGCAGTTTATTTTAGATTTATCTTTTCGAATTATTTAGAAAATTAATATAATTATTTAATTTTTACAACTTGGATTTATTTTTTTTGTGAAAAGAATTTAAATATCTTGCCGGTATATTTGTGTTTTTATGTATTTAATTAGTTGTGTGTAAATTGTTGGTGGCAATTGGACATATTAATGTAGGTGTAAAAGTGGAAATAATTGCAAGTGGAACACAATGAACGAAGATAAATTCTGAATTGAAAGTTCCACTGCGTCTTATGGTATATATTTAAACATATCCATCTTGATTTTAGAATTCGCAAGAATTTTATATGCAATTGAATTATAATAATCGGATTTAGAATCGGAAGCTACCGTAGTGTCGGATCAATCGGACTCGGTTAAGACAAAATCATAGAAATGACCGGCAGTATCAATGAAATATTTATTTATCATGTGCGGTCTTAAAGCCTCCGCAGCTTCTGGGGATGACTTATCCGGCTTGAAGTACCAAATGTTGGAGGGGGTGGCATTAACCTAGGAACACTCGGGGTTTTGCGCGACGTGCGTCAGATGTTTATTAGTTAAAATTATAATTGGAACTAGTACAGAGACTTAAAACTAACATGGGAGAGCGGACTAAAAGCTCTATGTAGTGAAAGCTCAGAGAAAGAGGGAGAAAGAAAGAGAGTGTACGGGATCACACTGCCTCTTGAAAATAAACGCCCTTTTGGCGTGAACAGATACAATTAACCGCACAGTTTTCTCCTAAAGCTATGTGAGTTGGATTTTTCCTCACTTCTTTTAAATACTACATCGGGAATTTACTCTGACAACAGTACTGCCGCCTGTTGTTATCTCTCCGAGAGGTTCCCAAATAACATAGAAGTCAAACTATGATGTCTGACTGCTTTTTACCCGGTAGTATATTATTCAATGACACCACCACAAAATCCGTAATGTATGCAAACGAAGCTTTAAGGGTTGTGCTTTATATAGAGCCTTCAGATAAATGCTAACAATACGAAGGTTATGTCTTTGAGAGATGGCAGGGGACGAAGGCTGTTAGCAAAGAAATTGACTTTAAACGGGCTGTATCTGTTACTTAGACCCTGCCCTGGAACATGTCTTTTAAACCTCATCTTCATGAAAAGGAAAGGAAAAGGGTTTTTTTTAATATCCTCCCGAGCACTAAGTTAATCACCGCATCAAACAGGCGGTGAGACCAATAATCTAGGGAATCGCTCAGCAAGAGGAAGTGGACAACCTTTTAAGATTTTTTATAAAACGTATCTTCAGACTCCCGCGCAGTACGCCTTACTAAGCAATTTATTTGGAAACAGGCGTGTCCTCCTTTTTTAACTTCTGTCTGCAAAATCGCTTTAAATACATATACAGGCCTGTTCTATTTTTCACTTCCGAAAAATCCCCTCTGATTCGTATTTCCCTCAGTTAAGTCTCTGTTAAATTCCGAGGGAAACCACTCGAAAACTTTCAGGCTGTCATTGGACCGGTGGATTCAGATCCGCAAAATCATAAATTAATTATTTTAAAATACAAGGCGATTATGAAAATTGCAAATGTAAATTGTATTTCATTCTCTGATGTTTAAGGAACATTACTGCATTTCTGAATTTTCTAAAGGTGGCAACCTTGATTTATATATAATCAGTTCGATTCTAACTTTCCGCAATATTGCAAATCCGCAGCCCCTGTTCTAGATTCCGACCGAAAAAGTCGGAACTAAGAGGGACATTATTAGTACCAAAAAACATATGGACTATGCTCCATATTAATTTTGAACAATTGCATTTTTAATTGTTTATATATGCAAAGAACTATTATTAATTCTCGTTAAAAAAAAAATTGTGTTTGGTAAAGACACCACTTAAATTTCTGTACAAACCGTACGTAATATGAAGGGAAATTGTTCCTGGACCTCGGCAACTCTTTGTCTATCTGTGAGACATTTCGCACCACTGCTGACCGGCACACGCAAGTTCAATTTAAACAATGTAAGTAATAACAAGGGGGGTTGCACTCCGGGAGTGCAGGCAGAAGTGAAAACTTGAACTTATGGTGCGTTCGGCACTTTTTTTGGTGAGCATTTTTAGGTGCGCTCGCGACATGAGAAATTGTACATAAATAAATATCATATAGCTGCCATAGGAACGGTCGGAAATTTTTAGAAAAAAATTATAACTTTGTCAGTTTTCAACACAACTTCTTATAATTTTAGATACAAGCATACTAGTTTATTTCAGAATTTTGTTTAAAATTTCATAAAAATCGGACGACTATAGCATATAGCTGCCATACAGACGATCGGTAAATGAGGATGTAAATTACATTTGACTTTACATGTAAGAATGTAAAAAATGTAAAACTGTAAAAATAAAATTGAATTGAAAGTAATTCATTTTAAAATAGATAGGCTTATATTATAATTAAAGCAATTGAAATCTGCAAGGTTATACAAACATCGGTGTTCCGAAGTTAGCTTCCTTTCTTGTTGTAATTGGCTCCGAAGCATAGGCGAGCAAATGCCTATATGTACACGGCTATCGGCGTCAATGCTAATTGCAAAAACAATTTTTCACTTACGTTTTCTTATCTCTACTCTTCATCTGCACTTGAGCAAGGTAATTACACTTGCATGTGGTTGTTGTTGGGTCATAAAATAAAACAAATTTTATCTTTACTAGTGTTGGTGTTTTCATTTGAATGTTATGAAATTTGCTCCGTCGTAAGCAGCGTTTGGGCGCTCTGGCGTATAGCATGCAGCGCTCTCGCATACCCATACATGCAGAGTCTATCTGTGTAAAATCTCATCTGTCGCGAAAACGGCAGAAAATCCTTACCCACAAAAGTGCCCAACGCGCCATAAGAAGTTTTCACTTCAAAAACGTTTAAAAATTTATTTTATTAACTCTTTTTATAAAGAGGAAGCATAAAAATACAAAACAGGACGACATCTTCATCTCCATCTGCATGAGTTTTCCAATACTTCTTTCCAGCACTTCCTCCGAAATCAGATGATTGTGACTTCAAATATTAAAAATTAACTTATTACGGCCAAGAATGCTTGCACCTTTAATTTTATGCAGTGAATCAGTACCCTATTAATGTCGTTAGGTTTGAAACTAGAGGGGGCCAAAATTGAATCATCCCCTAATTAACAAAACTCTGGTACAAACGCAGCGGCCTGTTAAAATTTTATGGGAACAAAGGAGCCCAAAGTGAAATTTAATAAAAAAATCCTTTAAAAAACAAGGAAAATCCGATTAAAGGGAAATCCGAAAATATTATCAAATGCACTTCCGAGTGAAAACTGTAACAGGCCTGATAATACATGGTAATTTGAAAGCCCGAGTAAAGACTCCCAAAGACTGACCAATAAAATGCAGATATTCAGACAATGGACCATCCTTCACCATTCATATAGGCTATAGATCGATCTGGAGCGGCCGGGACCCGACACACCTACAGACAGGCAGCTTGATCAGCATCAAACGCCGAGTCGATCTAGCCAAGTGCATCTGTCCATCTGTTTGTCCGTCTGTGCGTCGTCTCATTGTTCTCATTGGGATACATAGATTCAAACCTACAATTCAGGCCCTATTGTATGAGACAACTAAATACAAGAAGGGAAGGCCGAATAAAGACCCAATGCTGGCTAAATGTTTTAGGTCTGCGCTCTTGCAAATCCAGGTACTCAAAATATTTTATAGCTTAAGCTTTAGTGTTTCGAAACCGTGGGACATTTTATAAAATACCTTGACACTTTAAAGAATAAAATAATTTGTATTAAACACTCTCATTTATACAGAGCATTCGAAGATATATTGAAATATTTGTACATTTATTCATTTAATTTCAGGCTTGTTCAAGAAGAAATTTACGCCCTGGCACATATATCAGAAAGCATCAACATATCGTCAAAGCTTTTTACAGGCAATGACGATTCTGGCAAACAGACAGTAGAAACAGTTGGAGCAATTCCCCAAGACACCATTGACTTGGATCATATATTTGCTTTCTTAGGCGAAGCTTCCGAAGGCCCATCAACTAACCCACTCATTGAAGAAATAAATCTAAAAATGAATAACTTAGTTCATGACCTAAATGATGAAGTAAGTAGGTTTCACAAAAGGAACCAACAAATGTACTTTTGATTTTTGAACTCTCTTTTTTTTAGTTTTTATGCCTATAATTTTCAATCTTAAATTTTTTAGATAAATCTTTGCGTGCAAAACACTTCGACTCTTGATACCCGAGAAACAGGAAAGAGTGTTGGTATTAAATGCGTTCCATCACTTCCAGAGCCAACAATGCCTCCCCCTCCTCCACCTATATCTAGCAATACTTCGAAAGCAAACTTAGAACCAGAACCTATATATGAAGCAATAAGCTCACATAAATTAACTAATGAAAAAACTCTTCGAAATGAAGGTGAAGCTTTACAAGAGTGTGAAAACTTAAAGGAAAACGGCAAGAAATCAACCGGGAATTCTTCTCCTCAATTGGTTAAAGATGAAATAGATGATGAACGTGAGCAAAGGCGTAAACAAAGAGTAGAGAAAAAAATTCATCAGCTAAACTGCTATGAGGAGAGTCAAAAAGATACTATCATTGATGAATCCTTTTACAACATTAATGAATTTGCGGAGAATTATTTCAACACTCACGATAGTTGGAGTGACAGTACTTTAATAGCTACATTGACAAGAAAGGAGAAAAAACATAACTTGATGTCAAAACATGAGATGACAATATTTTCTAAGTCTGATAAAATTCCAACCTCCCATATTCACATGTATGACCCAGAAAATGTTTTATTGGCGTGTAATATATTCCGAGTAAGTATTTCTTTGGTACATTTACGTAAAAAATAAAATCAGAATATCGATACAAAAATGTTTATATCCTTGTAGGGTATTAAAGTTTTAGTCAGAAGTGTGAAACGCAGTGAAGAAGACATTTCCAGCCCTATAAAGTATATATATTCCTGATCAGAATCAACACCGGAATCGATCTAGCCTTGTCCTTCTGTCCGTTTCTAAGCAAACTTGACCCTCAGTTTTAAAGAAATCTGAGTGAAACTTTACAGGTAGTCTTCTGATTATTTCCACTAGTATATATGTCGGAACTGGCCGGATCGGAAAGTTTTTAGAAAAAAGTTTTAACTTAGTGAGTCTTTAAAATATTTCCATTTACTTTTAGATGGCCTTTTTTATTTGTCAAGAATATCGGTTTTAAATTTATGAAAATTTGACGGCTATATCTTGTAGCTTTACTCCGACATATTCCCAAGGTCTTTCAGAATCAGCCGTACTTTTTTTTGTCAACTTGCGTAATTGGACAAGTTTATCAGTTGTCGGAATATTAATTTCTCACTCTGTGCACTTGCCTTCGAATCGAAAACAAAATTTTTTCTTCGCAATCCTTAAATATACATTTTATTAATTAATTACTTTAAAGATATTTAGATTTCTTTCTTGTTTAGTTTTAATATATGTGTACAGAGTGTTTGAAGTGTTAAAAAATAACTTGGCGATAGTTTTAAACCAATTTTTTTAAGCATTGTAATCTAATTATAACCGATACCGATAGCATTAAGGTAGAGGTGTAGCTTATTAAGACGGTGCTCGATTGTTATTATAAACTCATTCACATGATCATAATATCTAATTATTGTAATAAAGATGGTACCTTACCCTCCTCTGTTTTTTTTTTTTTTTAACACACAAATTACTGGCGACAAATGATCAAAAATTAATGATTTTCAGTGGAAGTTTTGATCTCGGCTGCGTCGATTTGCGTCTGCAAAGCTAAACACCAAAACAACTCAGAGTGAAAAATACCAAAAATAGGTTCCAAGCAGTGTTTAAGAAACTGCAGTCGAATTAGCATAAGTCGCAATATTTTTGCTCTCCACTACTTCAACTGCAAGCGATATTATAAAATGAAAAAAAAAATCATTCTGCTTCTGCTTCTGAACAAATCAGAAGTCGAAATCAAACCATAGTCAAAAATCAAAGAGCGACCAAAATCAAAAATCAGCAGCAGTCGCCGCTTTTCGTTTTCCTGCTTTCCGCTTTGCTGTTGCTTTCGTCGTAGACGTAAGTCGACGCTGTGGCACGCGTCGACTTTCGGGAATCGTCGGCAACTACAGTCGCATAAGTCGGGGCACTCGACTTTTTGCTACTTTTGATTTTGGTAGTTGTTGCTTTCGATCAGCAGCGTAAGGCTTCGGCCACGCATTGAGCGATGAGCGACTGCGCGACTGAGCGACGCTCTCTCGAGCGACGTAAAATATTAAAGCTTATGGTAGAGCATTGGAGTGGCCACGCAGCCGCTGAGCGACAAGCGAAGTTCTTGAGCGTCAGAGCGACGTCGCTCAGCGCTAGAATTGGTTTTAATTTTTAGTGCATCGCTGAGCGACGAAATGCAAACAATGCTAAAAGTATGCGCGGAAACTTTAATTTCGGCTGTTCAAAGCCGAACGGTTTTATGAAATGACACTCATAAAGAGTACAAAAATAGAAATACTACAGATAAGCAATGGAATGAAGTGGGAGTTATTTGTAACTGTACAGGTAAGCTTTTATTTAACGTTATGTAGAATATATAATAACAACAAAATAAAACTAATATGAAATAAAATAAAATTATTAATTTTATTAATAATTTTTATTTCTGACGTTGATGTACTACGGTCAGTACATTCAAGTGGCCCGTATGACACCAAGCACGTGCTTGTTCGTGTTAGGTGTTAGTACGCGCGACAAATGAAAGTAGAGAAAAAGGAATACGAGGAAATGGCTACTGGCGTGCTGCCAGATTGTTTACTTGCATACGTGTTAAGTGGGTTAGAATTAAAGTTTTTAGCTTGGAAAGGGTATCTACAGTTGATGTTATTATGTACAAATCATTATAATTTGCACATAAGACTCTAAAGGGTTCATGCAATTCAAAGGACGTTCTACAGTGGCGCAAAACTAAGGGTTTATAAGATCTAGTATTTCTACTTGGCACGTGAAAGTTAAGCTGACCCAAAAGGTCAGCACTTTCAACGTCACCATGAATAAGGTTATAAATAAAGGTAATACCTAGCATAGTTCTACGATTGGATAAAGATGGTAAATTGATTAGTAGGAGTCTACTGGAATAAGAGGGTAACCTCTGGTTTGTATCCCAGTTTAAACCGCGTAAAGCGAACAGTAAAAAGTTCTTTTGAACTGACTCAATGCGTTTACTGTGGACCCCAAACTGAGGGCTCCAAATTCTAAGATAGGACGAACTAAAGAAATATAAAGCGATTTAGTAACATAGGGGTCATATGAACAATATACATAAATAAAATCCAATTTTTAGGATCTGCAGCAAAGGCAAAATGGAAAAATTTAAAGGATACATATAGAAGAACATTGCAAAAACTACCACGCCTACCATCAGGATCAGAAGCTCAAACATTTAATGTTAAATGGCCATACTTGGAGCTGATGTCTTTTTTAAAAAAGACAATTGCTCCAGATCCGACTGACGGCAATTTGCAGCAGGACGATGAAAGCATGAATGACATGCTTTCAGATATGCTTCAGGAAGATGAAAGCAATACGTCTGTGATGTCTACAACATCTACGAGCATAGGCGCAAAATCTATGCCAAAAAAAAAAAAAATAATATGGAAACCGAATTCTTGGAAATAGAAAAAGAGCGACTGGAAATGTTAAGAAATCAAATCAGAAAAGAAAACCAAACAGACGAAGAAAACAAAAACGAAGATTTGTTATTTTTTAAATCACTTTTGCCTTTTTTTGAAAAATTTACTGACAGAAAAATTTGAGATTAGAAATGAAATACAAAATATAATAATTGTTAAGCTTAAAAATAAGGAATAAATATTACATTTAACTACTACTTATGTTATCATCAGTATTTTAATATACTTATTTACTTACAAACACTTACATACACTTACCTCAACAATAAAACCAATCGCTCTTCAGCAGAAATGGTTGATCTTGGTTTACTTATTTTATTTGCAATTATACTTAATAGCAAGTCAAATGAACCGATTGACATGCGTAAGTATTGCCAAAATCGATATGGATGGTGTCGAAGATTTCTATAAAGGTGATGAAACTCGCCATACTCATTTCTTAATTGATTTATAGGATAAACGCCAAACCTTCGCCTTTGAATTCTTTTTAATTGCTAATATTTACCATAACGGCTTTCAAACAGATAGAATAAGGCATTTTTACAACTAATCAACTCGAGTGATGTCGCTCAGTTCGTGGCCAGTTCACTCAAAGCGATCGCTCATTAACGTCGCTCGAGAGAGCGTCGCTCAGTCGCGCAGTCGCTCATCGCTCAATGCGTGGCCGAAGCCTAAGTCAAAATTAGCAAGAATATGCAGGATCGTGGAAGTCGCCCGAAACTGCCGTTGTTTTCGATCGTCGCGACTTTTCATTATGACCTATGAGTTTGATTAATTTTTTGGCAATTAATTATTTCGTACTTCTTGTACCTTTTTATTCATGTTTTTTGAAGTGAAAACTTCTTATGGCGCGTTGGGCACTTTTGTGGGTGAGAATTTTCTGCCGTTTTCGCGACAGATGAGATTTTACACAGATAGACTCTGCATGTATGGGTATGCGAGAGCGCTGCGTGCTATACGCCAGAGCGCCCAAACGCTGCTTACGACGGCGGAAATTTCATTACATTCAAATGAACTTACGACGGAGGAAATTTCATTACATTCAAATGAAAACTCCAACACTAGTAAAGATAAAATTTGTTTTATTTTATGACCCAACAACAACCACATGCAAGTGCAGTTACCTTGCTCAAATGCAGATGAAGAATAGAGATAAGAAAACGAAAGTGAAAAATTGTTTTTGCAATTAGCATTGACGCATGCCCATAGCCGTGTACATATAGGCATTTGCTCGCTTATGCTTCGGAGCCAATTACAACAAGAAAGGAAGCTAACTTCGGAACGCCGAAGTTTGTATACCCTTGCAGATTTCAATTGCTTTAATTATAATCTAAGCCTATCTATTTTAAAATGAATTACTTTCAATTCAATTTTATTTTTACAGTTTTACATTTTTTACATTCTTACATGTAAAGTCAAATGTAATTTATATCCACATTTACCGATCGTCTGTATGGCAGCTATATGCTATAGTCGTCCGATTTTTATGAAATTTTAAACAAAATTCTGAAATAAACTAGTATGCTTGTATCTAAAATTATAAGAATGTTGAAAACTGACAAAGTTATAATTTTTTTCTAAAAATTTCCGACCGTTCCTATGGCAGCTATATGATATTTATTTATGTACAATTTCTCATGTCGCGAGCGCACCTAAAAATGCTCACCAAAAAAAGTGCCGAACGCACCATAAGTTCAAGTTTTCACTTCTGCCTGCACTCCCGGAGTGCAACCCCCTTGTTATCTTATTTTTTTATCTTAACGAAAAATAACACAATAAATCAAAAATGCGAGTAATTCAATATCAATAAAAACAAAATTAATTACAATAAAAACATTAAAATAGTTTGAGTGTTAATAAACTTATTTATTTTCATTTTCAAACAGTTCATTATAAAGGGCTTCCATAACAA
Source organism: Drosophila jambulina (assembly GCA_018152175.1). NCBI lineage: Eukaryota > Metazoa > Arthropoda > Insecta > Diptera > Drosophilidae > Drosophila > Drosophila jambulina. Next base: position 1,209,838 of record JAECXH010000027.1, on the reverse strand, counting down.
CTTTCAGACAGACGTAGTCTATACTGATTTCAGTAAAGCATTCGACTCTGTTAACCATTCTCTTCTTGTTCGGAAACTCGATTTAATGGGATTTCTGGTTGATCTTCTTAGATAGATCTCTAGTTATCTGAATGGCCGGACGCAAATGGTCCTTTTTAAAAATACTTTATCAAATGTTCTCAGGGTTACTTCTGGCGTCCATTTGGGACCCTTGTTGTTTACATTATTTATTAACGACCTGCCCAAAGTGCTGACTAACTCCAGATTACTTATGTACGCGGATGACGTCAAACTTTGCGTGCAATATAAGGACGCTTCTTGCCTGTCAGATTTACAAACAGATCTTAATAATTTTCAAACATGGTGCCGCGTTAACTTATTAAATTTAATCGGCTCTAAATGCAAGCTATTGACATTTTCTCGTGTCGTTCCCAAGCTTGCAACTTACACGCTAAACTGTTGCTCTTTGGAAAGAATTGCTATAGTTGACGATTTGGGAGTCCGCCTGGATCCCAAACTTGACTTTATTGATCATATTTCGTGCATGGTAAATAAAGCCAGAGGTGTACTTGGTTTCATTAAACGGTGGTCGAAAGAATTCAATGACCCCTATGTTACTAAGTGTCTTTACATTTCTTTAGTTCGTCCTATCTTAGAATATGGATCTTGAGTTTGGAGCCCTCAGTATGGGGTCCACAGTAAACGCATTGAGTCGGTTCAAAAGAACTTTTTACTTTTCGCTTTACGCGGCTTAAACTGGGAAGCAAACCAGAGGTTACCCTCTTATTCCAGTAGACTCCTACTAATTAACTTACCATCCTTATCTAATCGTAGAACTATGCTAGGCATTACCTTTATTTACAACCTTATCCGAGGTAACGTTGAAAGTGCTGATCTTTTCGCGGCTCTCCCCTCGCGGCTCTCCCCTCAGACATTGAAAGATGTTATCGCCTTTATCCAAGGCAATACTTTATACTTTTATACTAAATCTTTCTAGGCCCGATTAAAACACTGTGCCTCCACGACTTCCCACCCCGATTCAACAAACTAATAAATTTCCTCTTGTTTTTCAGAATGCAAGAATCTTATGTTGAAATCTTTCCAAATTGAATTTTGTTAGTCTTTCGTTTGCTTCCCACGATATCGTGTTCACAGAAACCTGGTTAAAGCCAGCTACGTTCACGGTTTACCGAGTGGATCGGCCTATCAGACGTGGGGGTGGTGTCCTCATAGCGGTTGACTCCAGTCTCACGTCTGAATTATTAACTTTTGAGGAGTGCAACGATGTTGAATTCCTTTGTGTAAGCTAGCAGTCAATGGTAGCTCCATTTTCATTACTTTTTCCTACATTCCTTCCTCGCCGAAACTTCCTATTTATTGGTACCATCTTTTCGCTATCCAGATGGTCTCCAATCGTCTTTCGGATAAGGACCAATTAGTAGTACTTGGTGATTTCAATATCCCAGGGGCTATTTGGTCCTCCAATAATTCCACAAACTCACTTCTTACTACAACATTTGGCTGTCTCAAGTCAACCATGTACGAAATTCCTTGGAGCGCGTGCTTGATCTCTGTTATGTCTCAGATCCGGCGAGATCCGCAGATGCTACCCGAAGATCCCTATCATTCTACCTTCGATGTGACCCTCGTCGTTGGGACTGAATTACAGAATATATCTGACCGTCCAGCCAAAAAAGTCCTTTGTTTTTGCAAAGCGAACTTCGAACGGCTGAATAATTTATCTAATTTTAAATTACTATACATGAGCACTGACATGGCTGAAGCCGATGATGTTTTTTACAGTGCCATAAATTCATTTTTTACTAAATGTGTTCCGTTATAGTATCCGTCAACCCCTAAGAGGCCTTTCTTAAGAGTCCAGCCGCCGTAAAAATAATAAATCTGGGCTGTATTCTAAATTTAAGTGTAACGATTCTCAATCTGCCCTATCCTGTTATTAAACGGCTCCTTGCTGTGTACTTAGGTATTGTGCCGACGCCCTGCGCAATCCCCTTCTGAAATTGTTAACCTTATCCTTAGAAACCTCTCACTTTCCCTTTATTTGCAAGGAATCATTTATGATTCCTCTCCAGAAAAAGGTAGCAATTCGGGTGCCAACAAGTATAGAGGAGTCTCTACCTTGTCGGCCATCCCAAAACTTTTCGAAAATATCATTATCGTTTTCAGCACCTGTGTAGATCAATAATTTATAAATGTCAGCCTGGATTAATAAAGCGAATATAAATTGCAACCAATTCTTTCATACTTATGAGGTTCCATAATAACTTTCACACAGATGTAATCTATACTGATTTAAGTAAAGCAAGACTCTGTTTACCATTCTCTTCTTGTTCGAAAATTTTGTTTAGTGGGTTTTTGGGTTCCTTATTGTTTTCATTATTTATTACCAACCTGCCTAAAGTTCTGAACAACTCCAGAGTACTTATATACGCTGACGAAGTCAACCTTTGCGTGCAATATAAAGACGCTTCTTTCCAGTCTGATTTACAAACAGATTTTAATCATTTTCAAACATGGTACCGCGTAAGCTTATTAAACCTAAACAGCTCTTAATGCAAACTAATGATATTCTCTCGTGTCGTTCGCAAGCTTGCATGCGGGTTTGTTGGCAACATTCCAGTGTGTCTTAGGCCGATTAGATTGTTTTAGAGGATTTTATTTCTGTTGGAAGATTCTCTTCACCAGTTTCTAGGTCCTGATGCTTATGAGTCGTCAGTCGACTGTTCTACGTCGCGTTTGAGCTGACTCTATATGGTAGGTTGCTTCGATAGCAGCTTTCTAGTCGAAGTTTCTCCGCGATGTTCTTCTTAATTGATTGTATAACTTTCTGCCTTCCTGCCGGTTTTGAAAAATTCTCTGAGGTTGCAAATTTACCAAGTTGACTTAGTTCTCTTCCTAGTTCTTGTTGTAGGGCAAGCTGAGCGGTGCGCATCTAGTAAATCCTTGGAGAGGGTCTCTAGGGACCTTGCGAATTTTACTAAGCCCGGAAAAATCGGATGTCTTGTCGTAATTGTCTTTTGAACTTTTCCCAGTTAATGTTCCAGGGGTTCCTGACGACATTTAGTTTAGGAGAGTGCTCGAATTCCGATACCAAAGTACCTCCCATTAAAATTGTTATATCTAGAACGTTTGATGAGGTGGGACCTACGAAGGTGTGCTCTTTCCCTACGATTGCTACATATAAATGGGTACACGGACGCTATTGTGGGCATCGGCGTCTGCACCGACGAGTAGTTGCTGGTCTTTTGGACTGGCTCTCACCAGGCTCCTGAGTTCCTCCGGAAAGAATGATCTGACGTGAGACATGTAGCAGGAAGATACCAGGAGTCGTTTCTTTTTGCATTCGAGCATCACAACAGTCAGCTCATCCGTACTGTAATGAGACTTAATTTTAGCGTGAAGACCCTTCAGTAGGAATACGGCGATTTTTTTCTGGTTACCGATGGGTAGGTAGGTAGAAGTGGTGAGACCATTTCTTGACCTCCAATTAGAGCTAAGCTCCGTTTTGGTCCACAGTCTCTGTATCTGTGACTAGTCATCTCTAGCATCATCCAGAATCTTTAAGGAAAGCAAGGATAGCCGTGATATTTAGTTTTCCTACTTCTCCCAGCGATTCCAACTGGAAGGCACCGAAATGACGTATTCTAGTGTTGTTTAGTGCTGGGCAATGGCAGAGCAAGTGCTCTGGCGTCTCCTTTTCCGATGGTTCTTTACAACTTTTGCAGCTGGTGTTATAGGGCAGCCCCATCTTCATTGCGTACAATCCTAACGCCTAGTGACCGGTTAAAGTTCCCGTGATCCTGCTGATATAATTCTTGCTATGGGATATCAGTTCTTTAGTGCGTTGTTTGTCGAAGTTTGCTCAGCAAAGCTTCGATCTTCGGTTCTGACTCGTCCTTGACCATTCTCTGCTGGCCTTAGCTTTGAAAGAGTCATGGATCATAGGCTGTACTGTGTTTAGTGCTATTGGTATACTTTTAATACTTCTGTTCTCGATTGAGCCTTTGCAGGCTAACTCGTCCGCCCTCTCGTTCCCTGGTACCCAGGCACCCAGGTTATTCTAACGTCATTGTGCCTGGCAAGATCATTTAAGGCCCTCTTGCATTCTGCCACTAGCTGTGAGTTCGTTTTGACTGCTGCTAGAGCTTTAATAGCGGCCTGGCTATCAGAGTAAATCCTCACTTTGGTATTATTAAGGCCTCGCTGTATTGATAGTTTAACTGCCTCCAATACTGCGAGTACCTCTGCCTGAAAGACCGTCGCTGAATTGGGAGACTGAAAGTCGATTCAATCCCCCAGCTCTCAGCGAAGATCCCAGCTCCGACACCACAGCTCACCTTGGAGCCATCGATGTAGAGTGAAACCTCATCTTCTTCGGTTACTCTGCCTCTAGTCCATTCCTCCCTCGACGGGTAGGAGGTGGTGTAGCTGTTTCCGAATCTAATTTCGGTTGTAATGTAGTCTACTTCCTTGTCTATTTGTGCTGTGATCCGTTCAAGGATAGTGCGATGGCCTATGCAGTGATCTCTCCAGCACTTTCTTGCTCTGAGTCTAGCCGCACTCTGGGCCGCGGAATCCTTGATGAATATGTCAATCGGCTAAATATTTAGAATTATGTTCAGAGCGGTCCCTGGGCATGAACGCAAAGCTCCCTAGGCCCCCGCTCATGCTGAACGTTGTATCCTGGTTAGTTTTGTGATGTTGTAGGCTCTAGTGAGTGCCGGTCACCATACTAGAGCCCCGTATGTCAGTATTGGTCTAACTACTGCTGTTTAGAGCCACATTACAGTCTTTGGGTGTAGTCCCCAGTTCTTTCCAAACATCTTTCTACAAGAGTAGAAAGCAATTCCTGCCTTCCTGACTCTTTCTTCGATGTTGCGTTTCCGTGAGAGCTTCGGGTCTAGTATAACTCTTAAATACTTCGCCTGCTCTGAAAGTTTCAGCTCTATGCCCTCTATCATAGGCATGTTACACCTTGGGATCTTTGTTCTCCTTGTGAATAGCATTAATTTCGTTTTGTTAGGGTTAATCCCTAGTCCGCAGGATTTCGCCCACTTGTTTAAGCGTTCCAAAGCTCCCGACAATATGTTGTTGTTGTTGCTTAAGACGTCAGGGAATGGACCTGATACTAGCAGCACTACGTCGTCGGCGCATGCTACCGCCTTTACTCCACCGCAATTTAGATCCTTTAAGATGTGGTTCATGTTGATTAGTGAAAGTAGAGGCGACAAGACTCCACCCTGGGGTGTGCCTCTCTTGACTAACCGTGTGAGGTGAGTGCCACCCAGTTCGGCTATTATCGTCCTACTCGTGAGCACAGCACCTATCCATTCTCTGATGCATCTCTCAACACCTATCAAGCTGAGGGAGCCCAGGATGGGTTCGGTGTTCACATTGTTGAACGCACCTTTTATATCTAAGAAGGTGGCCATCGTGTATTGTTTATAGTTTAGTGATTTCTCGACGTGACTCACCACTTCATGCAGTGCTGTCTCGGTAGATCGACCTATCCGGTACGCATGTTGGGCGTCCGACAGGTGATACCTCTCCGCCTTATTTCTAATATGTATATCCATTAGCCTCCCCATCATCTTCAGGATGAAAGATGTTAGGCTGATTGGTCTATAGTCCTTTGCTAGGATATGTCCTTTCTTGCCAGGTTTTGGTATAAATATTACCTTCGCTTTCCTCTACGTATGCGGTATGTGCGCAAGGTTGATGCTCGCCTCATATATCGCTTTAAGCCACCTGCTCATACTATTCTTTGTTGCCTGTAGCATCACTGGAATAATACCGTCCAGGCCCGGACTTTTATATTTACCGAAGGAGTCTATCGCCCATTGTATTTTTTAATTGGTGATATAGTCTCCAGTTGACGTGTTTGTCTGTACGGTTCTTGAGCTCCCTCACACCGAGATAACACGCACGTTCCCTGGAAAGTGTGTGTCTACCAGAATCTCTAAGGATTCCTCGACTGACGTTGTTGACGTACCCTCAGGTTTTGTCTATTAGTGATGGGCTTGTGTGACCTTTAGCAAGAATCTTACTTAGTCTTGCCGTGTCTTTTAGAGCTTCGGAGTAGCTTTTCCAAGATTCTTTCTTGGCTTCGTATACTGCTTTTTTGTATTGTTTTTATACCTCTCTATATGGTGCCCATTCTTTGGACCTATAGCTTGCATTTAAGGACTTTCGTGCTCTCTTTCTGAGATCACTCAGTTCTTTTGTCCACCGTGGCGGATACTGCTTCCTTGAGAATGACACCTTGCATGACTCGTTGAAGGCGTTGTTTAGAATATTCATACATTCCTCTACATTCTTGTTGAGGGCCTCTGTTGAGGATTGTACCTTCATCTTCCTGTTACTGACCTTAGCGTTGACAATTTCGCTAAATTTGCCCCAGTTCGTTTTCCGTGGGTTTCGTCTCGGTACCGTCTTACCGACGGAATCGATAACTCAAAGAATATGTACCTGTGATCTGAACGAATGTTGTAGCGACACATTCCATTTTCGGCTGTGTTCTACGAGTAAGGTGAGATCTAACACCTCCTCCCACCCTTGAAAGTCCTCCGTACTCGGGAATACAAAGGTTGGTGTATTCCCTTTGTTTCATTTGTCTCAGAGCTTCCCCAGAGCGTGTGTCTCGCGTTCACGTCGCACCCGATCACCAGGGTCGTCTTGGGCCATGTACGCAGATGTGATCAGCATGCCTATCCCATCCGCTGTCACGAATCTGGCAACAGCTAGATCCGATGTGCTGAGATTAGAACAGAAAAAGCGTTAAAGTGATTCTTTATTACTATACATGCTCTCGTTCTACGTGTCGAGTTGGTGTATGGTAGGGTGTAACCAGGCAGTGTCAGACCAGAAACTAAATCGTCCCTGGTCCATGGTTCCTGTAGTAACGCAATGTCGATGTCCTTCTCCCTTAGAAGGATCATCAGATTAGCTAAAGCGTGCGAGCTACGCTTCAGGTAAATCTTCACTAAAGACGGCATTGTTGTTAGTTGGTGTGGAGTGGGGCGACTTGTCGTCGATGGTCATGTCATCCAACAACTTGTTCGTGTCGTCCACCTCCTCTAGTAGTTCATCCAGTTCGGCAAGGAAGACCTGCGTGGTCAGATTGCCCCAGTGGTAACCAGATGCGAGCTCTGGGTCTTCTGGGAATCTTCCTGGCGTGGTCTGTTCTACGAGTTGCCGATCTTGGCAACACATTCTTCCAGGAAGCCCCTCGAAAACCTATCGTCGTACCTGATTACGCGGTGCCCTCTTACCACGTCTGAAGAGTCGAAGGACAGGATAGGACCGTCCGGTAAGGCAACCAACCTGTCGGTCACCATGTTGGACAACTTGGCCTCTATCTCCCCCCACTTCTCTGCCAGCATGCGTCCGTCGTCGTTGAGCTCATCCACCAGCGCCATAGCCAGACTGTCTCTGCCCACCTCGCTGAACTTCTTCGTCTGCTTGACAAAGGATGTTGCTCTGGCTTTCCCTTGGGCGTCCCTGGCCCTCTTAGGTGCGCTAACGCTCACGTCCTGTGACCGTTCACGTTTCGCCTTCGGGGGTTGGAACGCTTCCAGATTGGTTTTCTAATATTTCTCGAAATCTTCAAGCTCTGCGAGGAATTTTGCTTTGTCTGCAGCGTCTCTCGGATCCACCTTGCCCTCAGCCTCATTCTTCGCTATCTTGCTCAGTATGAAACGGGCTCTGTTTGCCCTAGCACGCCGCCTTTGGTGTGTAAGCGGCTGAACTTTGCCGCTTTTGGGGTCTACTCCGGTGGTACCCAACTGGGTGACACCTGTCATGGTCTGTGCTAGTACTAGCGTCCCTTGGATGTCGACGAAACCTTGACTTGGCATCAGCAGCTCGTCTTTATCTAAGTCCGACAATGGTTGAGATATTAAACCCTGCCTGGGCATCAATAACTCCTCCTTGTCCATCTCCGACATCTTCTGGGGCTTAACCTCCCCCACGTTGTCCGAAACACGGCGTTAAGAATTCATTTTAACACATTCCCAGGGTTGCCCGGCCCTGGAAAGGCTCCGTTCAAACACAGCTGGATTACCCCCTCAGCTGCGAACCTGTAAGCCAGCGAGCACGGGTCGCATAACACGCCTGACTTGAGGGGGGGCATTTTAAAGACTTGCGCAGGTCCGCCCGACTATCATTGGTCAGCATCCTAGATCGAACTCGACCAGGGACCTGTTTCCAGCCGCCCTCGCGTGGAGAGTATAGTCGCACTACTGATGGTGCACACAGTTACGGCGGATGACTTAACCGTTGTTTCGCTTGTGTACTCTATCGGCTGACGGCCCTGGTTACCGATGGTGAGTAAAACATTTTGACTGATGAGAACATTAGGCCGGCAATAAATTTACCCGAGACAAAGCTATGTCGACGTACCCTTGCTCCATGGCATAGTTCCGCCGACATGATTTTACTCTAATGGTGGTTAAGCTGAAGCAACCTCAGAATCATGGCTTCCTTGTTCAGCTCTAGACGGGTTGACTATGATTGTCAAGTAACCGTGATTCTCCTCCTCCTCCGAGACGTCTAGCATCATCTCCTGTTTGGCTGAGGACGAGCTTCAGGTCCTCCAGGCGAGTGCGCACGTTATGACTCACCATCTTCTCGTGCTCGTTGTGCGAGCTGGGACACTGGTAGAGCGAGCATGGAAACCAGCGCAGACCTTCATGACGCGGTTCTTTTGCTGCTCACTTGAACGAAGGCCACGAAGATGAGGTGAAGAGGTGAGCTCCAGGTACTTAGACTTCATGTTCACCTACTCGGTCTTCTCCAGGTAAAACTCCAGATCGATAATATCCCATAGATTTGGCGCCCGCGGAATGTCATCCTAGATGTTTGACAGCACGTCCTTCTTGATCTCTATTTCGATGAAGCGGATCTTGCACTCTAACTCATCGCAGCGACGCAACTCGGTGACGAACTTCCGCTGAACGTTGACGTTCACATTCAGGTCGTGAAACTGCACGCAGCCTGTCTTGCCCAGCGCAACCTGTTATGTGGAGGTGTACTCAGCCTCCGAACATTTGGCAGAGTGACATTTCCTCAATTCCGAACATGTCCCCCATCTTTGCAACTGCTTGCGTTCTCTGCTCCATGCCACTTTCGTTTTAATAAATTCAATTCACCGAATTTTGGAAGCTGGAATTTCGAATTCCCTCGCTCACACGCAGTTTGAACACGAAAACACACAGATACCTATAAAAATTGTAACTATTTCGATCGTAATGAAATCCATAATTTTTATTTTGGTATGAATTATTTTTTACACCCTAGAAATTCCCAAATATTAAAATAATATGGATATAAATAATATATATTGAAAAGAGGTAAACGCAACCACCCACGACAATGGTAACAATACAATACAATATAATATGAATCTTAAAAAATTACTTTTATGTATTAATCCAAGATATAATATGTTTGAAAATTTTATCAATTTTAATTTTCATATTTAATTTTACGAATTCTTATTTACAGGAACTTTGGAAATATATGCGCGGTGAACTTAACACAGAGCGAGAGTTGCAGATTATTCAATACATTATTGGATTGGGTATTGAAAGAGAAGAGTTAAGGGATGAAATATTTATCCAATGCATACGCCAATCTACAAATAATCCAAGTGCTGAGTGGACCGACCGAATATGGCTTATGATGTGTCTCATAATCGTCGCTTTTCAACCAAGTAAACTTTTATTCAGGTAAATGATACTAAAAATAAAATATAACAAAAGAAACGGAGATTTGGGGACAAAACTTAAAATTACTATGAGCCAACCAATATTTCTTT